>OY294070.1:14645792-15845792 GCA_958510875.1 Endomychus coccineus
GGTTCTAAAATATAATTTTTTTGATAAAATAGCGCTGCACAATGAATTATGCGTTGTATACTGGGATAAAGATATTTTAGGCCAGTACGACAGTCACGCCGATGTGATAAAATATATGATAGATAATGATTTGCAACAAGTCTTACCTCAGTTTTATAAACTACTTTGTTTGACAGTCACCATTCCTGTCACGTCGGCATCGGTAGAGAGAACATTTTCTACTCTCAAACGAATTAAAACATACATGCGAAATACAATGAGCCAAAATCGTTTATACAATGTTAGTTTAATATCTATTGAAAAAGATTTAGTAAAACACTTAAAACATAATGATACATTTTATGATAATATTATTGATCATTTTTCGCAAATTAAAGACCGAAGAATTTCGTTAATATATAAAAAAGTTGATAAAATTAATAAAAAAAAAACGAAATATGAAAAATTCCAAAAAAAAAAGAAAAAAATTGAAAATCCAAAAAAAAATAAAAAACAAAAAACGAACGAAAAAAATTTGTGTGCAAGAGAAACTCTATACCTCCACGTTGGTTCTTGCTGGGTAACAATTAATTTTGTCACTGAAGTAGCTGGTACGGTCGCTGCGCGAAGGTTAAATTAATTGACTGAATAGAGTATATTTTTACAAAAACGTTTCATGTCCAGCCTCCTCTCTCAAAAAGTTCACGAGCCGCCACTGCTCGCTAAGTATGTGAACATGCCGCTGATACAGAATTTCAGAACAAATCTACTTCACAACAACAGAGATTAGATTCGAACGGTCTCAGTTTTCTTCGGGACATATTCCAGGAAGCGGTGGAAACTAAATACCGCCCTGCATATTGTATACAATACATTATATAGCAAGTAACGAAGAAAATAAAATAACGAAACCGTTGCTATAATTAAAATAGTGCGGATAGTTGGAAAGAGATAAAACAAACCGTAGGTTGGTCGGATGGTGGTGGCATAACGTGTCCTCGGAAATGAATAATCTTGTATTTTTCGCCCCCTCACAAAGAGCATATTTATAATAATATATTTAATTAGCAATGTCGGAATGTCAAAAGCAGTGCAGTTAGATTTACAGTAGAGTTACTTTGTCTCTGCTCGTATTAAGGACTTAACATGTGATGAGAATGACTCGTCGACTCTTCTTCCGCCTTGCACCCTCTCCAGCTATCTCTCTCTGTCGCTCTCGCACCCTCTCTCGCTCTCTGAATACGCCAACAGTCGATACGGAAAGCCTAATTCCAACTACCTCACAGTTAGGTTTATACATACACATATCATATATGTGTATGCAACTAAGTTATTTTCTCTGCTGCAAACAACTGTAAATGATACAATGGAAGTGTATACGTCTCAACCTATCGTCATCACTATGTAAGTCATGGTTGAGTAATAGTCTTCCTACAAGAGAAACCAGCAATTAACTGTAATTCATTCAAATAAATCATCTAAAAGTACATCCAATTATTTTATATGTAAATCACTGAAGGAAAAAACTGTGATTACTTGAAATCAAATATGGAGGAATAAGGAAATTATAATGTTATTATGGACACAGAGGATTATAACAATTTGATAAATGCCATGTTAAATGATGGTCCCTTATGATTTTCCTATGATCGTTTATCTAAACGGGTTAAATTAGTAAATCCATCATTAACAGGGTGTTTGAGATTTTTCGTTCATAACTTCAGTAAGCGATATAACTTTTAAGAATAATAAGGGTCTTTCATATGAACTTTTTCTCTAAATCACGTTTCCGAGATTTGAAGTCTTACTAAATTATAACATTTTCTTCGTTACTTTCTAAACAAATGAATATTTCCAGTTGAAACTTTGTGAACTTCACTTTTACTGGATGATAAATTTTTTTGATGGAAAAATGTTTTTGATACTAGTACAGTAGCGTAGCTATGGGGTTTTATATGCATTTAAACCCCTTAAACTTCTACGCCAATGGTCGAAAATTATTATTGCATACTAATTTAAGAACTTTGATTTATTTTCTATAAAAAGTGTTGTTGATGAATTTCACTTGTAGGTTTCCTGTTTGAGCTATTTTAATTTTTCTAATCAGAGTTATCTTATGGCTATTTAAGAAGTAAAAAAATATTTGAATACCCGAATTTCATGGTGGTGGTAATTGATCACAATAATCAAATTTGACGTGAAACTGTGGCAGATACAAGGAAATATCAAGAGACCTCATTTGCTTAGATTTAAATTCTGCATCGAAGTTTGTTCCTAAAAAGTACACTTTACAGGATGATAACACTTTTCGGGTCAATTTATCGTTATTAAATACCTATATCTACGCCACTGGAAGTATTACCGGTCTCACATTATGTGCAAATGTGGTAACATAACTACGCATTCACGGTATCAAATTTCATCCAGACATCTTGATTATCTTCGAAGATACGAACAAAATAAAGAAATTTTTTATAAAATTCATCACCCTGTATCTCAAAAATTAAGTGCATATATGTTAATAGAAACTTTTCTTCTCAAAATCAAATTTTCTATCGACTGTTAAAGTTCTGCTACTAAAACCTGAGACACCCTGTATGATCCAATGAAGTGAGGGATATCCTGGTGGATGAACTACTGGTAAGGCTAGCATCCAAAGGCATTTGGAGATTAGCGTAAGGGGTAATGTATTAAATCTTTTCAAATCTTATCTCTATAATAGAAACCAGCAAGTAAAGGTTGGCGATATCATTAGTAATATTGAAACAATAAAAATGGGGGTATCCCAAGGCCCAATTATAGTTCCAATGCTATTTCTGATGTTAATTAATAAATTGTTGAATTGTAACCAACACTCCATAATATTTTCATACAGTCACAATATGCTGTGCAAGGTTTTAAGATCGAGTACGGCAAATATCGCAAGAAGCTATTAATATTGTGAAATCTTGGTTAGATATAAACCTATTGAAGCTAGATATTTCTGAAACTAAATACTTGGTTTTTTCGTCAACCGATACTGGTTTACCGAATAACTTAGAACCTCTAGTGGTACCACTAATATTGTACAAAATACCTCGTATTATAAGATATTTAGGCTTTTATAAAGATCAACATCTCAAGTGGTCATCTCATATTGATTATTCAAACAAACAAATAGGAAGATTGATCTATAAATTCTATGTACTACGAAATATTCTATACTAGAAAATTCTGTTGATGACTTACAACAAATTGGTTGCATCCTTATTTAATTATGGGATAAGCATTTGGGGTTCAGCTTATTATAATGTCTTAAAGCCTATACAAATAACTGAAAATTATATATTGCAAGTAATTTTTCGAAAAGAGAGCAGAAAAAGTGTTAAACCTCTTTCCATTGAAAATAATATACTAAACTAAAAGGCCTGTACGTGGTGTCAGCAATGTATATAATACGTTAATCTTACAAATAAAATTGCTGCCAAAATATAAATTCAAATTTCACTTTAAAAAATGTATCATTGAAAATTGCAACACTCTACCTCTCTTAATATCATAAAAAAAAAGATATCAGTGTCATTATTATTGCCCCTAAAGCGACTCATCAGACGATAATTTCAATGACGTGGAACAATTTTTTTTTAGGTTTTACACAGTTTTCCGCAAATTTTCCTAGTTTTGGTCTACTTTGGATCGAAATACGCGACTGCCAATATCTTTTATGTATAAAACGTTAATCGCGGGAAAAATGAGCAATTTGTATGAAAATGACGATATTTCCCTGATTTTCAACCCATTGAATGAGTTTTCCGGGAAAATTACCTCGGATTCATGCTCAGCGACCCAAAAAACCCATTTCTTTTTTATAAATTCGAAAGAAAGAGTGTAACATCATGCAAAAAGAATTTTTTTCATACGAACTCTTACTTTTTTCAGAAAGTTCCCCAGCTTATTGATCTTGGACACAATTTCAAAATAAATTGATGAGTTTTTGGAACTGCAAGAGTTCATTGAATCATTTTGACGAGTGGTTAACATTCTCTTTCAAATCTCTCTAAACTATTAGTACAAACTAAAAGTTATCGTTAATCGGGACGAGTGAAAAGCTAAATAATGGTATGTGAGCCAAGGTGTAGATTTAAGGCATATGCGTATCTTGAATCTTGTCGCGTAGGCCAAATAGGTTACATATACTTGCAAGAGCTGGTGGTTCGAAGAGTTGTGGTTGGTGCTAATTGAGACGAATACATTCTGTGATTGTTGTTTACACAATGGCGAACGCCTTCGTTCCTTGCATATTTCATGGATTTATATATGTCTTCGGATTTTGTACCTATCGTCAAGTTAATTAGCCAATCTACTTACTAACTAACCGACTGTAGCACCCTAAAACAAGCCTTACCGTCGTTGCGTATTCATTCCTGTCGAAGAAGCGTATATGTATTCAGGGTCCTGTATTAGTTTATCGGGCAATTAATAGGATAAACTAGGGGATAGATTCTTGAAGAAGAATTTAAAATGAGATCAAACTTTGACATATTTACTCAACATGTTTCGTTGGGCAGTAACATCGTCAGAAGTATTTTGTGTGAATTATTACAATTTTTAGGGGAAAAACAGCAGAAACGTTATTTGGGGTGCGGTTTCACGTTGTAGGAATCATTTGTGTATAGTTGCGAATGACTTTGGATCAAATTCAACCCAGTAATTGCAGACAAGCCACGTTGAAATCAATTTATCCCAATTTTTAGCAAAAAAAGGGCAATAAAATAACACAAAAGTTGAGTGTAGCGCGTATTAACGTTGAAATAAACGCCCGGGAGGTTATGGTCAGCCATTTTAATAATATTTAGGAGCTTTTTAGGGGGCGTCAAACAATATCTATTTTTGACCAAAATAAGCCCCACTCTACAGTGCCCATATAAAGAGGAATAATAGTGAAAAATCGGTATTGATAATTGATAATTTATTCAGAAACAGAGAAACAAAATTACATGAATCAATATTATTTACAAGATAAATATGAATGTGACTGTATCGGGTAAACAAACAAAAACGTTCCATTATTCTAGAAGGACTGTCTATGGACTACTTTGTTTTGTTCATTTGCTTTCTTTTTACTCATTAGCAGAACATATTTCAAATATAGATCACACCATTTCTCAACAAAGTTTAACACTTTTAAAACACAGTACACACAAATAGGTAATTAGAAGAGATGGAAATATACAGGGTATTTCAGACCTCCCGCAAATGCAGGGGACGGTAGATTTCACAAAATTAATCAGATTTTTCATATTAACTATGGGGTCCTATCTTCTTTCGTTTCGGATATATGGGCGTTGAATTAATTTTTTTTAAACGAAATTTTGCTGTAGCTCCTGTGCAGCTACAGATATTTCGTACATCTGGTACATGGAGGTTTCAAAAGACGCCGAATAACATGGTTAGTTAGTTTCAGATTATGCGGTAGAGGGCGCTGGGTGCGCGACTTTTCGGCGTTTCTTTTAGCCTTAACTTTTTTCAGAATAATTTTTTGTTTCCTTTTCATATTTTTCTGGTTTCCAATTTTATTCCAAACAAATAATGTACACCTATTGAGGTTCTCAAAATCTCACCGTTTTCGAGAAAAACATGTTTAAATGAACATACGCGATTTCGGTAGTAAGTAAATTTGTAAATGAGTTTTTGTTATGTTCATTTAAACGTGTTTCTCCGGAAATTATCGCATTGAGGTATATCTTTGTCAACATCATTAGAAAGGTGAGACAATTTTACATCATATTGGTTTAAAGCTCATTGGCATACCGACCTTGGTAAAGGTGGGGGAAGCTACTGAAAGTGTAATAATTTAAATCGATGTAGTTTCTAAACGACTCATTCGATTTTAGTGAACTTTTGTTTGTATAGAAGAGAAAGTACGTACTTTCAATTGTCGTATCTATTGGTACATGATAGTCCCTAATAAAATTGCTAGAGGGCGTAATTTGTAATGATAACGGTTTTATTGATTTTATCCCAAAAACTTAAATCATACGGTATAGCTATGACGTGATAATCGGAAATTAGATTAAATTTGCAAAAAGAATTGAAAATCAAAAATCTGAGTTCGAGAAAAACGCGTTTAAATAAACTGCACAAGAGCTACAGCAAAATTTCGCTTAAAAAAGATTAAATTCGCATCTCCGAAACGAAAAAAGATAGGACCATAGTTTATATGAAAAATCTGATTATTTTGTAAAACCTACCGTCCCCTGCATTAACGGGTATTTCTGAAGAACTCTGTATAGGGTAGGCGAAAAAGCAATTTGATAAATTCACATTTATCTCCAGCTGAGTGTACGCCCTTGTTTGAATTATCAACCCCAAATATTATTTAAACAGGTACATTTTGTTTTCAAATTTGAATTACTCTGATGATAGCTAGCTGGTAGCTGTAAGGTCCTTGGCACTTTGATAGTATTTTTATTGGATAAGGGTGATTATTTCGTACTTATTAGTGTTATAGTGTAATCACTAAAGCGCGGAATATACAATATATACAGGAAAAAAATGTTAATATATGCGTATATTTATTGAAAATATGCACATATGCAAACATAATAGGAAAATCTGAGAATAAATACTCCCCATTTTTCTTGTTGCATTATGCAAAATCGTTTCACCCTAGAAAAATTATCGAAAATTGAATACTAATTTTTCTGAAGAACAGAACATATTCAATATGAAGAAAACGACATTTTTTATAACACATTTTTATATTGAATGAAATTGCATACAATAAAATACAATCAATTTTCAGTTAAAAAGGAATGTCTTTTATGAGTTAAAATATTTTTATACACCGAAAAACGGCTTTCTACATCAAGAGATGTTATGGGACAATATTTTAATTTTTTCAATACAATGCTGATTAAAATCGTCTGATATTATTCCACCTAAAAATATTTTAGATATATTTGTTAGATATTCATAGCCTGCATTTTTTTGTATCATCATGTTCTCTAGTTTTCGAGAACTTTACTTCCCATAATTCCTTGCACGTTTTCACATTCCTCTGTAAAGTCATTTATAATTCCTAAGGATTCGACAAATGATCTATACCTTTTTTCTAGGGCTAGTATTGAGTTTGGAATAAAAGTATAATAAGATCTTATAAAAACTAATTGTTGAGCAGCTGCATTATTTCTAAATAATTCCTGAGATCTTAAAACACATTGGGAACTATCAACAATGTCTAAAATAATTCATTTTAAAATGTCAAAATATTCCGCATTAAAAATAGCAGCATTCAACCACGTTCCCTATCTAGTGATAATTGGTTGTGGTGGTGAAGGAATTCCTGGTAACTTATCTTTATAAAGTTGCACCCTCAAAGGTGCCTTGATGAATACTTTTTTAACATTTGAAATTAATTCATTAACTAAAGCAAATTCGTTTCTTATAGTTTCCGCTACTTAAGACCATGTACTAAATACTTTACATGTATTAAATTTTGATGAGAAAATTTTCAAATTTTGTCCAACTTTCAACATATCTGAAATTATGATTTTTAACGGCTGATACTGCATTCGACAAAAAAAATTAGTTAATGAATCTTGGACGAAACATGTTACAATTAAATTATTAGTTTTGTCGAGCTGCTTTGAAGCTATTACCAATGATTTTCCTGGAACTTCCTCCTGAAGCATTCCTATCATCTAATGGGCCATATATCGGCCACAGGCATCGGTAGTTTCGTCAACGATAATGTAGAAAAAATTATCAATGCCCTTTCTAATAGACTTCCTTAGTGGCATCTGAACAGGAACTAATTTCATGTTCCGCGCTTTTGCGACGTGCGAAGGAGTTCGGGCATGTTGGTCGAATTGAAATTTCTTTTCGCATCTGATCTGCAATAAAAATACATTGTTCATATTGAGGTCAGACTGAAGTGAGTACCGATGTATCTGATTCGGATTTTCTCATTAAGTATCATTTTAGCAAAAAAAATTATTTGTTTATATTTTACAAATTTCGAAAATTGTATTAATAAAATAAATGGAAATACTTACAATTCTGGAAAATGCCTTGCAGAATATACGATCGCCATTCATAATGATTTCAGGGGAGGCCTTAATCCATAATGAATTACACTTCGGCATTTTAAAAGTCACAAAATGACAATTCCAAAATAACCAACTGCAGTACACAGTACGCTCTTTAAAGTATCAAACAATAACATGTAGTGACAAAAAGTTGTCAACACGATTGTAACCTACCCAGGGTTTTTCCCAATCTTCCCTTCCAAGAATATACTAGTCGTAAATCGGTATTTGCCCGACCCATTCTTAAATCTTTAAATCTTTCTGAGAATTTGCGAATGGTTTAATCGAAAACGCTTGGTTAGAGGTTCGTTTGTAAATAAAGTATATCATATATAAGAAATTAGATTAAATGCAAGAATAAATTAAATATATGCTAGAATATGCAATTTCGGTTAAAATATGCGAAAAAACTAAAGCGTGTTGCTGACGTCAAAATAAGAAGAAAAGTTCCTAAAAACATATGTCCGCAAGTTATTCGTTCCTGAGATATAGGGTGTCAAATTTGAAGTGTTATGCTTATTTTTGTGAATACATTTCATAATAATTAGGATATTCGAGTGAAAAATACTTCCAGATACCAAACTTTACTCTAATATCACAAAAAATAAAAATGACATCCTTTATCTCAGAAACGAATAACTTGCGGACATATGTCTATAGGAACTTTTCTTCTTATTTTGAGCAACACGCTCTTAAATTTTCTACACGTACTTAAGAAACATCCTGTACATATATGCATGGTGCATAAAAAATCTGCGCCTTAGTAATCACAGTGTGAACTCTTTCAGCGTATTATCAAAATTAATGTTATAGGTTGGCTCTTCAATAGCGGAAGTAGAAGAACCTTTTGAACCTCTTTTTTTTGATACTTACTATATTCAAACGGCACGAATAAAAAAATAACATGCTCTAGTAATCAAGTATTGACAATTTTCTATCTGGAAACGCCATCAAATTTCCTAACTCAACTATCATGGTTACACCTTGGTAGCTTTTCAGATTCAGTGTGGTAGTTTATAAGTCAATTAACTAGAAGAAACAATAACCATTCTAGACTGTTAAACACGGTATGGCTCTAAGACGTCGACAGACATTACGAAAATAAAATATATGTTTATATATAGAGAGTGAATTTGTTTGTTAGTCATTAGAAGTCACAAAAGGCCTAAGTTTAGCCATTCCGTTTGAGAATACCAAAGCTACCATTAGGAATCTTAACGCTAAGAACTCGCTGCTCTATGCACGTTCGGCGACACATTAGAGACTTTGTGCCACCGGCGGCAAGCTGTGGAATGCTGGCCTTATTTTAATTAAGAATAAGAGTGTTATTACTGGCACATGGACGATCTACAATTGTCTCTTCCACTCACTAAGAGGTTGAAAGTATAATGAGTGTAATGTATGCCGTGTGAGCTTCAACACCCTGTAGCTCATACACGAGGTGAACTCCATCTCGCTCTCTAATGACGTTAGGTGAGGTGTGAATGAGATAAACTCGAAACGTAGATTACATCTAACACGTGTCCTGTACCTTACTTACGCATATTCTAATTCTAACGTAATAACGTAGTGCTTTTTGGAGAGCTGTTAATATTTATCAAACAATGCACATAAGGATGAATTTGCTTCCGACTAAATTATAATAAAGGATGCCGTTAGAATTAAGGAATACGACTATTCACAAATCACGTATCTCGGATTCATGCACTGACTTTGTTGAGGGTGACAAATGCTACAGAAAACTAGAAATGTGTTTGTTTGTCGCTTAGAGAATAGATAAATAGTGTGCGTGGCAAAGTTATTATTCGCAAATCATTTACTCTCGTTTCTATGATGTTGTTTTACTATTTCACGAATACCTCAATCCCTGAGTCGATAAACATTCTGAAGAAATGGTTTTCAAATATTAATATCCCCGATAGAAACTGCACAGAATACGTGATCCTTATTCTTTACGTATGAAGCAAAATTATTTCACTTTCAACAAAAATTACTATAAACAAACAAGCGGATGTGCAATAGCAATTATGTCAGTAATTCTGATAAGAATTATGATTCTACATTTGCTATTTCATAACACGAGAGCTTGGAACAATAATGGATTAGACCTATTATAGAGATTCTTTCGCACCCATTAAAAATTATGTATGTTGTAAACATATTTCCTATAGTTAAAGATGAGTAAAACGAGACGGATATGTACTTGTATTTACCAGAAGCCTTCCAAAACTTGTTCGAGTTTGCGAACCTACTATTCGTCAAAAAGTCCCAATTGAACGTAAACATACTGAAGAAACACGTTATACCTTCAAACATCGCGATGAAATTTATTTCTAAGCTTGGCTCAAAGAAGATGATATTTTGAATAATAATGACTTTATTTCAGAATCAATCGATACTCAACATTCAGAGAATGAGGATATTCATGGTTCCACGTTTCTTTATTAGATAAGATGAAGAAGCATTGCCTACCTTCAATTAATATTAACTCTGATCAATTCAAAAGTTTCGATAGTCACTTCTCAAATCCATCTGTATTCAACAGGACAGAGGATAGTAATGTGCACTAAGTCCATTTGATTGAGCCCATTGTGCATCTTCATATCAGGTACTCATTTGATTTGCCCAAAACCCTGATTTTCCTCCAGTGACAGAGAAGATAATTTGGCTTGGAATTCTCCCAAGATTCGAAAGACGCCTGAATCAGATCCTCTATATCCTTCATCTAGGGCATCTTCTTATGTTCATTATTCGTCTTTTCTTAGTAGTGCCTCATCCAGTCTGGCTGTTTCCAAGCTAAGTTTTCTCTATTTCACTGTCATTAATTTATTGACTCTTTAGCTTCAGCAATGAACAATTGTGCACCCCCTTATCAGGTTCCCATTTAATTTGCCCAAAACCCAGACTTTCCTTTAGTGACAGAGAAGTTACTTTGGCATAGAACTCTCCCAAGATTCGAAAGACACCTGATTCAGACCCTCTATATACATATTACGGTTGGAATCATATACCTATTATCCTAAGGAGACAGAATTGCTTGTATTTAAACACTATCAGACATTGCCAAAATTTCGGGGCACTCAGACCGCTGTATATTACAAGTATGACCGTATGAAATGTGCTGTGGCCGGATTAGTTGTTCTGTGTTCCGGATTGAGATTTGTGATTATTATAAAAACGTCCATAGCATTATTTATTGGTTGTATTAGAAGAAATACTGTTGAAATATCGTTTTCTCTGAAAAATATTCCATAATTTATGGTAACCTGGAATATACAATCGAATTATGTAATATTTAAATTTTTAAATATAGAACTATTCTATTTCATTGCATCATTTGTTCAGAAAGCGACAACGCCGCTCATTTTTATGAATGGGGACTTGGTTTTGTACTATGCAATTTGACAGCTTCCGTATTTCTCGTAGCTATTTCGAAGCAATGTTGCCTTACAAGTGCTACCAAGCTTTCAATCATAGTTACAGCGTTCCCAATAAGGAGTAATTATGACTCGGCGACAAAGAGGTCCTTTGGTTTTCTTAGTCATGCTTCATGTAATCATTGCAACAAGTCAAATTGAGTTTTACGAATGAGATGTTTCGTCTCCTTAGGATAATAGGTCTATGGTAGTACGGAGTACCCCATCTAGTCTGGCTGTTTCCAAGCCAAGGCTTCTCTATTTCACTGTCGTAAATTTATTAAGGTTTTTAGCTTCAGAATGAACATTTTTCCTATACTAACCAGATATTTAGTATATTTTCAACTTATATTCCTGTCATGAAAGATACACAGACCACCATTTTCCAACAGCGATTCAAAACAATAATTTTTCATGTCCCGACGAAGTCTTTGGTTTTCCGTGAATTTCATCGAATGGCTGGATGAACAATTTATAGTGATAAGTTCAATATTTCAGCCTTAATCGATTTCGCTTCAAGTACGAGGAAAAACAAATGGCATGTAAAACAAAGGAATAAAATAAAATTTACTGCTTCCAAATCAACGGGTTTGAAAAGCATTCGTGTAAGAGAAATTTGTTGCGGAAAATAACAGTTGGTTGCATTTAGGCAGATATTCTCTATCATCGATTACAGAAAAAGATGAGTTTATAACGTTGTAAATATACTGCGGCGAAATATAGATTTATTATTGTTCGAGGAACAAGCTGAGAGTGAAATTGAACATGGGAAACTAACGTTGCTGGTGAACATCTCACTTCTAGAATATGTTCTACGTTCCATCATCACCAACAAAGTATGTAATCGGAGATAAAGCTTCCGAAACGTCAAAAATAAGATTTGTTTTTATTATAAGAACCATACCAGAAAAATTACTTTATAATTATATACTGGGTCATCCACGGTGGATTGACTATTAGACATAAGGGGTCTGATTTCTGTTATTCAAATAGTTTCGGGCGAGCTGTGTTGCCACTTCTATTAGAAAGTATCAGATACTTTGATATTTCAAATGTCTAATGTTATTTTTGAGTGCTCTATGTGTTTATGAAGTCATGGTCGTTATAATTTACACTACATTTAGTTTTCTAGGATGAGTACTTGATGATCTGTGTCTTCTCAATGTTTAATTTCAAGTAGTTTTCCATGAAGTATTGTTCCATTTGCATTAGTTTCTGACGAATTATTTGTTTTATATCATCTTCATTCTCTTCAGATATATTACAAGATGTATCATCTGTGAACTGAATGGCGCCCTCATCCAAGACATCTGGCAATCATTTGTATCAAGGAGATATAGCATAGCAGTGGTCCCAGTATAGACCCCTGGGGCACCCCTCTTTCAACTAGACAGCAGTTTGACTTGATTAGTTCCCCTCGTTCATTTGTTTCTGCTATGAATTGTTTCCTATTTGAAAGATATGATGAGCTTCAGCGTGATACCTTTTATATCGTAGCATTCGAGTTTTTGAAGGAGCATATCTAAATTTACACAATCGAAAGCTCTAAACAAATCAATACACATTGTGAGAGTAAGTTTTTTATCATTTATAGAATTCAATATATCATTTTAGGCCAAATAAACTGTTGTGATAGTGGAGCGGTTTGTAAGGAACTCATTTTGAGCTTCATTCAGGATGGTATTTTTTTCGGAAAAAAAATTATTCGTTCATATAGGGCGATAATTTGCTCTGTTCTTCTTTTCACCCTTTTTGAAGATAGCTTTAATTTTAGCAATTTTCAATGAATCGGGAAACGTGCCACTTTCCATTGCCATATTGATTATAAGTGATGAGGTTTTGCGATGTATTGCGTCACATGCTTTAAGACATTAGTAGGAACATCATCAGGGCCTACCGACTTCGTATTTTTTAACGAACGAATTAGAGATATAATTTTCTTGCGGACAATGGGGAAGAAGAAAAGCTTATGATTATTTTCCCTATTAATCTGGAAAGTAAAATTTCTAAATTCGTGAGAAGGTTTACATGTATTGATATATAATAAGTTTATTTGATCTAGTACTCCTTTATCGTTTAGGCTTTGTTCACGAGACATATTTTCAAGACTATTAACGTTTTGGGTTTTAGCCGTTCCATTTTCTGTATTAATGACCAAGTTGCTTTTCATTTATTTTCAGAATTTTTTCAGTAGCTCTTATTAGAGGCCTTTTTAGCTTCTTCAATTCCATTATTTAGAGCCTTCACACAATTACCTAATTTATTCACCATTATTCAAAGCTATTTAATGTATTAAATTCACGAATTATTGTCCTGATTAGCTTCTATAATACTCTGCTGTAATCCTATATTCCCGAATGACTGACCTCGATAATCTAAGCTGCTGAGCGAAACGTATATTTATAATTAAAGTTATGTTAAGTTTTAGTAAACAAAAAAGACTTGTTGTTTCGCCACACGGTGGCTTTATCAAACAATGGTATACAAACTATGGTTTATTCCTTGAACATTAAAATCAAGAATAAGAAAGAGGGGATGAGAGTAGGATAAGAGTTACTTACAAATAGATTTAATAATGGACAATTGGTGAAGTCCATAGACCTAATATCCTAAGGAGACAGAATTGTTTACATTTAAACACGATCAGACATTGCCAAAAATTTCTGGCCATTCAGCTGTATATTACAAATATGGCCGTATGGAATGTGCTGTTGCCGGATTGAGATTTGTAATTATTTTAAAAACGTCCCTAGCATTATTTATTGGTTATATTAGAAGCAATACTGTTGAAATGTCGTTTTCTCTGAACAATATTACATAATTTATGGTAACCTGGAATATACAATCGAATTATACAATATTTAAATTTTTAAATTTAGAACTATCCCATTCCATTGCATCATTTGTTCAGAAGACAACAACGCCGCGCACCTTCTATGAATGGGGACTTTGTTCTGTACTACGCAATTTGACAGCTTTCGTATTTCTCGTAGCTATTCCGAAGCGGTGTTGCCTAACAAGTGGTACCGTGTTTTCAATCACAGTTACAACGTTGCCAATAAGAAGTAATAATGACTCGACGACAAAGAGGTTCGTTGGTTTTCTTTGTCATACTTCATGTAATCATTGCGACAAGTCAAATGGAGTTTTATGAATGACATGTTCCGTCTCCTCAGGATAATAGGTCTATGGTAAAGTCTCTCTGATCATTTAAAAGGTTCAATGAATTTTTAAAGTCACTAATTTCAATGTTCTCTGAGTGGTTCAATACTTTACTTTTAACTGAATCTCAAAATCATCTTTGAAATGATGATCAGTTTTTTTAATATGGTTCACAGCATGAACTGACTGCTATTCAAAGTAAGATACATAGACTTGTTACTATCCCCATGTCAGAATTAAATTATTGTAAAAAATTTTCAATCATGAAACAGGTAGCAACTAATAACGGCTATAACGAAAAGATTGTGACTGATTTACTTAATGAAGCAATGAAGTTAGTTCACTCTAGTACAGTTACGACTCATAATTATAGATCAATAATGTATGTAGGTGAAATTTCCGATATTGTATGCAATTTACTTAAAAAAGCACAATGTTACCACATCTTCTAAAACAAATAATATGGTAGACAAAAATGTTAAAAACAACAAAGATGGGAATAAAAAAGATCAAGAATCAGGAGTATATAAGGTAGAGTGTGATAACTATGATAAATTCTATATAGGCCAGACAGGAAGATCTTTCAAAACTAGAATTAAAGAATATTTTAATTTGAACAAAGGAGATTCAAAAGTTGTAAACCATATTAAAGAAGCTGATCCCTCCTTAATTTTGATTTTAATATTCAAGGAATAAACGATAGTTTGCAAAACCATTGTTTGTTAAAGCCACGGTGTGATGGAAAATGTCACGTTTTGCTCAATTAAAACGAAGTTTGTGAAAATTTATTACAAGTGTACAGGGTGTCCTCGAACTGCGTGGCCAAAATAAAGCCGGAAATTCTTTGATTTGAAAAAAAGTTGATGAGCTTTTTACTTTTGCCTCAAGTGTCTTGTTTACCCGGTAGAGGGCTTCGAAATTGCAAAAATAATTTTGTTTTTTTGGTATAACTTGAGAACGTGATGAAGAACTTTTACAATATTTAGCAGGTGAGTTACTGTCAATAATGGCCATTTTTGAGAGTGGAGCACAGAGCCTTAGAGACCATAGAAATGGCTCAAACTTGAGGATGTAACGGGAAAAAAGTCCAGAACTTTTTTGTGGTCAATGTAATCAACTCGATATTTTTTACGTAGATAGCTTATCTAATTTGAAAACTTTTCTTACTCTCAAGAAAATTTTGATAAAATCAACGGATTAGCTTGAAAAAATTAATTTTCGAGTCTCTGCAATTTTGGCTTACTAATTTGACTTGATTAAAATACCTTAGTTGCCTTTGCTTTTCTAATGTCATTTTGGCATTTGAAGAATTTATTCTTAAAACTGTCAGGTTTTACTCTGCTTTCCGTAAAAATTTTATGAAATTATGGCTCAAAATTTCACTGAAATGGTTGATAAGTTATTGATTTATGGACTTTGTCGTTGCAATGGCCGGAGAAGGAAAAGATATCCGCATCGCAGAATTCCAAATCGGCAAACCTTCGCGAAACTGGCAAATTTGAAGCAAATCGCAGAGAAACTGGACGCAGACGGACAAGAAGGACGTTAGAGCTCGAAGAAGCGATACTGGAAGCGGTTGAAACTGAACCTGGGATAAGCACACTACGTTTAGGACTTCGTATTGGAGCCTCAAAATCATTAGTTCATATGTACTGAAAGAAGAACTGTTGTATCCCTATCATATTAAAACAGTTCAAGACTTATTGCCCATGGATCCAGGTCATCGGCTAGATTTCTGTCGGCTTATTGTCCAAACACAAAACGCAAACCCCAATTTTTGTAGAAGAATTCTGTTCACGGACGAAGATACTTTCACGAGATGTGGTCTTTTTAACCTCCATAATGAACTTCTATGCTGATGAAAATCCTCATGAAACGAAAGTTACATATTTTCAGAATCAAACTAAAATCAATGTTTGGGTTGGAATTGTGGATAACTTTATTATTGGCCCTACCGTTATACCCGATCGATTGAACGGGGAGAATACTTGAACTTTTTGGAACAAAGGCTACTTGAACTGTTGGAAGACTTGCCCTTACACATTCGTCGTGGCCTGGGTTATCCATGATGGTGCACCTCCTCATTTCACATTAGCCGTGAGGCGACATTTGAATGCGGAATATCCAGATCGCTGGATAGGTAGAGGACACGATGCACCAGTAAACTGGTCGGCCCGCTCCCCTGATTTGACGCCCTGCGACTTCTTTCTATGGGGCGCTTTGAAGTCGAAAGTTTATGCAGCTCCAGTAAACACACGAGAGGAATTGTTGCATCGAATTAATCATGAAGCGGATTTATTGAAGAATGATCCTGAAGTACTAGCCAGAGTTCAATCCAATTTCTTGAAACGAATTAATTTGTGTATTCAGGAAAATGGGCAACATTTCGAACAATTGATGCCTTGGCGATTTCCCAAAAAGTTTTGTTGTTTCTTTCAATTTAGCATTTGTTTTTCCTAAATAATCACATCCTTTCCCCATTTCTATTGTTTTTATTATTCGTGTTTTACCGAGATATTAACCATTTCAGTGTTAGTGAAATTTTGAGCCATAATTTTATAAAATTTTTACGGAAAGCAAAGTAAAAACTGACAGTTTTGAGGATAAATTCTCCAAATACCAAAATGACATTAGAAAAGCAAAGGCAACTAAGGTATTTTAATCAAGTAAAATTAGTAAGCCAAAATTGCAGAAACTCGAAAATTATTTTTTTCAAGCTAATCAGTTAATTTTATCAAAATTTTCTAAGAGTGAGAAAAGTTTTCAAATTAGATAAGCTATCTACATAAAAAATATAGAGTGAATTACATTGACCACAAAAAAGTTCTGGACACTTTTTCCGTTACATCCTCAAGTTTGAGCAATCTCTATGGTCTCTAAGGCCCAATGCTCCGCTCTAAAAAACGGCTATTATTGACAGTAACTCACCTGCCAAATATTGTAAAAGTCCTTCATCACGTTCTCAAGTTATACCGAAAAAACAAAATTATTTTTGCAACTTTGAAGCCCTCTACCGGCTAAACAAGACACTTGAGGCAAAAGTAAAAAGACTTGTCAAATTTTTTTCGAATCAAAGAATCTTCGGTTTTATTTTAGCTACGCAGTTCGAGGACACCCTGTATTTTTTTATTAAAACTATGGATATGAATTTTCAACAAGTAAGCACCAAAACCATCTGAATTTATGTATTTTAATAGTATTTGAATACCTTCTGAAGATGGTGTAATAACGCTGAAACTCGAGTAACGGAAGTTACAAATAAAAGTGTTTTAAGCATGGTAATTTTAATTTTACAATATGAATCACTTAATAATATTTGTAATATTTTTCCGCATTCAAGAATTTATTCTTTGCAATTCAATGTGGAGGTATGAATTAACTCGTAGAGTTCTACGATTTGTGTCTTCCCGTATCTCAATTCGAATCAATTATTAACCCAATCAAATAGGAATAATTCGACTTGATGATTCCATGTAAGCCCTAAGCTTTATGTTTACGCGAGCGGAAACCCAATTCCCCATATATATTCAAAAGCTTGATTTGATTTGATTGAATGGATTCGATGTTTGTAGGTCAGCCTCCTACACAATCTGAATATGAATGGTTTTCCAATTAGAGTTACACGTGGTCCGAATTAAAAATGCAACTTTCAATACAACGAACGACACACACTATGTGTGTGAGAGGTATGGACCCATCTACGCACTATGGCGATGGTATGAGGTTGTGTGTAAAATGCCAATCTGAAATGAACAGAAATCTGTGTATTTGTTATTGATATGGCAATATCTATGCATGGCGGGACAGTGGTCTAAAGGACCACTTTACATAACGTTGCTTGATAATGTCTCTCCAATTTCCATCAATTTTATTGCTTCGGCTTAATTGGGGATTTTAAAAAATGAGGCACGCCTTACAAGCTTTCGCTAATCCGTAATTGAGGCGTACATTTTTAAAGAATCTACATCATACATCGATTACATTATACATAGCAATTGACTCCGACAGTATGACATCATAGCCTTTCACTGTCAGTTTCAGATTCGTATTACAAATCAAATTGATCTTTATTCCTATGTACAGCATGACGCTCAAGGCCTACTACGACAAAATTAGAAAATATAAGTAATTTCTGAACATAGGATCGCAAATATGTTGCCTTTGGGAGCGTTTTCAGCTAAAAGAGAAAAAAATGGCAGTAATGCCCTCTACGGAATTTTTTTTCAGAAATACACCCATGTTGTTCACAGTTTCAACCTTTTTTTTTTCTGTTGGGATGTAGTTGAAACCCTTTATGGGCACCTTATGGTCCTGTAACATCCGATAAGATAGTGTGGCAGTCCCTGAGTCCCGAACTTAATCACCTCAGATATACCCACTAAACACTCCACCTCGTGTGGTAGCCTCGATCCTGCAACCAGGGCGATCTCGATGACACTTGGGCTTGACAGCCCATTGTATCTTGCAGCACCACTTTCTTGGACCATCGTGATTAGAAGATCGATTCTTCTAACACTGATCTATCTGGCCCGTCAGTTTCACCCTTAGTATTGTGAAGTATTGTGGATTGCTTTCATAAGGAGCATTCTCCTATTTCTATTTTTGTTCAAAAGTTAACTTGGCTAGAAAGCCTAAAAAGCGCACGTAACTTCTCTCACTTCTGTTAGCAAAACCGCTTATGGAGAATCCTGCGGGTCAAGTGTAAACGATTTTATGAACAGAAAATGTACTGAAAATGACTCAGAAACAGCTAATGACAGACGTTAAATTATACTCTATGTTTCATTGAAATTTTATCCAAATGGTCTGCATTCTATGTTTCATACTGACACCGCTGTCAGATTGACAGATTGACTTTCTTTCTTTCACATGAACCATCAAAATGTACCACAGAATCATTAAGTGTACTATTTCTTGTACAGAATAAAGGCAAAATTGATCGATGACGTCATTTGAATCTTAAAATGAGAATTTCGGAAAGTTCTGCAGGTTAAATATGTACGTTTGATATATATTTATTAGCAGAAAAACAGGGTCGTCCTCAGGGTCCAAAAAACTACCATCATCGACATTATAATCAATTGAGGGGAGGGGGCTCAGCTCCCATATACACTAAGCCACCTAGTTGGGTCCATTGTGCACCTCGTGGTCAGAAGCTTATTCTATTGTAGCAGGTTTGTGGCCCGCCAGAAACCTAGGATATTGATAACGCTGGCTTCCATAAGTTCTTCTGAAAGCAGTGTCGCTTTGCCGAATTAACGGTGACTGAGTCATATGGGATCTTCTGCCCATAGTTTGTTAAGACGACAGTGACCTGTTAGGATTCCAGTCATCTCTCTGATGTTTCTTCTGTTTAGAGGAAGGAGTTTCTTTGAGAACCTAGGCACAGGCTATTTGATGAAGAGATTGGCCTGCCTCACACGTGGTGATACTCTCCACAAGTCAGACCACCCTCTGTTCAGTTAGCCCAGAAGGTCGAGCTCTCATGCAACTTAATAAAGCGACCATTGGTTCCGGTCCCAAAGGGACAGGTTGTCGGCTATTTCATTTTCTTTAACTCTACTGTATCCATGAACCCAGATGAGTTGAACTTACATAGTTTCTTTGCAAGTTTTCCATAGCGCAATTTAATATTGCGTAGACCTTCGCCTGAAAAACCGTGCAATAAGGACCTAGAGTGACTGAGATAGTGATCTTTGATCTTTTTAGGTACACTTCCGCTCCAGAAGCCTGACCTAACTTCGACCCATCTGTGAACCTCACGAGCCCACCTGGTGGCAGTAGGGCGAGATTTCCTCTATCAGGGATGAGGATTTTGGGAGAAGTGAGACGTATAGCTAGAATCATGCTGTCTTGTCTAATTTCTAGACTTCTGGGCATTTTGATATTGCCTCATTGAGAATAACTGATGGACCAGTGACTTTACGCCCATCTCATGGCTTCAGCTTTTATATATAAGTGTAGAGGTTGTAATAATGATGAATAGTTTGAAAAGTTTTTCTACCAGGAATATTACTGTTGGAATCATAGACCTATTATCCTAAGGAGACTTATATTTGAACACGATCAGACATTGCCAAATTTTCGGGCCACTCAGACCGCTGTTTATTACAAGTATGGCCGTATGGAATGTGCTTTTGCCGCATTAGTTGTTCTGTGTGTCGGATTGAGATTTGTAATTATTATAAAAACGTCCATAGCATTATTTATTGGTTATATTAGAAGCAATATCGTTTTCTCTGGAAAATATTCCATAATTTATGGTAACCTGGAATATACATCCGAATTATAGAAAAGTTTAAATTTTTAAATATAGAACTATTGCAATCCATTGCATCATTTGTTCAGAAGGCGACAACGCCACGCACCTTTTATGAAAGGGGACTTTGTTCTGTACTACTCAATTTGACAGTATTTCTCGTAGCTATTTCGAACCGGTGTTGCATTACAAGTGGTTCCAAGTTTTCAATCATAGTTACAGCGTTGCCAATAAGGAGGAATTATGACTCGACGACGAAGAGGTCCGTTGGTTTTCTTTGTCATACTTCATGTAATCATTGCGACAAGTCAAATGGAGTTTCAGAAATGAGATGTTTCGTCTCCTTAAGATAATAGGTCTAGGGTTGAAATAAGGTTGTAATAAATGGAAAAACACGGATAGAAGTATTATGACAAAGACAACTATTCTATTCAACATCAGAGTATATGTTGATATTATTACAAGTGTCGAAACTGGATTATTTTCCGATTGATTACAAAAATTGACAGACCCTTTATGCTACATGATTGGTAAATGGCGAAGGCGCCGAGCTAGACGAAGAGCCAAGTTTGCGTATGAACGCCAGATATATACGAGATAAGAGAGTAATTATGTAGATTGCAGAACAGTAGGTAGAACAATGGCAAACACAACAATTTACCATCTAGTAGAAACTTGTAAACTGTATGTGTTGAACATATATATATATACATATAAATCTGGAGTTAATAGAATCGAAATAACGTCTAAACAGTTTCTAAAGTTGTGGATATTGTTGAAATTTGGTTCGTAGCCAATTGTTTGTAAGTACATGTCTAACTTAAATCAGTATTCATTCGATTAATTAAATACTAGATAGTACATTCACAGACACGATTTAGTGTATCACTTCCTACACGAATTACTTGTCATTGAATATTTAACGTGCATACCCGTTTCTGGAATTAGTTTCCGAACTATTGAAAGACGCCAACGCATCGAAACTCTTGGAATTAAATTGTCGATTTCTCCATCACGTGAATTAAATATTTGGCAAAATACTGTTGGTACACTGGAAGCGTTCACAACTATGGATAGTGTGGATACACTAAAACACTAATAAGTACGAAATAATCAACCTTATCCTGCTACCTGCCGACCAACATAATTGTAAACTAAATTAGTGAAGAATACTATTTGAGGTTAATAATGGAAACAAGGGGCCTCAGTAGAATATAATTCTGAATTTATTAAATTGCTTTTTCACTTATACCTTACTTTCCCTCCTGAAATGGGTATCACAAGGTTCAAGTTTTACATCATACAATTTCTCAACTACCTACTTCCGAAGAATTTCTTACAGACATAGTTGGTGGTGTTGAAAGTTTACCATTCGATACCTTACAGAACAAGATTTGTGGATGAGAATAGTATATTCTGTAACAAGGTTAGAATGAAAATTTGATGCGAGTGGAGCGCGAGCCGAAGGCGAACATGAGCAACCACGAGCATCACGAATTTTCATTCTAACCGAGTAGCAGACTATACTTTCTCCACGATCAAAGATTTCAAATATATATTTTTAAATGGAAATGAACAAGAGATAATTTATATTACAGAACTCAATCACAATTATATTAGGTAAACACTCAATAATTCAAGAAACATTCTACTTTGTACTAATTGTTATATTTGTACAGTTTTGGAAATGAAAAACTGGTGCATTATTGGAGGAATTTTCAACGATTGCGTGTTTGTAGAAGATGAACTAACAGTCATATAATTTGAAGTGGAAGGCATGATTAGCGGAGTAGTAGTTCCAGTAATTGATGAGACTAACTTATTTGCTATATTTATTCGATTTTGCACCTAATTTTCTATGTATCCTCCTGCCACTTGAGATGACTTCCACCCCCATGGCTTTTTAGTGTTTCCAGATCAGCTCCTGCGTCCACTAACACAGTAGCCGACGTCCTCCGGTAACAAGGACCAGTGAATTCTTGAGGCTTCTCGAGATTTAAAAAAGTGGAAATTTGTTTGGGCATGTTTTATTGATACCAATTACCTGTTTCGTGCACTCTCCTCTTTGGAAATGGACAAAAGAATTATCAGAAAGGATATCTCGTGGTCTCAAATGGCAATATTTTTTCACAATGTTTTGGAATTCTCCTGTTACGGTAAATTTTCTTAGTTTTTTATATTTCGTATTTGGAATGGAAATTAAAAATGCCCTTCCTAGATCTTTTATATTCGAAACCTTCAGGTTGTAAAGCTCATTTTTACGACATGCAAACTTACTTTTGTTGCTAAATATATATTGTCTGGAGCATTTTGTAAAAACTGCTGAGCATTTTCAGATGTGTAGACCTTCGAGTTTTTGACTGAGTACGTATCAGAAGAACGTTTTAAGAATGCCTTAAGTTTTTTATATCTTGAAATGTCTATATCATATTTTAGGTTTATCGTTGCTTTTAATATTGAATATATTTACATTGTTGAAGATTTCCATTTTTCCGATAATTCACCAAAAAACGCAATCAAAATATTTTCTGAAAAGGAATCTGTTTTCTTTGTTTCTTTCCAATCCTTGAAACAGTTTCTAATATTTTTCATATTCATTCTTTGATTTTTTTGGTAATAAACTTTCCAGCATATTATTTGCACTATTTGTGATTTCAGGTGGTGTGTTTTCACTCTCTGATTCTGAATCACTGGATAAATTCATGATACTTTTTATATTTTCGAAGGGAAACGTGACAGCAATAATTTTGTCACTAAGACTAATGTTATTATTCCTAACTAATGTGAGAATGTTATTCTATTACAAGAGAGATAATTTGAATACATTTAAGTTGCATAGGGGCAGAAGTGAGGCAGAATATTTTTTCAATCTCAAGAGAGAGAATTCCAGCATTCTGTAATCAAATTTGATTTCAGAATTGGAAAATTCTGTGATGATCGTGGAGAAATTCAATTCTAACATTAGTTTTAACATCAGATGATGGTTGACCACGTTACAGTGTCTAAAGACCCCGAATTCGGCTCATCAGATACACACTAACCATAATAAAATCATGTTTTGAAGGGTTCATACAAAAAAAATCATGGTAACATCCTTTCGATATATTACAGAAGGAGATTTAACCATAACCGCAATTTTTTGAGATATCTCAATTTTTCTAACTCTCTTCGACTACGATTCAGTAGATCTTTTCCATTATAAACTGCCGTGGCAAAAACTTCGTCTTTCAAATAACCCCAAGCAAAACAGTCCAGAGGATTGAGGTCATATGATCGAGGAGGCCATGCAACTGGAACACCTCTACTAATCCATCTTTCACCGTACTTTCTGTTTAGCCATTCTCATACTTGTTTGCCAAAATGGGCAGAACAACCATCCAATTGTATCCATGCATTTGTTCTCCCATTGTGTGGAGTCTTCGTGATTAGTTTCCAAAAATTATAAAAATGCAGCGGTCGTTATTCTGTCTGGTAACGTATGGACCAGAAATATTGTTGTTGTAGATGCCAAGCAAGACATTGACTGTGAATTTTTTTCGGAAATTCCAAGATCTTGTACCATGAGTGTTTTCATTTGTCCATAAACGTAAATTGTGAAAATTGACAAATCCACGTCGGTGTGAAATGTGCTTCATCTGTTCACAATATTTGCTTGAGAAAGTTTTCGTTGTTGTTCAGTTTCTTATGGGGAAATGAAAACCCATCATGGTATATCAAATATTTTGGTTAATGCAGTCTTCGCGTCAGATGTTGTTTCATAAGGGGTAGTATGGAAAAATCTCTATTTCGGTCGATATCATCGATTCTATTGGAACATTGTTATAATACATTTTCGATGATGAGAAATTCGATTCTAACATTAGTTTTAACAGCAGGTGATGGTTAACCACGTTACAGTTTCTGAAGACCCCTAATTCGGCACATCACATACACAATAACCATAATAAAATCATGTTTTAAAGGGCTCATACAAAAGAAATCATGACAGCATCCTTCTGATATATCACAGAACAAGATTCAAATGCAATTTCTAGATATCTCAATTTTACAAAATTTCATAAGGAGTTGGTATGAAAAAACCTCGATTTTGGTTGATTTCATCGATTCTATTGAACCAGCGTTTTAATACTTTCATATGGACCGTTACTGAGTATGGTATTTACCGAATTATTATAATCTTTGTGGAATTACCTTCATTTGCTTGCAAGTAATGATAATTTTTTCTCTGTTAATAATTTTTGAAATGTATAAGCGAAGAATCAATTAATTTAATTCGGAGTTATCTCCAGTCGATGGTTACCCTTGTTTGCATTATCAACCCCAAACATTATTTAAGCAGGTATGTTTATCATTTTCTAATCTAGTTTACTCTGATAATGGCTACTTGGTAGATGAAAGGCCCTTACTACTTGAATAGTAGTTTGTATAAGGGTGACTATTTCGTACTTATTAGTATTATAATGTATAACAGTTGTGAACTCTTTTAATGGGTTCAAATAAAATTGTTCACCTGAAGAAGCTACTGTGTGACGAAACATGTCGTATTTTCTTTTTTTTTCATAATAAAAATTCATTTTGGAATTTTTCTGCAGTGAACTATTCAGTGTAATGTTCATCTGTAATATAATGGATGTCCAACATGTAAAAACCAGTTCAACCTTAAAATTTCTCTAGTTTTATTTTGCGGACTAATGCAAACAGTAGTCCTATTTTTCCTAGTAATATATGCAACTACTTATCCACATATAGTACAGCCAATAACGGGATATCCTAGCGACCCCGAATACATTCACATAAATCGCAGAAACAAATTTTCGGAATGGCATCAGGGGATGGAAGAGAGAACAACATGCGAATAAAGTAAAATCGTTCTGATTGAAGGAAATAAGGAAAACTGTAGTAGAAGAGCCATTTCCCGTATTGGATACAGGCATTAAAAACAGACTGATATGCATAATAAAATATAAAGCCACTTGGTTTATGGCCTTCTTGATATGCATGCGAAAATATTGAGCGATATATATCAAAGTTTAGCCCTACTTGAAGCCGACGGGCGGTCTATAGCAATACGTGAAGCTCCCCGGAACTCTGTTTTACACTTCTTTTGCGATAGTGCGGTTGATTTTATGATTTCCAGCGCTTTGAACGTATCTTTTTATATTTACTACTGTGGATTTGGTGCCTCATATATATATACTGCATTTCAGAGTTTTCACAAAAGATTCAAACTTTACATTCAGGATCGTCGTTACTAGTGGCCCCTCCTCAGAGAAGGCAAGGGAGGCGGAACCTCCCAATAAATTACCCGCAAAAAAATAAAATAACTCAAATCTGATTGATTCATCATATTATTTATTAGATTGATACCAATATTTGGAAGCGATGACCAAACTGATATAAAAATGATAGATCAATCTATTTTATCATTTGTACCAAAGCTATTTGAGAGCAAATAAACAGATGTAAGGGTTCATTCAACACGTTACAGCGCCAATTTTTAAGGGGTTTTCACACTTTGGAGAACTAATTTAAAGTTCAAATTTCCCTCACTTTTGAATGAGTAATATTCTATTTTATCATTTGATTGTCGACAGCTACAGCGAAGATTGGTAGTGAGATGTTAGTTCTCAGCGCCAGGGTATTTCTAACCAAACTATATACCGACTAGACTCCGAACTCCAAGGCCCAAACTTCCAGGTTATCTTACCCTGGAATATAGGAAAATAAAAAAACACGTACCAGGTGAAGTTTATTGTTTGTCAAATTCTATAAATTTATACTATAGATATAAATATGTATGATGATCAAATAGTGAAACAACAAGGGATGAATGATCCTAATATATGAATGAATATGGATGAAGCTAAATCTAACAAATATAAACTTCTACGATATACAAAAATGCACTCAATTACTATAAATTGTCTCGATTAGAGAACCTGTATAGCAACACACAATTCAGTCATCACAATAGTTGGTAAATAGAAACTTTTTCGGATAGCATGACCTTGAATTGGTGAAAACTAGTAAGAAAACAGAGGAGAACTCGTAGGAAAAACCATATAACATCCAATGGTTCAATTTTCTGCATGTACATTATCTTAGTAATAGAAATGAGAATAATGTTCCCTTTACGGTAACATCCAAAATTCACAATTGCCATCCAAAATGACGAGCGATGTTCTTGATTGAAACTTAAGGAATATCCCAGAATTTAGTATCAAACATAAGTTTTACACAGCCCTTCTCGTTGGATACCCAAAAAATATAAAAACTTGACAAATTTAGAAAACGAGTTATGGAATTTATTGATTACTGAAGGATGATAAGTGAAACTTGAATTTCATTGGAATATTTGAAAGTAATGGCCCTAATTTGGTTAGTTGATTGGCGTTCCATCTTCCGGTTTTGGTTAGAAATATACTTAATTATCAAAGATTGGTCGCAACGATTGTCCATCGCTACAACTCCCTTGTCATAATTTTTCTGGCTCAAAGGAAGGTTTAATAATGTACGAACAAGATATCAAGACTGACCTACAGCAGATACTACTCAGAAGATAACAATTTTATTTCGGAAGTAAAGTGAACAACTCAACTAGAAATTAGAATTATGAGATAACTACATCTATAACATAGGGTTGGTTCCTTTCCGAAACTTGTTATTAATTTCCAAGTTCTTATTACCGTTTGTGGTGTCCAATTCACAGCGAGTATAAATGTGGGTTATAATGCCTTTATGGTAACATCAATCATCCGAAATGCACAATTGCCATCCAAAATGTCGAGTGATGTTCTTGATTCCAACTGAAGGATATCCTAGAATTTGGTATCAAAACACAAGTTTTACACAGCCCTTCTCGTTGGATACCCAAAAAAATATACAAACTATCACAGTACTTGAAGTAAGTAAAAATATCTAACGCGTTAGATGTACTTGATATTAGAATGCGATTCACTTCTTTCAAATTGTTCACTGACATTTTAATGCAGATTTTATATTTGTATGTAGAAATATAAAGAAGCAACGTTTAGTTAATTCTTGAACACAAGATACTGTATTAATGGAATTCAATCGTATCAACCTACATTATGTACATAATATAGGTATGGCTGCTACCCTGTAGAAATTGAAAGTAATGATCTAAAAAGATGAGATATAATTCCACGTATTCCATTGGCAATGCGTTGTACCTTTTCCCGTATTCCCAACGTAGATGTTTACGCGTTATATTTCTGTCGGTAAATTCTCCAAATTGATTTCGTCTATCAGCAAACTGACAGGTCACAATGTATTATATTGTTTTCTTTCCCTTTGTTCGATAAAATTGGGCTTCTTTCATTTTCTCTCGTATTCAATAGACACCATCAGATCATTAAATAACTTGTCCTCAATTATTTTCTCATTGTACAACGTTCAATTTGAAAGATAAATGACATCCGAACGTCTGATGTCCTTAACGTAAGAAACTTATTTTTTTAATACTTTCGTTCTTGAAAAGATGATAATAAATCAGTCTTTCGTTTCATGAAATATTTAGTGAATAGGAATAGATATATACGAGGTGATAGTCACAAAGGTATAGCCATGAATTTAATGATTGGAGAGAATTCATTCAAACTGTCTAGATTTTCATATTATTTCTTCTTTTTTTTTCGATGAAAAACTTGAAACTAGCGGGGTTTGCTTTTAATTGGGGATTTGTACCTCACTTTCGATATTGATTCTTTCCATCAATGCTTCTGTGCCATTTGTGTGAATTCTCGATAGTTCCCTAAAGAAATAATTAAGATCAATTGCCTAACATTTCCTTTTTTTTAATTCGACAACAAATATTATCTATACCCGTGAAATATAAAGTTCTTATCGCACTTATTTCGCGTGCGATAAAGACCTCATTACCGCACGCGTTTTCTTATCTGCTTTTGAATTCAATCCATAGACCTGTTATCCTAAGGTGACAGAATTGTGTACATTTGAACACGATCAGACATTGCCAATATTTCGGGCCCCTCAGACCGCTGTATATTACAAGTATGGCCGTATGGAATGTGCTGTTGCCGGATTAGTTGTTCTGATTGCCGGAATGAGATCTGTAATTATTATAAAATCGTCCGTAGCATTATTTATTGGTTATATTAGAAGCAATACTGTTGAAATGTCATTTTCTCTGAAGAATATTCCATAATTTATGGTAACCTGGAATATACAATCGAATTATAGAATATTAAAATTTTTAAATATAGAACTATTCCATTCTATTGAATCATTCGTTCAGAAGGCGACAACGCCGCGCACCTTTTATGAATGGGGACCTTGTTCTGTACTACGCAATTTGACAGCTTCCATATTTCTCGTAGCTATTTCAAAGCGGTGTTGCCTAACAAGTGGTATCAAGTTTACAATCATGGTTACAGCCTTGCCAATAAGGAGTAATTATGACTCGACGACAAAGAGGTCCGTTGGATTTCTTTGTCATACTTCATGTAATCATTGCGACAAGTCAAATGGAGTTTTATGAATGAGATGTTTCGTCTCCTTAGGATAATAGGTCTATGATTCAATCTGATTTGATCAATGTGGTTACCGAAGAAACGAAAAGTTTTCACCCAGTTTTATCAGTTCCAATGTTTCGGTTTTCCCAATAAATCATGAAAAGCTTCAAATTATATATAAAACGATAATCAGTTGTAAATGATCAAATTTTCCCGATTTTTTGTCCATTGAATGAATTTTCCGGGAAAATGACTTCCGATTCGGGTTCAACGACCCAAAAAAACGCTTAGAACCCATTTTGGAGGCTTAATTGTCATTTTTTGATAAATTTAAACTTATCTTGAGAAGGGGGTTGAGAATAGGGTTAATTTAGCAGATTGGAGATTGAAGTGTCGGTCAGTTATCACGGATGATCTTCATGATCCATAGATCATGATGCAAAAAAAAATTCCGATACGACCGTTTAGTAAATTTTTAGAAAGTCGGCCTATGTCCCCAGCCTTCTGCCTATAGATTCGAAATGAATTGAGTGATTTATATATTACAGATGTGGATTTTACTCATTGATATTGAACTGAATGCTATGTTGGTTGGATACCATAGAACAAATGGGTTCCAAGAAATTATTTCAATGAGGAAATCGTCGATATCTCGTTATCTTCCTGAATAGCAGAAGCTCCATTATGTTTGTATAGAAAACGAGAATTGTAAGGTACACAAACGTACGTCAATTTCCAATCGATCAATAATTAATGACGATTAATGAAAATAGACAAAACAAAGGGGAAGTGCCTTTGAAAACGCATCGACAGGGCGAAAGAGCCAAATAAGGGATGCTTTAAAACCGTGAGGGTGAGTTTATTCTCTACAGCACGTGAATTTCTGCTTTTCTATGCAAACACTGATTAAATTTTCAAGCCCGTAGGTATGGGATCATCTATACCACTCTACTTATTGATTCTAATCTTAATAATGTAGAATTCTAATTGAAATTTTAATAACGAAACAGGGATCCTCATTATTTTCTGCATTCTCGCTTTTTGCTGCTGTTTTCGCATTTACTCGTTACAGAATCACTCTGAAATAACCTTCATGAGAGATTTTAAATGACCGCGTCGTGTAATCGATTTTGATTCAAGTTCTTTGTTGGTTTTTATAAGTTGGAAGAATTAGAGGTGGATATACATTTTTGCTCTACAATTGTATTTGTTTTCGTGTAATCTCATTTTAACTTTTTATTCTAACATTCCTCACTATACGCGGTATGAGGGAACTATTGAAAGCTGCCTAAGAAAAATTGCTGACATGATTTTTGTATGTGCGAATGTAACCAATTCCCTTTAGATAGGTTTCAAATTGAAGGAGATCATCCTTTATAATGATGGATATTACTTCATAACAGCAATAAATTTGAGCAACTAAAAACCTATCTCTTTTTTGATGGTATTTATCTGCTTGCATGGTTCCTAAAAACAAACCTACTGAAGAAGTACAAAATCGGTAAATTAGCTGCCGAATGATGACATACAATTTTGTGACATCACAGTATAATAATGGTATGAGGAATTTCGAAGAAGTATTATAACCAGCACATTGAAAATATCAATCATTACTTGAATATGTCGAAGGAAGCCTTGAAGAGGTTAGGTAGAGATATTTTTTGAAATTTTTATAGACCGTTGAGAATAACAATATAAAAATACGACCAATTCTTGGAGGATTTCAATACACCATTTTTTAAATATATCGAGTCAAAAAAACGACATCTTAACATGAAAGCTTATGTGGACGTGGTTAAATCTTCAAATTGAAAAAAAATGGCTAAATGGAAATGCGTATATTTTAAATGGAACAACATTATTGCAATAATATTCTGTGCAATTTTGAGCTAGTCCCACTAATTATTTCTATTAAACAAATAGAACTCTTAATTTATAAATTTTATTATTTGTAATTAACTTTTAAAACACGAAAAGTCGACAACTATACGATTATCGTTTTTGCATGTTTTTATGTATACAATTCCAGCAGGCAATATTTATAGCGTTGCCAGACCTCCGCTCTCGCCCTGCGCTTGCTCTTCTCATATTTCCCCCCGCTAACACTACCGAACCTCCTTAAGCACTCCTTAGTATCAAGTAGGGAAACCCAAATATGCAAATCATCTAGTCCAAATATGCACCAAATGTTGAAAATATGCAAATAAAAATGTAATTAAAACACTCAATTTATTGATTTACTTAAAAATAAACAGACATTTTAATTTTTCTACATACTGAACATAACCTAAATATGCATTTATTACACAAAGCAGGTTGTGGCTAGTTGTAAAAACAGTAAACCACTAAATATTTCCCGAAGTTCTCAATAAAAAAATGTTTCTCCAGTTAGAATATAAAAATTTGTAAATGGAAAACTCCTTTCCACATCAACCGATGTGATAGGGGCGTTTTAAAAATTCCTTAATATTACAATGGATTCAGAAAATTCTCCCTCCAAAATATTAACTACTTGGCTAAGAAACCGAAAACCACAATTTTTTTCCTTCGCATTTTAGAATTTTGGGAAAATTTGCCCCTCATTTTGACTGCGACATTTTGGGAAGCTGTCTCAGATTGTTTTACTAGTTCTATACTTCGGATTGATGGCAAATTAGATTCCTCCATTTGTGTTATTGTTTTAGAAACAAAGCTATAATTGGTTTTTATAAACAAAAGTTGTTGTTTTATTTCTTCGTTCTCGGATAATTACTTAGCTATCAGGTAGGGATTGGGAAAATTCGTCAGACAATTCTGAAGTTAGATCTTTCAGTTGACAGAAATTATCGCGATAAAAAATAGCGGCTTTGAACCAAGTAATAACAGGTTGAAGTGGGAAAGGAGTGTTTGGTAGTTTTTCTTTATAGAACTGAACCCTTATAGGCGCTTTAAGAAAGATTTTTTTCATGTTGGAAATCAAACTATTTACAGAGGAAAATATTTCCTAATCTCTTCTGCATGAGCAAGACATGTTGTTGCATGTATTAAGCTCGGATAAAGGATTTTAAAATTTTGCCCCACCTTTTTCATGTACGGTGCTGCATCTGACAAAATGAACAAAAAATTATCTCCAGGAACAGGAGTAGGAAGAATTTGCATTTGTTTTTTCTAACTCTTTAGAAGCAATGAGGTATAATTTTGGCAGGATCTCGTAGCTAAGAACACCAATCAATAAATGAGCAATATAACGACCTCTTAATCGGTGGTTTCATCAATACATATGCAAAAATGTTTGTTCCGAATTTAGTAGTATTTCTTCACCTGGGACATTGCATTTGCAATACTTCTGGAGAAATAAAGTGAAGTTTTGAATAGTTAGCCTTAATAAGGAAATATTTGACGTCATCATTGCATGACAGGTCACTGTTAAAGATGTCTTCTTCGTTTAGCTTTTTGGACATTGGTAGGAAACATTGCTTTAATGTTGTGACTAGTCTCCAGATTTCACGTTACCCAATTTAGCAATATAAGCAGAAGTTTTCACGTTTTGATCTATTTGTAATTTTTATAGCATGGTATCTCCAATAAAAAAATACAAAAATCGGAATATCAAATTGGAAAGCAATAATATAAATACTTACATCTAAATCCCAATCCCAAATAAGTTCAAAATATTAAACGAAAGTGCCCCGAGTGTTTAAATGGTGCGAAATTGGTCGATATCTCTTTATTTTTCAAGTTAAAAAAATATAGGTAGGAAAACAAAAAATATACCCAAGGTTCCAAATGAAAAATTAAACTAGTATACTGACAAGGCAAAAGTGAAACGCCATTGTGCATTTCTCTGTATTTTCATTGTGTATGCTTATCAAGAAGAAACTAACTCTTTTGAATCTCTAAAAATAACAGATATCTAATGATTCCTGTCCAACCTCTATATCTTACAATTTTAACGCACATAGAACAGTAGACTTTCTCATATCTATACGTAGTTCTTTGTATGGTTTAATCCACACTGACCCACAACTGACTTTGGGCATTTTACTAATAAAAATAAATAAAATACCACAACACTACAAAACACAAATCGATGTTATCTCAGAGAATCACAATCAGAAATAAAATTCAGAAATCGCTTTATTATTTTATTTACTTACTTACGACCTATTTTGAATTCTCGGAATTTAAGACTGGGAATACCCATACTCTTGTACCTGTTCTCAACGAACGCGGATATTCTATTTGGAATTCTTAAGAACCATGAATGAAATAATGAATTACTTCTTAATGATAGATGAGTTCATAAAAATTATTTTTCTTGAACCCTTTCGCTCAAAATTCTTCCAATTATGCACAATATGCTATTTATTAAGAATGTGTATAGGTAAACAATTTTGAAATACATTTAATAAGGAAAATATGAGCTTTACATATTTGGATGTCCCTACTCCTAAGTTTTGAAATAACTGTGTTCATGTTGAGGAAGAGATATCGAGGTGATATGAACGATAAATCAAGTTCGACTTCCAAGAAATTGTGATACTGTAAAAAACAAAGAGTTGTCAATTCGAATGAACTTTCAAATACTACAATTTGACGTCTATCACATCTCGTTTCATTATTAGCCTCAGATTCATGTTTCTTCTTAATTTATCCTTCAAAAGACTTAGCATTATTTCTATAAATTATCAATTTTGGTATGTGTCTAAATCATTACACTTGGGTAGATCGTTGCTCTCCTCATAACTATTATTACCAGCGCTTGGAAGTATAAATATTCATGAGATAGGTCTCTTAAAAAATTAGTAAACAATGTTTGTTTTAACGAACTACCTTTAGAATATTCATTAAAAAACATTATTTCCTCATTGAGCATGTAACGCCGGTCCTGGATGAAACTGTTGAAGATGAAACTCGATAGCGTTAAAAAGCATCACTTTGTACACGTCAAAGAAGCTGTATAGATCGTTCGAAGCAATGGTACAATTAAAGGGTAGCATGATATCGACGTGTTTGTTGCATTAGCTGATGCTACCTCCCCTTATTAAAAGGGAGGTTTTGCATATCCCTGATTTATTGACTCTCATCAAAGGTCTATTGTAGCCAGGATGGACCATTTGCATTAAACCGTATCTCCTGAGATACGTCCCGATATTGCTTCTTAGGATGTGACTAAGCTTCACTCGTTATCGGAGCATTTACTATCGCTCTAAATTATACGTATATATCTTCAATAATGCTAGTGTCATTGTGGAACTCTCTTCGAAAATCCACTTTTACAATCTCTCTCAATATTCAATTGTCAATGAGTTATTATATTTAATGTTACATTCATATAATATGAGTTAATCCACAAGGGTTTATGTCCTTTTACATGTAGTTAGAGTCCTCTATGTTGGGTCTGTAGCTTCTCAAATGTCCTTGGAACTGAACATTAAACCAGCATCTAGTTTGTCCTATGCCAAAAGCATTACAGCTGTAATAACGGTTTAGTACAGGTCATTTTCAATATTCAAAACAATAGCTATTTGTATAACAAAGGAGGAAAGTGGTACTTTTCCTCCCGAGGATGAAGTAATCATTCAAGGGAGGAAAAGGCACTTTACCCCCATTTTATACATATGATTTTTCTGCCTCCCTCAAACAACAAGTCATTTTTAAATAATTTATTTATGAAACTAACAAACAAAATGTATTAAAGAACTAAAACTAAGAAGTAGGTACAGTATAACTTATGGGCACGTTATTGTTATTCTTGCATCCTACATATTTTCAATTTGTGGTAGAGTAATTATTATTTATACTAATGTTAAACGTGCAGTTTTGAGCAGTGGTTATTTGAATATCGCTAGAAGTGAGAGCTGGAGCCAACGCAGTTTTCGTGATATTTTCATTAACAACATTATCATACAGCTGGTATTCCCCGGAAGTACTCGTACTTGGCTGATTACAATCAATTTCATTAACTTCAGAGACTCCCATAATTTGGTTCGAAACTTCAGCGATAATCGTAGACTCCCAACCTCCGTGTTGCTCTAAAGCAAGAATGTCTCCTCCATAATAAGCAAGTAAACTTGCCGAGGTTCTTCTGAAACTATGCCCGGTATAGTTTATGGTATTAGGCAGTTTCAAAAATTCTGCAATTTTTCAGGAATTTTAGCAATAGTATTTTTTCCAACCATTTGGTTGATACATTTTCCTGCAGACAAATGAACGTGTCTGATCTGTTTTAGGGCGTCGCGATATATATTTTCTGTAAATGTCAATATAATTAGGGCCATTCCGCGGTGGAGCATTGATTACAAACGTGCTCTATATATTTGTTTTAGAATTTGGTATATTTACTATTAAAATCGAACCTTTATCTTCAATATCTGTAGTGACCATTTTGAGGAGCTCGTCACACCTGCATGCTCCTGCAATTCCGAAAATTAGGAGAACCTACAAAACAAAGAAAAAAGAATTTAAAAAAAAGCTGTCGACGCCGGAATTTAAACCAACACCTACAAACTTATCATGAACAGTGAGCGATGCACCAACTCATTGCGCTACCGGCACTCACGGGCAACTTCAGCGGAATCACGAACATAGCGTATTGTTGTAGCACTATTATAATATTTGCCGTTTAACTTTTATTTTCTTAATATATTTACTTCTTGAAAATATCTTACCTTCATTAATAAATAATTATCATCGGGGGCTTCTAGTAAAAATTTATTTACTTCCTCTCTTGAGAAGATTTTTGCCCTATTAGATTTATATCCCTGGTTTTGTCATTTCAAGAAAGCAATTAATTTTGGGTATTTAATATTCACATTTTTTTCCATTTGAAGCATGGTACGTAGCATCGAATACTTGGACCACAATGTAGAAGCCTTTAATGTATTTGCTAATAGCGAAAAATACCCCAAAATATCATTTTCTGAGTAAGTACGAATATGCTTTTCTTCGGCTCATTGCTGGAAATGTAAATACTGTATATCGTATTTTTCTTTAAATTTTTGGGGTAATAGAGATTGTACTGTTACATTAACTTGTTCCAAAATATCCGGTGGTGTATTATTTATATCTTCAAATTCGCTTGCATCACTCATTTTTTAAATATTATTTTATATTTTGTGAATATATTATAGCATAACACACTTTGAAACTGTTAATCTGTCAATCGACTATAGCATGCTATAATATTTCTGTCCTAAATTCGAAAACCGGATGAATCTATGAATTGAAGTAAAATTATCAATGTAAAAATCGTTAAATTAAAATAACAATTTACCGATTTCTACCATTTTGCAAAATACACTGTGTTCTATAAATAAACGACAAAATTTATACTTATATAATAGAATATAGTTTAGGACGTCAATGCCGTAAGCTATTTTACTGATGACGTACCATGACGTCACATTTACTTTTCCTCTCCAGGGAGGGAGGGTGATATGTTACCATATCTGGCATGGTCAAGATAGTTTCAACAATTTCACACAAGATTCTTGTTCGAAAGGAAATCATAAGCCTGTCAAGACAATAACCAATAGGACGGAAAACGAATGTTAAGCTATGATAAATGTTAATGTTAACCATCTGGTGATGCTTAGGTAGCGGGCTTTTCTCCCGCTGTTGATCTCAATATGGAAGCTTCAAAAGAAAACAAAAGAGGTAAAAAAGAGTTCGAGAATATCACTTCCATTTTTTTTGTATCTCCTATAGTTACCCTATATAAATATCGGGATTTGCCCACCCTGCACATAAGAAATTACGATAGTAGTCATCTACAAAAATTGGTATAACACAGACAATGTTACAAAAATCAATCATGCTGTGAATATCGAGAACAAGTTGCGAAACGATGAACAAAGTACCGAATTTAAATTGAAAGTTCTGCTATAAATGTCACTATTGAAAATACAATTTATAAATGAAAAGTTGCCGGATCAGAGCTTACAACAGTTTGGCAAGTATTTATTGTGAACTCTGGTTTACAAAGTTCAATTACTAACTGAAAATAATTGAACATCAAAGAAAATGCTGTCGGAAAAATTTCAAGTAAGCGGCTTTATTTCTCCCCTCTGTTTTTCTTCGGCGTAGATCACTGGAATATTACAAGACCCTTCAATATGATAGATCGAGGTTAGCGCGAAGGCTTATTTCCAATCGCGGCACGTTTCTCTTTCAGTTGATTTCTTATTTAACACCTTAAAGGTGTCAACTAGCAAATTAAGTTACATCGAGATCAATCAGTAAATCGAGTTAACTTTGTCCATGTCGATAATGATGTAACTTCGATTCGTTCAAAAGTTGTTGTCTTTGAAAGGTGTCAATCTAATTTTCTTATTATAACGGAAATGCTTATGCAAAGCATATTAAGTCAATTAGTTCATCCTTCCATTTCAGTTAATTTGGAAATCAATCTCGGATAAAAAATGGCGGATTATGAGGGGGGCAACGTTTAACGAGTACGAACATCCGTAAGAATGTGAATACTTATGAATGTTTGTTGAGTATTTAATAATTATTTTGAATCGTTTGTTAATTGATAAAGCGCTGTAGCTAATTATTGAAGCACACTGTCATATGAACTAGAGATGCCACGAATATTCGGCTACCATTCGGTATTCGGCCACGTTTTTATTATTCGGTATTCGGCTTTGGGAGTTATGCCAAGAAGGGGATTGAATACAAACATTTGTGAAATGTACAAGACGTAAATGCGTATTCCAAATGAGTTAAAGGCGTCATAAGTTCATTTAAATTGACAGAGATATCTATGTTACGGGATGGTCTATCACGGACATTGTGTGAATGTCAATTAATTTTCTATCTGATGTCATTTGAACGTATCCAGATGTATTGTTATGCGGTTATGTGTGGTTTGTCATAGATAATTTGAACTGTGATCACGGCGGTCCATCGATCTATGGAGCTGTCTGTCATGAAGCCTGTTACCTTTTTATTATTTTTTTTTTTGCGGAGGTGAATAAAACCGTTTATGTGGAGGTTATGGTCTACTATGAGAGTCACCATTCCAGGCATACTCTCTAGAAACTTCACCCCCTTTGTAGGCTTCTTTGGCTATTGCCTTCGGTGACACTTAGGCCTGCTGGCCCATTGTATTTGGCCTTTGCTTTGTTTCTTTACGGTTTCCACTCGAATATTTATATACCTTGTACGGTGGGAAGTGTATAATTCTGGTTCGTCGTTAGGCTTTCCAAAAATTGACTGTCATTTGCGATCCAGTGTCTCGCATTTACACGGTATGTGTGTCACTGTTTCTGTATCCTTACCGCAAAGGCTGCATATCAGGTCGCCATTGTACAGTCGGCGCATGGCCAGTCATAAGCCCTGCTACGACTTTTATTTTTTCCCTTCTGTCGTTGTTTTGTTACATGGGGCTTTCATGTATTTATTCCAATATTCGTTTCCTGCGATTTTTTCCCAGTATTCTTCGTGGTTTTCCATGATCCAGCCTTCTACAGACCTTCGTGCTATACGTTTTGGTACCCCGTGGTATGTTTTGGATCTGCAGCGTTCTCCGACCCTCTTCTCGCGAGTTGGTCGGCATTGTCCCTCATGTCCCGGCACCCAAATCTGCTTAATGCGGTTTCGATCTGCCAGTATTCCAAGTTTTTCTTTGGATGTCCATGAAAGACGAGATGTCACTTCCTGATTTCTCTTTGCCTAAAGTGCAGCCTGCCTGTCTGTCAATATGTGGATCTGCCCATCTTCGATGGCTCTCCGATGGCTTTCTCCACACATTGGAGGATTGCATATACCTCTGCTTGGAAGTCTTATACATGTTTACCCCAATGAATAGCTGAAGGGAGTCTTTGGGTTTCTTGAGTATACTCCTGCACCTACACCCTTTTTCAGACTTAGACTCGTCAGTATACCGGATTTTTCCCTGTAGAATGTCGCCCAGGTTTGTATGTTCCCATTCAGTCCTTCCTGGTATTGATACCCTGAGTGTGTTGTTAAAAGAGTATCGCTTTGGAATGTGATCTGTTCTCATGCCTAACACGTTCCTGCTCACGATTTTCACGATGCTCATGTGTCCTGGCGCTCTTACCTTCCTTTGGGATTGAATTTCCGAAAAGATGTTCTTAGTGGACTACGTCGTATGAGGAACCTATCTGCCAAATTTCAAGTCTGTCGGCTTCATAGTTTCGGAGATTTCGTGATCAGTGAGTGGGTCAGTGAGTGGTATTTTCTTCTGTGTAAAGAAATTGGAAATATTTTAATTGTAAAGGAAAAGATATTATACAAATCAGTGAAAGTCGATGTACGTTTTAAAGTAAGATACACCGGCATAATAAAGTTCTAGAGTCGAGAGACAAAGCCTGTGTTTGAATTCGTCGGTGGGCTGATTTCAATATCGACTGTCGTGCCTACTGAGATATAACTTCGGTTTTTGGCAGCCTTAATGCGGGATCTGCATATTCATGTGAACGAACAGAAATACAAGAGAGAAATGCAAACGTCGATCCTAGCACCAGAAAAGGACGCATGAAAAAGTATGGATCAAAACGTCGCAACTGAATTCCTAATCCAGTGTCCGAAGCTAAGCCGAAAGTGGAGGACTATGGGAAATATAGGAGGCTTAATTCCGCGACTGGAATACTCTCCAACTTGTATTTATTAACTCCGGACTCGTTTCGTCTCTTTCTCGCTCTTAAGCGTACAGCGAACTGAAAGGAGACCTCGCGGCGTTCATTTGTGCTAAGAATTAGAGAAAGATCGCGAAGTATGTGTCGTTTGATATCTATGATTTTGCAGGCAATTTTAGGATATGTCCTGTTGTATGAGTGTGTTTTTTTGTTTGTTCTGCGGAATATAGCCCCCAATGCATGAAATATTATCCGCTCAAGGGTTTAATCTTTGCGAAATTACAAATTTCGCGTCATCGGTTTCCTTTTAATATGCATAGTTTTTGCCATTTCGAGACCAACAACGAACCTACTTGTCCATTCCTTTTTCAATTCTAAACATGTGCCGCACTGTATGTTCCCGTGAAATTGATACTGTTAACGTCATTTACTCAACCAAACAATATTCTATATTTTGTTGAATATGCAGGGTGTCCTCGAACTGCGTGGCCAAAATAAAGCCGAAGATTCTTTGATTCGAAAAAAAGTTGATGAGCCTTTTTACTTTTGCCTCAAGTGTCTTGTTTACCCGGTAGAGGGCTTCAAAATTGCAAAAATAATTTTGTTTTTTCTGTATAACTTGAGAACGTGATGAAGAACTTTTACAATATTTAGCAGGTGAGTTACTGTCAATAACGGCCATTTTTGAGAGTGAAGCACAGAGCCTCAGAGACCATAGAAATGGCTCAAACTTGAGGATGTAACGGGAAAAGTGTCCAGAACTTTTTTGTGGTCAATGTAATTCACTCGATATTTTTTATGTAGATAGCTTATCTAATTTGAAAACTTTCCTTACTGTTAGAAAATTTTGATAACATCAACAGATTAGCTTGAAAAAATTAATTTTCGAGTCTCTGCAATTTTGGCTTACTAATTTTACTTGATTAAAATACCTTAGTTGCCTTTGCTTTTCTAATGTCATTTTGGCATTTGAAGAATTCATTCTCAAAACTGTCAGTTATTACTTTGCTTTTCGTAAAAATTTTATAAAATTATGAAATGGTTGATATGTTATTGATTTATGGACTTTGTCGTTGCAATGGCCGGAGAAGGGAAAGATATCCGCATCGCAGAATTCCAAATCGGCAAACCTTCGCGAAACTGGCAAATTTGAAGCAAATCGCAGAGAAACTGGACGCAGACGGACAAGAAGGACGTTAGGGCTCGAAGAAGCGATACTGGAAGCGGTTGAAACTGAACCTGGGATAAGCACACTACGTTTGGGACTTCGTATTGGAGCCTCAAAATCATTAGTTCATAATGTACTGAAAGAAGAACTGTTGTATCCCTATCATGTTAAAACAGTTCAAGACTTATTGCCCATGGATCCAGGTCATCGGCTAGATTTCTGTCGGCTTATTGTCCAAAGACAAAACGCGAACCCCAATTTTTGTAGAAGAATTCTGTTCACTGACGAATATACTTTCACGAGATGTGGTGTTTTTAACCTCCATAATGAACATTTCTATGCTGATGAAAATCCTCATGAAACGAAAGTTACATATTTTCAGAATCAAACTAAAATCAATGTTTGGGTTGGAGTTGTGGATAACTTTATTATTGTCCCTACCGTTATACCCGATCGATTGAACGGGGAGAACTACTTGAACTTTTTGGAACAAAGGCTACTTGAACTGTTGGAAGACTTGCCCTTACACATTCGTCGTGGCCTGGTTTATCCATGATGGTGCACCTCCTCATTTCACATCAGCTGTGAGGCGACATTTGAATGCGGAATATCCAGATCGCTGGATAGGTAGAGGACACGATGCACCAGTGAACTGGCCGGCCCGCTCCTCTGATTTGACGCCCCGCGACTTCTTTCTATGGGGCGCTTTGAAGTCGAAAGTTTATGCAGCTCCAGTAAACACACGAGAGGAATTGTTGCAACGAATTAATCATGAAGCGGATTTATTGAAGAATGTTCCTGAAGTACTAGCCAGAGTTCAATCCAATTTCTTGAAACGAATTAATTTGTGTATTCAGGAAAATGGGCAACATTTCGAACAATTGATGCCTTAGCGATTTCCCAAAAAGTTTTGTTGTTTCTTTTAATTTAGCATTTGTTTTTCCTAAATAATCACATCGTTTACCCATTTCTATTGTTTTTATTATTCGTGTTTTACCGAGATATTAACCATTTCAGTGTTAGTGGAATTTCGAGCCATAATTTCATAAAATTTTTATGGAAAGCAAAGTAAAAACTGACAGTTTTGAGAATAAATTCTCCAAATGCCAAAATGACATTAGAAAAGCAAAGGCAACTAAGGTATTTCAATCAAGTAAAATTAGTAAGCCAAAATTGCACAGACTCGAAAATTATTTTTTTCAAGATAATCCGTTGATTTTATCAAAATTTTCTGAGAGTAAGAAAAGTTTTCAAATTAGATAAGCTATCTACATAAAAATATAGAGTAAATTACATTGACCACAAAAAAGTTCTGGACACTTTTCCCGTTACATCCTCAAGTTTGAGCCATTTCTATGGTCTCTAAGGCTCTATGCTCCACTGTCAAAAACGGCTATTATTGACAGTAACTCACCTGCCAAATATTGTGAAAGTCCTCCATCACGTTCTCAAGTTATACCGAAAAAACAAAATTATTTCTGCAACTTTGAAGCCCTCTACCGGCTAAGCAAGACACTTGAGGCAACAGTAAAAAGGCTCATCAAATTTTTTCCGAATCAAAGAATCTTCGGTTTTATTTTAGCCACGCAGTTCGAGGACACCCTGTTTAGTCGATGAAAATTCATAATAAGCGAATATCTTGTAGCGAAAATATAACTATATAACAAATCCCTAAGTTTTCTCGCCCCACGTTGGGCGCCACTATGAAAGGGTATCAATAGTTTTATGATTGGATTTCATAGACACATTTTGAAGGGTTGAAGTTTTTAAATATAAATGAATCTACAGTTACAATTGAGAAAATTCATAATATTAACTTGATAGTAATCCTTTAATTAATTCTAGCCAAACGTCATCCCCTACTCCACTCATAGATGGCCAGATTTAATAGTATGCTTAACTCAGGGATGTTTGAATATGATTTGTTATAACTACAATTTATATGGAAACATACTACATATGTTTTTTCTACATTTGTAACTTGAATATTTCCAATTTAATAGTGTGGACATAACAAGTCGCTCGTAAAACTTCAAATAATTTGCATTGATTCGTGATTGATACCAAATCAGAAAAGCTGTGATTATTTGATCACGTGACTTCCCTCACTTGTTAATATTGGTTAGGTTGGATTTGGTTAAATACTCTTCCGCAGTTTGTACAGTGATGCATTGCATTAAAGACCTCAAAATCGTACAGTAATAGCAACCAGTACTGCATAAAAACATCAGTATCATATATAGCACAATTCAACAAAAAAGGAAAACGTTTATTTCAAGTATTATGACAATAAATATTGAAAGAACAGTTAGAAAAGGTTATAAAATGAGACCTCGTTGCATTAACTAGTTGTTGCTGAATGTTTTTTTCATTCACCACAATTTCTAAAGGGGCTTCTTAAAATTGTCCAAGTTGGACATTGTCAAATATCCTTTTAGAATTTTTTATTTCATTACCAATGCTTTCTTCCACGTATCCTACGATTATAGATCGCCATCCCCCAAGCCGTTTAACAACCTGAATACCAGTTCCACTGTCACTGAGTAACAGTTGCAGAAGTTCTTCTCAGGCAATGCCCAGTGTAACTTGAAGCATCGGGAAGTTAAAATTTTCCGCGATTTTCTTTAGAATTTTTGCAAAAGTATAAATGCCAACTGGCCAGTACAGTCATGACTATAAAACAGGAAAAATCGATTATGACTTATTGTTTTGGGTCTTAATAGTAAGTACTTGTGGTAGATTTATTCTTACCCATTCCAGCCTGAGGCTACATAAAATACACGTTTTTTTTTTGTTTTGGTATCGTGTAACGTTACAATCAACATTGTTTCAGAATCTTCTTTATCTTCAGTTGTTAAACTGCATGCCGACATACACCATTCAGCCCAAACATTGATACCACTTTCATTAACAGAAACGTATCGTTGGGAGCCTCGTTCAAAAACTTTGTAACATTTTCCATTGTTAAAACTTTTAATTTTTTTTCAGGTTCTTACTTGGCTCTTTGATGTTTCAAGAAAGCGATTACCTCTTTATATTTTGAAATATCCGTAAGTTCATTGATTTGTATCACAGAGCATGTAGTCCACAAGCTAGAAGATTCAAGGACGTTTGCCTAAAACAAATAATAAATTTAGTACCTATGTATAACACTTTAACCATATAAAATAACCAACCTTTTCGTAAAAATAAGCCAGCTTTAAGTTTTCATCAATTCCTTTGAATCCCTTGGTGTTTCTCCACTCGCAAAACGTATTAGATTTCTTCTCCTAACTTTACAAACAACCACGGTATTCTCATGTCTCGAATCGAAGTTTTCTTTATAACTCGAAAACAAAAGACGATAGCAAATTTCTGTTTCCGCCAGTGAATTTATCTCAAAAAAATTTAACGAGAATGTGACTTCTATTCTTTTATATCTCCTATAGTTACCTAGTTGCCCTATACAATCATCGAAATTTGCCAGCCCTGTACAAAATAGAATATATGAATGTGTGTGCAAAATATCAATTGAATTCGATAATGTTCTTGTTTCTATTGAATATCAAGATGATCTGAGGCATAGCGTCCCCATCATTGTGAATGTAGAAAGCTCTTTCCTCAATAATCATTCCAGTTACATTCAATATTGGCGAATGCTATTTATTCGTAAGTAAAACATGTCGAGTGTTGTATATCGGTATCTATCACTCAGAAGTATGCAAATGTTGGGTTTCAATCGAAAGAGACCGAAACGGTTCCGACTAATATCTAATATCTGAGTGGGACAGAGTTATAGATTTCCGCAGCCGATATTCAAATGAGTCTCACCACCCCGCGCTGAAGGGTTGCGATTGCGAATATTCACAATCATATTTTCTCCAAGGGTGAACACCCCGGACAGCCTTTGTGTGTGTACACAGACAGATTTTTTAGCACGTTTTCGGTTTGTTTAGTCCGGATTTTGAGGGCAAGCCAGATATGCATAAATTACTTTTTAATTTTCGTTAATATATTTACCTTTGACGAAATTCACTTCGCCTTTGCGTTTGATTATTTTAGCAGATTTTTCGACTATTTAACCGAGTCAATATTGAATATCGCGCATAGATTTTCCGCTGAATTGGTACGTTTGTCAGCATTTCACATAAAATGGGTCACGAGGTATTATGTATCGTAGTATACAATGAACTAACTATTGTTGTAGCAAAGCTGCCTTATTAATTGTCAATTAGAATTCATTTGGATATCAAACAAGTTGCTAACATTCAAGCTGGTTTCAAGAACACCAATGAACGTAAATAGAAATAGGATATTCTTTGTTACCTTTTATTACGGACAAGTCAAGTTATGTGTTCATTTCTTAGTACGACCGGCTCATCATAAATTAATACAGTTTGTTCTTTATATCTGTGGAATGGAAACAAGATGTGTAGTCTCTGAATCCTTGTCAAGGAAGAGTCTTTATAATTTGTAAAATATCGACATAGTCGGAGAGGTTCCTTACAGTTCCAATAGGAAATCATGAATAATGTATTTAACAGAAATGATTCTAAAGAAAACAAGTGCTCTACAATATATTGGTAGTTAAGACATACGCATATGATCTAATATGTAACGGTAGGTTGATCGCTTGCTATGGTTCGAACAAAGGTCTTTTCTTTTGCAGCTACAATCTATTCACGCAACCATAACATAAGACGTGTATGACGCGGTCATTTCCTATTAAACATGTAATTAGAATATAAACTTGATGTAATTTTTAATCACACCTTAATTGAAGGAAATCTAAATAAGGTCATAAAATTAAGGTATCCGTCAAAAAAATTGAATGGTTTCTCTCTTATTGGTAAAAATTCACTACCCCCAAAACATATTGCCCAACGAGGAGTCCAAGATTATAGAAAATCAAACTCACCACACTAAAGTCAGTTATATTCTGACTTTTTGAGTGAAATTTCGCTTTGACTATATCACGAATCACTTAAATCATATTTTAGAAAACTTTCTAAGTTTTCTAGTTAAACTTCTAATAAGGTTAATAATAATAATGTCATTTAGGTTAACCCGTGTGATACATTTGTTCAAGGAGGGGGACACTGATTTGGCTGAAAATTATCGACCAATATCGATAGTTCCACTTTTGGGAAAGATATTTGAGATAATTATGAAGAAAGCTCTGACTCAGTATTCTGAGCACAATAACTTACTTAACCCAGCGCAATTTGAGTTTAGACTGGGCCCCTCTGCGGTTCACGCGGTTGACAGCGTATTGAGGGACATTGTTGGGGGTCTTGAGAGGGGAAAGCACCTTGGCCTGACACTGTGTGACCTCAGTAAAGCTTTCGACTATGTTTCCGATGAGCTACTGATCGAGAAGCTTTTCAGATAAGGCTTAAGGGAACAGCCGTTGAAACTCAAAGAGTCATATTTGTCTCTAAGACGTCAATATGTTTGTTTAGATGATGCAGTTTCAGAGTATGAGATTGTGAAAACTGGAGTGCCTAAGGGCTCAGTTTTAGGACCCCTACTTTTTATAGTTTATTTAAATGACTTATATTACTACTTGCTACCCGAAAAAAGTAAGAAAACCTGATTTAGGAGTAAATTATCATCTACTATCTTTGTTACAAGGAGCTTCAAATCAGTCGTCGGGTTGGAGGCGCTGTTAACGGTATGTTATTCGTTGTTCCATTCCCATTTGTCATATAGTGTGCAGATGTGGGGGGATTCGTCGGGCGCGATTCAGGTGTTTAGGTTACAAAAGAAGACTGTCCGTTTGATAGTAAACTCTGGATACCGGGATAGCTGCAAGCCACGTTTTGTGAGTCTACAAATTATGCCCTCACCAACACTGTTCATCTTCCGTCAACTTTTGGAGATTCATGTTAGCACGTCAGAGTATAGTTTGAATTCGTGCTTCCATGAGTTTAGTACCAGAGCATCAAACTTGGTGAAAGCTACTCGCTACAGGTTGGATAGATCTGTTAGGAGTTCTTTGAATATTACTTTATATAATGCGCTGCCTGAGACTGTCAGGCATTTCTTATTCGCAAAGTTTAAACATAGACTGAGATCTTACTTACAGCTTAAGGCATTTTACTCGGTTGGGGAGTATATACGGGCTCTATCATCCGCTATTGATAATATTAGAAATTTAACTGCTGAATAGTTAATTTAGACTGTGATGTATGTTGTGTTTTTTGTTGTAATCTTACCTTTTATTGTATTTCTGATTTGTTGTTTTGTATTTTTTATTGTTGGTAAGCTGGCACTCGTCGTGTCGTAGCATTCGCAGCTTACGTATCACTTGCTACAATTGTTATGTAATGCAACAAAATGTTGTCAAATAAACATCTATCTCTCTATAATTAATTATCTCTCTATAATAAATAACTATTCTTCACGGGCTCTATCATCCGCTTATATTGATAGTATTAAAAATTTAACTGCTGAATAGGTAACATTGATTGTGATGTATATTGTATTTGTTTTGATATATTACCTTTTATTGTATTTCTGATTTGTTGTTTTGTATCTTTTATTGTTGGTAAGCTAGCACTTGTCGTGTCGTAACATTAGCAGCTTATGTATGACTTGCTACAATTATTATGTAATGTAACAAAATGTTGTCAAATAAACAACTATCTATCTATAATTGCTAACTACTCTTCAACAAAATGTACCTAGTGAATTATAGTAAAATCTGAAGATACAAGTCATCTACTGGTAGGCCTACCCCTTATGATACGTATCCTTGTTGAAATCATAGCGATAGTAGTGTTATTGAGTACGTTCTCTATATTCCCATATCCACTTATCCGTAATTAGCGGTATAATTAATAAACGACGGAACACGCGGTATGGCGTTCTAAGCGACGTCAGTTCCTGTAAATGTCAGTGTTAATTTACATCCAACCACCGAGTCTCGTACAAGTTCAAGATCGTGAAGCTAAAGGGACACAAATATATAATCGACTCTCGATCCCGAATGTTTGAACGCAATAAGATATCGCAAAGTATGCGAGCCTGCCAACGTGTGAAGTGTCTGTATTGTCTGCTAATTAAATTTCCCTAACCCCTCCGGTTCAAGATTCCTACATATTATAAGTGACAGCTGATCTGAAGATTCAACACGGTATTACTTTACATTAGACGTGTCTTAGATTAATTCCAACTCGACGTTTCATTCTAGCACTCTCGACTTACTCTTTATTAATCAAGAACTTCCGATATTACACCTAGCCTGTTCGTCAACATGTTGCCCCTAGAAATTGCTAAGTAAACAACTACGGAATGTTCGCTGAGTTAAAAATCACCCCCATTCAAAATATCACACTTCACTGCGACAGAGTTGATATCATCTGATGAACGTTCTGAAACAAATAGTGACTTCCCACTAGGAAGATTTCTGTTTTTATTGCAAAATCCATGGTGGAAGCCATTACTTGGTGATAAATAATCATCTTGATAAAATATGATAGTCTAGGAGCCAGAGCGATATTGATGGTCTGGACATTAACCCGATGATACTATGGTTTATCGTTAGAGGACGGTTCAATGACCAATTCATCTCACAGACCGAATTTTCGCCGGCTGCTAGATTTCGAGATACAGCCTCCGCAAATTGTTTATTTTTTGACTGGAGGTTAACCCTTTTTAAGTTGCGGTGACTTGAAAAGCATACCATTCTTATACACTTCCACCATGTGCCATCATTTTTTATCGTGTCCGTTTATCAGACTGACCAGTTAAAATTGGACCAAAAATGGACTCCAAGTTAACCCTCCCAAACCTGATGGTTAATGTTCATTGGTGTTGGCAATTGTTAAGATACCCTATGCCATCAAAAGTTATCGGTCCATTTTCGAGTAAAGGCCCATTACTTGGCCCAACAATGGTTTTTTTTCCTCATTTTGTGACTAAACTTTGCAGATTACAAGGTAGCATGATGGCACCACGTTGAATAACTTTATTGGAGATCAAATAAAGATTCAAAACTATTGCCATCACTCCTTGCCTATTTCAACCCCCCAAAAAATATGAATAATATGGATAATATGACCAATTTTATGATAAATTAGTCAATTATTGAGATTCTGGCTGGTTTTAAAATCGAAACGGTCGTTTTTGCTTTTGTTTTGTTTTGAGGGGTAATCTTAGGGGGTTTTGGGGGTTGAAATAAACAAGGAGTGATGGCAATAATTTTAAATCTTTATTTGACCTCCAATAAAGGAAGCAAGTGGTTTATTGAAACATTTGAATTGCCCGGAATTTCTTTACTGGTTGAAAATATTTCATTTCATCATGCCACATGTTGAAATATTATTTAATCAGACTCAAATGCGCGGGATTGACAATGCTCAACTGCAAAAGGTAATTGAACAATTCCAATAGCAAGTTATTCGAATTAGAAATTCTACTGAGAATGACAATCAAGAACGCAATATTGAAACCAGCTAGGAAAAGACAAAAAACGATAGCTGGAGACAACAGAGCTGTTATTGCAAAGGAAGTACTTGACACCATTATATTCTTTCTTGTGCCCATCTTCTTTCAGAACTCACGAGCCGCCACTGATGATCTACATAGATTGGACAGAGACACCCGGAAAATGATGCATATCTATCACAGTTTGCATCCTAGGTCGTTCGTTCCCCGCATTTGTCTCTCACGTCACTGGGGGGTATGGAAAGCCTGCATCGAAGTGTAGTTCTGAGTATAGCTTGTATAGCTCCTAGGAGTTCGAACCCTCGTCTGGGTCTTGTAAAAAATCACGAATTGGCTAGCGCGGGGGCATTTATCGTTAAGGCAGCACAAAAAACTGTGGGAGAACTTGGTTTCGAAATCCACTTCAGTCGAGAAGGCCGACTAGAGGGCAGCCTCGGGTTTCAACCTTCTCGCCTGAAAGTCCAGATAAATGCCGCGGAGCAAGATCATGTTGACAAGCCGACATACGGTGTTTTCTACCGAAACATAGAAGCGCTCGGCTCATCCAGGCTGACCTTCGTCTACTTCCTTCGTTCATCTTCATGATAGACTTACTTTCCACTGAAGGTGGGTGTGGTTACCCGTAACTACTCAAAATGGGGGCACCCGTCTAGTAGAGGGATTCAGTACAGGAACTCCCTCCTTTCACAGGGTGTGAAACAAACTTGCAGTACTATCTAGCACTCGTGGTCGTTGGGCCCCTCAAGAACGAAAGGTGTCTTAGTAATGGAGTCTCCCCGGAGGAAGAATGGAGTGTGGCCAAGTAATTCACCTGTTGCCAGTCTTGAGACCTGTTACCTGAGAAACCTCATACCATGACCGGCAAAAGTGGCCTCAGCGTACACCCATCGCCATAATGCGCCCCTTCCCTGCTGTATTGCTATCTAAGGCACTCGTACGGCATAGACCAAGAGACGGTGATACTTTACATGCCAGAACATATTGAGTCCGTTGTCGGAAACGAAAAAAGCCAGATTTACTGGAATAACCCTCCTCTGATCGTCAGGTCCATACAAGCAAATGGGCTTGACGTTGTCCTTCTCAATAAACAAACCAAGACTATGTATATCATTGGATGCACTGCTCCGGCAGATAAGAACATAGTCTTGAAGATCATTCCGGCCTGTCAGAACTCGGCGCAGATCTTGATAGACCGGATAAATATGGTGTCTTTGGTAATATAACTGTGATAAAATTTCATATCACATAGTAAAGGGTGAAACAAAAGAATTTTTCATTCAGATTTAAACTAAATTTTATTCCACGTCGACAGTCATAACTCTTTTTTTATTAAAATTGAATAGAACTATTAAAATTTTGTCTTCACTAATTTAATGAATAGATATAACCAAGTTCGATAACACTGTAGCTTCTTCAAACTAATATTAGTGCAGTTTTATCTTTTTTATAACCGAAATATATTTTCGACCCGTCTGTATTTTCCTATTGTAAAATCATTTCCAATTTAAAAAAAAAAATTGTAATTTTCATAACACCTTGAACATTGGGAACTGCCTGTTTTTACCCTAATGCAAATCAATTTTTACTTCCGTTTTCTCATAACTCATTCTTGATTTAACGTTTATGCTAGACTCCTTTATAAAAATAGGACATCCCTAGAAGGTATACACTTACAGATTAAGTCCAAGTATTTACAATATATTTCTACACGTGATATTCAATATTATAATTTAATACTGAGAATGAATGAATTTTCATAAAACAATTATTCAGATCAATTAGTAGAAGAATAAATGGATGAACGTTCCTCCACCAAGATATGAATCAAAATTGTAAACACGTTTATTACAATTTACAAGTGATGAATTTAATCGATTCTGTTACAGTACACGCCATCTATTAGCGTTCGTTTTAACCGAATGTAGAGAGCTAGTTAACCAATAACCGCAGAATAACACAATCCCTCATGAATGTTTCTGTTCATTCTACAAAAACCTTATTTAACAAATATATGTATGTGTATAACAATATATCTTCCTAAAGTTGGGGATTTAAACTGAAAATTACACGAAAATATTCAATTTTCAATTAATACAGACAAAATATGTTTCACAACACTAGCATTTTCGAAGCTTGACGCTGACTTGGAAAATTATGGAATATAGTAAACGGAAGTACAAACGAAAATAAAACAGTACACCCAATATCAGACTTGAGACTTTCGGAAAATATGTGAACGAGTTAATGCTTTTAATAAGTATTTCTCATACATGAGTGAACATATGGCTAATGAAACTGAAGCTTGCCAAAATAATAACCATGCAAATGGTGAAACTTCAATGCCGGATTTAGGGGACAGCAACCGGGGCCTCCACAAAAGAGGGGCCCCCACAATAGACTTAGGAAAAAAAACTTTTAAATTGCGACTAGTAAACACTAGTAAACAACTTTTCCTTGTTAAATACTAAACGAATTTACTTGGTTTCACAATAAATTATTTATTAAATATCTCGACTGAAAAAATTCTTCATTTTATTTGGAAAATAATTTGGGGCCAGGGGCCTCCACTCCTTTGTTGCCTCGAGGCATCCAGACCTCTAAATCCGGGCTTGTGAAACTTCATGTTTTCTAGGCCCATTAGCACTGTGAATGTAACGGATTTGATTAGATTGGTGAAACCACAATGTTGATATTAGTATTGATGCATTAGAGAAATTGTGGAATTTATTGTAGATCCTACAACACAATAAATTTAATAGTTGATTTAAACATTTCCAAAAAATACTCTATAAACTATAACCATGCCTATACAAAAATAGCTGCAGGAATGATATTTTCAATTACAGATCAATATTGTGTATTAATCATTCTGGTAAAATAGTTGAGAATGTTATCAAAAAACAATAGACTGGTAAAATAAAAACAGATGTTTTCTCTTTAATTTAGTTCTAAAGAGAAAAACTACGCAATAAAAGACCTGTCCAATAAAATAAACTTTATTTAGATAACTCAATACATTCCATTACAGTTTTTGTTCTCCTTCCTAAGGCATTTGAGTCACATATTACTACTCCAAAAACTTGTAACTCAGAATATCAGATGAGAAGGTATGTAACGACATAATTCGATCATATTTAAGTAGTTAAAACTAGTTTAACTAACTAGTTAAAATAGAAATATATTCAGCGACTATGAAAAAATTAATTATGGTGTACCCCATGGAACCGTAAGTGGTCATCTTCTGTTTGTGGTATATATAAATGATCGAACGATACTAAATACAGTATGTCGAGTATAAAAGTGATGACTACGATCTTTGGAATTGTTAGGGCATTCTTATTATAGATTTCGAAGAACAAAATTAGAAGTTCTCTACTCATTATATCAAATGAATCGAATTATTTGTAATCTCAAATGTAATTCACAAACTGTTGGTGTTCACCAAATCTTATTTATTCTTCTTGCATATATTTTACAGTTGTTGAGTATCGTATGAAAACCCTACAATAATTCCTTAATCCACCCTTACTCTCGAAACTGCTCCCCGTTACATGAACAGGCTATTGCAAATTAGCCATAAATCATGTAAGATTCTCACATGTGCTTCTGAATGAAAGAAACGGCTTATTTAACATAATTTTATTGACCATTTATGTGGAGACGAGTCGAGAAAGTTCTCAATTTAAAACTGAGAGTGCACGAAACAAATATAAAATAGTCTTCTCTGTAAAAGTTTAACGATAAAAGTTTTAGGGTCTTATTGCGTTAAACCGTTGGTATCATAACGGTAGGTTTTAATAATATGACGTGATGCCGTCGTATTCACAACAGTTAAGATTTGACAACTTCGGGCAACTTAATCTGAGAGATAAAATTTAATTCACGGACTGAATCTCTACGGGGTATTTGAGCCTTTGTTAGGCTTTTGTTGGTACCCCTGTGCCGCATCTTAGACCGCCTCTTCTAAACATACATATAGATCATAAACAGAATGCTCGCGAGGTCTATGCCACAACCCGTCGAATTGTTGTTAGTAACTGGTAAGCAACCAGTGCTCATAACAAATGCAGGTATAAGAAATTGTGGGGCTCTCAGGAATATTGGCGAATGCTTGCACGATCTTTTTCTTACCTTCAAATATGAAGAAACACAATCACGTGAAATTTACTACCTAAAGCTCTGTTCGCTTCAAGAAATAAGTTACGTCATACTTGGTTAGCTTTACATCCAATTCATTCCAACAATTTTTCTATGCATCGCAATACAGAGTTACCGATATGAACTGTTGATTTCTTGAACTGACTTGATAGTTCATCTATTGGTTATGTTACTGAATTTTGATAGAATTAAACTGTAAAAAGTACAGAAACCGTTATTCTCAGGAATGCAATGCGTGAATTGACTGTGAAACTGCCGAAGTCACTGTAATTCGGTGTTGAATAAATTGTGTTATCAGCAATAGATTTCTTTGAAAAAGAACGTGAAAATGGGGGAGATATATCATCAAAAACAAAGAATATATAGCTTTGAACCTACCAATAGAAGAACTTCTGGAACTTGAAATATTTCCTGGTGGCTGGTGTCCCTTTGGAAAGTGTTGAAAATCCTTTGGTTTCAATACAGTAAAGATTATCCACGACGTGGGTTATAGGAGCTACCTGCCATAGCAATAAAGCGTTAATATTTTTACATCAGTATATCAAACTAAAAAATTGAATGAATAGCTGAAGCCAGCCTTTGGGTTTCTTGAGTATACTCCTGCACCTGCACCTTTTTCAGACTTAGACTCGTCTGTATACCAGATCTTCCCCTGTAGGATGTCGCACAGGTTTGTATATGTTCCCATTCAGTTCTTTCTGGTATCGATACCCTGAATGTTATGTTAAAAGAGTGTCGCTTTGGAATATGATCTGTTCACATCCCTAACACGTACCTGGTCACGATTTTTACGATGCTCATGTGTTCTGGACCAATGTGAACATTCTCCAGTATATTTTGTATTCTGAAGGCACCAAGCCTTGCCTCTCCTTGGATTATCAATTGGAGGGGAGGTAATCCCAGTACTGATGTCTCCATTGCTACAATGGGCGTAGATTTCATAGCCGCTGTGATCCCAAGACATGCATATCTATGGACCTTGATTAGTCTTGTCGTGGTCCGTCTTTGTTGTGTTTTAGGCCACCATAGCAAAGAGGCGTATGTTATTGCACTTCTTGAGTTCTCATTGCTTTAAGTGCAGCCTGACTGTCTCTCAATATGTGGATCTGCTAATCTTCGATGGCTCTCTGATTGTTTTCCTTCGTGCATTGGAGGATTGCATAAGCCTCTGCTTGGAAGATAGATCTACGTTTACCCAATGGATAGCTGAAGCCAGTCTTTTTTTTCTTGAGTATACTCCTGCACCTGCACTTTTTTCAGTTTTAGACACGTCTGTATACCAGATCTTTTCCTGCTGAATGTAGCTCAGGCTTCTATGTTCCCATTCAGTCCTGGTATTGATACCCTGAATGTTTTGTTACAAGAGTATCGCTTTGTGATCTGTTCTCATGCCTAACACATCTCTGATCACGATTTTTACGATGCCCAATGTGAACATTCTCCAGTATATTTTGTATCCTGAAGGCACCAAGCCTTGCCTTTCCTTGGATTACCAATTAGAGGGAAGGCAATCCCAGTAGTGTCTCCATTGCTACAGTGGACGTTAATTCCATGGCCCCTGTGATCCCAAGACATGCAAGTCTCTGGACCTTGACTAGTCTTGTCGTGGTCCTTGTCCCTTGTGTCTTAGGCCACCATACCAAAGAAGCGTGTGTTGTTGCGGGTTTAACCACCATGTTGTACAACCAGTAGAGCATGTTCGGTCATAGTCCCCATTTTTTCCCGAAGTAACGTCTGGCCACGAATAATGAGCTTTTTCGATTACTTTTTCTAGATGTTGGTTCCAAGTCAGTTTCGAGTCTAGTGTCATCCCGAGATATTTGACTTCCCCTTTTATCTGTACAGTTTCTCCTCGAATCTTCAGAGGTCCCAAGCCCTCTAATTTGCGTTTACTAGTAAATGCTATTATGGTAGCTTTGTGGGGACTGATATTTAACGGATTACCCATAAACAGAACTGAATTCTGTACATAAGAGTTATTATTGAACTGACTATATGTATGACTAAGCATAGGTCAAACGCAAGTTCTATTTCATTACGGATTAAATTGCTAATATGTGATCTATTTTCAAATTTTTTTAATTAAATTTATCGAATGAAAACTTCTTGAGTTTAAACAAACGTTCTTTAAATTTTTTCTCGGAAACTTATATGCGTTATACCTGGAACCCAATAATTTATTCTATTCACCTTCAAATTGCATAATCTTCTTTCCGTAGAATGCGTCAAAATCGCACAAACCCTATCATCGCTGACATCTGTAAGTGTCCATGTAGAGCCGATGCGACATTGGTAACAAGTAGACATTCGAGCTGTAAATCACCGGTAAAGTAATTACGAGTATGATGATTCCTCTGAGATATTCCCGCTTTAATATACTGATTACGTGACATCATTCTATATTAAAATTAAAAACCGGGCGTGGTTAGAAAATTACCTGCCGTTCCATGTGTCCGAATTTCCCCCTCGTGTAGCTATAATTCATCGTTAGTTGGATCTGGAATAACAAAAGGAAAATACTCTCTGAATATATCATTCTTTCCAAATGAATGTCATTTTTGTCTTACATTGAATTGTTTCCGTTTATGGATACTTAAGATAGTTACTTCAAATCGATAAATTTAAAGGGTACACTCACTACACATATTGTTTACGTTATTATGTAAAATACATGTCCAAAAGTAATGATACATGGAGTAACCGTAGATTAATGACGCCAAATACTAGGATTAACCTTTACAGAATAAAGACTTTGGGGAGAATTACTACAAATAATAATGATTCTTGACCCACGTATGAATTATATGTAAATTCTTGGGAAATAGGTCACATTAACACGTATATCTGTTATATTTTCGTCTTTATCGTACCAATTTCAGTTTAAAATGTATATGCAACACGAATAATAGATATTTGTAACACACTAATGTTCAAATTTATTAATACGTATTAAAAAACCACTACATTCTAATTCTTCTATAGTAAAAGATATCATATTTCGGCGATGAGTATAAGTAGTCAGAGACCTAAATTTCTTTGCGCCAAAGAACCTACAATGTTAAAGAGATGCTTATAAAACTTGTGGTCTGCACTATACCTATATTACAGATTCGTTTTCGTATTAGGTCTCTACATGTAGGTACTCAATTATACATTATAAAGAAGTACGTAGAATTTTACAAGTATATAATCATTTAAATTTGTATAAATTTGACGGAATGATTGTACATCGGTTATCTTATCCACCGATTCCTTATTTCGTTATATGTGAATTCTCTCCAGGATAGATCTTTCATAATTCTTGATTTCTTTAGTATTAACATTTTTATAATCTAACTGATGGTTGCAATCAATGAAAACAATGCTTAACGAAGGCAATGATTTCATAAGTTTTTGTGTTTAGTATTATACTTACGGCCATACATCCTCTTCTGCAAATACTGTTTAGAGATTCCTGTATAAGTCTTATCGCTCTCTAGATAATTTGATTTATATACCGTGTGAATATATAAATTTTATCTTTAGGTATTAACGGTTTTAGATTTGAAAATATTTCCACTTAGTAGGTTTATGAGCAATATTTATGTCATACGTTGTCAAACATTCCTTTTTTTTTCTCTAAGGTCTCCGAAATATATGGTCATGCTATAAAATTATCTTTATCACCATTTATATTATTTATATATGGTATATCATTATATATTTTGTTATTTTTTCTTTAATAATCGGGTTAAGAAATTTGTTCGAATATAGCCATTCATTTCCAGTATACTGGAAACTTTTTAAAATTTTTAGTTCGATTTACTGGGTGTGACAACTTTATAGAGCGATCTCCAAGGGTGTCTATAAAAAAATTTTTATAACTTGTTGGTGTAACTGGATTATAGTGAAGATTCATATCTAAAAGTCATGGGTTTTTGTTCTTTCTTTTAAACAGGTAAATTGAAGTTTACAGTGGAAATTGTTAGATTTATTAATTACGCAATCATCACATACTGTTTGAAAATCTAGTGAATTTATCACAGATTCTTCTAAGCATATCTAAGGGCAAGGTGAAAAATCCCTGAAAAATAAAACAGATGGCGCCACAATCAAAATCACGTATGACATTTTGTAAAGTAGAAAGACAGGCATAGATCGCCATGTAAAGTAGAAGGACTTGCCAACGGTCGTCCTGTGGGGAAGAGGTATTAATGTTGGGCGGTTCGCCCTAACTGACCCGTGGTCCTGGTGAAGGTATATGGGATGGAAACATATCACTTATAAAAGAGTCACTTTACTTAATTGTAGAGCTCGACGCCATAACGACATAATGCCTCGCTCTACATAATAATAGTACAGTCTTACATCAATATCTTATATGAATAATCTATGATATAACTATATGTAACTGAATATGAATGTTCTACATAACTATATATATTATAATCTAACTGTGATGTTTATGTTATCGTTCTACATACTCTAGTCTTTAGCATATACATCGATTCCTCAATAACTACCTCGAGATACCCTGTTCTGTGTGTCAAGGTTATCTTGGGCTAAACAATGTGTAATAGTCAACATGTTGTTAGTGGGTCAGTTATGAGTTATCAATATATGCTTAATAACATTACTTAATAAGAATAAGGTCGAATTCTATAACTTAGGGTTTTTAGGTAATCTCGTATAGGAATGGATGATTCCTATACTAGGATGTACCATCTTTAACTAGAACGCTTTTTTACTACTGATCAATTTTTCGAACCTTAATCAAATAAAAAGTCGGTAAAAATCGTCGAATTATACTGAGACAATCGGTTTTCCTCTCGCCAAATCCTTTCCCTGGTATTTGACGGCAAGGTGATGGTTATATTAAGGGACATGGTGTGGTTCGCTTTGCCATCGAACATACCCGCAGCGGTTCCCTTGTATACAAAAGGTGTCCTGCCTAGAATGCATTAACATTTAACGCTTTAACTAGAACGCATTAACATTTTCAAACTGATATGTCATTCAGTTCTGTTTTGACATCAACCGAAAGGAAGCAACCTTGAACATTTTTGTAAACATGAAAAAAATTGAATTTCGCGTATTAATTAAACATTATTTCTTGCGTAGAGAAAACATTACGTAAACCAAAGCATCGTTTGTTAAACATCATGGGGACTCCTCACCATCTATTGGAACGAGTCACAAATGGCTTACTGATTTTCGTTTCGATAGTATGACCACAGAAGTCGCCGAACGTTCTGGTCGTCCAATTGAGGTTGCAACGTCAGAAACCGTCGATAAAATCCATGTTATGATATTGAACAATCGGCGAGTTGAAGTGCACAAGATTGTAGAGGCTATGGGCAGCTCAACTGAACGGGTATTTTGCATAAATTTTGGAATATGAGAAAGCTGTCTGCCAGATGCGTGTCGCACTTGCTCTCTGTTGACAACAAGCGCGACCGTTTGACAACTTCAAAGGACTGTTTGGCGATGTTCAAGCGCGATAAGAAGGACTTTTTGCGCCTATTCGTAACCGTGGACGAAACATGGATCCATCACAACACACTAGAGACCAAAGAACAGTCGAAACAGTATACTTGTCCTGGAGAATCGAAACCCAAAAAGACCAGTGGATCAATTCTACGCCGATTTGAAGCGGAAGCGGCCCCATTCGGCAAATAAAAAAGTGCTCTTCTACCAGGACAATGCACCTGCACACAGTCGCAATGGCAAAATTGCATGAATTGCGCTACGAATTGGTTCTTCATCCACCATAATCTCCAGATTTAGCCCCCATCGATTTTTATCTATTTCCAAACTTGAACAAATGGTTCGACGGAAAGAGATTTGGCTCCAACGATGAGGCCATCGCTGAAACAAATGCCTATTTTAAAGGATTGCTGGAATCTTATTACTTGGGAGAGATCGAAAAATTAGAAAAACGTCGGACAAGGATATTATGTTGAGAAATGAAATAAGTTCTTGTTTCATGTTTCCGGGACTTTTCACCTTGACCTCGTACATATCTACACCAACAATGAATACGTTTTTTAGCTAGAGAGGAACTCATACTTTCTTCAATAAAGGACATGAAAATATCTGCCAAAGGAGGACTTTATGGGGATCCATTGGTTTGTGTAAAAAATTCATCATTAAATTGACAATTAATTTGGCTATGGCAAAGAATTTTTGTGATCAAAACTTTTAATTCGAGGGAGTATTTGGAAACATATTTGAAACATCGAAAGATACTAAAATTCCATTTTTCAGGAAAATTAATCTATCTATTGAATTTGGAAGTTCCAATGAGTTTTTTACTGCATACTTTGGCTTGGAGCTACTCATATTTTCCAAATTGAATTCAATTTTACCCCTAGATTATGTATAAGGCTATTAACTAAAGGGACTACGAGGCTGTCAGGAGCATTTTGTTTGTAATTTTTTTATTATCCTGTAAAGCTTGGGAGAAGATGGTTAAGTAACTCACTCTTCTATTTTATGTAGGATTTATCCACTTTCATAAGCACTATATTGTTGGTTTATATTTTAACTTTGATAAATTTTATAGAGGACAAATCAGTGTGTTTTTTTGAGAATGAAGGTATTTATTAATATATGTTTTGGTATGACATCAATATGATGAATTATCACAAAGTAACGGCTTCCACCATCGATTTTTTAATAACATATTCTCCACGCATCTCGACACTTATATTTAACAATGATCATTAGGAAATTGAGTAACTTGTGAGGAAGTTAGAGCGTCAATTTCTTGTACCAACCGTCGCAAACTACATTCTGCTATCCATAATTACACATTAACATCGACATTCCAAAAGACAATCACAGAAATGGTAACACTGATGGCGTAAAGGGTGCGTCACATTAAAATCCCCGAATTCGCTTCTCACATCTTAGTATGCTTAGATGCGTATATGTAAAACAAAAGAAGACGCTAGATCGCACGTAGATGGCGCTCGCGTCACGCACCTTAAATAATACAATCATACTTATAGTAGCGGGCCCATAATAATTTTAATCATATCTGATGCTGAGCTGAAGGAGTTTGGCGTGTTCTTATTTTAGTGGTGTATTAGGGCGTGTTTGGCTCGTTTAATAATCAAAACTGTGACTTTCTCCAACTTTCGCTTAACGGCCCTCTAGATATTTGCCGCGAAGACGTTAACTAACGCACTTGGAAATTACAAATTAGAACTTATATTTTCGACACCCTCTTCGGGCCGAGGTTTCGTTTGCAACCGCTACATTGTTACTTTGATTAAATTTAATACCATAGTCGGCTTGAGTTCGAGATGAATTTACTGTCTGTTCGGTATTTACTAACAAGCCTCCCACATCTAGAGCGTAATGTTTCACTCATAGACGTTACGTCACAAGATTGCGAATTATAAAATTTCATTATAATTAAGTATATGGGACATCAATCTTGAAAGTGTCTACCATATTTAATCAATGAATCTAAAGCTTAATTGCCCAATTGCAGAAGAAAAAAAGTCCAAATTAAATTAAGAACAAAACTGAAATAGTACAATTGGAAATATCAAACAGATGACTCAAATTGTTTCATTTTCCCTCGCTATATGTAGCATATAGTGTAATAGTCCAGGCATTTAAGGATGAAAATCGACGATTTTTGTCCGAATTTCCGCACCGTCTAATTTTGGTCTATTCTCATGTATTTTGACACGCTGAACACGATGGTGTAGATTAAATTTGAATTAACCCTGTGCTAGAAAAACTATGGCCATTTTTTGGACCCGAAAATAGCCATTTTTCAATTTTTTGCGGTTTGGGACAAAACTATGAGTTTTATGAAAAAATGTTTCGAACAAAAGTTGTTGGAAAAGCTAATACGCAACTTCTAGTTCTAGAGATAGTGATATTTAGCTAGGCGTTTACTGCATGGTTTTTCAGGTAGAAGTCTACGCAATATTGAGTTGTGTCATGGAAAACCTGCGAAGAAACCATGTGAATAGGCGCATATATATTTGCACAAACAGCCGGTCGGCTCTGGGAGCTCTCAAATCACCCAGAGTCACATCAAGGCTTGTCAAAGAATGCAGGAATACACTGGCTGAACTATCCAAGAGAAATAATGTTCAACCCATCTGGGTCCCTGGAGTTGAAGGAAAAGACTCTCTGGCCAGACGAGGGTCGTCCGGCGACCAACGTTGGCAATATTCTGGGTTTCCACAAACCTGCTAAAATAGACTAGTCTTTTGACCACGGGCGCACAATGGGCTCAACTAAGTGGCCTAACTGCATTTGGGGGCTAAGCTTCCTCCCCTCAAATGATGATGTTGAATATGGGGTGGAACATTTAAAAGCAACAGAAGATTCTTGTTGGTCTATAAGAGTTGTTGATCATACAACCATCTCCTGTCTCTACCACAGCACAGATGATACTTTCCTTCAATTGCTCTGGAAAACTCTATGTGCTTTGAGCCTGATTTGATAAACACAACTGAGTGAGATATTGGTGAATGCGCCAAAATAATCACCTTATTAAATCATTAATCAGTTTTGCAATAGAATGATTCAATTTTATTCTCTTAAATTCCGTTCAAATTATCGATTAGGTATTCATGAAATCGAAGAGCACATCCACATCTGTAGAAAGGAATATGGTATAGAGTGTTATGCTTCGAAAACGTTATATTAGAAGCTCCTCCACCAAAAATTGCTAATTGTCAGATGAAAAGAATTGCGCTCTCAGCTCCTAGAGAGTCAATTGTATAACCTTTTTCCATTTCAATACCTCATTGCATAGGAAAGAATCTTAAAGTCACAACGATGTGACTATATTAAACCCCACTAGTAAAGTAAATCTACATGAATGAGCAAATGTATAACAGTTAATGTTCCAACATTTAGTAATAATGGGATTACCAAAGATAAAAACTAACATTATAAGAGTTCAGTGAGTAAGAGAAAAGGTTTATATCACAGATGGAGTCACTGCACCTCGCCGTTCCGGCAGATGCCATAAGAGGAGCGTATCGCTTTGATCTTATTGGAGAAGGAACGGCCAAAGCATTGTTGGATCGCTTGGATCACCTGGGCCATTGGGGATGTGATCAGACAGGATCAAGGTTCACCGCTCTTCCCTACCGTTCTCGATTCAAACGTTGAACGGGGGGGGAGAACACTGGGGGCAATCTTCGATACAGGAGGATTCCGTATGGTTTACCGAAGGCCCAAAAAAAGTACATTTGCTGGAATAGTCGAGACAAAGGACCTAGCGACCGAATTCCAAGCAAAATTACTAGCAATTACAAAATGTGCTCGAATTATGAGGGAGAGAGTCTATGAGAATAGACAAATCACAATCATAGCGAGCAACTTAGTACTGCTTAAGGCGCTGAAGTTATACACAATCACCTCACAAAGTGTACTCGATTGTGTTAAGGAGCTATGGGCACTATTAAAGAGTTACTCTCGTATGGGTATCTAAGAAAGGAACTGAAACTGTTATCGCACTCGCCAAAGCGGGGATTTTGTGGCATTTCTCATGCCACAGCGAAATCTGTAGTCCAAAAATTGCTCGAGGTAGAGCACTATTGGATTGAACTGCCCCGTATGTCGCACTCCAAGCGACTAATGGAAGACCTCCAGTAGCAACGAATATGAAATCTACTGAGTCAGTGCACGGCATACACCCTTGATCGTCGGACATACCTTGGAGACGATGAAGCTACACCCAAGGAAATTAGAAGCATCCCCTTCATCAGGCTACTGGATTTCATAGAATACAGCGGACTTATGAACGATAACAGTTCTTCTTTATCCATCGGATAACCGAAGTCGTTTTTATCCAAAATAAATTGTTCCAGTTGATCCTCAATCTGGTTTGTTATGGCATTTTCCCGACCGGAGCCGAGGGTTTCCAAAGGAGTTTTTCTTTATTCTGTTGAATATAACGCTTCTTGGGACGTCATAATGTTCCGATGGAGAGCGGAATGAATGTTGATGGTTTCTTCACATCGCTCACAGCCAGCTTTTACTCTTTCTGTGGTCTAGGATCTCTCTGGTCGCTTTTTGATATAGTTTCGGACCATTTTGATTATACCATTTGAGGTAATTGTGGACTATCCTCAATTGCCCCAATATTCTGTCTCCATTTACTCCTTGCACATGCTATTTTAGAGTAATTGGGGACACATAAAAAAACATCCCACGCAGGTTTGCAGTAAAAGCAAACGTTAAAAAATGTTTTACACTTTTAATATTTCAAGTATTTCTAAGGTAGAATACGAAGCATAGAATACGTGATCCTTACATCTTTATGTATGGAGCAAAATTATTTCACTTTTAACAAAAATTACTGTAAACAAACAAGCGGATGGGAAATCCACTCTCTCCTTTTTTGGCCAATATTTGTCCAAACGAACTTGAAACCTTCTTAAAATCAAAAATTCCAAAAGTTTGGTATCGATATGTTGACTGCATTTTCGCGATTACAAGTAAAGATTTTGATTCACAGGGCTTTTTGTACACTCTTATTAGCCAATTCGATTCACTGAGATTTACTGTCGAGATAGAAACAGACAATCGGCTTCCTTTTCTTGATATTAACATTATAAAAGATGGTAATCACTTGGATTTCGACGCATACAGAAAACGCACTCAAACAAATAGGTATACAACGGCGGAATCAGCTACACCATTTAAATATGAAATAGCTTTGTTTAATACTCCTAATAACTTAATTCTCAAAGAAAATTATGTAGCATACAAAAAGCACATATCTGAGCTCATTGATAAATGTAAAAAGGAACACTATAAAAAAGTAATAAATAAAAACGGCCATAATTCCAAAGACCTTTGGAACACAGTAAACGCTATAACGAATAAAAAAAGCAATTCCTCATCAATAACAGCCATTAATGACACTCCGGGAAAAACGTTGAATGACAATAAGGAAATTGCAAATGAATTTGTAGACTTCTTCACAGACATGGGAAAAATTCTGGCAAACAACATTAATAAAAATAATAAGACTCTTAATTTCAAAATTGAAGAACCGACTTTAGTCAATTCTCTCTATTTAAACCCTTGCTCAATTGACGAAATAAAAAAGCAAACTATCACACAATATCGCTCATAACTATAGTCTGGCTAAAATTTTCGAAACAATATTGAAAATTCGAATTTGCAACTTCCTAAAAAAATACAATCTCATTTCGGAAAAACAATATGGATACTTAGGAGGAAAATCTACAAAGCATGCCATCAAACATCTAGTGTCAAACATCTACAAATCGGTGGATAAAGGGGAAAATGTTTAGCGGTCTTTTTTGACCTGCAAAAAGCGTTTGACAGTGTTTCTCATGAAAAACTATTACAAACATTAGAAGCGTCGGGGTTCAGAAGCAATGTACTAAAATTGTTCAAAATCTATCTATCCAATAGAACGCAATTTTCGCAGATGAATAAAGGTTATAGTCATCTGAGGAAAGTTGAATTCGGTGTACCACAAGGAACTATACTAGGTCCGGTGCTATTCATTTTATATATAAACTCGGTATTTAATTTAAAAACCTGTGGACATATTATATCATACGTTGACGATATCGTGATTTTCTATAAAGATAGCTCATGGGATAGCCTGAAAAGAAAAGTGGAAGAGGATTCGATACTTTTTTTAAATTGGTTTGATTATAAGCTACTTACTATTAATATTTCCAAAACAAAGTACTTACCTTTTTCTTTATATCTGAATAACAGACCTCCCTTTTCAAAATTAATGGTGAACGGAATAATGGAAATAACGCCGGTTAACAACATGAAATATCTGGATGTAATTGTCGACCAGCATTTGAGATGGAATGAACATCTGCGCAAATTAAATAATAAACTAAGATGTATTTTGCTCAGATTCAAACAATTGAACATTTTTCTTTCTCAAAAACAACTCAAAATTATATATCATGCTCTAGTAGAAACACATCTGAGTTATGGCATAATAGTTGGGGGGGGGGGGAGGAGGGCGCTTTAAATATTCACATTAATTCATCACAAATATTACAAAAGAAATTTATCAAAATATTATTGAGAAAGCCCAAAATGTATCCATGTGATAATCTATTTGAAGAAAGCTGAAATTAGTCATGACACAAGACAGACTCAGGGAGTAAATTATATTATACCTCAAATGAACACTACAACGGGGCAACGTTCCTGGCTCTTCTTGGGTCCAAAATGCTGGAACGATCTCCCACCAGAGATAAAAAAAGGCTCAATATGCTTGTCTCATGAAAGTAGTTCAGTCTTACCTGCTAGCCTCAAACAGAATCTTCATACGAAATCAAATTGACGTAAAAAACAACTAATAAAAATACTCAGATATAAATGTGTAAATGACAGGGGTGTTGCCGGCTGTGCTAAGTTATGTACGTGTTACGCAAGCCCTCTTTCTCAGTTTTAGAATCTTTTCATTGTTAATTTGAAAATGTCTTACAGCTAAGAGGCAGATGAATTTTAAAGATTTCGCCAAGCAATAAATTATTTATTATATTTATTTTAAATTAAATGTTGAAATCAAATAAATACCTTTATTTCAAATAAGAGTCCTCTCTCTTAGTTTTTCATCTGTAACTTAAAATATAGAATAAGCAAAATTTAAAAATATCTAAATATTTGATAATAGATGTTATATTTCAAAATATTAGAGATCATATCATTTAAATGAAAACTAATGAGCAAAAGAAATGAGTGTTTCCACTTACATCAAGATGAAAATGTAATGTCAATTAAAAAATGAGTTATTATAAATAGAATATGATCTTACTTAGTGAATAGAATAAATATATGTATTCTCTTTCGCATAGGTAAGAATATGTATATGTATTGGTATATGTGTATGTATGTATATGTGTTTTGTATAAGTATGAGTATGTATGTGCATATATTTAAGCGTAGGTATATATTTGTAAATGTATAGGTAAGGATGTTTCAAGTTCTCAGTTTATTTATTTCATTTGTTTGTGCAAGGCATAAGATAAAATCACGGACAAGTATTAATAATAATACTTATGTGATCCTTATAATAGCCTTCATTTATTTATTTTAGCTTAGATTATATTTTTTTTGAAACTTTATGTATATTTTCTTAGCTAAATAAATTATTATCATTATTATTATTATTATTATTGATAGTTAACTTCTTAGATTATTGAACGTCCCTGTGACCCAGTAAAATTATGATAATGAAGTTGAGGAACTTCAGCAGATTGCTTTGGACAATGGTTAACACAAATCTTTGATCAATAATTTAATTTCTAAACAAAAAAAGAAATTGAAACTCAGCCAACTAACCAAATTAGAGCCATTACCTTCAAATACTTCAATAAAATTCAAAAGTTTCACTTATCATTCTTCAGTAATTATTAGTTATTTTATTTTAGATTTGCGACTGTCCACATTTACCCTGATTACCTTATTACGTATAGTGAGGGAAGCAAAACAAAAACAGGAGAATCAATTGCATCGTCTCTATAATGAAACCGTGATTTCCACATTATAGTTATTCTTCTTATGAACGTGAAGGCATCCATGAAGGATTTCTTACAGAAAAGTATGATGTATGCTGCCATTAAACAAATTCATTTAATTACCGTGGTAATGCTACGACAAGGGCGTATGTCGTAATAAGATCATTCCAAACATTATCAAAGGCAACAGTAACTGATGGCAGAGAAAACAGTGATATGTGCTTGATATCTGTCTTAATTCTGATGGGCAGGCTAATTATTACAGCCGTGTTGAAGCTTGTAATAACACTTTGCAACTTTACATCCTATGTGCAAATGTTGCCCATAACTGTTTGCTTTCTGGGGGAGAGGATACCTGCCGAGTATGTTCCCGGGAAGATAATTAACTATGTCATATAATTTGATTAGATGAAAGAGTGGTTGGTATAAGATAATATTCCTTTGCTCCTATTATTTATTCTACAAGTAATAATTTTATTACATATCTAGTAGATAACACAGATCACATCAATATTATGTACCAATCAATGAGTCCAGTCAAGTTGTACATGGAAGTTAACAAAAAATAAAGTGATTTATAGGAACCAAGGCCACTAGTAGAAAACCGAGTATACAATAATAACATATATTTAAATAGGAAAAAAACCAAATATACAAAATAACACGTAATTATCTTAAATTAATAAGTAACCTGAATCCGATTGAGCATGTGTGGGATTTGCTTAGCAGAAGATTTTTAAGGCGTAACATTCTCTTCCAGACACGAAATCAATTGTTCCATACTCTGGTTGAAGAATGGAATGCGATTGATCAGGAAAGCATCGATAACCTTATTCTCAGCTTACCAAATCGATGTAGGGCACTTTTGAACAATCGCGGTGGACACACTCTGTATTAGACATTGACCAGTAACAATTTTTTTGCTCAGAATCCTAAGTGCATTGAATTCGAATTTTTCACTCTTTTCAGTTAGATTAAAGCTTTCAATTGATTTGCAAACTTTGTATGAAATTATAAATAAATTATGTGGCAAAGGATTATGTTCACGTGGGTAACAAAAATTGTATTGAATTTCCCATTACCAATTGACAAAACCCTAAAAATATCGCTGACCCCTACATTTTTTTTGATGTTTGTAGTTTGACCCACATAGCATTTTGAACACGGCTCACAATTGATTTTGTAAATTCCGGATGTGACGAAATCGGAAACTTTATCAAAAGTGTTGCCTAAACGGTGTTTTAGCTTGTTCTTATACATCTATAAACTGGTTGTATTGCAAATTTAGAAAACAAACTAGGGAATTTATTAATTACTAATTACTCACTAAAGTGAGACTTTTGCATTTTATTGAAGTATTTGGAGGCAATGGCTCTAATTTGGTTGATTGGCTACTTTCCAATTTTCTTTTTTCTTAGTAATTGAATTATTGATCGAAGATTTTTGGTAACCATTGTCCAACGCAATTTGCTGAAGCTTCTCAAAATCGTTGCTATAATTTTGCTGGCTCAAAGGGACGTACAATAATCTGTGAACTAGACTATTAAACGGAGCTATTTTATATCTAAATGATGTAGCTGAATCCGCTGAGGTATACCTATTAGAGCCATTGTCTTCAAATACTCCATATTTCACTTATCATTCTTCAGTAATCAATAAATTCCATAGTTTGTTCTCTAAAATAGTAGGAAAGGGTATTCTTTGTTGTAGCTCTTCGCTATTCATCTCCGTACCATATACTCACAATATGATAATAATAATAATTTCTTTATTGCCAGAAGTTACAGAATGATTCATAACATAAGCAACGTCGGGTAACGGATACATTCTTCTTCATGATTAATATAGATGAAATGAATTATCTTAGCTTAAACATACAACAATTTGAATTAAAAGTAAATACTTTTGATATGTCTCCAAAAATAGAATCCGATGGGGTTCAGATTGAGGGCTCTATGGGAAAATTGGAACTTACCAACTTATCAAACTAACCATTACCTTCAAAAACTTCCCATACTATAATAAAATTCGAAAGTACCACTTATCGTCCTTCAGTAATTAATAAATTCCATAATTTGTATTCTAAATTTGCAATACAACCAGTTTGTAGATGTAAGAATGAGCTAAAAAGCCGTTTAGGCAACACATTTGACAAACTTTCTGACTTCGACTAATCCGGGGTTTGCAAAATAGATTGTAAGTCGCGTTCAAAATGCTCTGTGGGTCAAACTAGAAGGAACATTTTGATTTGGTATAAAGAATATTTTGCCCATATAAGCTTTAGCCAAACATATTTTGAATACAGGTTACACCATTTCTGGAGAAAGTTTATCACTTTTAAAACACAGTACAATCATCTAGATAATTCAGAAGGGATAGAAATATATGAAATAAAAAGCAAAATATTAAATTCCGATTTATCTCCAGCTGGGGGAAACCCACTGTTTACATTATTATCGCCAAATAGTATTTAAACAGGCACATTTTGATTTATAATTCAGCTTATTCTGAAGACGGATACTTGGTAGCCGACAGGTTACTCACAGTGTTTTTAGCGGATAGGGGTGATTATTTCTTATTGATGTTGTTGTCAGGGAATGGTTGATCGAAAAATTTCATATGAAACACCCCACATATATGTGAAGTTAAGACATGAATATATAACTACATTTTAATGAATTTATAAAAAATCAATCCGTACCCGTAGATCATCTATTAATTCCCTTGGACGTTGTTTCTTTATTAACAAATATACCAGTCGTTTTGGCATTAAATAACATCGAAAAACAATGGGCAGAGATTAAAAACCGCACACCTCTAGATCAATCTGAATTTCCTAGATAAGAACATTAGGCATGATGCAGATGGAAAAATAAAAAAATCGTGGATTACTGAAGAAGTTTGGTGTCAACGTTATATTCCATTGCACCAACAAGTTATCAAAGAAGTGTAATAAACAGCCTTACAGATCGTGTGGTTAAATTCGCCCCCCTCCCAACCCCCGAGGTCCGACCCAACAATTTGAAAATTGTTCGTAATACATTTGAAATGAATGGCTACACAAAAAAATTCTACAATCCCATCATTAAAGAAAGTATAAACAAAATCTATAATGGAACGTCATATATAAATAATATAAATACAGATAATTTTATAACATTACCATACATTGCGGAAACCTTTAGTACCGGAAGATAAACAAACTCACACAGTATATAAATTAAATTATTCAGATTGCGATGGGACTTATACAGGAATTTCTCAAACAATATCTAGAAGAAAGAATGTATAGCCATAAGTATAGTAAAATAAACAAAAACCAAGAAAATTCCACCACCCTTGCTAAACACTGCTTTGATTATTATTATTGCCATCAATTCGATTACAAAAATGTTAATATTTTAACTAAGCAAACCATTTATTAAAAAAGATATATTCTGGAGATGATTCACATAAAACGTGTCTCAAAGTCTGTAAATCATAGAACAGATATTCAATCATTAAGTCAGATTTATACTAATTCTATTTATTAAGACCCTTGCACATTCTTACATGCTTCTTTATAATGTAAAAAGTATATTTTAGATAGAATATTCAAATAGCAATATTTTTAATAAGGTCTGGAAATCTTTTTCCATTACCCCGTAATTCTTCAACATTGGTTCGAAAGTGAATACTCGCGCGTTAGATTTTTGTTTCAGTCCTTCAGTCATATTACAAGCTGTGATTTGATATGACTCCTAAGTTTATAAGTAAATTGCTAGGCAGTGGATTCTTGATTCATATACCTACTTATAACATTAATGTGTTACAATTTCGATTACTCGTGTTTCTTTTCGTTTTGGCGACGTGGGTATTTTTAATTGAAATCAGTAAGATAATGATGCCTTGTGATGATACAATTAGTTTTAAGAAATCACATTTTAGACATTGATACGTCTTCTGATGATGGTGGTGAGACCGAAACGTTACTTGAAGACCAAAATAATAAGCATATGTGTTAATGTGACCTATTTCTCGAGAATTTATACACAGAGTGTCCCAGGTTTTAGTAACAGACAACAGTCGATAGAAAATTTGATTTTGAGAAAAAAAGTTCCTATTAACATGTATGCACAGACGCTTAGTTTTTGAGATACGGGTGTTGAAATTGGAAAAAAAATTCGTTTTTGCGAATATCTCCGGAACCGTTTATCGTACAGAGAACAGCTTCTGCAAACATTTTCTACTCATAGTAAGCTATGTCCTGTGCGATGGAAATTTCTTTTTTAGTCATAATTGGTGGAAATTTTGAAAGGGTAGTGGGTGTTTTTCTCCCCAACTTCTACGCCACTGGAAAAATACAGTTTTGAGACAACCATTTGAACCGCTGATGTTTTCTACACAAAAAGGTACTTGGTAATGAGCTCTAAAAATGACCGTTTTCGAGAAAAATCAACTTTTATGTTGAGAAACATGGTCAATTCTTACTAATTAAACAAAATTTATTCAAACAAGTAACAAAACCAAAAAATTGACCATGTTTTTCAACATAAAAGTAGATTTTTCTCGAAAACGGTCAACTTCAGAGCTTATGACCACTTGCACTTTTTTGTGTAGAAAACATTGGCGGTTCAAATGGTTGTCTCAAAACCGTACTTTTTCCAGTGGCGTAGAAGTTGGGGAGAAAAACACCAACTACCCCTCCAAAACCTTCACCAATTATGAGTAAAAAAAAATTTTTTTATCACACAGAACATAGGCTTACTATGAGTAGAAAATGTTGTAGAAAGCTGTTTTCTGTACGATAAACGGTTCCGGAGATATTCGCAAAAAACGAAATTTTTTTTCCAATTTCAACACCCGTATCTCAAAAACTAAGCGTCTGTGCATATATGTTAATAGGAACTTTTTTTCTCAAAATCAAATTTTCTATCGACTGTTGAAGTTCTGCTACTAAAACCTGGGACATCCTGTATAGTAGATATAATATTCATTTTTCGTCTGAAGATGACACGTTTAGTGTTGAAACTATTGTAACGACTATATTAAATATCAGTAATAGTAAAACAAAGTTGTTTTATTTATTATTTTGTTACAATTTCGATTACTCGTGTTTCTGTTCGTTTTGGCGACGTGGGTATTTTTAATTGAAATTAGTACGATAAGGACGCCTTATGATGATACAATTAGTTCCAAGAATGTTTTAGACATTGATACGTCTTCTGATGATGGTGGTGAGACCGAAACGTTACTCAAATACTGAAATAATAAGCATATGTGTTAATGTGACCTAATTCCCGAGAATTTATACATAATGAATAATAACTACAATTAATTATGCAATTTCTTGGATAAAACAAATCTGCCTATCAATGTTAATGAATTTTAATTTCTTAATGCTAAGTAGTTTGACCTGTGTAACCCATGCCAATAAATTAGCTACTCATCTATCTATTTCTCCTTAAGCAATGAATTGTTAGAAACACTGTTTCCCATTTAGGAAAGTGGTGTGGGTATTTTTATGACTTATTACATTCTGTACAACTATCCCGTTATTCCAAAGACGAATCGATTATGTGCAAGGCTCAATAAAAACTCACAAAAATCGAATTAATTCTTCATTATGAGGATTATCATTAATCTCTCTGATGAGGTCGTCAATTTCTCGTACACACTGTGGAATCGGAATCTTATATTGAGGGTCAGAGATGCGAAGAAATTTAATCATTTTTATTACGACGATGACAGATATTGACTGGGTTCATCAACTTTTGTTTCTTCGCAAACTTTCGACAAGTATATTGTTGTTTTATTTATTACCCTGGTAATCTCTATAAAATAACTTTGTGTTAATAGTTTTCGGTTCCAGAGAGTTGGCGGCAGTGGATTATGACGTATCTGATATACGTCTGAAAGTTTTTCTCGTATCTTTATAGATCGTTTTATTAGGGTTTACATCAGAAACACGTTAAGGGGAACTTTTAAAATCGAATAGCATCTCGAAAAGAAGTGTAAGATCATAAGTTATGAATATTGGTGAGATATTATTCAGGGACAAATGCCGTTTCTGTGATTTATACGTGAAATTAACTCAAAATAATGATGATAAGGTCTCTCCAGTGTTGTACGTCATCGATTCTTTGAAACAGGAAACGAATCGTCCACCGTTAATGTTCAATTTGAAATTGAGCTGAAGAGGATTCACTGCCAACACAAGTACCTATTGCATAAGTCTGTCCGATCTTCAAAAGTGGTGACAGGACAGATGTGGAAAATCATAAACCTTTGGGGCATCGTTTCAAATTTTGCTAAGGCCTAGGAGATTCTTATCTACGGTACAGTATATTTCAAAGTTCATTCTCGCCTCCTTAATATACAGGTGTCCTCGAACTGCGTGGCAAAAATAAAACAGAAGTTTCTTTGATTCGAAAAAAATTTGATGAGCCTTTTTACTTTTGCCTCAAGTGTCTTGTTTACCCGGTAGAGGGCTTCAAAATTGCAAAAATAATTTTGTTTTTTCGGTATAACTTGAAAACGTGATGAAGAACTTTTACAATATTGGGCAGGTGAGTTACTGTCAATAATGGCCATTTTTGAGAGTGGAGCACAGAGCCTTAGAGACCATAGAAATGGCTCGAACTTGAGGATGTAACGGGAAAAGTGTCCAGAACTTTTTTGTGGTTGATGTAATTCACTCGGTATTTTTTATGTAGATAGCTTATTTAATTTGAAAACTTTTCTTACTCTTAGAAAATTTCGATAAAATCAACGGATTAGCTTGAAAAAATTAATTCTCGAGTCTCTGCAATTTTGGCTTACTAATTTTACTTGATTAAAATACCTTAGTTGCCTTTGCTTTTCTAATGTCATTTTGGCATTTGAAGAATTCATTCTCAAAACTGTCAGTTTTTACTTTGCTTTCCGTAAAAATTTTATAAAATTATGGCTCAAGATTTCACTAACACTGAAATGGTTGATATGTTATTGATTTATGGACTTTGTCGTTGCAATGGCCGGAGAAGGGAAAGATATCCGCATCGCAGAATTCCAAATCGGCAAACCTTCGCGAAACTGGCAAATTTGAAGCAAATCACAGAGAAACTGGACGCAGACGGACAAGAAGGACGTTAGAGCTCGAAGAAGCGATACTGGAAGCGGTTGAAACTGAACCTGGGATAAGCACACTACGTTTGGGACTTCGTATTGGAGCCTCAAAATCATTAGTTCATAATGTACTGAAAGAAGAACTGTTGTATCCCTATCATATTAAAACAGTTCAAGACTTATTGCCCATGGATCCAGGTCATCGGCTAGATTTCTGTCGGCTTATTGTTCAAAGACAAAACGCAAACCCCAATTTTTGTAGAAGAATTCTGTTCATGGACGAAGATACTTTCACGAGATGTGGTCTTTTTAACCTCCATAATGAACATTTCTATGCTGATGAAAATCCTCATGAAACGGAAGTCACATATTTTCAGAATCAAACTAAAATCAATGTTTGTGTTGGAATTGTGGATAACTTTACTATTGGCCCTACCGTTATACCCGATCGATTGAACGGGGAGAACTACTTGAACTTTTTGGAACAAAGGCTACTTGAACTGTTGGAAGACTTGCCCCTACACATTCGTCGTGGCCTGGTTTATCCATGATGGTGCACCTCCTCATTTCACATTAGCTGTGAGGTGACATTTGAATGCGGAATATCCAGATCGCTGGATAGGTAGAGGACACGATGCACCAGTGAACTGGCCGGCCCGCTCCCCTGATTTGACGCCCAGCGACTTCTTTCTATGAGGCGCTTTGAAGTCGAAAGTTTATGCAGCTCCAGTAAACACACGAGAGGAATTGTTGCAACGAATTAATCATGAAGCGGATTTATTGAAGAATGATCCTGAAGTACTAGCCAGAGGTCAATCCAATTTCTTGAAACGAATTAATTTGTGTATTCAGGAAAATGGGCAACATTTCGAATAATTGATGCCTTAGCGATTTCCCAGAACGTTTTGTTGTTTCTTTTAATTTAGCATTTGTTTTTCCTAAATAATCACATCGTTTCCCCATTTCTATTGTTTTTATTATTCATGTTTTACCGAGATATTAACCATTTCATTGTTAGTGAAATTTTGAGCCACAATTTTATAAAATTTTTACGGAAAGCAAAGTAAAAACTGACAGTTTTGAGAATAAATTCTTCAAATGCCATAATGACATTAGAAAAGCAAAGGCAACTAAGGTATTTTAATGAAGTAAAATTACTAAGCCAAAATTGCAGACTCGAAAATTATCTTTTTCAAGCTAATCCGTTAATTTTATCAAAATTTTCTAAGAGTAAGAAAAATTTTCAGATTAGATAAGCTATCTACATAAAAAATATAGAGTGAATTACATCGACCACAAAAAAGTTCTGGACACTTTTCCCGTTACATCCTCAAGTTTGAGCCATTTCTATGGTCTCTAAGGCTCTATGCTCCGCTCTCAAAAGCGGCTATTATTGACAGTAACTCACCTGCCAAATATTGTAAAAGTCCTTCATCACGTTCTCAAGTTATACCGAAAAAACAAAATTATTTTTGCAACTTTGAAGCCCTCTACCGGCTAAACAAGACACTTGAGGCAAAAGTGAAAAGGCTCATCAAATTTTTTTCGAATCAAAGAACCTTCGGTTTCATTTTTGCCACGCAGTTCGAGGACACCCTGTACAACACGGTTTTGTAAAGGGTCGTTCCACATCCACCAACCTGGCATCTGTCACACAATACATTGCTGAAAATTTGGATTTCGGCTTCCAAATCGATGTCATATATACCGATCTATCCAAGGTCTTCGACAGGCTTGACCACAGACTTCTACAAGGTAAAATTAATGGAATTGGTTTCTCTGTGGAGCTCTTATCTTTCATCGCTTCATATCTTAGTGATAGGCGGCAATTTGTAGTGGTAAATGGGCAGAGATCGGTTGAATATCTAGCTGTTTCAGGTGTCCCCCAAGGATAAATTTTGGTACAACTGTTTTTAACATCTTTGTCAATTATATATCAATAGGTCTAAGTGTACTCAGTCTTTTATATGCCGATGATTTTAAAACGTTCTTTGTCATCAAATCCACATTTGATTGTTATTTACTTCAGGGAAGTCTCGACATGATGGTTGTCTAGTGTTGGTGTTTACCAACAATAAATACGCTACAGAAACCAGTAGAATCAAATTCAGTTCAAGCCTCAAGCCTGCCTTGAAGATGCTACTTGTAATGGTTGGCGAAACATCGGCATCAAGTCGTGCTATCGTGACGCGGAATCCAAGAATTTTCAAGAAGTCTACTATTCAAGAATATTTATTCATTTCTCAATTATTACATTGGCTCTGTTTGGTGTCGCAATTTAGCGCTCAAATAGGCTTTGAAGATCTCCGTTGCTTGTTCATCATCTTAAATCATCTCGTATGCAAAACTATGCATTTAATAGCATGTTCAAATGAGATATGGCAATCATCATTGGAATGCATCGTGAAATATTCCCATCCCGATATTAAAACTATATCGTATATATGTATATTTGCATACCGTGTCAGTGGATATAGGAAAGAATATCAAATCTAAAGATTTACGACTTTAATATTCTTACGCGAGTCTCAAATACGTTTCGCGATATTGATACAACGTATAAGATTTGATGTTATGAAATATATTACTTTGAAATGCACTAAAGTATATCATGTACTATCAAGCAAGGCCATCTAAAGCTATTATTCATCAAATCCTGTATATAGGAAAAATTTGATAATCTTGGAATCTGGGAGCTTCCCCATAACTGGTATCTTACCTGAATATCATCAATATAATCCCCCTGATATAGATGCACCCATTATATCGTTTCAAGCAAAAGTTCAATACCCTTGAAAAACTATTTCTTCTTCTTCAAAATTTATCCACACTGCACCCTTCACCTCTTCGTCTCTTCGACACTGGGGGTCATATCTGAACTATACGGAGGGTGGTCGATTTGCTTGAAACCACAGTCCCGAATTGAAGCTTGTGTTATTCCAGCAGTTTGTACGGCTGCATTGTCAAGCAACAAACGCACACTTTTGGTCAGTTCTTTACGTCTTTCCTCGCGAATATGTTGTTCTAATTTGGGCAGGAGTACTGCATTATATGCCCCGGAATTGTGGTATATCGTTCTTTAAAGCTTCTAAGAAGAATGCCCTCATAATCCCAAAAGATCAAAGTCATCACCTTTTGGACAAAGGATTGTCTCACAGAAAATACTACTACTCAGGTACACCAAACACAAAGGAAATATCCCCTTGTGGCAGTGTGAAGACGTAGGCATTGGACCTATTCAGCCGTACCAAAGAAAATCGAAATGTACTTAATTTTCAACTTCCCAAATTACTGCAAAACATTCGGATTTGTCGCACTAAATTTTCGTTCCAGTCTTGTTAATTACCGCAATTAGAAAGCTACGACTTCTTAGTCGCCATCGAAATTCTGAACTAACACGGCACCAAGATCGAAAGCAGAAGCATCCGTTTGTAATAAAAATGGCTGCTCAGAATCGGAACTTTTCAATATTGGGGCGGTCACTAAATGCTGCCTAATCAATTCCACGGATTTCTGAAAATCTTCCGACCATATCCAAAATGTTCCTTTTTTTTTCGTAAATTCCGTTATTTACGCAACTATGGTAGCAAAATCCGAGACAAACCGACTATACAACGAAACTGCGAATTTGGGTAAGACTATTTGCCTCTCAGAATCATAATTATGATTAAATAGTTTGTATTACATTACAAATAAGTGGATCCACGAATTGATTCGTCCGGTTAATTTTTTAACGACGAACTTGTTGAAACGTGGCTACTTCTAATTTACTAGTGGCTATTAAATTTAATTAAAGTCACTTTGTGATATAAATACCTATGAATTATCTCTAGAGCATAGCGTATCTGTCGCTATAAAAAATCCCGAATCACGAATATAATATTGTAAAGTTAATTAAATCAGATTACTTGTCCTAATTAATAAATCCTGCTTTATGAAGAATTCATGAGAATGTGGGATGGGCGTATTACTAAAATACAATACAAAAATTTGTCACTCGTTTCCCTTGTGTGACATATAGCATGAATCTGACGTTGGACATCGCCTGTCCCTCTGCCAGCGGGTCACCTCGCCCTAGGTGAAAAATCATTTATACGTGATTACAGATAAGTTATGTGTAAAAACAGAAACGCTATAGTTCCATTAAGAGCCCCTACGCATTGTTATTATAATTTACAGCAGCTATTGCCTGTATTCAAAGCGTATCCCGTTATTTTCAGTCGACAGGGTTCTTCTGTTTCCACTATTTGAGGATACACGTTTCGGTGGTGAACAAGAAACTTGAATAATCAGAAGAAACACAGTTTTACACTCGATTAAGCGGATATTACTAATTGATATCCAACAAATGAGTTATTAACTGATTCATCATCAACATTATCGAATAAAGCTATTACATTTGAATACTGACAAGTTCAGTAAGAAATGGGGATATCGTAGAGCATATGTACGACCGGAAGATATGCACTGATTTTATTTGCTTACCCCTTTTAGACCAGGCTGTGAACCGGGATTTTAGCTATAATAAAAAAAATGTAAGTTCGAATCAAAAATTTGTTTTTACATTAGCTTCAGGGGGTTCTCAGGGTCATTCATACACCTTAAAACCTCTTGGAAGCCCGAACCCCACCAATCGGGGGTTGCAATTTACGTGTTTTAGGCATTTCGAATGCACCAAGGAGATTTTTTGGGTCGCTGATCACGAATCCGTAGCCACATTTACTTGCAATCCATCGTAGGGGTGGTAAAATCGACGAAATTGGCCAATTTTGCACCCCTATATGTTATTTTGCAATTCACGTGTTTTTGACATTCCGAATGCACCAAGGAGGTTTTTTGGGTCGCTGAATACGATTCCGAAGCCAGATTTACTCCGAAGTAATTTTAAAATGCAAAAATAATCAAAATTTAGAAGCGTGTCAAATTAGCCATTTTTGTAAATTTCCCACCCCTACGATCATATTCGAGTAAATCTGGCTTTGGATTCGTGTTCAGTGACCCAAAAAACCTCCTTGGTGCACTCGAAATGCCAAAATACTTTTTTTTTGTAGAAAATGCAATTCAAGACTTGGAGATTTCGGGCCATTTTCGCCCTCAATGGGTGGGGTTGGGGTTCCCAAGAAGTTTTAAGGTGTATCAATGACCCTGACAAACCCCCAGAAGCTAATGCAAAAAAAAAATTTTGATTCGAACTTGCATATTTCTTTTTTTATTTTCCGGTTCATAGCCTGGACTATTTGTAGTGTGCGGAATCCGTAACTTTTTCGCGGTATTTACTACTTGAAAAAAAAAATGTTCGTCCCACCCTAAAGTAGGTACATTTCTTTTCAGATCTTAACCTTATTGAATCAATCAATTTTTTGATTCAGTCTTACATCACTCATCTCCCAAAAGATGATTAGAAGTGCAAGGGTTGATCAGGGTGTGTCTGGTATTAAAGGCTTGGAAATAAATAATGTTGATTAATAATATTAATAGGAGGGAAGTTTGCATATAAAACTTGCTAATGGTATTTTATCGACTTTAATAATTCTTTATCATGGGTAATTAGCACATTATATACTTCCACCCCTTTATTTGAATAGTCATTTTTGTCAAAGACTCATTATTTTCCATAGGTGTGCTACGTCAAAGTGGATCGATGACATTCCCCCGATATAATAATCCCAATATTAGACCGTCAGCACCGTATGAAACTACTTTTTTTTATATCCGGAACATTGTTATTATCTATTTTTGCTAATTGTTCGCTTAACTAATTGTCTTCGTGAATTTGTAAGCTAAATAATCGTCGATTATTTGACAAAATGCGTTTTTTGCTATAGAGTGTAACGTATTCTTTTTGTTTAAAAATATTTACAAATCTGGGAGTAATTTTTTTCAAGTGCCTCTATCAACTTCCCTGGGCAGGTGAGGTAATTTTATTGAAATATGTTCTAATTATAAAATAGCTGTGATCAATCGATCATTGACTTGCCTTACTTATATTAGCACATTGTTCGCTTTCGAATACGTCCGCGTGTCAAATGCATGATAGGGAGAACAGTAAATATATTGGAAAGAATTCAGAAACCGCTAACGAAAGGCGATCAAGTGACCAAGCATGAATTATTTTTAGAACGTTACTGCTGTGTGAAACAATAACTTTAGGCACTATTCCGTCAATTTTGGGCGGTAAAACGACAAAACGTTTTTGTTCGGCATTTTTGAAGTTGATAGATCATAATAAACAATCACCTACAACCTACTGCCAAGGAGAGCCAAGGCTTGGTGCCTTCAGAATACAAAATACTCTGGATAATGTTCACATGGGCCAGGACACATGAGCATCGTAAAAATCGTGACCAGGGACGTGTTAGGCATGAGAACAGATCTCATTCCGAAGCGATACTCATTCAGGGTATCATTACCAGAAAGGACTGAATGGGAACATACAAACCTGGGTGACATTCTACAGGGAAAGATCTGGTATACAGACGAGTCTAAGACAGAAAAAGGTGCAGATGCAGGAGAATACTCAAGAAACCCAGAGACTGACTTCAGCTATTCATTGGGTAAACACACCTCTGTCTTCCAAGCAGAGGTATATGCAATCTTCCAATGTGTAAAGGAAAACAATCGGAGAGCCTCGAAAATGAGCAGAATCACATATTAACAGACAGCCAGATTGCACTTAAGGCAATGAGAACTCAGGAAGTGACATCCCGTCTGGAATGGACAGGCAAAGAAGAAGCTGATCTGGGTGCCGGGACATCAGGGAACGACAGGCAATGAAAAAGCCGTTGAACGAAAGAAGAGGGTCCTAGAACGCTCCAGATCCAGAACAGACCACGGGGGTACCAAAACGTACAGCACGAAGGGTTTCCCCCACCTTCGCAAAAAAGAAAAACTTACGGCCGTACAAAAATAATGTATACTCTATATTACATCGAAATTTCATTCAAATGGTTTGCATAATGTTTTTATCCGATGGGATGTCATAATGACAACGTTATGTCACTCAATTTTGATGACATAATTCTATATGAAAAACATGTAGTGGTGAGATCAAAAAAGTTTATTCAAAATGCATAACTATGTACAAAACTATCTATTATAAATGGTAAAAGAGCAATTACTACAATTTGCAATATTAATTCCAATGGATTCTAGAGTTTTTACATCAGTAGTCGATGATTTTTGGTAAACTTGTAATCCTGTTTGGTTGTTGGCACCAAAAATTGCTTCTGATATTTTTTTCTTTTGCTCTCTCGAATTTTCGATGTAACCTTCAGCAACAGTATTGCTTTTCCATCCACCATGGAGTTTCACGGTACACAGATCAGCTCCAGAATCAGCCAAAAATGAATTAGACGATCGCCGAAAACAATGTCCGGTCTATTCTTCAGGGTGAGGTAAATTCAAAAAAGTGGCAATAACTTTTGACATTTTACCAAAGGTGTGTATTCCAACGGGTTGTTTTGTGCATTTCTTATTTTTATAAGTGACAAAAAAACGTAGATGGTTTGTGTTGCAAGGTCGTATTTTCACATATTGTCTGACAAGTTCTACCATATTCAATCCTGGGATATTCCCCGAAGTTACAAAAAATTCTCGCATTACCTTTGTTTTTGTATTCGGTAAAGTAATTCTAAAAACGGATCCTTCATCTATTACATTTTCAACAAGCACATTTGTCAATTCCTTTCTTCTGCATGCTCCACTTAGTCCAATTATCATAGCAACTTTTTTAAATAAATATGTATCATCTGATGCTTCCGTCAAAAACTTTGTAACTTATTGTTTAGTAAAAATTTTGGATTTTTTAGCTCTTGTCCTTCTGATTTACGTTTTAGTAATACAATCAGCTGTAGGTACTTACTAATATCGACGTTTTTTCTTGTTGATAAAATACTTCTTATCATCGAATAATACGACCAAAGAGAAAATAGTTTTCTTTCCTTAGATAAGCATTCAAAGTAAGCCAACAATCCTTTTTCATGAGTGATATTCTTGATTTTCTTAGCAGAACACTATTCTTCGTACCGATTAAACACCATTTCATATACACTCCGTGATTTTTCCGGCAAAAGGGAGTCCACTATATTTCGCGTCATTTCTTCCAAATCAGAAGGTAAACTACCAGTTTCAGAATCACTCATTATTATTTAAATTATATTAAATTCTACGTGACAATTGTGTTTGACAGCCGTTACAACCTGACGTTGTCAAGGAAATGGCAAAGCACAGCTCACTCACCTACTAATATTTGAAACTACACATATACTTACTCTTTTAAAAATAGTTGTCATTGTGACATGTCAAGAATGCAGTTTTTAATTTTTCGAAAACGTATTAATATAAATGCCATCAGATAAAATTTTGTATGTAATACGAATCATAAACATCATTATGGCACACGTCATGTTATCGCCCGATAACATTCACGACTTGTACCATTATGATCGGCTTTATGATCCTTATTACATAAATAACCTCAAAATCATACAGTAATGGGACATTTTACTGCATAGCAAGCAGTACTGCATAAAAACAGCTGTATTATTTAAAACACAATTAAACAAAAAAGGAAATCGTTTAGTTCAAGTATTATGACAATAAATATTAAAAGAACAGTTGTTTAAGTTAGAAAAGGTTACAACTTCTGATCTTGCTGCCTTAACTAGTTGTTGCTGAACACTTTTTGCATTCACCTCAATTTCTAAAGGGGCTTCTTGGGATTGTCCAAGTTGAACATTGTCAGATATCCTTCTAGGATTCCTTATTTTATTACAAATGCTTTATTCCACGTATTCTTCAACTTCGATTGCAGATTGCCATCCTCCATGTCGCCTGAAAATCAGCTCCTCTGTTAGCAAGTAAATTTGCAGAAATTCTTCTCAGGCTATGGTCGGTGTAACTTGAAGCATCAGTAACTTTTAAAGATTCCTCAATTTTTCGTGCAATTTTTGCAAATGTATTAATGCCAACTGGTTGTACTGTACATTTGCCATGACCACGGTCGTATACATAGGTCTGGAAACTATTGTTTGACATCAGTCTCTTACATGTCGCTCAACCATCAGCTGGCGCATGGATCGATCGAAGTATGTTGTCAGGATAAGACGCCATATCGTTCAAATTTCAAGCCTCACAATACAAAAATTGCCAGAGAACATCCCTCGACTCATGCGTCACCCGTGACGTCTTTTAGTACTACGCGACAGTTGACGCACTTCTCGCATAGGAAACAGTCTCCAGTTTCCAGACCTGTGTATACGACCGTGGCCTTGACGATAAAACAGGAAATATCGATTATGACTTACTGTTTTGGGTCATAATAGTAAGCACTTGTGGTAGATTTCATACCCATTGCAGTCTAATGTAGTATAGGAATCTTCCATCCCTATACGAGTTTACCTAAAATCCCCGAATTATAGAAGGTGACCTTGTTTATATTAATGATTATTGTAAGTATATGTTTAGATCTCGGATCTGGGCGACCAAGCAATATGTTTAATATATTACATATTGGCTGACACAGATACCTTGACATTCTAGGCTAGTTTAACTAGAAAAATAATATCACATTAGATATAACATACTTATGTAGGACATTCAATGATATATATATATTGTTATGATTTCATTTCATAAACAATCAAAATTTAAAAATAATAACTTACCGAACTTTGAAAATCAGAAAAGATCAAATAAAAGATATTTATATGGAATTAAAAACAATAGTAAAAGCTAAATAATAGTTAGGATATTAATATTAACAATGTAAAACATAATAAACAACAATGTAATAGAATAAGAAGTGATAAACAAGAACTTCAGTGAAAGTGAAGAAACGTACTGTGTAACGAAGGCAGAAATCATAATTAAAGTGATTATAAAACTATCATGAGATAGTACAAAACATTGAATAATGTTATAGATATAAGTTAGGATTAGTAAATTTGAGTTATGTAATGTTAAAAGAATGTTATTGATATAATATGGTATGTATTAGATTTAAGAATAAGTAACTGTCAAGAAAACCATAAATATGGGAATAATCATATTAATAATAACCCAATCATAGGTTATATTATACCAAAGTGTGGGGAAAAATGTAGGCAATATTAATTTAAAAAGAAGGAATCACTATCAATTAAAATAAGTTGAAAATCTCCAATAATTCAATAATTAAAAGATACTAAATTCTGATTGGTTGAGAGGAATTTCTAGTGTCAGTCTGGTAACAATGAGTATTTCTGTCAGTTCACAACAATTAACTTGGCATTCTTGATAAGTAAAGTAAGCACCTGATAGGTTGTTTATGACATCAAGTAGCGTCGGTTTTGGAGGCCTATAAAAAGGTCTGAAAGTAAAGCCAAGTTCAGTTTGCATTAATACCCAAGTAGAGACTGTTCTCCTCTGGCAACTCACCAAAATTTTCTAACCTAAGTTTATAAAAAATAAACATCAGAGAACGCAAGTGTTCCAAACTTCGATAGGTTACAAGTAACCAAAGTTAATAAGTTTTTATTAAAAGTCAACGAGTGTTCCAAGTATCTAAACCAAATAAAAGGTAGTAATAACCTCCAATTTATAAGAAGTATCCAATGATTGTCATTCTTCAACATAATTTCAATAAAGCATCGAAAAGTTTTATGTCTTATCTAAAAGAATAAAACAAAGTATTATCAACAGTTCCTGATTCTCAAGAAGAAGTAACCAAAATTAGTTACCTGTGATTATCGTGAAGTAGCATAGTGTTGTGTAAAAGGTGAATCAACGAATTTATAAAAGAAGTAAATTGAAAATTGCCCACATTGTTAAACACACTTTTGGATATTATCTAAACGTAAGTTTGTTTATAATTTCTACATCATATTATCCGTATTATTTGTAAAGAAAAAGGAAGATTGTTGATTATAACAATATAAACAAATATTAATTGAAAAAGTGATTATAAGGTTATGTCATAGATTTTGTAAACATAAAAATTGAATTCAACAAGATAATAAGAGTCATAGAAATTAAATATTGTGAAATCAAAGAGCATTGTGTTTAATTCCATATAAAATTATTCTATAGATAAACTTCAAAACTTCATAAACATTAATTTAAAGTTCAAATATAATCAAATTAAAAGATAAAAAGCTAGCCGGTAGAATCAAAAATTATAATTATTAAATAAATAAAAACTCAGTAAGAGTTTTCTTAACAATTGTCACCACAAACGTGGGGCAATAAATAAAATCATAAGAAATTAAATCTTAACAATTGTCACCACAACGTGGGGCAAAATAAAACAATAACAAGAAAATTAATTCTTAACAATATATATATATATATATATATATATATATATATATATATATATATATATATATATATATATATATATATATATATATATATTCATTCATATAGATTGATGTAAGAACTCTTCATGTACAATTAGTATCTGTATTATGTAGAGCAAGACATTAAGTCGTAATGGCGTCAAGCTCTACCTTAAGTAAAGTGTAACCCTTTTCTAAGTGATGTGTTTCAATCCCCTATGCCTCCACCAGGACCACGGGTCAGGTTAGAGCAGACCGCCCGACATTAAGACCTCTTCCCCACATGGCGATCTATGCCAGTCCTCTTCCCCACACTAAGGCTACAGTAAATATACGTTTTCTCATCATTGAGCCAAAATCTATTCAAATATCCAGTATGTCACATGTCCCATACGTTGGCCATAATATGGAATTAACGAATCCTTTCTCATATTCAAAACGACAAACACTACTGGAAGCTCATCAACACGTTAATATTTGCTCAAACATTATATTGCCTCGCCGAAACCCGGAGGGGTACAAGATGGAATATGTCCTTTAATAAACGTATTGTAACAATTATCCCAGAACAAGAATAGCGTCATAAATACCAGTCACAGTGTGAAAACCATGATTAATTTAATATCCCGATTGTTTGGAACTAGCCATAACGCGTAGCTACTGTTAAGTAGGCTGATGACATTCGATATATATGAAACAAGTGACAGTCGACAGCAGAGCGCCGCCTAGATATATTGATAGCATTCCCCGCGGTATAGAAAGTGTACCTGACTAGGATATCAATATGAGAGACTCACACATCGTACGTCTTGTCAAATATAGTTCTGGATATAATGGCCTTCTTGAAATATTATTGCCTCTGTTTCAATTCGATACGAATGTATATCCCGCGTCCCCACGATTTATGTCGCTAGTAATTTGTCATTTTTTATCAGTAAATTCACCGAACGTTGATCTTGCTAATGGTTATTCTTATACCGAGTGATGGCGGTATCGAATTATATCTTGGTGACACTATTTTCCGGATACCATTTACAGCACAGTTTTTATAATTAACTTTCGGATGTGGTCTACAGATCTGTTAACTTATCCCAACCCCAATCCTTGAAATTAGCATGAAAATACGTTTCAGCTGTTTTATTATCAAATAATTTTTCCCATTATAACATTCAAAAAGCCATAGAGAAATACACTTCGCCCAAATTTTCAAATCAACCTCAGCCACAAAAGGCATCATCTCCTTTATCTATTTTCCTTTGTCTATCTTCCTTATATTGAAAATATAAAAGATCGAATTTCCAAAATCCTTAAGAAGCCTAATATTTCTACTCGTTTTTCGCCACTTCCAAATATATCTCAGTTTCACAAACCTATCGAAGATCCCCTTCATCGCGTTCATTTAGAAGGTGTTTATAGCATTCCCTGTTCTTGTGGTAATGTCTACATTGGTGAAACAGGTCGTACAGTAGCTACTCGTGTGAAAGAACATGAGTGCTGTACAAGGCTTTGTGACACTAGTAGATCTACACTTGCGGTACATTTTTTAAATTTATTTATTTATTAAACGGTAAACCCCTCCTACAAAATAACAACAGCATACAATATGGTAATGTCAATCCAAAATTACCAAACTTAAATAAGTAATACTAAAAAATAGGTAACAGCCTTACTAGAAATAACAATAAAATCACAAGCCAAAAATGACCATATAAAAACTGATATAATATGACAATATTATTGTTTTAGTGCCTAAATCCATTCCAGTAGTGATACCATTAGTTTTAAAGTATCTTTAGTAGAGTAGAGAGTACTCTTAAAGACTTGGAAAGAGCTATTAAAAACATTCAATCTATCATCTCTATTTAAAAACTCTAGAGATCTGTCTATAAAAGAATGTTGACCATAATCAGTATTGTGAAAACTAATGAAAAACATAAAATATCATGCCATAGCGTTCTTCGTGGATTTGTAAAATATATTTCAGATAGCAAGGATGGACATGATACACCACCATTGAGTATTTTATAAATGAGAGAAATGTCATACATAATCCTTCTTTTATCCAAAGTGAGCAAATTTAGTTCATGTAAAATAAGAGCATAGTCATGATCAATGAGATTCAAATTAAACCTATAATTACAATATCTCAAGAATTCTGTGATCTATCTATTAATGACTTATGAACAGTATGCTGTGGTGACCGAATAACCATATTCCAGTTGTGATGTGACTGACCCAACCTATGCAGACCTCACAGCTTCCAGAGAGGAATTCCTACAATTTCTTAAAGTAAATCCTAGCATCCTTTGAGACTTACCACCAATTGACTGATATGCTCACCAGAATTCAAATGAGAATCAAAAAGTATTCCCAAATTCTTAGCCAGTTCTTTGTACATCAGCACATGACCATCTATTGAATATGAGGATGGGATCTTATTTTTCCTTTTACTGAAAGAAATCGTAAAACATTTATCAACATTCAAATTCACCAAGTTCAACTTACACCATTCAGATAGATAATCTAGCTCCCTTTGAAGTAAACTAATATCAGTGTCATCCCGAATGACCATAAATAATTTGAGGTCATCAGCAAACATCAAAAATTCACAATGCTTTATATAATCTTTGAGGTCATTGATAAACAGACTAAACAGCAAGGGAGAACAATTCCCTTGAGGGACCCCAGAACTCACCTCAATCACTCTTGATAAAAAAATACCAATTTCCACCTTCAAACTTCTCGCATTAAGAAAACTAAGCACCCAATTCGCTATCTGTCTGAAAAACCTAATTTTTTTATTTCTCTATCAGCAACAAATGAACAACTCTCATCTATCGACGAAAAATTCTTGAAGCGATAGAAGTGTAGTTTTATCGTCTTCAAGGTATGTTCAACGACCCACCGCGTATGCCGTGCACTGACACAGCACATGCATGGATGTCTCTTCTTTCAGCCTGCAACCCCTGCATGTGTGTTACCAGTCTCATCATGCAGAGATGTTTGTTGCATGAGGCATGTCCGTTCAGGAATGCAACAAGATTCCGTATTTCTGGTCTGCTGAATGTCAGTAGATTCTTCACTTGTTGCTGCTGGAGATTTCGCAATAGTCGCTTGGAATGCGACATACGGGGCAGTAATAATTGTTTTTGTTGTTGTTGTTGAATGATTTTGTACAATTTTGGGTGAAAACAGTTTTAATTTAGTTAAAATGTATCATAAATTTTTTTCTGGTACTATCGAACTTGGATTCAAGCAGAACCTTCATTTTTCTAACCTTAAACAATGACGTCATAACGTTGATTCGGTGAAAAAGCCATAATGTAGGAATCACCCTGTAGTTTGTTAAATTATGTAGTGATACTTTATGATTCACGAAATGCAAAGAGTTGGATTGTATATACAAGATATGTCTAGTTGAAAAATTGTAAATTCATCGAATTGCCTTCCACGTTCCTAACAGGATGCGCGGATAATTCTGCGATATATTCCTATTTCATGATATTTGCAATTTTGAATGGCGGACGTACAGAGGCGTTCTAGTATAAGGCATGTCAAAAGTTTTTCTTAACATATCACGGTGAATACGTTTTGAAATGAATAGAACTGTTACGCTCCGCATAACATTGACTATAATATGAAAATTCCCTTCAGTTTTTTTTATACAAACCCGGCGAAATTGTAAACATATATGATAATCAGCCTTGACTGTTCTGTTCACACTTTCAAAACTTATTTACGTTACAATCACGCTCTCGTTTCATAAACCTACGAAACGTGTTACCACAGAGATCGTTATCATTATTAGAGAACGGTCGTATGATTCAAGAAAATTTTAACTTGGACATTAAAGGTGTAACGTGATTTTAGATAGTTGTAATAGACTGCGCTCCAGATGACCCCATATAACAAAATCGACTATATTCTCTGCAGAATCAGGTCATTTCACAATGATGTGGAAGTCAGCGGTGGAACTAAGTGTCTTGAAGAGCGTGAAAAATGATATATTATGAAGTGAATGTTCTGTTCCCAGAAAGTATACTTCTATTAGTTCTATTGGTAACTACTATCTTGATCTTGACATAACACCGAAACCATTAGTTCTTTCTTCAATGTGGAATATTGGCGCGAATAATGGAATATTAGTTAAGTATTCATAAATCCTGATTATAATCGATGGTGGAATTCTTCGATCATGATCAATCACGGTACAGAGTGTCGAGACACAGAATTCTGTTCATCTCATAGACAGTGGCCCTAATAAAATCAAGTTGTATAGGGATTATAAACTTATAAATTTTATCGGTGTCCTTCTGAGATCCTGCTGCACAAATTTGTGCGCTTATTTCAACTTTTTGGAAATTTAGAAGTGTGGAAATTTTCATAAGGGGATGGAAAAATCTCTAATTTGATCATTCTCATCGATTGTGACAAACTTGGTTTGATGGGTCGTTTAGATGTGGATGTAGAATGTGGGGCCCACAAAAGTCCCTTTTATAACACCACACCAAACGTTAACACTGAACTGTTCTTGAAAAGCTCGAGGGAGAATTGAGTGAGGATTCCCAAATTCTCAAATTGTAAAAATTAACCGATCCACTACGAGTAAAAGTTCTTCCAAATAGTTCAAAAACCGCATACAAAAATGTATACTCCGTTCGACGTGACCTGGTTGAAAATCTTGGACTCACTGCATCCGGAGAGGTTTTCTATGGTCGTTTCTTATAATTCGACCAACTTTGTTTTTGGTAACATAAATACCTTCACTACTTAACTCATAACGTCACTAAGTGCTGGACGTTTGTGCTTCAGATACAAGACAACTTAAAACACAACTGTGATTTTGCTATGACGTTTGCAATCATGGCATACTATAATATTGCCACATCACTCAAAGCTGAAGATAATGATTAACGTCAAAATAACTTCAATTAAAAACTACAAATTTCTGTAATGAGTAAAATAATTCAATTTGTCCACCTTTAGGAATTGAGAAAACTTTAAAAAATCATAAGAATTACAGCTTCGGTTAAGAAATTAAATTAATGTGAACCTCAACTCTGATTTTGCGGCCAAGAGACACTCTTTACAGCGAATCAAATTTTACTCGAATTGAGTTTTTTGCAGGGTCGCACTGATTTTTTTCTCAATCAAATAAAACTGAACCTCCGTAACCCTGTCACTGGTTGCTTTTAGCACTCAATATTCTCACAGAAGATGGTAACCTATTGGAGGGTCCTACGTACAAAATTTGGTTTGAAACGATACAATGGCTTGGATGACATAAAAATATGAGAAATTTTTTTGATAACATTGACACCTCCTATCTAGGAAACAAAGCTTTTACCGACCTATGGTTATATGCATTTTTTTCATATTTTGAATGTTTCTGCTACCCTGTGAAGTTTGACACATATAATTTATGACATCCTGTATAGTGAAGTGACATCTCTATGTGATAAAATGCCACTTTAATAAACGATTATGAATTTAATAAAAAAGCACATTATCAGTCAAAATGTGAAAAACGCATGTTAGATTACCGTTTCCAAATACATCCTGGATAATGCAAATAAGCGGTAATGTTCAAGTGATACAGGTATAATAATAACGTGATGATCTTCGCACTATAATCATTTATGGCTTGAGATTCTCAGTTCCACACTTGCAGTCAGTAAATTTAATCAAGGGTTTCTTGCCGGGCATCTTCGATATAATGAAAGGACTTTAGTAGACGTAAAGGGTTAGTTAAGATGAACGGGGTAGTAAAAAGAGGAGGGGGTTGTTATTTACACCCTCATCAGTTTACAATGACCCTGCCTAGATGTGGGGTTCAGGGGGTGGTTTTATTCACCCCACTCTGGATTTATGCCGGTGAGAAACCCAATGCCTTAGATAAACATTCCAAGATGTCCTTCCTCTTGTATAAGAAAATTCGCTACACGCGCTGATGGCAACTCACAATTCTCAACTCTACAGTTCTACCTTTCACCGTGAGATCATCGTCAGATATTGTTATCAGATCTTCGACATCCAGAATTTGTAATATTCGCAGAATCTACAGGCTGACATCGAGCAAATCAATTCTAATGGCCATGAACTCTACTCTCAACTAAAAATGTCCATGTGATCTGTTTCAATGATGGTCTTTGGAAAATTGTTTTAAATGTCTTTGGAAAAAAAACAGATCATTGGAAAGAAACGGATGATTCAATGAAAACTCTATCTTTACACAATCGGCAGGCATTTTTTGTTAGGTATACTTATTGTCGAGATGTAGGAAAATAATCAAGGGAGATCATAAATTGTAATGTAAATTTGATTTTATTTTTCACAATCCACGTTTGAATAGATATTAACGGTTTCGAAAACTAATCATTCCACTTCATCATCAGGCCAAAATAAAGAAAATATTTCTATCAATGTTTTTTATTCAAAACTTATTTTGAAATGAATTATATATTCAAACGAAGATTGTGAGAAATGAAACCTAATTTACATTACAATTTATGATTATACATCATCATCAAGGTGAGGCAAAAAGTTGTTAACATTAAATGAGTGTTCAATCACTTCAAATCACAAGACAGGGATTTGGTTATAGGGTTTCAATTTGGCACCCATTCCTCTCAATACACTTGTTGTTTGTAGGGGGCCATTTGGGCAGGAATTCTCTTTATAAATGGTGCACATGGAACTTGACATTCTGTTCTTGTTTTCTGACAAAGCAACATTCCACATCAGCTGTCGTGTGAACAAGCACAACTGTGTCGTCTAGGCGGCCGAACACCCGAAGGAAGTTCGAGGGCACATTCGGGATTCCCCCAAGGTGAACGTTTGGTGTGCCGTTTGCAACTGTGGAGTCATTGGGCCCTTCTTTTTTGAAGAACAGACCGCCAGGGGGAATAATTACCTCGCCATGCTCAGCATCTTCATGGAAAAGAACGTACTACTTGCCGTTTTCCAGCGAGGGTACTTTCAGCGACGGCGCCCCTACCCATTACAGTTTGATGGTTTGAGTTTCATTCTCCAACTTCCGAAGTATTATGAATTTACACTACGTAAACGCCGAAACCACAGCTATTTTCATTTCAAAACATGTTTCCTTCGATCTACTTCATTGCGGAAAGTAGTGTTGCCTACATGAAGTGGCTAAAGACGTTATGATTTGACTAAAGCACCAGTAGCGCGAAATTTGAAAAAGTTATTTGCGGTAGCTCATGTCTTCTCCCTGGTCAAGTGTCTGGAACTTTCCCTGTAGTATCGAATGTATTAATTTGTGAACAAAACTACAAACAAAATTATTATCGTCGTATCACGTTAACAATATGATAAATTAATTACCACAAAGTAACGGTTCCTAGAAGCATGTATTCACTTTACCGCTAATGGAAAATCGAATTTGGATGCACCAGCCATAATGAATTACCCTACGGTGATTGTACCTCGAAACTATTCGCTTGACAATGCAAGCGCAATATCATTTAATAAAAGGTCAAACAAATTAGTCATATGTTGATGGGTGGAAAAATCTAGTAATCAGCAGCGGTCTGTTGAAACAACTGAATTCGATTGCGGTAACTGACAAATGATAAACGTAAATATATGTCGTACACAATTATTAATCTTCCGCCACACCTTGATGTGAAGCTAATGGCTTTTTATTCGAACAAATGATAATAGATTTTCATTAAATTAAGTATACCTTTACTGATCTATCCTCTCATATCGTAAGGGCATTTTAAGTAATTTTTCGTGCATGTGATTCATTTCATCATGAATTATCAATCAACTAGCTGGAAACAGTTAACACCCGTAGGAATAATTAATAGTTAAGTGCATGGACTTCGCCGCCGCCTAAATTAATATACTTATTGCAAATGATTAGAAACCGCTAAAGGCGTGGATGGTATTGTATTGTTTTTTCTTGGAGATGTATACACACTGCGACTTAACAGATCTATTGTTTTCCAGTTACATCACATTATGTTGATAATACAATTGCGTGTCATCGGCATAAGATTGAAGAATCACATCATTCACACACTTTACAAAATCAGCAATATAAATCAAGAAAAGAAGTGGCCCCAAGACAGAACCTTGGGGTACTCCTGACTGGACAGAAGAATGACGTGAAGAATGATTATTTACAACTACTGTCTGATTGCGACCCCTCAGATATGATGAGAAAAGGCTACAGGATGTGTTATCAAGACCGTAATACCTCAACTTTGCAATCATGAGGCCATGATCAATGGTATCAAAGGCCTTGGAGAAATCCAACCATGTCAAAACAGTGGCACGTTCACAGTCAATTACTCTTATTATGTCAACAGTTATATTTAGTAGAATGGAAGCTGCGCTATGATCCTTTCTGAAACCAGACTGTGAAGATGTTACTATCTCATTTTCGACAACATACTTATATAACTGAGCGAATATGACCTTCTCCAAAACCTTAGACAAAGCCGATATTATACTGATAGGCCGCAAATCAGAGAACTCTACAGGATCTCCCACTTTCGGTAAAGGTCTAACTATAGACAGTTTCCATCAGGAAAATATCAGGTCTCAATGCAAGAATTAATTATGTGTGTAAGATGACAATTATAACAGGCAATACATACTGCAGCATGCGTGCAGAAACGCCATCACTACCGTATGCATTTGATATTAGTGATTCAACAAGGCGCCTTACTTCGTTAATAGTCGCAAAATTCAATTGAAACCTGAAACTCTGATTTAAAACACCAGAATAAGTAGAAGTACCAATGGCGCCCTCCACAGGAGATGTAAAGACCGAAGAAGTAGTAATTATTAATTTGATCTGGATCGCTCAACTCTCCAGGTATGACTATATGTCTATTGTTTTTAATATTCATGACGTTCAATGCTCTCCAAAACTCTCTCGTGTCATGTCTACTTTGAAAATGAGCCAGGTATGCTGCCTTTTCCCTTCTGATCGCCGAAAGTTAAACATTCCGCATATTCTTGTAATAATTCCACTCACTCATACTCTTAGATTGAATTGAAACGGGTTTTCATTGTTTATTATTAGCAATAATATTGAGCCCCTTTTTTTCTGACTAACGAAGTGTAAGTTATCCCGAACACGATACAAAAAGAATTTTGCGTTTTCTTGCGGTCTATAAAATTTTAGTACCCCGACCCCTACTTTCTCACACTTTTGACTGAACTAATATGCGTGTGATATATATTCTAGACCAGAACGGTTGACATGGTCTAATAAAATACTATAATCTCATTCGAAAAACTGAAGATGGTAGTCAAATTACCAATCGAAACGAGGATTCAATGCTGAAGAAATACAGTTCCTATTTTCACCACTTGCAAATTTTCAAATCCATAGATCAATAGGAGCGGCACAATCGTCTCCACAGATTAATGCACGCACTGATACATGTTATGTCATGTCAAAAATAGTCTGTCTTGATTACAATACTCCCCACCCTATATACTACATATAGTGAGGAAAGTAAACAAGAATTGAAATCAGAAAAATATGTCCAGGACATCAATACTTACGAAATGAGAAGTAAATCGTCAGTATAACATGTTAAAACGCGGTACTAAATACCGTATGTTTAAAAATGATTGATCATTGACAATTACGATTCAACTTAAAAAATCAGCGGCAATTTATAATTGTAATTGTTGTTGACAATGGGTAATATTTAACAATGATTTTACGCCAGAACGGATCTGTCATAAACGATTCAGCACCCCATGCGCTCACTTGTTATTGATATACCCTCTTCCCTCCGCCAGAACCGCAACAACCCTGACTGATGCGTTCTGTGCTTCTACCCCCCTGTCATTAAGGAAGCTCGATCAAGCATTAATAAATGTTTCACCACCGTGAATTCTACTATCGATTGGCAATATCAGATACAGAGCTACATAACAATAGAACCCCCCTCCCTAAAATATACACTCTGCCTGACGACTTCGATATAGACATTGAGATGTTTGAATCTCGAGAAAAGGAGCATAATGGTTTATTGATTCGAACGAAACTGATTATGACGAGTTGTTGCTAGCTCTATGAATAAATAATATCGGTAAATATTATTCAACATCAGACCATTAACATGAATAAACTAAACGAATCCACATTCGTAGTTGTTCAGTAATATGCCACTTGTAACCAATGTCTGGAGACCAGAACATAATATGTTGAAGCCAGAAATATGTACAATGAAACAATAAACGCTTCGAAAGAGGCATATTATGCCAAAATAAAATCGAAAAATGCCCGAATGACTCCCGTTCGTTTTGACTTTGGCCAAAGCAATTGGTAGGAATTTCACTTGCACTTCATTCCCTCCCCTAACTAAAGATGCTGGCACACTGGATACTACCCCACAAGAATAAACAAACTTTTCTGCTAGAATGTTTGCAGCAAGTTCCACTTAGGATCCACAAGGGAAGGACCCTCCTAATATTGTGGCCATCAATAGCCATATGTCTGAAATTGTCTTTCATCAGCGTATTCTGCTTGATCTCAATACCAACGAGTCTATGCGGCCAGACAGAATTCCACCTGTCTTCTCAAAGGAGGTGCGCCTGAATTGAAACCAGTTTTCTGCAGGTTTGCCCTTTCATACAAACTTGGTGTGTTTCCTTCCAGCTGGAAGACAACTAGAATCCAAGCAATTCTAAAAAAAGGAAAGAAGATCCTTTGTAATAATTAAACACCCATTGCACTATTATCTGTGATATCTAAAGTGCTGGAGATATCAATCAACATCACACTCATCCAAAACCTAGAGAGCTCCAAAATCCTGAATGGCTTTCGCTAGCAGAGATCAACCGGAGACCTGCTTGCCTACGTAACACATGTATGACAGAAATCTATTGAAAAACATGGGGAATCTCTAGCTGCATCATTGGATATCTTCAAAGCATTTGTAGATACTGTTCATACAGTTGAGAAACTTAGAAAATTAATATACAAACTCCATCAACTCAGAAATATCAATGATATCAAATTACTACTACTCACCATATATAACTCATTAGTAGAATCTGTACTAAGAATTGATATTGTACTATTGTAGTTTCATTCATATTAAGATGATATATTACAATCACACTGCACAATATATATTTACTTTTTAGTCAAAAATCTTTATTATCCCTCCAAGTCAAAAAAACGAAACTAAAAGGGTATATTCATAGAAAACAAAACGAAACAGCATCATGCATCTGTGCAAATATTATATTATGTTATGAGGCCATAGTGGTACCCCCTCAGAAGAAGCTAACTGGAAAAACATTTAGGAAAACGAACTCGACCTGAATGAGAAGTGGTAACAGCAGAGTGATTTTTGGAGTCTAAAATTCCCTTTGTATTTGTTGCTTGGTCGTCATTTAATTCACTACTAACAGGTTCTTGGGTGTCTTTGACTAGGAAGGCTGGCTTAAGCCTATCAATTGATACTGCCTTACTCTTTCCTTTAAAATTTAACACAAAAAATTTATTTGTCCGAGAAATAATTCTAAATGGGCCATCATATGGATTGTCTAAAGAACTATGATTGGCATCATTTCTTACAAAGGCATATGTACTGTGAGCTAGCTCTTTATGGACAAAAATTTGTATCATCCCTCCAATTCAAAAAAACCAAAACAAAAGGGTATATTCATAGAAAACTAAACGAAACAGCATCATGCATCTGTGCAAATATTATATTATGCTATAACGCCACACTATAATTGCAGTATACAATGTCGTTACGCAAAACACAATCTTGAAGATTAACTTCCGTGGGCACTTTACAAAGAAACTGATATGAATAAAATACAATATAAACATTGGATATCTCCGTAGCATTTGCCCAAAGCCTTCTTCGGAAACTACGGTCATATAGTTTGTCGCCTCAACTTTGTCGATTAGTATCGATTTTTCTCTCAGATAGATCACTCCATATAATGGCTATCAACGCTAGTATTTCATAGGGATGTCATGGCACCAACTTCGTTTCTGCTTCAAGTAAACGATCTGGTGGAAGTGACCCCTTGTCCCGTCCACAGCTTTGAAGATGATGGTACACTTCATACCGCTTTCTCATCTAGAGCCCCTATGCCATGCAATGAAGCCAGAGGAACGAGATAGAGACAGTTTGACACAATTTATGGAGATCTGACAAAGATTTTGAAATGGGGAACTGAGCTTAATGCAACCAAAACTCAAGCTTTCGTCTTCTCCAGGAAGGCCAATATGATGATGTCAGGTAGAACTATTCCTAAGCCTTCTAACAACACCCTCTCATGGGACGATCATGTGAGGTCCATAGGGAAAACTGCTTCACAAAAACTTGAATTTCTATTCCGTGCCAAGAGCTACTTTACATCCCAGCAGGTCCTCATAATCTACAAAGCAGAGATTCGACCTGTCCTGGAGTACTGTTCGTGTGTTTGGAGTTCGCCTCCCAAACATACGCCTATGCTCTTGGATTCTATCCAGAAGAGAGCTAATCGTTTGTTACGAGTACATTGACCTCTCTAGAACATCGTAAAAAGGTGAGAGATCTGTTCCATTCTATATAGATATTTCCATTGTCGGTGTTCATCAGAAATCTCGACTGTTGTTTCACCGCGAGAGATTCCAGATATCCGGACCATAACATGGTTGTTTTAACATTTTTCAGCAGGTAACATAGATGTCTATATCCAATTTGATAACCAAACGAAAAACGGAGATGTGGAACTATTTGCCTAGTATAGTCTTTCCTTGTGTCTATAACCTCCAAACATTCAAGAAAAATACGACTGGCAGGATCGCCATGTGATGTTAGGTTCTTAGGGTGGTAGAGACTCAAAACTCCTTCATGTTACTTCTTTGATGAACTTTATTCAACTCTCTACCTAGATTACATTCATAAATAATGTTGACTTATCCTAATATAAACAATGCAGGTTACAATATGCCAACCTATCAGTTTCTATCATTACAGTTAATATTTAATTAATTGAATTGAATGTCAAGTATACTGTACAGGTTGTTCCTATTATATCGCGCCACACCCATCTCCTCTCCCAACATTCCACAAGCTGACTCACACGATGTTCTTCGAACACTAGGTTTCTCTCTCTCTCTCGTGTAGTCAAAGTATATAAAAAAATTACTGATATAATTTAGGCTACTATACATTACTATATTGGCATGTTCTATAATTAAATGCATAATAACTCTCAGATCAAATACAATACCTAATGTATTCAATTAACTATATTCAATCCATTTCAAATTGATAATTAGCCATACTTTACTCTTTCATACACAACCGATCCAATGTCTTCTGCAGTTTTAATTGGATTTCAAAAACACAAATCAGCTGCAGACGCATTTTAATAATCATCTATTATTTTCTAAATCACATGGAAACACTAATTGACTAAACAATTTTTAATAAAGATAATAAAATATTATCGAAACGTCAAAAGAAGACAGTGTTTATTTTATTTTCAGTCATACAAAGAACCAAAATACCAAGAAGACCTAACATATACATCTCCAAATGGTTCAAGAATGTAAATACAAGAACAAACGCATTTATAAATATTGTGCAATTTTTTACTCCTAGGATTTGAAATTTTCGCATAAATTGAATTGTAGCAATTTTTCCGACCACTCTTGCCATATCCAAATAATGACTATCTCAAAACACGTGCTTTCGGGAGCATTCTCTAGAATTTTTGTGAAAATCTAACGTACAGGCTTCTCACAATAGATTTTCATATAAAATCGGTCCAAAATACTGTCTTATCACTATAACAACGAACGCAGTGCACAATTTACGTTATATAAGAAAACTAGTTGTAGATTCGGATTCCTCCTGGAAGAATCTGTCATTTGACTATTATTTTTTCGTAACGTTCAGTTAGGAAGCGACGGGAAATAAAAATGTGAAAAAATGACGTTTCCGTTACCCGGAAAATCTGAAAAATCTGTTCCCAGGTGTTCCTTAACATATCCAACGCTCAAATTTTGGAAAATGTCATATTTTGTCTACTAGACTTCGTGTACAGAGTTTCAGCAAAATCAATGATGTCATGGTGAACACTTGTCTAATCTGGCGTGGAATTACTCTACTTTGATTGAAAAGGATATTAGTCTAGATACATTCTTATATGTCTTTTCACTCTATCTAAATTGTCTAATACAATGTAATATTATCCATGGTCAAATAAATAACTACCACTACTTTGTATAGTGAGGGAAATGAATAATTGAATGAAGTATGATAAATAATGGTTGTAGACATATCCAGTCTCTTCAGATGATCTTGCATTTAGTGAAGATAAGAAAATTAGATGTGTTACAAAAGGAACCGCGCAATACTTGGCAGTTAAAAACGAAAAGGAAATAGTAATGAGGGTGAACCAACGATATCAATTGTTTAAAGCAGTTTCCCATTATGTAGACAAGAAGACAGGAAGCTCGTCGTAATAAAACACCGGCTAAGAGCCGAGGACGCCTTTGCACATCATACTCTAGGTATCCACGTAAGTAGATGAAAAGAGCACTGCGACGGTGTAGGGGTGTAGGGGTTCGGAGGGGATGAAAGGAATAAAGCTGAGGTCCGGTATCTCCGGTGATTAAACCAACAATATCAAAGATATGGGTTTCTTGCGACGCTTCGGAGATATATGAGGATATTTATGTATGTAAAGTTGGCCGAAGATTACTCCCTGTTAATCTCGAGTCACAAAGTTGGTAAGACTGTTCGCGCACCGTCTTCGCCAACAATAGATCGTGAATTATGGCCCGGTAGTCTTTGTTTACACAAGACGTTAGCCGAAACATAATTCAGCTTTCTTGCTTATATTGTAATAATATTAGACAATAATCAGGGGAATAACATGCTATTTTAAGATGTTGGTATTATTGCGTTAGTGAAAATGAAAAAATTATTGAAATCTATCAGGATGCAGGATTTTCCAATAAGAATCAGTCTGTTTTTCATCAAAGTTATCGAATTTTGACAATTCAAAAGCTGAAGATTCAAGTTCTTTAATTCAAAGGCATTTTCTTTTATACTTTGTTTCATATTTGAATTATAATTTATATAATATATTGTTAAGAAATCTCTAATGAGTTTTAATTGCCCCACGTTGCGGTGACAATCGTTAAGAAAACTCTAATGAGTTTTATTGATTATTGATTATTATGTTTGAATTTTTAATTTTACTTTAATTTTATTCCGGCTAGCTTTTTTATTTATTTTTGTTTTGATTTGATTTTAATTGAAAAGGTTCTTCTTATATATTCTATGGAATTAAACACAATATTTTTGTTGGAATGTTAAAAGTTCTATATTTAAAATTAATGATTCTATGTTATATCTTATGATTTGTTTTATGTTCTACAATTCTATGCTTAACCTCCAAAACTGGTTAATATTACTTATTATTTATAAATAACAATCTTACTTTCAGATATACAAATGATGATACAAGGATGATATTATAAACAGACTTACTTTTTAAGTTATATCCAATTATATGATGGAAAATTTAGGCAACGTTCAGTTGATTTTGTTTAAAAATACAATTACTCTGCTTTGAAACATTCACAAACACAGGTAAACTATACTATACGATGCTATTTATTAGCTGTGGTTATTATAACCTTACTTTGTTATGAAGATTCGAGAACACTACTTGATTCGTAGAAATATTTTACTAGCTTCGGTTACTTTAACTTATCGAAGCTACTGACTACTTGAGTTCTCCGATGTTATTCAAAAACTAAGGTTATGGAAATATGTTTGACCTGCAGAAGATGCTTGGATCTTAGATGTTATTGCAAGACTCAACTAGCTACCTTCCTGTTTCCTTTCATAGGGCTTCCAAAAGAACGCCAGTTGATGTCATAATTGACCAATGAAATGTTTTCTTTGCTTATCGAGGATGCTTTGGTCATTGTTGAAAACTGACATAACTTTTAATTGTTGACCTATTTGACGTTTCTTAATTGTCTCGACCAATCAGAATAGAGTATTCTATACATTTTGAATTATTAAAGATTTTCAAATTATTTGAAGTGATTATGCTTTCTGCTATCTAAATTAATATTGCCTACATTTTTCCACACATTTTGGTATAAGATAACCTATGATTAGGTTAATATGAACTTGATTATTCCAATATTTATATCAAATTTGACATTTGCCATTTCTCAAATCTAATACATAATATAAATAATTATCAATAACATTTCTATAACATTATAGAACTCAAATTTCCTAATTCTATCTTAAATCTATAACATATTTTAATAGTTTGTGCTATCTTATGATACTCTGGGAATCATTTGAATTATGATTTCTTCTTTCGTATCACTGTACGTTTATCCACTTTCACTGTTTTCTTGTTTACACTCCTTATTCTATTTACATTATGGTTTATTTTGTTCTACATTATTTAATACCTTATGCTATCTACAATTTAACTTTTAATAATGTTTTTAATTCCATATTTTATATATTATTTTGCCCCACGTTGTGGTGACAATTGTTAAGAAAACTCTTATGAGTTTTATTGATTATTGATTAATAATGTTTTTAATTCCATATTTTATAAATTTTATTATTCTTTTCTGATTTTTAATGTTCGATAAGTTCAATTTTTATTATTTTATTTTGTTTAGGAAATGAAAGCATAACAATATATATAATTTCCCCTTCTTAGAGGTAAAGTGGCCAAGAGCACTAGGGTATTATGTTCAAGTATGTTGGATGGAACACTATTTATTTTGTAAAGTAAGCCAGCATCCACTTTTTCTTCATGCTCAGTTTTTTAAATCAAGCTAAACTAAACCCTCGTTGATGTTAATGGCTTTCTCATTTATTTTGATGAAGTATTCAATATGTTAGAAAATAATCATTATTTTATCTACAGTCCAGTTAGTTGTTTGTACATCAAAATGAACTGTAATGTAGGCATAACATCCTTAGGTTTAATTGTACCTAAAACCTATTAATTTATAAGTAATCGAAGTCCTTTAAGGAATTCGATTACACATAATTATAAACACAATTGTCGTCATGTAGTGAACCAGATAAAATACTTATGTTATTTCAAGATAGCTGAATCTGCACATTCCACCTGTCGACGTGATATGCTGTTGTATAAATAATTAACCTTTCCACAGCGGTAGGAAATACCACACAACAATAAAGCATTTATAGGCATATACTTACTGCTAGAAGAATTCAGACATAATCGAAAATTGATTCGGAAATCAATTCTCAAAATTACTACAACTGATTATTATATTGCTAGTTCTAAGTGTTATTCAGTGTTTAACGTGTGTTATTAAAGATGTCGCTAGAAATTCCGTATGAATTCTAACCCTACGAATCACGGGATGCAAATTGAATAAATCTATTTTAATTATCTTGAATAGTAGACTTTCGCGGATAGGTAATCTTGACAATTGTTGGCTTCCGGATGAATTCCGCATCAGAATAGCAAGAGTTGAAGCTGACGTTTCGCCAACCTTCACAGGCGGCATCTTTAGGGCAGGCTTGAAGCTTGAACTGAAACTGATTCTTTTGGTTTCTGAACCGTTATTTATTGTGGGAAAAAACTGTCTACACGGTTGACTGCCTTGACTCTGCCGTTCTGTGATCATGTGCGGAATGGAATTTTCTAGGACGGGTTTAGTTAATATCCTGAGTCGCGGCTTAGCTGATTTGGATGCTTTAGGATTTCGACCGCTTCAAGAATTTTTCGCTGATAGAAGTTAGGGGCGGCACGGGCTGAGATTTTAGTATTTTCGAAAACGATTTGATGATCAGTGTCAAACTTATGTTCCGCAAGTGCAGATCTACGTCATCTATCTATCATAGTGGTCGCAATTATATGATGTATCAGGTGGTAAATCAATGAACTGTTGACCGATCAAACTAAAGTAGTAAATAAATGTCTTTCAAGTTGTATCAGAAGTAATTATTTCTGACGACTTTGGAATTTGAAGGATAGACTGTGGTGGTTGATATTCAGAGCTTTCTACTCCTCAATGTTCCCACTACATCGGCCGGCGATCATAATTCACGGACTATGATCGCCGGTCGATGACGTCACTGCCTGTTGATCTGTTCTAATATTGAAACAAATATAATTGACGCAAGCGCAATTCATAGTTACCTTTGTTTTTATTTTCGAAATTATAATAGAAAATATTAATATTTTTACATCAATGTATGTATTAACATTATCATTTGCTAATTCATGAGCTTCATTTTCGTGAGAGATTACACGTTCTATCGATGACTTGGAGTTGACGTCAGTGATCAATTGTTCATCTCCCTCGTCTTCTTTGGCACGGATCTTGTACAGCGCTCATGTTCTCTCACACGGGTATCCAGTGTGAGACCTGTTTCACCAATAAAGACTTCACCCCAAGAACAGGAAATGCTATAAACACTTTTTAAATGATGAGGAGGAAGTGGATCTTTGATAGGTTTATAAAACTGAGTTGATCGAGTTTCGAAAGTGTGGAAAAACGAGTAGAAATATTATGCTTCTTAGGGATTTTGGAAATTCGATCTGTTATATTTTCAATATAATTTTAGGAAAAGTGTATTTCTTAAGGACTTTTTGTATGTTATAATGGGAGAAATTATTTGATAGTAAGACAGTTGAAAGATGTTCAAATTCTGATTTCAAGGATTGAGTTTGGGATAAGTCAACAGCTCTGTGGACCAAGGAGTTAATGACAGATTCCTTTTGGATAGGGTGGTGGTGAGATAGGCCATTGAGGTATCTATCAGTGTGAGTGGGTTTTTCGAAACACAGAATGTCCCAAAGTACCGTCAGCCTGTCGACTATCTGATACATCTAGGAACGGGTGGAAGTGAACCTTTCGATTCAACTTTCATGGTTAAAAGGATATTGGGATGTATGAATTCAAATGATTGAGGAAGGGAACAAGATTTTCGCGAACATGTTGCCAAATAGCAAGTGTCGTCGACATATCTAAACCAACATTTCGGCTTAAGAATAGATGAGTCAACAGCATCTTACTCAAAAGTTTTCATGAAAATATCAGCTAAGACCGGAGAAAGTGAGGAACCCATGGCAACTTGATTATTAAAAATTTCCAAACTTAGCATAACAAAAACGTTTCGTGATCTAATATTCACTTGATCAAGAATATTACCCGAAAAGGCGAGCCATTCCCGGAGATGCTAAAACACCTAGTGGAAAGAGGACGTGCTCTATAAAATTAGCATTCAAATTTCCCCGTTTCTATACTAGCGCATTTATTTACATCCGAAATTCCAAATTTAAGTTTACGCAAAACGGCCGATATGCATTCGTAACATTTCATTAAAGTCGAAGCCATATCTGAGCAGACACCTTTTCCCTATTTAAAGTTTTCCTTCGTCCGCCTTTGAATCAGCTCTGCGTACGTTCGTTGTTTCCTTCGAAACGTATCCGTCACCACGCACTGGAGCAAGACGCCGACTAGCGTCACGCGTGAAAATTCACTTTCTCTTTTCGTGTTATATTATATAATTACAACGCGAGGTCGTTACGATGCAAATTTTCTTTAACTCGCTATATACAGTGTTTGCGAACGGACGGACGTCTTGGTATAATATTTCGGAATAATCCGGAATATCTTTTTGCAGATCAGCGAGTAACGTTTCTTATCCCGAGTCCTACGGGAACCCTTCCGTTTCGACAAGCGAATTATTAGTTTCGTTGTTCTGTCTGGGTTCAGTTTGATAGAAACTCTCTTCCCCTTCATACGAAACAAGAATAAATGTTATTGTCCAATTCATACCTAAAACAATCATTTCAATTTCATTACAAAACGAACCGATTCCATGATAGTATTGATAAGAAATAATCACCCTTATCCATTGAAATTACCATTACAGTACTTTTTTCTATTAAAAGAGAAAATGAGGTCCCACATCCACCCATCGCTAGAAGGTGAGCGATGCCTCTATTTTAAAGTTAAAGCCACATTACGAAACATATTTGAAATTACAAAGCTGTGTATTCAAGTGGTTGGAGCAGTTGCTCATTAACCTGACAATTACAATCAGAGGTACCTAAGACCTCACCCTCCTACATGATAAACGGTGTTACTTGGGCTATGAGTTTAAAGTCGTGTCAGAAATAACATGTAACATATAAAATAAATCAGACGAGAACATGTTTTTTTGACAGACACAAGGACGTTCACAAACATTTAGTCGTGCGCACTCTGGTGGTAGTCGCAACAGACCGTAAGGCTCTGAAGAAAATAAGGGAGTTTACAAAAGATAGAGACGCCACACAACAAGAGAGTGCTAGATTTTACGGTGGTGCTAGGGCACCGACGAGCTCCTGATATTCTCCGATATGCTCTACTAGGCGAGGTAGGTCCTGCTTACGATTGGGGAGCCAACCAAGTGCGTTAACAAGTTCAGCTCTGACAACATCGAAAGTACGACAAGAGAGTACCCTGTGGAGAGGGTCATCGGAGACTTGGCACTCCACACAAAGGCCGTCCCGGCACTTTCCGATCCTGAAGAGGTGGCTTCCAAAATTGCCATGTCCACTTAAGAGGTGGTACAACGCACGGTTTTCGCGTGTAGGCAACGGGACAGCGATTGGAAGCCACTCCTCAATGTCAGGGATGAACGTGAATGTCACCCTGCCGCCTGCCCTTCACGGAGTTGCCCCAGAGAACCTGCCAGTATGTGAGAGTGAGGGCCCGGAGATGAAGAGTGAAGGTCGACCAGAACCTGAACTCTGCCAGAGATAGTGGGTTTCCAATGTGAGAACAAGTCCCAAACCTCTTGGCCGATGCCATAGAGTAGATCTCGGAGAGAATAAAATGAAGAGGCGGTTCTTTGGCCAGGACACAGGCCGTCTCGTTTGGGACTGTTCGACAGAGGTTGAGGATGGTGCGCAGGCAGTTCGCTTGGGCGGAGTCTAGCAACTCGACGTGCTTGACCAGATGGAGTCTGTGGCCCCACACCAAGATTCCATAGCTCATCAGCGGCACTATGGCTCGGTGGTATATTATCTCCAGTGACTTGGAGATAGTGCCATATGTTAGACGTATGTGCCGCTTCAGAGCCTGAAAAATGGTTTTGGCCTTTGCGCTGATATATGCAATATGAGCTCCAAAGTGTAGCTTTTGGTCAATTATAATGCCGAGGTACTTTAACTCCCTCGCCCTGCGAATGTTTCTGCCTTGGAATTTGAAGAGCGGGTCACTGGAGAGCTCAGTTCCAAAGAGCATCTATTCCGTCTTTTCGACAGAGATGGAGAGTTTGTTGTCAGAGGTCCATGCTGAGAGCATCGTAACGATGTCATCCGCATAACCATCCCAATCACAACCTTCGGGCGGTTCCTGTTCGGGGAACGTGTCCAAGACAACGTTCCAAAGTGTGGGACCTATCACTGACCCTTGTGGGCAACCTCTAGAGAGCGACTTTGTACGAAGATGATGAATGGAACCATATTCCACCGAGTGATCAGAGATATAGTCCTTGATTAAAGTTAGGACCTTATGGGGAATCCCCTTTCGGTCGAAAGGGTTGATAGCAGCCAGCCACCACAGGATATCAAAAGCACCAGATATATCAATAAAGAAGGCTACGGCGTACTTGGTAGTACGGTTATTGACTTGGTTTGTCAGATGTAAGACAGCATCAACAGTACTTTTGCCCCTACGGAAGCCAAACTGCTTCGGACTTAGAAGTCTGTCCTCAGGGATATGGTTATAGATTGTCGCAAGGATTAGACGCTCTAGGAGTTTACCCAACTCAGGTAAAAGCGTAATAGGACGCAGAGATTTGTGTTCAGAAGGATCTTTATCAGGGGCCTCCAGAATTGTTCTCAGGATGCCATGCTTCCAACCATTAAAGTACTGAGGGCTTTTCGGCTATCAAGTAGCCATCATCAGAGTCGTTTTTTGGCCAATATTTTTCTAAGCGAACTTGAACTCCTTAACATCGCCGCCGTCGAACTCACCATCGTTTCTGAGATTGAGCTTAAGCAATAAACAATTGAAGGTCTGGCCTGGGTGTCTGTTTGTAGGTAGGAATTCCCAGGAATAATAATCGAATTTATAATGCTTCAGTAAGACCTAAAATGTATGACCAAAAAATTACCTAGTTAAATTTGTTCCCCTAAGAACAGCAATTATGTCTCTAAAACGTATACGTTTGTTTCTTATAGAAAAATGTGAAATTATCGAGGAAAACGAAAAATACGGTACCAGTGCGCGAAAGCTGGCGGACAAGTTTAGTGTTGGAAGAACGCAATTCAATGATATTCTGAAGAATAAAATGGAATTAAATGATCTTTTTGAAGAAGGAGGCGATAATGCAGCTCAAAAACGAAAATTCCCAAAAACAAGAATGTTCTATTCAACAAATAGTTTATGATTAGTTATGCAAAGCTAGAAATAAGAAACATAACTATATCTGAATCCTTGATAAAGGAAAAAGCTCTAGAAGTATCCGAAAATTTGAATATTAGCTTCTGCAAGAGACACATCAATTTTGAGACAATTTGTGGTGAGTCCGCCGACGTGGACGAAGTAAGTGTTGAAGATTGGAAAATTTAATTGGCATCAATTATCAAGGACTATGAAGCTAAAGATATTTTAATGCTGACGACATCGGACTTTATTATTTGACAAAGCTTAACAAAACTTTCGCAAAATTTCAAAAATTAAACGGGAGTTAGAGGGCAATTTCTTGTATATTATCGTGAATAATGTATGCGGCAGATATACAAGGTGTTCCATCTCAGACGAGCCACGCCGTATATTTCTTATCCCATAGTGAGTGGAAAAATCTCCCAAAACACGTCGAATGATTTTGTTTGGGGGACATCTTTTGACGTATATTTGAGGCTTGAACGAGCTAATAGGGGGCGCTTCAACCCCTCGAAATTGAATAGGGGAGAGGGGGTTGAGTGATACGTCATTTGGAAGGTCTTGGAAGCCTCTTTACAACGGTGTATGAAAAACGTAAATTTGATGAACCGTTTTCGCCAAAAATTAATTTTACTGCTCGAATGCGCCACCTTGAATATTTTGGTTATTTGTACAATATACAAGCTCATTTTTATCAAGCCTTTTTTAGAAACTTAAACAATCTTCAAAAATTCACATTCGTAAAAAAATTGAATTGTGTTGTCATGCTTACAATGAAAAAAATTAAATCTGCGTAATTAAATCAAATGTTCAAATTGTCCTCCATTGACTTCCATACAATAATACAATCTTGACTGAAAACCGTCTCTAACATGGTTCAGCATAATTGGAGTTATTTGACGACACTCATTTACAATTCGTCGGCGTAGTTCGTCCAATTTTTCAGGCTGAGTCACAAAAATCTTTTACTTAAGATGTCCCCACAAGAAGAAGTCCAGGGGGTTCAGGTCAGGAGATCGGGCAGGCCACTCCATAGGACCTCTTCTTCCAATCCAACGACCGGGGTATTGCAAATTTTCTAAATTTTCTTTTGTGTTTGACAAGAATGAAGGTTTCTAATTTTCATCTGATTGTTGCTAAAGTTTATAATGGGACATTTTCCGCAGAAAATACAGAAAATATAGAAAAGCACTTAGTTGTAGCGATTATTGACAACAATGTTTAATTATTAATTAACAATTATTTAGTTATTATGTTATTAATATTATGTTGTGCAAATATATTCGTGTTAAGTTAATTCACTTTGTATAATAAATGATAACTTATAATTAATAATTAATTATGGTGTTAAAAGTATTTCGCCTATATTGCCTATATGTTAAGATTTCTGCCTTATTCAATAAAAATTTTTGCTTATATAAGCGCCGTTTTCTTCAATTTTCGTTATAATTCCGAGCTTTAGTTCTCATTCATTAAGATATTTATTCCTGATCTCGTTCACCCTCAGACGTGTGAATCAGTGGCGGCTCGTGAACTTTTAAAGAGAGGAGGCTGGACATAAAACGTTTTTTTTTAAATATACTCTACTCAGCCAATTAATTTAACTTTTGCACAGCGACCGTACCAGCTACTTCAGTGACAAAATTAATTGTTGCCCATCAAGAACCAAAGTGGAGGTGTAGAGTTTCTCTTGGCAAAACATTTTTTGGTCGTTTTTTGTTTTTTTTTTTTGGATTTTTGATATTTTGTCTTTTTTGTGGAATTTTTCATATTTTGTTTTTTTTTATTAATTTTATTAACTTTTTTTATATATTAACGGAATTCTACGGTCTTTAGTTTGCGAAAAATGATCAATAATATTATCATAAAATGTATCATTTCGTTTTAAGTGTTTAACTAAATCTTTTTCAATAGATATCAAACTAACATTGTATAAACGATTTTGGTCCATTGTATTTCGCATGTAAGTTTTAATTCGTTTGAGAGTAGAAAATGATCTCTCCACCGATGCCGAGACAGGAATGGTGACTGTCAAACAAAGTAGTTTATAAAACTGAGGTAAAACTTGTTGCAAATCATTGTCTATCATATATTTTATCATATCGGCGTGAATGTCGTACTGGCCTAAAATATCTTTATCCCAGTATACAACGCATAATTCATTGTGCAGTGTTATTTCATCAAAAAATTTATATTTTAGAACTAAGTTATCTGAAAGTGTATTGGGAAACTCTTTTTAATGTCTCACCTGACATTACTAATCCTTTCAAATCCAGTAAAGGCCGTTTATTTTTAAAAAACACTTTTCTGTCATATGTTAATTCACTAAATGGATTTTCCAAGGAGTCAGCAACTGAATCACTGCTCATTTTAACGTTTAATAATTCACCGATTAGATAAATTATAACTTAACCTTACTTCGCGTCGCGAAACAAAAACAATAACCGACGGAGCACGTGTCGCAGCCTCGCAACGGCAGCAAGTAATCGTATTTCATACGACTGACCGAGTGCGAACGAAAGGCTAGCCTACAGAGAGTGTTGTCATATCCGCTGTTTTACCTTATTTGGCAATTAGACTGGTTGGAAAAACGGCAACTGTGTTGACCACACGTATTTAGCGTTTGAGATTTATAGAGAATCTAGCCTCTGGCCACTGTTGCCAGATTAAAAATAACTACTGAGAACGGGGAATTAATTGTAAAATTTAAAGAATTATCAGAGAAACAGGAAATAAAATGAAGAATGATCATTGAGATAAATTGGTGAGGAGGCTGAGCCTCCTTAGCCTTCTTCGAGGAGCCGCCACTGGTGTGTATATCCAAATATCGGATAATTAAGAAAGTCGAACCATTTTCAATACCGTTTGTTGAGATAATGGAATATTTGATATGTAAACAACTGTGTCAATGGCGTTATATTGCGGAATGATGATCTCAAGTAAAATATTTAAACAAGATCGTTGGAATTGTTCGGTGAAGCATGATGCCTTTGTGTTTAAAATATCAATTGTATTCTCAGTAGTCTTTGGTAAAACAAACGAAAGTCGTCGGTTCGACAAATCGGATTGGGAATAGAAAGGTGAACGGAATGTTACGTCCTTACGGCATAGTAGACTCCCCGCAATTCTCTCTCTAATCTTTAGTAAATGTTTGATTTTCCAATAAAACGACTCAGATATCGTATAATGGTCTGAAATTACACCGTGAAATGTGGAACGAAGGATGTATATGAATTTTCGAAACATCTCATGTTTAGTTACAAATTTCTCTATTTAGTTTTCGAAATTTTTTGTAGATACATTTTGGAAGTTATATTTTCGAACCTAAATTGTACGTGACTCGAATCACTTCGATTCCAATAACCTTTCCTAACAGTCGAACGGTTCTCAAAGAATCAAAATCGTTGTCAATCAAGAACGGTCCGGAACTGTCAAAAATCTCTAGCATGCCTAGGTAGCAAGAAATAAGTAATTCTGAACTGGATACCTGCCAACTCGGGCTTTGGGGAAAATGAGGTAGCAGACTATGACCAGGGAGGTGACAGCTTCTTGTTATTGTGTTTTGGTTTTCTATATTAGCTGGTTCAACCTGGTGAGGATAGTTGTCTCGACTATTTTACTCACGTTTGATAGTAAACTTATCGGTCTAGAACTTTATGGCTCTTACTGTTTCTGCTGTTATCCAGCTCTTTGGATAGTGCCTACGTTTGAAATTTCTACTAAGTATTCAATAGCATTTTCCGGTATATTTTTCAATATCTGATTTGTAATCTTATCGCTGGCGGGGGCTTTCCGGATCTGGTTGCTTTTCATCATCTCTTTGATTCCCTCTTTTGTTACTTCTGTGAATCTATACTGCTCCTAGATCCTTAGCATAAGCTTCACCTCATTTTCTATTTTCTGATTGCATTCTTCTAGCGTCGCAGCTAATGCTTCTATAACTTGATGGGTTTTGGAATCATTACTGTTTCCGCTGTTATCCAGCTCTTTGGATAGTGTCTATGTTTGAGGACGCCGTTTGAAATTTGTACTAAGTATTCTATAACATTTTCCGGTATATTTTTCAATATCTGATTCGTAATCTTATCGCTGTCGGGGGCTTTCCAGATCTTGTTGCTTTCCATCATATCTTTGATTTCCCCTTTTGCTACTTCTGTGAATCTATACTCCTCCTATATCTTCAGCATAAGCTTCACCTCATTTTCTGTTTTCTGATTGAATTCTTGTATGGTCGCAGCGAATGCTTCTGCTTTCTCGAAATCTGTCACTGCTGCCTTGCCATTTTCTAATTTGAGTGCGCGTATCGCGATTTCTATAGTCTGATAGGGCATACTGCACTTCTGTGTTCAGCCTATTTGATTCCGACATCTTTTCACGTATATTTGAGGCTTGAACGAGCTAATAGGGGGCGCTTCAACCCCTCAAAATTGGATAGGGGAGAGGGGGTTGAGTGATATGTTATTTGGAAGGTCTTGGAAGCCTCTTTACAACGATGTATGAAAAACGTAAATTTGATGAACCGTTTTCGTCAAAAATTAATTTTGCTGCTCGAATGCGCCACCTTGAATATTTTGGTTATTTGTACAATATACAAGCTCATTTTTATTAAGCCTTTTTTACAAACTTAAACAATCTTCAAAGAATCACATTCGTAAAAAAATTGAATTGTGTTGTCATGCTTACAATGAAAAAAATTAAATCTGCGTGTTTAAATCAAATGTTCAAATTGTCCTCCTTTGACTTCCATACAATAATACAATCTTGACTGAAAACCGTCTCTAACATGGTTCAGCATAATTGGAGTTATTTGACGACACTCATTTACAATTCGTTGGCGTAGTTCGTCCAAATTTTCAGGCGTCACAAAAATCTTGGACTCAAGATGTCCTCACAAGGAGAAGTCCAGAGGGTTCAGGTCAGGAGATCGGGCAGGCCACTCCATAGGACCTCTTCTTCCAATCCAACGACCGGGGTATTGCAAAATTTCTAAATTTCTAAAAAAATGAAATATGTGTCTGATAGGGCATACTGCACTTCTGTGTTCAGCCTATTTGATTCCGCTTTATCTTGCGTTGATGTCGAGCAATGAAATACCTTTCTTGACCTATTTTCCTGTTTGATGAGGTTTTTTATGCTATGAAAGATGTATGTCATGACAATAGTTGTTGATTCGTTAAAGGTAGTTTTTATGGTTCTGTCGAAGTGACTTATTGCGTTTTCTAGCGCAGCCCTGTTTCATATTTTCAGGCTTTGGGCGTTTAGGTTTATGAACCAGTGCTTCCCATATCTGATAGTTCACCCAAAATATGCATATCATCCTGGACTGAAAGTGGAATACTCCAGTACTATCAGCCAATTATACATGCTCATATATTTATACCTCTTCAAGGACATTAACACATTCATGTACATTTCGTTTAAAGCATTGTATTGATGCTCAAATTTGGTCTAGATCTGCCCAGTGGCAACCGTTGTGGTCGTCTACAATTTTTTCCATGAATTACAGCGAAATAGAGATCAGAATCGCTTGACTCTACTTTTGTAAGCAGTTTTATCTCCTTCGCCATGGGATCAGTTGTGTTGAGGTTATGTGCAGAAATCGAGTACCTGTATTTTCCATATTTAAGGTAGTTTTGTGCAACAAAAATTGATGAGTACTGAATAAATATCTACTTATCAATGTTTTATAATTAGAACCATAGTAGTATTATGATATATTGCACAGATTCACGAGAAAATAACAGTACATACTATTTTCATAACTATTTCAAAAAAAGTTGCCATGTTTCGAGCGATACCTACATCACATCTTTCTATGGACAAAAGACAAGTGACATAATTGAGAGCTTGTTCAAAATTAGAAGGTCTCACTTAAACAATTTTGTTGCACAATCTCTTCGCTTCCATACGAACAGTCACCTAACTGAAGGATGCAGATATTCATGTGGTAGGAACTGTCAGGGCCAATAGGATCAAGAAAGCGTGCTACAAACGGGCAGATGGTAAGACAGTTCAACAAGGTTGGGGTTTGTGTTCCATGACAACATCTTCAAATACCATTAAAGTGCTACGATGGGCAGACTACAACCTTGTTCATATAATTTCATCTTTCGCTGCGAAGGAACCTCAAGACATTGTGAGAAGATTAGATAATGAGCTACAACGAGGTTCGAAGGCCACAGGCTGTGATATTATTATTACAAAACATGGGGAATCTTTGGACATCTCCAAGGCATTGGACCGAGTGTGGCACCAAAGCCCTCTTGGGAAACTTCCGTGATATGGTTTGCCGCCTCAAGTTTGTCGCTTACTATCTCAGATAGATCACTCCATATGATGGTTGACGTGGTATCCTTCGATACAATGGCTATCAACGCTGGTGTTCCACAGGGATCTGTTTTGGTACCAAGTTTGTTTCTGCTCCATATACACGATTTGCTGGAAGTGACCACTTGTCCCATCCGCAGCTTTGCAGGAACACTTCATACCGCTGTCTTATCTAGAGCCCCTGTAGAATCCAATAAAGCCAGAAGATCGAGACAGATATAGGTTGACGTAATTAAAGGAGATCTGCCAAAGATTTTGAAATGGGGTTCTGATAATCTAGTAGAATTTAATGCAACCAATACTCAAGTTTGCGTCTTCTTCAGGGAGGCGGATCTCATAATCCCCAATATGATGATGTCACGTTCGTACAACTATTCCTATGAAGTCTTCCATATCCAAGCTCGAGATCACCACCAACAGCACCATCTCATGTGAGCTCCATTGCAAAAACCGCTCCACGAAAATTTGGTTCCCTATTCCGTGCCAACAGCTACTTTACATCCCAGCAGCTCCTCATAATCTACAAAGCAAATAGTCGATCTGTCCTGGAGTATTGTCCACATGTTTGGAGTTTGGCTTCCAAGCATACGGTGAAGCTCTTGGATTATATGCAGAAGAGAGCTATTCGTTTGATTGATGATGTTACACTTACGAGTTCATTGCCCTCTCTAGTATATCATAGAAAAGTGGATGATCACAAAAACTTGGTTTTCTATTCCGTGACAAGAGCTGCTTTACATCCCAACAGCTCCTCCTAATCTACAGAAAAGATACTATCCAGAAGAGTCTGATTAATGATGTAACACTTAAGGGTTGATGGACCTCTCTATAACATCGTAGAAAAGTGGTGTTCATCAGAAATCTCGTCTGTTGTTCTACCACGAGAGATTCCACATAGGCGGACTAGGCGAGTTCAAACTAATCACCCCTTCATTGTCAAGCTCGAGACCTGCCGAACTCCTTCTCACCTCACTTCATTTTTCTATCGAACAGCGAAGTTGTGGAACTCTTTACCTAGTGAAGTCTTTCCCTATGTCTATAAGATCCAAACCTTCAAGAAAAATTCGAGAGCCTATCTCCTCCCCCAACATTCCACTTAGCTGGCTGACACGATGTTCTTCGAACATTTTAGGATTCCCTCTCGTGTAGTCAAAGTATAAAAAAAACTATATAATCACACGCAAAAAATGTTTGCGTGTGGGTGTGCGTGCGTATGTTATGCACATTTCGTACAAAGTTAAAGTGAATTGAAATAAATTGAGTACCGCTGGCAAAGTCGATCGGTCTGCGTCTTTAATTAGCAAAGACAAAGAGAACTAAGCCCGTATTGTGAGTGAATAGGTATCGTTTATATACAAATACACCAGAGGACGCTACGTACAGACACGGGCCTGCCTGATCCTCCTCCGTCACATGTTACACCTCCCTTAAATTCCATCAAGAGAGTTAGACGGAGACAGGCAAAACGTATGTAAAGGGTAATTTTCTTTTAGGATTATCAGAAGTCGATACACCCCTATGTTCTTTGAAGGCGCGCAAAGGGTTGAAAGCGCGCGTGCATTTCAAGAATTTAAATTCACAAAAGGGTTGCGGCCTCTTTAAGGTTACCTGCCATGTTCTTTTATTTACAGAGCGCGTGTTTTTGTGTACGTCCTAATCGGTATATTGTCGTAGAATGTAGCCCGAATTTCATTCAGTTGAATGTCTTTTTATCTCCAACGTTGATTGGAACTTGGACGATGATTTGTTCCGATATCAATTCATTCAAGCTTGCCTAAACTCAAACAAATTCGCGTATACCCATTTGTCAGTTGGTGTGGTCATTGATCTACTCCAATAACAGATCAGCATTTGGAACAAAGAAATGAATCTTGAAATGCCCGCCAACAATTTTTAAGCTATTGCATATAGCTTTTATCACGGGCTTTGAGCGCGGCGACCGAATCAAGAAATTCCGTAACGAAAAATAATGTAAGACCTAAACACCTAACATGTGTCAAATTAATTAATTAATTTGAAGTTTCTAAAAGTAAGAAATTTCGCTATTTTACACGAATGTTATAACACTCTAGCGCTTTAGACTCCGGGATTTTCACGTGGCCTATCGAAATTAGAAGGTTCGAAATATCTAAAAACATATGAACTCCAGACGTCCTCTGTAATTAGCTACGAACGAAATCATTTTGACATATGCCTCTAGGAGCTCGCTAGGCGTCAGTTAGAGTTTATACGTTAGACGCGCGTAGCAGAGACCTGAGAGTACCTGTTTCTATTAAGCTATTGCATATATTGCATATAGCTTTTATCGCGGGCTTTGAGCGCGGCGACCGAATCAAGAAATTCCGTAACAAAAAATAACAGGAACTCGTTTATGTTGCGATCTCTCGGGTGACTAATATTGAAAAATTGTATATCACGACAAAAAACGATAATTCTACATTCAAGTTTTATAATAATGGAAGGCAAGCTGCATCGACTGCATCTTTGTTGCAAAAATTCAAAAGACTGCCTTTGAATAGTGTTCAGACGACAGCTCAAAGTGTCTTAGATCTCATTAGTAATAGAAATGGCATTTCAATAATGACTTTCAATTGCCAAAGTCTAAATAGTCACAAATACGATTTACAAGATTCAGTTACGAGACAAACAAATGTGTTACTTCTTACCGAAACTTGCATGGCGCATGATAATCCGATTGAAATACCTAATTCAATTCAAACGAGATGGGGGGGGGGTAGAAAGTTCGACCCCCCGCGGTCTTGTTAGTCATGAATGATCTATGGGGTATTAGGAACAAAATGCAAAAAAAAGATACGTGTGGCACTCGGGGACTGCCGCGGTAAAGCTATTGCATAGCATTTTTTCTCAACTTGCAATTATAATTATTTATTTTTTTTAATTTATGCAGTATTTTTTTTTCTTTGATATTTTAATTCAAGTTTTTTCTTTGATATTAAATCAAGTTACACTTTTCTTTTATTGAATAAATGAGAAGTTAATATCGTTTAAAATATTTTTATTATCTTACAATACATGTAGGTTATTCAGGAATTTGTTATTATTGAAACTATAGGTTTATGGTAACTGAATAACTGAAATAAGAGACATAAGTTTGAGACTTGATATCCTCTAAATATCTGGAAAATATCGCGACAATGGTGGTCCCATATTTTGTTGTGGATTCTTTTGGATCATTATTCATTTTCAAATTCAATTTTTCCGAAAGAAAAGTTGTCAACCGCTCTGATTTTTTATCAGCGAAGTTGATGTTGAAATCGCCAGCCAAGATAAGTGGAAATTTATTACCATTTGTACCAAGTATTTTCGACCCTTCTTCAGTGTACTCCAGTAAAGTGCGATGAATAAAATGCTCTACCTCGTCCAATTTTGGATTCGGAGAAATGTAAATTGCTACCATGACTATGTGTAGGCCATTTCTAAGTTTGCCTAAGCACGCACAAATATCTCCAACAAATGAGCGCCTAACATTAACATCGCTAACGTGTGCAATATGTATTTCAATATTCGGAGTCATAATATTGGTAACATTATTATTATTTTGGTAATTTTGAATTGAATTAGGTATTTCAATCGGATTATCATGCGCCATGCAAGTTTCGGTAAGAAGTAACACATTTGTTTGTCTCGTAACTGAATCTTGTAAATCGTATTTGTGACTATTTAGACTTGGGCAATTGAAAGTCATTATTGAAATGCCATTTCTATTACTAATGAAATCTAAGACACTTTGAGCTGTCGTCTGAACACTATTTAAAGGCAGTCTTTTGAATTTTTGCAACAAAGATGCAGTCGATGCAGCTTGCCTTCAATTATTATAAAACTTGAATGTAGAATGTCGTGATATACAATTTTTCAATATTAGTCACCCGAGAGAGCGCAACATAAACGAGTTCCTGTTATTTTTCGTTACGGAATTTCTTGATTCGGTCGCCGCGCTCAAAGCCCGCGATAAAAGCTATATGCAATATATGCAATAGCTTAATAGAAACAGGTACTTTCAGGTCTCTGCTACGCGCGTCTAACGTATAAACTCTAACTGACGCGTAGCGAGCTCCTAGAGGCATATGTCAAAATGATTTCGTTCGTAGCTAATTACAGAGGACGTCTGGAGTTCATGCAATTATGTTTTCAGATAATTCGAACCTTCTAATTTCGATAGGTCACGTGAAAATCCCGGAGTCTAAAGCGCTAGAGTGTTATAACATTCCTATAAAATAGCGAAATTTATCACTTTTAGAAACTTCAAAAATTAATTAATTAATTCGACACATGTTAGGTGATTAGGTCTTACATTATCTTTCGTTACTGAATTTCTTGATTCGGTCGCCGCGCTCAAAGCCTGCGATAAAAGCTATATGCAATAGCTTAAAAATTGAAATTCTAGCTTACTATATTTTTTTATCATAGCCTTTTCCCGGCTTATTGTCTGGACTATGAATGTCTGGAGAGAAACATACGGACCCATTTCCTATTAGCTATTTTTTCTGAATTAGAAAAGGAAAGATTTAATATTGTCAATAATCATAATAAATATGATAAATTAGATCTTGACTCTTTCATCAAAAGAAGTTTTTATTTGGACATTTACATTTCTATTAACTATACCAAAAAGCATTGAAGAAGTACCATGGGCAACGATCGTTCACAATTAACTTTTTTTGTATCCAATAGATTCTCGTTTACATTCCAGCTGTATCCAACAGTTTCATTCCATTTTATTCTGTATTTCAGCGATCTATAACAAAAATCATACGAACCGCTGAGTAGACTTAATACCTCCAAATCCAGATCGAAGGGGTAGATAGAATTGCAGGTATATAAAAAAACAAATAAAATAATTAAAACATCAACCGGGGTGATCGATACGATTTGCATATCTTACGTGAAATAATCAATATATATTTCTAATTGCTAAGCAACGTTTTCCACACAAATACGTACATATTTTGTTGGAATTCAATTACGACCAGGTCGTCTCTTTCGATATGAACGGTCTGGAAGATATGTGCGAGCGAGATGTAAACACAAACGCTATTCGAAACCAATGGAAAGCATCGGATATCGTGACTATTTCCAATGATATCAGATATGCCAGTAATGTTTGAATTAAATTTTGTATAAATTTGATGCAAGATAAAGAAACGGTATCAATTTGACGGGGCAGCTTGGTGATAAATGGTGTCGCCCTCTTTAAACCTTGTTTTATAACGTTCAGATCGCAGATAAACATTACACATGATTTTAATAATAAATACATATCGACGACGCTCATATGCTGTCATTCAATCTATCAAATTGCTGTTACATGAATGTCTAGACCTAACACGCATTCGTTATTAGCGGAGGGTTTAAAAAATGAAATTCATACATATATTTGCGATTTTAGATTCAGTTCAATTTGGGGGAATGATTACAAAAGTCTAGCCGGCGATCCTCGGAACCGAAAGTGCGACTACAATCTCAAAGCAGTCACTGTTCATATTATACCGTTGGCCTTATAGTCCAGGCTGTGAACCGGGATTTTAGCTATAACAAAAAAAATGACACCTGGCGTCGGAATCGTATTCAGCGACCCAAAAAACACACTTGGTGCATTCGAAATGCCTAAAACACGTAAATTGCAAAATAACATATTAGGGGTGCAAAATTGGCCAGTTTTTTCGATTTTACCACCCTTACGATGAATTGCAAGTAAATCTGGCTACGGATTCGTTTTCAGCGACCCAAAAAACCTCCTAGGTGCACTCGAAATGCCAAAATACCTTTTTTTGTAGAAAATAAAATTGAAGACTTGGAGATTTCGGGCCATTTTCGCCCCCAATGTGTACGGTTGGGGTTCCCAAGAGTTTTTAAGGTTATGAATGATCCTGAGAACCTCCTGAAGCTAATGCAAAAAAAAAATTCGATTCGAACCTACATGTTTTTTTATTTTCATTTTCCGGTTCATAGCCTAGACTATTACTGCAATAAACCAACTAGCTGATTAATCCCCATCGTGTTGGTCCCAACATCTTCAAACCGCAAGAAATGGGTGCTACATATTGATTTATTTTTTCATCGAATCAAAAGGCATTTGTCACCAAAGGAAAATGATGATCAATTTCAAATAATATTTTATTTTATTACTAAAGATATAAGTAAAGTAAAAGTGAACTTATTTTCTCAATAATAATTGTTGCAAAATAATAACAAGATATTAAGAAAACAAGTGAAACAATACAGAATATATTTAAAATAAAATACAAAGACAAAAGCTTACTTATTCAAGTATTCATTAACCGTGTATGGTTCACATTGCACAATAATATTGAATATTTTAAGTTTTAAATTCACAGAAATGCTTCATACATTGAATATCAATTGGCAAGTGTATGTGCTGAATTATATATGAAATTTTACGTGTGTAGTAATTGAAAGATTTTTTTAAATCTGCCAAAAATCTTCTATGTTTGAGAGTAAAAAGAAGGGATTGATAAATGTATATCCCAATAACAGTAAGCAAGTTTTTTCTCTTGAAAAAACCTCTGCAACTTTGTTTATACCCTAATCCAAAAATTATTCGTATGGCTCTTTTTTGCTGCCTGAATATCATCTCAACCTGGTAGCTGTTACCTCAAAGAATTACCCCAAAACTCAACAAATATTGAAAGTTGGCATAATAAAAAACTTTTAATGTATTTTCCTCAAGTTGTGGTTTCATGACACGTAAACTATACATGATAGAACTCAGCCTTTCACATCTTTGTTCGATTTCTTTACACCAGTTGAGGTTTTTATCTATATTTATTCCAAGACATTTCGAGTAATCCCTCATTTCAAAATGTAATTATTTAAAGGATACCGCACACTTTAGTAGGGAAAGTGGCCCCCTGTCGAATTGGCTGAATTTTTGATATGTTATAGTCCAAGTCATTCCGAACAAAAAGTTCAATGGGCACAACTTTTTCTATAGGCTGGTTTTGGTGCTAGAGGCCAATGAAAACTTTCATTTGTTCTTCATTAAACAACACGAAACGTTATCCTGGATAATAATCACTTTTCTGAATAATCAAGATCTAAACAGTCATTACTATGACATACTGTTAAAATTATTTTTCTTTGGTGTTGTTACATTTGGTCAATTATACAGTGTGTTCCAGCTACTTACAATTTTTAAAGTACAATAATTCGAAAATGGTTACAAATCGTCTTAGGGATCTACAATGAAAAAATGTTTATGAATCCTATTCTACACCGTATTCTACATCACATAGTCGAAAAATATAAGGAGTGTTCCTTTTAAAAGAAATCGAAAGTTAGATTCGAAAAGTTCCGTAACTACTGAAAAATATTGTTCGACCATCCTGAATAATTTTAGGCCATGAAAAAGAATGAGAAATATTAAAAGTCTGTCTATAAAATGGCCTTAAAAAGATTTTCTTTCTAAATCTATCATCTTAACGTCAGTCATATTAATGACTGTTTAGATCTTGATTATTCACAAAAGTGATTATTATCCAGGATAACGTTTCGTGTTGTTTAACAATGAAGAACAAATGAAAGTTTTCATTGGCCTCTAGCGCCAAAACCAGCCTATAGAAAAAGTTGTGCCCATTGAACTTTTTGTTGACTTGGACTATAACATATCAAAAATTCAGCCAATTCGACGGGGGGCCACTTTCCCTACTAAAGTGTGCGGTATCCTTTAGTGATTCTGGTATTCGCAGTCTACTATGGCTTGACGTAAAGGTAATGTTCAATCTTTGAGGCAATTTCAGTTTTGAGAAGGGATTTGCAGATACTTTAATGTTGCTATCATCTGTATAATTGATAAATAACTTTCTAGCATCAGAAATAACTTCAGGTAGATCATTTATATAGATTAAGAACAAAAGTGGGCAATTATGGTACCTTGAGGAACAATAAAAATGAATGTGGGTACACGGAAACGTTTTACAATAATCAATTTTGATAACTTAATTCTATTTTATATTAAATTTAGTTCTGTGTCACTGTCACTATTATCTTCATCTAAACCTAAACTTATTAAGGGTTTATTAATTATACACGTATAAGTATGTTTTATGTTCTTTATTAATTCCTCTACAGATATATTTAATTCAGGGAAATATTCCTTGTAATATTTGATGTAGACTTCATGTGTCTTAAACGTCATTTATTATTAGTGTTATTCTTTTTTGCCTTTATTTGAAGGAGGTTTGGTTTGGGATTCTTCTGAAAATCACTCCATCCTTTTTTCAGCCTGTCAAGTGTCAAACAATGTTTCGTCAAGATTGATAATTGAACGATTTTCTGCTCTATATTGTTCGTAAGCCATCAAATTTTGTTAACGCCATTCCCATAAACGTTGAAACACCATTAGGGTTTGCCTTTTATTAATATTGTGATATTTTAAACGCATTATAAGCAAAATTCTCATTAGACTTGAAATGCTCCAGGAAATATTAGTTTAGTTTAGTTGGTCAGCCTATTTTTTAGGGAAACTAGTATTATAAATTGTCGTTATTAATAAATCCACATCATTCTCGTCAGTCATACTTTTTCCAAGGAATAATAGGCTTTAGTACTATATCCTTTACCGAAGATAGAGAAGTACTTGTTAAAGCAGACGTTTCGACTAAAGCATCACTTGAATTAGAATCTCTTTTTAGCAGAAATTAATATACATCTCCAATCATTTATTTAGTATCGGGAGATAAATGTTTTCTTCTGAAAGTAACACAACAAGTTGAACAATAAGAAGCAAACAAATTGACTATCTCAGAAGTATTATTACTAACTTTGTTTCCATAAAACATGGCTGAGGGTAGCTTATAATATTTTGTTACTCTGAATGTATCCCCAAAAGGCCTTTGGATTGTCAGAAATACTATTTTCAATTCTATTAATGTAATTTTCAAAGCACTGTTCTCGAATAGCTTTGCAACTGTTCCTCAATTTACAGAAGTCATAGTATAGTATTAGCAATTTATGTTTCCTGTTTCCTAGTTTCCTTATATCTTTTATCTTTTTATACTTTTTTTATCGTGAATCGTTTTTCTAAGGCTAGAACTGAATCAAGAGGGGAAGGTAGAAGTTTTGAATTTTTTAAAAGGAATAAATAGACGGATTGCCTGATAAATAATGTCATAAAAATAAATACCATTATTTCACAATATTTGCAAGAAACTATAATTTATAAATTGAGAATGAGCAACTTAGGATCACAGAAATTGCAAAATATCGAGGGTGTATGCGTATATAACAATTTCTGATAGAATTTCTTTAGAATATCGAAGGGAATTGTCAAAGGGAACATAAGGGCCTCAATTTAGATGTTTAATATTTAAATAGGAGTTATCGAAGAATAGATATCGCCTCGAATGCGCTTCTATAATACATGGGGAAGTATTCAATTTGTATACTCGACTGCTTCGCGATTCATAAATACACTGAAAATACCAATAAGGTAGATTCATTGAACATTGGGGGAGCAAAAAGCTTCATTCTCTACCTACGGAATTCGATCAAATTTTAAATTATGTCTTTAATAATACATCGGCAGCTAATGCCCCGTCAAAAAGGAAACATAATATTCGAAACAGGAAGACGTAGAGCTTTAGCACCCTTGTAGATTCGGAAAATATGTAATTTACATCATCGTCTGCTTATAAAAATGATATATATCCATATCAGAGGATTAATTACAATTGGTGATGATAATTAGATGATCAATACATCCAAAACGTCGTTATCAATCCAAAATATGCAATATGTAATATGATCAAAATGAGAAATCACCAGTGACGGCTTTATTGGGAGGGGATGAAAAGTATTTACTTTACTCACACTTAGTCCAGTCAATAATAGTATATTCTACAACAAGTTTGGGGTGGCTCATTTTCCAGGCGATCGAAAAGAATTAATTAAATTAATTAATAATGATAGTTTTGCCAAACTTACTTTACTACAAATAGTGCCTATTGTCACTTGAAACGATGATGATGTAATAAATGCGAGGGAGGTGAATATCAATATGTAACTATTGCAACCGGATCAAAAGTCGTCATATGAACACTGCATTCAACGACAAGGCGTGGATCGAGATAATTAATAGTAATAAAGTAACTAAGCCGTTCTCAATTGGTCGAAAACTAATCCAGAATATAAACGGGTGTTTCCTAAGTAGTCCAAAAAATTTAAGGGTATGATTCCTCCTCTTTTTGTAAATAAAATTCATATCATGATCTAAAGTGCTTCCGTTCTACAGGGTGTCCATAATTTAAAAAAAAATCAATTCTTCCTAATATGTCGGAAACCACTTTAGATATTTTCCTTCAATTTTGGTATGTGAGATCTAGGTTGAAGGCAGTCTTTTTCCATTAACAATTGTTTTCCTACTTAAACTAGTGGCGTCCGTACGCACACGCTCTGTATTATTTGTTCAAAATGATTGGTATGCCACGGTTTATTTTTGGAGCCAACAATTTTTCTTGATTTTCCTTCCTTTCTTTATAAAATTGTCTCTTGAGTTTCTCTTGTACATCGACTGGTTTACGAGAGAAAAAATTAAATCAACTTCGTTGCATATCAAAAAACCGCTATAAACCGGGCTTGAACTAGCAACAGTGTAGTAAACCTAAGTAGGTAAATCCTGAAAATGTCCATGAAAAAAGTCCTGAAGTACCCATTTACCCCATACGCTCCACATTTTAGTACACCATCGTGCCAAATGCCAATACGGGCACAGATAACAAGTAATGTAACGATCTACAATACTATTTATTAAAAATAACTGATAACAACTTCAAAAAATTATAAAACTGAATAAAATATTGAAAATGACCGCCATTGGCCTTGATGCAAGCTTCCACTCATTGCCTCAATGACTGGCTAAGTCGCTCAAGAACACCGGCCCTATTATGAATAGTGTTACAGGAGGGTATTATTCGACTCTGCAGCTCTTATATGGAGTAGTGTATACTGGTTCTTTGAGATGGCCCCAAAAATAAGAATCCGAAAGATTTATATCTGAGGATACGGGTGGCCAAAACTGTGGACCTCTCCTCCCAATGCTGCGAATGGATACACGTTATTGAGGTACTCATTGCTAAAGGGGAATCTTCCAGGTGTTCAGGTAATAAGAAAATGCAGATAGGATTCACCGTCCAATCGATTTGGGAGAAAATATGGTCTAATCAAATAGTCCCCATAAATTCCCACTCCATATATTAACAGAAAACGTTACCTGGTATCTTGCCTCCAATATAACATGCGGATTTTCTTGCGCCCAAACATGGTTATTGTGAAAGTTGTTAAAACAACTAACAACCTTCAAACATTTTAAATTATTTTCACGGCACTTCTTACTCAAGTATCCTTCCCACTCCGGATTTTTAAAATTGCTGTAACTCAAAGGGCATGCAGTTTTTCAAGAAAATAACAACAGTAGAGAGTCTTTATTTTGAGAGTACCTACATCAATGTTAAATTTTTTTATTTTGATGACGAATTGTTGATCGGCAATGTCAAAAGCCCCAAGTTGTGAATTTCATCAAAATCGAACCAATATATTTGAATTTGCAAGATTTCAACCCGTAATCCCAAGTTTTTTGAATTTTCTAACAAAACGTGTTTATTTGACATCAAGCTGGATGTTCCCGGCATTTAAGGTCTCTCATTAACCCCTTTCTCTATGTACCCCCCACCGTTCAAACTTAACTTGACAGTTTACGGCTTTTTTAGTAAAAGTCGGAAAATATTTGTTTCAGGAGAATAATTACAGAAACAAAAATGTGCACTTTTCGACAACAAAATAAATGACAGCTCATTATTTTGAAATATGATTTTTGCATATCCGCCTTCTTATGTAGTTTTTTAATCTACAACCTTTTCGTTCTAAGAGGGTTATAATTTGGAAGGGGTGAATTTTCCCAGAAACAAAAAAACCCTGTCATGGGATGATCATTACAAAAACCTCTCATAGTTCAGTCATTATAGGTTTTAACTGCGGAAAAATTCCTAGTGAGCTGAATTTTTGTATACACCTTTATTATGGCATTTTAATGAATATGTGAAAAATCGACATTGATATCGTGCCAGCTAAAAAAGTTAAAGGTTAAAAAAGTCACGAAAATCAGTTTTCCGTGAATATCTCGCGAACTATTGCTCGAAGATCAATGGAGGTCACAACAAAAATTGTTCATTGTGCAATTATCTACAAACAATGCCTGTTGCGTTTTCTGTAAGATCGACCGTTTTTTGAGCAGAGCTGAAAAAGCGACTACATTATTATACTCGTTTCCGCACCACCCTCGAGGTAGAATGCAAGGCGCGTTCTTTTACATGGTTGCCCCAGTAGGCATAATCCATGATATGTAATAAAAGTTTTTTTTATTTAAAAGTGATGAGTTTTTCATTGAAAAACTGACATAATTTTCTTTTTTTATTCACTCATTGTCGATATCTTCAGTTTCTCTATCATTAAAATTTGCTGACAAAACATCGAGGGGACTTATTCCTATATTTACGTCGACATCTTCATCATCTTCATTAATAGTTGATTCCGCGTTTAAGCAGGACTGACCACGGCAATGTCCACAAACTGTTGAGCATCTCAAACCAATTTTTTTGCATCCACAATTCCCGCCAAAACCTTTTGTACAATTACAAAAGAATGTGTTCAGTAGATCATCGGGTGCTGGTTTTAATAAAGTTGTCACTGGCTGCAGCATGTTATTTTTTAACTCCCAACCCCACTGTTCTGGATCAATTTCTCTTCCTAGCCAGGTTTGTATTTGATAGTACACTCGAAAAATATGCTGTTGAGCTGCTGAAGAAGTAGGTGGCAATAGCGGAAATTTCACAGCTGTGCTTTGTCTTGTTAGCTTAGCAAAGCTACAATATCTGTAATTATTTATCGAATGTTCTGATTTTGGAGCACCGTACATTGCTAATGTATTCCAGCATCGACAACGACTTCTCGAGTGCAATTTTCTTGGAGAAATATTTCTGCAGAATTGTTTAAGTCGGGTCTTTTTTCAAGCATCTTCATGACTTTGATTTTTCCTTTCCCAAAAAGCGTTGAAGTTATCACTCAAGAAGTATTTTTCAACTGAGCTATACCGTTGATCCGACAGGCAGTAGCAGGTATAAAGGGGCGGGTCTCGTAACAATGAAATACGAAACATCTGCCAGTGGAGGTCGTTTGCTTCCGAATCCTCTACAATATAAGTATATTTTTCACAAAACACCCGAGTATCAGATGAAAGTTTTTAATACACTTGAAAACATGAATAAAAAGCAACTGAGTTTAGGTCTTGGTGTACGGTATACAATACCGTATGTGAATGCATTCTAGTCGCTTTATCAGCGCTCTACTCCAAAAACGGTTGATCTCACAAAAAAATGCAACAGGCTTTTTTTGTAGATAATTGCACAATGAACAATTTTTGTTGTGACCTCCATTGACCTCCGAGCAATAGTTCGCGAGATATTCACGGAAAACTGATTTTCGTGACCTTTTTTGACCTTTAACTTTTTTAGCCGGCACGATATCAATGTCGATTTTTCACATATTCATTAAAATGCCGTAATAAAAGTGTAGGTATACGAAAATTCAGCTCACTAGGAATTTTTCCGCAGATGGGGACTTAAAACTTCTAAAATGACTGGATTATCAACAAAAACTTTGTCGTCTATTCCGGACGGAAAAAAAATTGTAAATTTGTATCTAATTCATTATAAATTGAATAAATTACCTTCTTCTTTTGTGAAGGACACAAATTCGATAAATTTGATCCGATCAGGAATTGTAACATTCATTATTGGAACTATTCTATAAAATATATTCCTATAGCGTTGTTTGAAGAAAGTTTATAAAACGAAGTAAAAAGATATATACGTATAGGTAAACATATGAAAACGTTTGGTTTATTATGGATCCAACACAAGTATTTGCACAAGACGTGAGTAGCCGAGCATGGCTTACAAATGCTTTCTGAAAGTTCGTTTATTTTGTAATGTAGCCTCTATTCATTCTGTAATGGTGTATTAATTATTAACAGTTTAATTCGGAGACTCCCAGCTTTTTATTCTGCAATATAGTATCGTGTAACGATTGATGAAAGCTTCCGTTTCCACGGGCAATAATAATAAATTTTAAACGAACAATTACTGAACTTTTTCGTAAATACTAAAGTTTATTCCCGATGAACGTGCCGATGGAGAACCTCCAGCATCTACCACAGGTGCAATTCTAGACAGTTATATAGTCGATGCGCGCTAAACTCTACTAAATACCTCAAACACTAAGATTCTTCGAATTTCGGTATTTTATTGAACCATAATGTCAACCGTATTTTTCTGGTTATAAATATATACCACACGCATATATTTAACCTGCAGAATGTCTGAAATTCTCATTTTAAGATTCAAGTGACGTCATCGAAGGGTGCAGATCATAGACCTATTATCCTAAGGAGACGAAACATCTCATTCATAAAACTCCAGTTGACTTGTCGCAATGACTACATAAAGTATGACAAAGAAAACCAACGGACCTCTTTGTCGTCGAGTCATAATTACTCTTTATTGGCAACGCTGTAACTATGATTGAAAACTTGGTACCACTTGTAAGGCAACACCGCCTCGAAATAGCTGCGAGAAATACGGAAGCTGTCAAATTGCGTAGTACAGAACAAAGTCCCCATTCATAAAAGGTGCGCGGCGTTGTCGCCTTCTGAACAAATGATGCAATGGAATGGAATAGTTCTATATTTAAAAATTTTAATATTCTATAATTCGATCGTATATTCCAGGTTACCATAAATTATGGAATATTTTTCAGAGAAAACGACATTCCAACAGTATTGCTTCTAATATAACCAATAAATAATTCTATGGACGTCTTTATAATAATTACAAATCTCAATCCGGCACACAGAACAACTAATCCGGCAACAGCACATTCCATGCGGCCATACTTGTAATATACAGCGGTCTGAGTGGCCCGAAATTTCGGCAATGTCGGATCGTGTTCAAATATAAGCAATTCTGTCTCCTTAGAATAATAGGTCTATGGTGTAGATGCAGTCTATTTTATGTGTTCACTCTGTGGTGCATCAGTGTAAATAGTTGAATTGTCAGAATAAATGAAGGTTAAAATAGTTTCGATGCAATATACAATAATACTCTATGAATTTGTAGGGTTCCTTTAAGAAATTCTGGCATCAACGAAAAAGTAGATGGGAATGTGTGACGTTAAAACTTTATTGCAATTACTGCTGACCGTTTTTGTAGTTATAACTTTACAAATAATGATGATTTATGTCATGGTCTGGAAAAAGCAAAATTCACATTCAACTAATGATTATATGTCAGCTTCAATGATCATTGTATCGTTTGTATCCTACAAATGATATGTAAGAAACTAAATAATGTTTCACAATTTGTTTTCAAAAAATAGTTTTATTGAAAATCAATCACGTAACACAGCCCTTCAGTTCCAGCTTCGGAGGATATCTATCGAGGATGCTGTACATCCATTTTTTCTTATTTTAAATAATTGCATACAGTAACTTTTTTCTTCGAACACTGCAACTGTTACAAATTACATTTAAAATAAAAAATAATTTGTATTATTATATACAGGGTGTCCCAGGTTTTAGTAGCAGAACTTCCACAGTCGATAGAAAATTTGGTTTTGAGACAAAAATGCCTAATAACATATATGCACAGACGCTTAGTTTTTGAAATAAAGGGTGTTGAAGTTGAAAAAAAAAATTCTTTTTGCGAATATCTCTGGAACCGTTTATCGTACAGAAAACCGCTTTTGCAAGCATTTTCTACTCATAGTAAGCTATGTTCTGTGTGATAAAAAAATTTTTTTTTACTCATTGGTGAAGATTTTGAAGGGGTAGTGGGTGTTTTTCTCCCCAACTTCTACGCCACTGGAAAAAGTACGGTTTTGAGACAACCATTTGAACCGCCAATGTTTTTTACACAAAAAAGATACTTATGGTCATAAGCTTTAAAGTTGATCGTTTTCGATAAAAATTGACTTTTATGTTGAAAAACATGGTCAATTTGTTGGTTTTGTTACTTGTTCTAACGTTAGAATAAATGTTGTTCAATTAGTAAGAATTGACCATGTTTTTCAACATAAAAGTCGATTTTTCTCGAAAACGGTCAACTTTAGAGCTTATGATCAAGAGTACCTTTTTTGTGTAGAAAACATTCGCGGTTCAAATGGAAGTCCCCAAACCGTACTTTTTTCAGTGGCGTAGAAGTTGGGGATAAAAACACCCACTACCCCTTCAAAATCTTCACCAATTATGAGTAAAAAAAAATTTTTATCACACAGGACATAGCTTACTATGAGTAGAAAATGCTTGCAAAACTTATTTCTGTACGATAAACGGTTCCGGAGATATTCGCAAAAAACGAATTTTTTTTTCAACTTCAACACCCTGTATCTCAAAAACTAAGCGTCTGTGCATATATGTTATTAGGCATTTTTGTCTCAAAATTGAATTTTCTATCGACTGTGAAAGTTCTGCTACTAAAACCTGGGACACCCTGTATAATAAGTAAAGAACACAATTTTTTTTGTAACACACATTTTTATACAAGGATATTTCAAATCAGCAGAAGGTAGCATTTGACACCATGTTGATTATTCTTTAAGCAGGGGATGGAAAACTCCAACAAAATCAGCAATGACAATTTACATGTTTCTATTGGCATGAAAAAGGGAAAGAAAACTCTTTCTACTAATTATAGACCCAATGCACTATTATCTATGATCTCTAAAATGATGGAGAAAGCAATCAACATCGACCTCATCCAATACTTAGAGAGCTCCAAAATCATGAATGATCGACAATATGGTAACACATGTTTGTTTGAAATTTATTGAAAAATTTGGGGAATCTCTAGCTGTAGCATTGTAGCATCTCCAAAGCATTGACTGAGTCTGTCACCAAAGCTTTTTTGGGTAACAACAACCTAAAACATGTTTTCACGGAAACATACAAACTGCTGGATATTATTTGTACAACGCCCATGTCGACAGCAGGATGTGAACGATGTTTTTCCACCCTCAAACGCATTTAAACTTTTCTGAGAAACAATATGTCAAAAGATCGACTGAACGTATTGACGGTCCTATCAATAGAACAAAAGTTCGTCCAATCTATCCCGGATTTTGACAACAAAGTCATAGACGTTTTTTTTCAATATGTAAAATAGGAGAATGGATTTTATGTGCAAAAAATAACTAATTTTTTTCTTGTGTCCACCCTCTTTCATAACTCACGAGCCGCCGCTGTAATAGGTATATATATAACACGCCTTAACTATCCAGAACACATATTTCGTTAGCGTAAACTTCAAAATTACAGAGAACATGTTTGGGATCGCTGTGGATTGATTAAAGATTACAGATCAGAGGGACAAAAGTAAGTTCTCTGAAGCGATAAATTCACCGAACTGTCCCTAAAGTCCGTTCTGCGGGCTTCAAAATTGTCAATTAAACCATTTTAACACTTGAACTACTGTTTAGCCTCTAACTAAATTATTACAACCTCTTATGCTAACCTCGAATTATTCAAAATATCCCTTTCGATAATTTATTATGCTGTTTAACAGATGTCCGACCCTCATTGACCAGCATCATTTTAAGATGTCCACTCTCCTGAAAACGTTCCCTCTATCCCACTAGACTCTTCGATAGGGAAAGCTTCTAGTTTTAAGTTCTGATAATATGAACGGTGTTTACTTTAAGAAACAAATGACGTCATACTTTCTTTCATAACCAACTCACATCAACAATTTTCCAAAGTAACTGCCCAGCTATCTTCATTAAACCAGGTATATACCATTCTAACAGTTGGCAACACATTACAGAGTTGCCGATATAAACTGTCGACTTATTAAATTGACTTGACAGCTCCCTGTTGTTCACAATTCGTTGTGGATCTAAATTATGATAGAACTAAACTTCGAAAGTACGAAAATAATTCTTCCCAAATTCTGCAAATCTACGAACATTTACGTCGTGTGCTGTGTAACATCAGTATATTACAAGGTAAAATTAAACTCTATTTGCTTATCTTGACGAACCCGGATCTACGAAGATGCAGTCGATCATCCCTGGCAAGATTATTTCATTCAAAATGTGAAAACCACGAAACTTGGTACCACAATGTATATTATAGGTACTTCATACTAATAGTACAGCAGATATTAGTCCTAGTGCATAACTAATATTTTCTTCAGAAACGAAGGATATCGATATCAGCTTCCTTTTGATAACATTTTTAACCACTGTTGATCTTGGTAAAAATTTATAAGCCACCATCCATTATACGTAGCAGATGGTTTAGTTACCTGAAAAATATGGCCCACGAACTGCTTTATCTACCCCTCATTACATTACACTCTATTTTGAACCCCCGTCCAACACATTTTGGGTATAACTAACTACTACAGGGATCAAGTTAGCACAGATGGTGGTTTGAAAAAAAAACGGTGGCTATGTCGTAAGAGGCTAGAAAAACAATAGAAATATGGGCGAATATTCGACATACTGATAAAGTGAATAATTCTTTATTATTGCTACTGTACAATGTTTGAAGGAAATATAGTTTTTAAGGCATTGTGTGCAATAACCTGAAATTACGACAGCAATTTTAATACTCACAACAGCAAATGTAATACAAATAAATGTCAGAACAGCTTTATTGTCATAACGTTTATGAATCTCTTGTAAAACTTTTCTTCCGGAGTATTTTACTCTAGGAGGCTTTGTCATTATTATTTTCATAAAACACCTGGAATAGATAAAATGTCGGTTTCGTTAGGGATACAAGAAAATGGGCATAAGGGTAGGACCGGAAGCATCGACCAAATACTGAAACATGGGGTTGCCCACTTCACAGCATATTTGTCGAGGTGGTTGTGTTTAACCGGGAAATGAAGAAAACATCTACCACCTACGGTTATATTATTTTCAATAAACATAATTTATGTATTGTATGTACTTTCTTTTAATAATCAAAACACAAGTGGAATCTACTGTCAACAGAGGAATTTTGTCTGTTTGCGATTATCAAACTTGAACCACATTATATCGAATTCTTGTGGTTCTAGATTCTCCTCTCGAAGCTATGAGAGGTCATTTCTGGAATAGAGACAGATACCTCCTCTAAATCTGAAACGAGTGTGGAGCTTGTAGCCAGGGCAAAGCATGTAGGTAGTGTTGGTGGATGAATTGACCTGCGTCTCAATTAAGACTAGTATGTCTGGTTTGTCTATCCGCAGGTGGTAATGAACATTGTTTATGTTTTTGGTAAGACCTCAGATGTAACAGAGATCTATCTTCAAGCTCATACTTTTCATTGTTGAAACCTCTCGAGCACTCCTCGCCCTGCAATCCGAATGGAGAGGTATTTTTCTTCCGGAATATTTTCCTCCAGGAGGCTTCATCATAAGAATTTTCAGAATGAATCTAGAATGAATAAAATATGAGGTTGCCCACTTCACAGCATCTTGATCGAGGTAGTGGTGTTTCACCGAGCGATGAGGAAAACATTTACCATCTATGGTTATCCTTTTAGTCGCCTTTTACGACAGTCCATCTCCATACAGACAGTTCGTCCCCAACCAGTGATGGTCCGTGCACCATTGGGAAACTCTGACCATTGACTCATCTTTCCTCATATCACTTCACGAACCAATCCAACACCTCCACGCACAGTTTGACATTACAACTCAGCCGACTGGGAAGGTCTTCGCATATTTTTCTCCGAGTTTCTTTGGAGAAACTTATGTTTTGAATCTGATCCCCCAATGCAATATTCCACAGAGATCTCGGATATTATCAGGCTAGGAATGGAAACTTACATGCCCCATACCAACAAATCATTATCATCTGGTGAATAATGGTTCAATAAAATCTGTTCTAGGTCCGTCGCCTCAAAACCAACAGCATACCGTCATTGAGCGTTAACCCATGTCCGGAGAGCAGAACGAAATATGTTGAAGCCTAATTATTGAATTCAATACCGTAAGTAATTTTTTTTATTTGGTGTTACCAGTGAAAGTGAGCTCTTTATTTCATAGTATGTTAAACGAAATTGGATCCTACTTTAATATTTGTTGAAATATTATATTCATCCTACTAAAATAGTGTTAGTGAGATTATCGAAAGTAGATTTGGAATTCGGGCATTCATTTCAAGATTTTAATAATCTAGTATTTTGAGTGTTTGTTTCCATAAATAATAATGCTTACTAATATCATAATATGAATTGAAAATAGTGACTTGAAGCTGAAAGTGAATTTTCGATATCTTTATCTAAATATTTCAGGTGTTAGATCAGTTTTATTTCAATAATCGATCAAGTAAAATGTCAAAAAACACTTTGTAACAGGGATGGACCTTCTGAAAAATACTTCCTTCAGTCATTCACTGTCTTTCCGCCATTTGATACCAAAATATATGTTTTTGGTACTATTGAATTTGGATTCGATCCAACCAGAACCAGTAAGTGTTTCTTGACACACTACAACAGTTTGTGTATTACCTTTAAAATTACAAATAATTTGTATTATTTCATATAATAAGTACCTAAAGAACTTCTAAATTTATTTGTTGTAACACAGTATATTGAATGAAATGGTATTCAAAAACATCAAAAACATTTTCAACCTGACAACTATGGGTGACCTTCAGCAATGAAGTCATTTCTTCCTTAACGTGAACAGCGATTATCTAATGTTGCCGTTATCGTTACTTTTAAAACAGACAATAGAAGAAGATTTGAAATCAACAAAAATATACTAAACTAGGTAGTCTCTGGCTAATATTCTAAAGATACTAGCTCACTATTCTTTTTTAATGAGTCGAACATTCTCCGTAATCCTGTTCAACATCTTGAAAGCTATTCCGAAAACGATACTGTTCTCTTTCATATTAAACTTCAAATGTAAATTACCCGAAATTTTCAATAAACTCATGCTTGTCAAACGCGAAGCGAGCTAATAAATTGACAAAGACATAAACGATGAATAATCAATTTTTCAAATATTTTACATGCAGCTTTTCAGACAGAAAATGGCTTAATAAAAGTCTAAACACGTCGCAATCGTCCAAACAATTGTCGACCTTAAATTGCGGAGTATCAAGGAGCTTGCAATGAGTATTCGCCAGGAAGACTTTATGCCTATACACAATGATATCAAAGCCATCTTAGATATCGCTAATATTTTATATTTCACGTAATTGTTGGTTCTTTGACGTGATACCGGCTAAAACCTTCGAAATCTTCAAAGGATTTATGCTGAAAGATTAATTTTTACTTGCAGATGTTTACTTCAGATTTTGTATCACTTTTTCATGAATTTAACTCATATTTCAGTTCATCAATATTATCAATTGACATCGATATAGTTGATGGTTCAACCAGTCGTAAGTACTTTTCATGTAGCAATTTTTCTTATAATAATATTCTAATTGTTGTTCAAAACGAATCACTTAGAAAGTTGGAATGAACGATGATCAATTGGTCACGTGATATATCACGTGACTTCCTCATTATTGTAACCAAAATGAGTTCCGAATAGGTTCAACTATACGATTGTAGAAACAGAAAATATATTGGTAATGATTTAGAAACCGCTAATGAAAGGCATTAAGATATAGATACTCTATGTTACATTGAAATCTCATTCAAATAGTCTACATAATGTACTTTAATACTCTATGTTTCATAATAACACCTGATGTCAGGTTGGCTTTAGAATTACACCGGTCAACACGATTTTTGGGTCTAACTGCTACATGTTAAATTTTGGTTTCTCCTACGACAAAAATAAGGGAAAAAAATTATTTTCCGATTAAAGTTTGCTTTTGTAGAAATTAGAACAATTTTTCAATTTTTCAATTTTTTATATTTTTTCCACACTTCCACTGTAAATTATAATTAGAAAACATTTTTTTAGATACAAGAGTCTTTTTTATTTAAGATTTGTGATAAACAATAACATATAGATGTAAAATAACAAGAAATTAATGTCTAAAAGTGAATATTTTTCGTATTTCTTCTATGCTCGTATGAGCTCTCTCGTATTAAACACCAAATGTAATCTCCCATCATATTCTCGTTGTACTGCCCTTGATATCGCCGTTCAAAGTCCATCACGTCTTGGTGAAAACGTTCTCCTTGTTCCTCGGAGTAGGCCCCCATGTTATCTTCAAATTCGTCCAGATGAGAATGTGGCATGTGAAGTTTATGAGACATTCTGCAGCCCATAACTTTAAAGCTTTTAAGCATTTTTTCAATCATACTTATCGTCGTAAACCAGACCAAAGCAAACATTATGAACTAAATATGAATATTTAAGTGTTTTTCAATGTCTAGAATCAGAATTCAAACAAGAGAACAGAAACCCAAAAAAAAATATTTTTTTTGTTGACCTGTGTATTCACACTTTTATACAACCTGCTGTCACATGAGCTATCAAAATTTGCCACAGAGTAAACGCATAAAATAGACTGTGACTTCACATTTTTTGGGGTGTTCACAATATGTCCCTTACTCTACAAGGGTAAGCTGAAAAGTCCCTGAACAATGAAACAAGAAATGATTTATTTGGTCAAAACTTATTTTATTTCTCCACAAAATCTCCTTGTAGCCTGATATACTTCGTCCAACGTTTTTCTAATTTCTCGATCCCCTCTAAATAATACGATTTCGGCAAATCCTCCAAAATGGGCGTTTGTTTCAGAGATGACTTCATCCTTAGAGCCAAATCTCTTTTCGTCAAGATATTTCTTTAAGTTTGGAAATAGATGAAAATCGAAAGGTGCTTGATCTGGAGAATATGGTGGATGACGAACTAATTCGTAACGCAATTCATGCAATTTTGCCAATGCGACTGCGGACCTGTACGCCAGTGCAGTATAGATGAGAATATTTGACGGTGACAAGATCTTTCAAAGATATTATTATGCTAACAAAATAATATTTTTATCTCAATTTTCATGATAGTAGTACCTACTAAGTAATTTATATAAAAAATATCAATGCAATCTCTCAATATGCTCTTAGCTTTCAATTTAAACGACCGTATTTGTTTCAGTCTCCAGGAAGGGGTGGCACTAACCCTATAAAAAATGCCCTCATGGCAAATTGAAATACTTTGCCTACATTAATCAGGCGAATAGCTCTTTTCTGGATAGGATGCAAGAGCTTCAGCGTATATTCGGGAGCCGAGCTCCAAACATGTGAAGATCTAGGACAGATCGAATCTGTGCTTTGTAGATTATGAGGAGCAGCTGGGATGTAAAGTAGCTCTTGGCTCGGAAAAGAAAACCAAGTTTTGTGAACCTGTTTGCACAATAGACTTCACATGGGTGCTGTTGGTGATGATCCCCAGCATGGATATGGAAGACTTCATAGGAACAGTTGTACCTGACATCTCCATATTAGGGATTGTAGGATCCGCCTTCCTAGAGAAGATGCAAGCTTGAGTTTTTGTTGCATTAAAATCTACTAGATTGTCAGGTCTCCATTAATTGAGTCAACCTGTCTCTGTCTCGCTCCTCTGGATTCATTGGATGGTATAGGGGCTGTAGAGCCCTTATACCATCTAGAGCTCTTGCTGAAAAAGCAGTATGAAGTGTAGCAGAAACAAAATTGGTACCTTGTGGAACACCAGCCATTGAGCCGTTGATAGTCATTGTATCGGAGGATACTCCGTCAACCACCGCATGGAGTGATGTATCTGAGAGAAAAGTCGATAGTAAGCGACAAACCATATGACGGGAGTTTTCCAAGAAGGCTTTGGTGCCAGTCTTCCGCGTTTTTTCCGTACCTAAATTTTAGCTCCAAAAATCTACAATCTCATCAGTCACATCCACAATATAATCGCTAATCATCAAAGTTCAAAAATCTTCACTAATTAAAACACTTTTCGAAAATTTTTCAGAGAATGTGAAGATCATAAGGTGTTCTTCATAGTTCTTCATACATAATTACTAGCAGAGGCCCACTGTTTGTAACTTAACTTCCAAATGAATCCTTCCTCTTGTGATGCTTTTTAAAAAGCAATACATTAAATTTTTGTTATTAAGGATTTCTAGACATCGAGCTGCATCTACCTATGTTTGTAGAATGGCAGAATCTAAAACTAGAAACAGAATGGTTTTATACCTTGAACAATACGCCGAGCGAAACAAAAGATGCTATTGCATGCATACACTGAGACAGGACGTTGAGCATACAGCTCTAAGATAACACACCTCATTCAACATCATGTTGTAAATTATTATTAAACTTTAGTTTATGTCTCTATCTCCAACTGGAACTGGACAAAAACATTCAAACTGAAAGGCGCCCTGGATAGTTCAATCACTCCTCAACAGATGACACCGTCGCACGCTAGCCGACTCGATAACATTTAGCGCGGGTACGGTAGAAATCGATTTTCGAACAGCTGATATTGCGTCACGTTGTGTTTTGTTTAGAGTGATAGATATGAGTTCGACAGATTTTTTAGGTTTAAATGAACATAAAATCATACAGAATGTGCGTCAAAGTTTGCCGAAAAACATTTCCAAAGCGCTAAACGTGTTAACCGTGAAAGATGACGTGTTGTATACATGGGACTTTCAAAATTTGTGTGTGTTAACCTTAAATATCAAAGCTGCCCGAGATGATATACAGAAGGATATCGTTATGTACCAGGTAGGTTCATTTGCTTTTTCATTAATTCGTCTATATATTTCAATTAGTAACATAAATCAGTGAAGAATATGCTTTCGTAACCTCTTGTTTTGTAGAATCGCAAATCCTAACCTCGAAATCGGTACATTGATGTTTTCAGTTATAGTTACGATGAGTTTGTTGTAAAAAGGTCCGAAAATGTTTTTCTTTAGTCCATATACATGTTTAATTACATTTGCAGCAACTCGACTTACTTGAAATATATTCGCAAACAATATATAAAACTTGGCATGTTTTGCAACAAGTGTTGGGTGTTAGCGTGATTTGAATCTAGTTAGGTACCATGGTATATCATCGAATTGAAATACGAAATAATCATTATACACTAGAGAACATTTATCATCGCCATAAATGATGATATCAAGGATTTTTACTCGTACTATGAAGCTATTATCATTATAGTAGGTACCTATCCATCTTTGTTCAATAACGTAATGAATGTTTTCTAACAACCTCGCTATTTACTATCACCTCATTAAAACCAGATCATGTTCACTAAATATATGGCTTGGGTGGTATCAATTGGACGGAATTTCTCTGTACATGCAGTACTATTCCACATCAGAAACCGCGAATAAAAGATTAAGGTAAGGGAAGATTGAGGCAAAGGGGTGCACATACATATATTAAAATGCACATGTTTCAATTTTACTTGTAACACTGCTTAGAATAATAATTCAATAAATTCAAGAGTGTGCAGGGATTCAAATTCCTTCAGTTGGAATTTTCTAGAAAAACCGTAAATATCGTCGTTTCCTTTACCTGTCAGTCCTGTCACCGCCTGTCACTGTTGATGTGTATGGGCTCTTAAAATAGGGCTCTATTACTCTATTATTATTATATGATGATTTCATGATGATATTCGTAAATTCCTTCGTTATTTATGCTCCTATTTGTGGAAATGTCTATTGTTTATACATGTTAAGGTTTTGTAGCATGCCTATTAATATTATTTATTAATTTTTCATCTTTTAATACTTGTATTACGTTCACTTGTGTTTTCCCTAATATATAAAGTATACATGTAAAAGACGTCTTTCATTTAGAAACGCTGCTGTAGGTACTTTAATTTATTATTAAACCCTATTGAATACAGTCAAAAGTTCATTCAAACCGAATAAAATTCCGAAGAATTTCATAAAATGTTGTGGAATTCCGTAGAATTCTCTGGAATCTCATGCAATTCCGTAGAATTCTTAGAAGAAGTGGAATTTTGTTGTACAAAATTAAGTCTCCGGTTTAACTCTAGGTTGATAATAATATCATATTTCATTACACATTCTCTCTTAACTGGAACAGTCATTTGAAATAACATAACAGGAAGTCACGGGAGATTGACATTATTTTAGATTCGTAGCTTCTTTTCAAAAAAATCACGATATTCCTTTTAAGTTTGGTGATACGTCTAGAGGGTAGGTGGAAAACGAACATCTTGGATATACAGGGTGAGTCAGTTTTTTGTAGACAAACTGCAACAGGAGATAGAACAAGTGTTTTTAAGAAGAAAAGTTCTCATAAACATATGTCGTAGAAGGCTTCGTTTTCGAGATACAGGGTGTGTTGAAATTGAAAAAAAAATTTCGTTTTTTGCAAATATCTCCGAAACCGTTGATCGTACAGAAAACAGCTTTCGCAAGCATTTTTTACTCATAGTAAGCTATGTTCCGTGCAATGAAATTTTTTTTTTTAGTCATGAATGGTGAAGATTTTGGAGGGGTAGTGTGTGTTTTTCTCTCCAACTTCTACGCCCCTGGAAAAAGTACAGTTTTTAGACAACTATTTCAACCGCCAATATTTTCTACACAAAAAAGGTACTCTTGGTCATAAGCTCTAAAGTTGACCGTTTTCGAGAAAAATCAACTTTTATGTTGAAAAACATGGTAAATTCTTACTAATTAAACAAAATTTATTCAAACGTTAGAACAAGTAACAAAACCAAAAAATTGAGCATGTTTTTCAACATAAAAGTTGATTTTTCTCGAAAACGGTCAACTTTAGAGCTTATAACCAGAAGTACCTTTTTGTGTAGAAGACATTTGCGGTTCAAATAGTTGTCTCAAAACCGTATTTTTTCCAGTGGCGTAGAAGTTGGGGAGAAACACATCCACTACCCCTTCGAAATCTTCACCAATTATGACTGAAAAAAAAATTTTATCGCTCAGAACATAGCTTACTATGAGTAGAAAATGCTTACAGAAGCTGTTTTTTGTACGATAAACGGTTCCGGAGATATTCGCAAAAAACGAAATTTTTTTTTCAATTTCTACACCCTGTATCTCGAAAACGAAGTTTTCTACGACATATGTTTATAGGAACTTTTCTTCTTAAAAACACTTGAGTAGAAAATGTTCGCGAAAGATGTATTCTGTACGATAAACGGTTCCGGAGATATTTTCAAAAAACAAAATTTTTGTTTCAATTTCAACACCCTGTATCTCAAAAACTAAGCGTCTGTGCATATATGTTAATAGTTCTGCTGCTAAAACCTGGGACACCCTGTATAATTATCTCCAGAAAATGTCAATTTTTCACGTGTTAATACTCAGAAAAATTTTTCCAAGAAAATCCAATACCCCACATTTTTTCCACTCGACTTCCCAAATCGAAAGAAAGAATGCATATACAGAGAAAATGAATAATCAAACACATTCTAATCTCTAAGACAAACCAAATGATTCATGCTCTTATATAAATATATATATTTATACGTAGATAGATACAATATAACAATTTCTGAACACTACTTTCTTTTTGCTAACTGATAAGTTTCATTAATAACTAATAGATTGGTTATTTTAATTGAAAATGGTTCGGATTCAATGAGTGAAGTAGGGCCTAAAACTCTTTGGTTTCTATCTACTTTAGTAATATCGTTAGTTTTACTTAGGCCATATAAGATAATCCAATTCTTTTTTAAAAACTTCTTTGAATATTCATTTGAACCGTTTTCTTCGAGGTTTTCATCAAAGATTTCTTTTATAACTCGGCCCATGTACCATGTTTCTTGTTATAATATAGCATAATAATTTTCATTTACTATTGACACATTTTCGGTTGTCATTTTCGTCTTCTCCATATGATGAGCGACTTCCATCTCCATCTGAATAATACTTGGTATCTCTATGGTTAGCAGTCAATAGACAGAGTTAAGGTTAAGCACTTGGCGCTTCAGCATTTCCATATGGGGTTCTTTATACCTCTTGCGGAAATGGTCGAATGGTGACTTCATCGTCCTACTCGTTCTACTGACGAGTTTAAGAGAAAATCAAAACAGCTGTCTGGGACTGATAGACATGTTATCACTGTCCGGCTTAGAGCAACCGTCATGTTTTATCATATCGAGGTTACTAGCATCAGAAAAAGCATCATTAAGTTTTATTTTTCATGGTTATAAGTAACAATTTTTGTTTTACTCTGTAGCAAAGAAGAGTCATTTAGTATGTAATTTGAATACCTTATTCGATCAATTATGGAAATTAACTGTTTAATACTGAAGTTCATTAGGGGTAAGGGGGCGCATCCTTTTTTTTTCTGTGTAGAGGAAATGCTTTATGCATACCAGGAGCTTCAATCTATCACTACTGGTAGTGCAGGACTCACTCTATGTTACAGCATACCTGTTAAAACCTCTCCTATCTTCATCCATACCCCAGAACCGCTTATCGCATTACTTCAGGATATGGACTGCGCCTCTATTGTATTTCTAAATTCTTTATCACGTTCTGTTCACGTTGATGTTTACGTTTGTTAGTTTGTGTTGCTTTTGTCTGTGTATAGCGCTATTTGTCTATATTTTCGTATGTTTATGCCATAATATAGTTGATGCCCAATTTTATGGTTTTTTGGGTCGTTAGTTATTTACCTCGACGGTATGTTGTTTCTGTTTGTACCATAATATTGTTGATTCTCAATTTTATGGTTCCTGGGTTTCAGTAATTTATCTCAATTGGATAACTTCCTACGTTGTTTCAGTAAGTTATCTTTGATGTGATAAGTTACTCTACTGGAACATATGGATCATCCATGCCAATCACAATCTATCAATCACCTTCTTCTCGGGAACTTGTGATTGGGAGTCTAGAATCTATCCAGTGTCTGGGTGCTTGTTGGTTCGCGAGAGTGTTTCACTCCTACCCTTGACCCTGCTGGCAACAGGACCGGGATCATTCCCCTATCCACCACCTAGGGATGTGCCTGGATGCGGTTTCTGGCTCCGCACAAGAGAAGAGGCTCCTGCTTTCCAGGAAGGGGGGCTCATCTGAACATCATCTATTGAACAATAGGCACATTATATAGTTCAAGAACAAGTCTCCGGGCGGCGTGTTTTTCTGTTATAAAGACCATTTTCATAATTCACATAATGATAACGCAAATAATGGAGATCTGGCCAAGATTTTGAAATAATCTAGTAGTAGAGTTTAATGCAACCAAAACTCAAGCTTGCATCTTCTCCAGGGAGGCGGATCCCACAATCCCTAATATGATGATGTCGGGTACAAATATTCCTATGAAGTCTTCCATAACAATGCTCGGGATCACCACCAACAGCACCCTCTCATGGGACGATTATGTTAGGTCCATTGCGAAAACAGCTTCACTAAAACTTGGTTTTCTATTCTGTGCCGAGAGCTACTTGACCTGTCCTGGGGTACTGTTCACATTTTTGTAGTCGGCTACCAAACATACTCTGAATATATATTTTCCCGCTTAACTAACGAATTCTGTAAACCAAGAATACGAAAGTCGTACTTAGCTAGTATGGATTCACGAAAATTCATTTACGTTCTGTATATGAACAAAATTGGACAAGCAACTAGCAAGTTAAGGAAAAGATGGTACATCTTTATACGTGTTGAATATGCTAACGCCACCTGGTTGTAAACTGCGAACGTAAGTGTGTATGAAAATATATAATGTAGTCTAAAACTTCCGCGAATAATCCATATAACCACCTTTCTTCGCGACTCCGTAATGCCATTCACGTTTGTTTGGTAATTTTAGGGCCCATTCCGGCTAATCCGTCCAGATTTTCAAGTCAAGACGAACACGACAGGAAATAATTATTAGTTATGCGAGTTTTCATACACTTATCTCTAGACTTTACTCTTTATGTCTAAAGTTATGTTATTATTATTATTGTCAAATGGACGTAATCTACTGTCGTTTTCACTCTGGAAATACCGTAAAACGGGGATACTTTGCATCGCCGTCTGAAAAAACTATCGACATCTATTAATGCTATGAGAAATTTTAGCGAAACTGCGAAGGTGGCATTCAATACTATACAGCGATCTATTTCTTTAAATTACTATGCAAATATATGAAATATCTATAGAAAAGGGAGAGATCTTCCACCTGTCTACGATGTTCTAGAGAGGTCAATGATCTCGTAAGTGTGACATCATCAGTCAAACGCTGTGTAGAATCCAAGAGCTTCAGCGTACGGAATAGGGTACTAAGTCTTTGTGAAGCGGTTTTCGCAATAGACCTCACATGATCGTCCCATGAGAAGGTGCTGTTGGTGGTGATCCTGAGCATTGTTATGCAAAAAAGCCATATCTATACTCTAAGAACAATATTATAGTGATAAAATCCTATTATAATACAATAAAGGTGGGAAATCTGCGCGCGCATATATATATGCTGTAAATGGCCAAGAAATGGGCTAATCTTATAAAACAAGTTATACCACGTCAAACTATATAAAATAACCTTCAATTTGAGCCCAAAAAGAGTACTCTGCGATTTGTTTGCCGTAATTGGCGGCATCTTCAAAATTTGGGCCAAATCTCCCAAATTTGGATTTTTATCAAAACTATTGGATATTTTAACTTCATCTTTGGATCACTTATTATGGTCACCATGATCTACTTTGACACCAAATTTCATCCAATTTGGTGAAGATTTGATCAAAATAGCCCAATTTTAATTTTTACAACGAAAAACGTAAATATATATATCTGTTCTAGGGGAAGTAATGATCACAAACACTCCAAATTTGAACCAAAGCTTCCTCGAACATGGACAATAAAAGGGTCCCACTCCCAAACCTTAGTCACAAGTCTAAGGGGTTGAAAAAAATTAAAACTTCAAAACTGACCTAAAAAAAGGCCCAGAAACCAGTTTTTGGGATTTTTGGGATGATTCCGCCAAATATTTCTTGTAGAAAATTCTGGAATATCATTACTCTTATCACAAGAAACAACCTTTTCCACCTCCCCAACCTCTATCAAATTTTTACGAATCTCTCCTCATTTTTTCGTAGAATGACTCCACTATACTAACCCAATGAAGAATACACTCGAGAGTTGCAATTGTGGATATTTGCCTATATCTTATGGAAAATGCAATAGCGAAAACAATTTCCACATAGTTCTTCTGATATAATTAAATTATTAGAGGTTCCTGTGTCACGAACGTACATTTTTTACTATAGCTTTGAAACGAAAAAAGATATCGATGCGCGGTTTTCAGATTTTTGTTGCAAATTTAATCTTATTTTCGAATATCATGTCATAGCTATACCGTATGATTTGAGTTTTTGGGATAAAATCAAAAAACTATTATCATTACACATTACGCCCTCTAGCAATGTTATTAGGAACTATCGTGTACCAATAGATAGGTCAATTGAAAGTATGCACCTTCTCTTCCATACAAATTCAAGTTCACTAGAATCGAATGAGTCGTTTAGAAACTACATCGATTCAGTTGATTATGCTTTCAATAGCGTCCCCCACTCTTATCAAGGTCGGTACGCCAAGGAACTTTGGATCAAAATGATGTAAAATTGTCTAACCTTTCTAATGATGTTAATAAAGATATACCTTAATGTGAGAATTTCCGGAGAAATTTGGATTTTAATATTTAACTTTCAATTGCTCCCCCTTGCGGCAAAATTCGGAACAAGAAAATAATTTCCAGAATTTTCTCATGGTCACTTTATTAATGAATTTTTTTTCTCACATTTTTATTCCCAGTAATTTCTGAGATATGGCCGAAGGCCGCCCTTAACTGATCACGCTGTGTACAGGGTGGGTCAGTTTTTTGTAGACAAACTGCAACAGGAGATAGAACAAGTGGTTTAAAGAAGAAAAGTTCCTATAAACATATGTCGTAGAAAACTTCGTTTCGAGATACAGGGCTTTTAAATTGAAAAAAAAATTTCGTTTTTTGCGAATATCTCCGGAACCGTTTATCGTACAAAAAACAGCTTTTGTAAGCATTTTCTACTCATAGTAAGCTATGTTCTGTGCGATAAAAAACATTTTTTTACTCTTAGTTGGTGAAGATTTTGAAGGGGTAGTGGGTGTTTTTCTTCCCAACTTCTACGTCACTGAAAAAAGTACGGTTTTGACACAACCATTTGAACCATGTGTCTTCTACACAAAAAAGGTACTCTTGTTCTAAAGTTGACCGTTTTCGAGAAAAATCAACTTTTATGTTGAAAAACATGGTCAATTCTTACTAATTAAACAAAATTTATTCAAACGTTAGAACAAGTAACAAAATCAAAGGATTGACCATGTTTTTCAACATAAAAGTTGACCGAAAACGGTCAACTTTAGAGCTTATGACCAAGAGTACCTTTTTTGTGTAGAAAACATTGGTGGTTCAAATGGTTGTCTCAAAACCGTACTTTTTTCAGTGGCGTAGAAGTTGGGGAGAAAAACACCCACTACCCCTTCAAAATCTTCACCAATTATGACCGCACAGAACATAGCTTACTATGAGTAGAGAATGCTCACAAAAGCTGTACGATAAACGGTTCCGGAGATATTCGCAAAAAACTAAATTTTTTTTTCAATTTCAACACCCTGTGTCTCGAAAACGAAGCCTTCTACGACATATGTTTATAGGAACTTTTCTCTTTAAAAACATCTGTTCTATCTCCTGTTGAAGTTTGTCTACAAAAAACTGACTCACCCTATACAGGGTGTATCTAAATAACACCGAAAAAATTAAAGTGGTGATTCTGTGATGAAAATTAATGTGAGTGTTTGGTATAAAATTTTTTGAAAAAACCCTCCCCGGAAAAGTTACACCCTTTCGAAAATTAAAAAAAAAAATGGTTTTTCTTTTTCATTTTCCCTGTATATCAAGCTAAAGACACGAAACTTGGTAAACATTATCTGTCAATAAGAGTACACTTTTTGAAATTTTTTCAACCCTGAAGTATGCTTAGAAGGGGTTGATTATTTCAACCCCTAAGATATTTTTTCTTACAACTTTTTTTTGGATGAAAATTTTTTCTTTAAAAAAGTATGACTGAAAAGCCCAATTCATTGACTAACTTTTTTAACTCTACAAGTTTTTTCTAAAACTTGAGCATTTACGAGAAAAAAAATCTAAAGCAATGCATTTTCAAAAAGATGAGCTAACGCGAGTGTATTTTGCGTCAAGTCTAGTGGCCTGTGCTTTGCATAAAAACATTAATACTGACACTAGGATTGTGTAGTGTCATTTTCTGTCACCCATCTTATTGTTTCACAAGTTTTATGATTGTGTATTGTAGGAAATATTAGTTGATTGAAAATATGAATGCATATTCGAATTTGGAAATGGCAGATATGCATTTTACATACGGTCGTGCTAACGGTAATTCATTGGAAGCGCAAAGACTTTATGCTAAACAGTACCCACAGCGTAGACTACCCCATCATACTACGTTCACAACTATTCACCGACGCTTGCGGGAACGTGGTAATTTTGAAAAAAGAAGTTATGATTCTAGAGAAGTTAGAACTGCAGCTGTAGAAGAAGCCGTACTTAATTCAATTGAAGAATTCCCAGAAACTAGTACCAGGAAAATGGCTCGTGTCCTACATGTAAGCCATTCCGTTGTTTTTCGAATTTTAAAAGAACAAATGTTGTATCCCTATCATCTTCAACGGGTGCAGGCGTTAATGATTCGAGATTTTTTACCCCGTGTGATTTTTTGTCAGTGGCTTATTAATACCACAGTTCTTAGATAATATTTTATTTACTGACGAGGCGAATTTCTCAAGAGACTGTATTAGAAATTTTCACAACAATCACCTTTGGGCTGACGAAAATCCTCATGGCTTTTTTGAAGGAAATCATCAGTATAAATTTTCATTAAACGTGTGGCTCGGAATTATTGATAATCATTTAATTGGTCCCCATTTTCTTCCGCTACGATTAAATGGTGAAGCATATTGTCATCTCCTTGAAGAATTACCTGTTCTTCTTGAAGAGGTTCCCATTCAAATTAGGCAACATTCATGGTTTATGCACGATGGTGCACCAGCTCATTTTAGTATACTTGCAAGAACTCACCTGGATGAGGTGTATGCCAATCAATGGATAGGTCGAGGAGGACCTGTAAACTGGCCAGCCCGCTCCCCTGACCTTAATCCTTTGGATTCTTGCATATCGGGATATCTGAAATCTTTGATATACACAAACCCAGTTGAAAATATCGATGATCTGCGAAACCGCATTGTGGCAGGGTGTGAAACTATAAGAAATTCTCCAGGAATATTTCATCGTATACGCAATTCTATGAGGAAAAGGCTAGATGCTTGTATTGACGCTGAAGGCGGTCATTTTCAACATTTATTATAATTGTATTGTCGATATTCGACAGGTTTTTGTTCATTGTTTGTTCACTTTTGTTTTTAGTTGTAGAAGTCTCATAATCATAATCATAATTTGGTTGGCTGTTGTTTAATAAAATGCTATTTTACATGAGCTTATTTATTTTTTTCTCATAAATGCTCAAGTTTTAGAAAAAACTTGTAGAGTTAAAAAAGTTAGTCAATGAATTGGGCTTTTCAGTCATACTTTTTTAAAGAGAAAATTTTCATCTAAAAAAAAGTTGTAAGAAAAAATATCTTAGGGGTTGAAATAATCAACCCCTTCTAAGCATACTTCAGGGTTGAAAAAATTTCAAAACGTGTACTCTTATTGACAGATAATGTTTACCAAGTTTCGTGTCTTTAGCTTGATATACAGGGAAAATGAAAAAGAAAAACCATTTTTTTTTTAATTTTCGAAGGGGTGTAACTTTTTCGGGGAGGATTTTTTCAAAAAATTTTATACCAAACACTCACATTAATTTTCATCACAGAATCACCCCTTTAATTTTTTCGGTGTTATTTAGATACACCCTGTATATTTATGCAAACATTTAAAACATATTTATTTTTTATAATAAGTTTTTCAATAATTTTTGTTATCTAAAGTTACATATTTCACACCATTAGAATAACTTCTTTGTAGCTTCCTGAATTTCAACTTCTCAACCTGTATATTATATAAATGAAAAATGAAATTTTACATATAAATTTGAACATCTAGGAATGAAGCCATATGAATATAATTTTATATATTGAATGTAAGTAACAATTAACAATTCACAATGTTATTAATTAAAAAACAATAAAAATATTTTTACAACTGTTTTAACAATTTTTGATACATTTTTCTTCATCCCATGCTCATATATACCTGAGGATGAGATGTAATAATTGACTTCGGAACCTGGTGGTACGAATCTACACAAAATATGGATTGTGGGAATTGAACATTAATATCAATTATGAACTCACTTGAATGAAACCAATTTTTTAATAATTTCATGTTTAATTAAGAATAGGTGTTTACAGTAAATGAAATAATAGAATGAATATGACAATCAAGATATAATTTCAATAACCGTGTAACTCTTTTGTATTCATTTAAATGTCATTTCTATGAATGTATCTTCTGAGTATTAATTATTTTCGTATTGTATAAGTCGCGAGGATTCGTCGCGTCCGGATTTGACCCGATTCAGATGCACGCTCTAACCACCTTTTCGAGGCCATCTTAGCTCATCGCCGCCCGCGTTCCTCCAGCAATAAATACAATAACAAAGGGTGTCGGCAATAAAATAGCGTGCCGTTAGCTTGTCTACAAGTTTGAGGGCGTAAATTATAATCATAATGCCGCGGTGAATCGTCGGTATATTAGAAATGTCTCGGCGAAGCGGATGCGCGACTACCAACGTATAAAAGCTTAAAACCCTGGTCCGGAACCGTCGGGAAGTCGATGTGAAACCGCGTCACGCCGCTCGTTATTATCATAACGCGTCACCGGCGGCACGACGCGCGACTGAAAAACGACACATCGAGAGATTCGCCGATTTCCCCCCCACCCCGACAAGTCTTCGCCTTCGCAAGCCGGAATCGCCGTAAATTAGTAGGATCGTCTCTCGACGATGACGGTGCTTTTGGTCGTAATTATGTCGCCATTGTGCAAGTCGGAAGTACTTACGAGAAACTACGATTTGATTTTTAGAAAGTTTTGGAGAGATTTACGGATGGGAAGTTGACGCCCAGTATATTCGGGGACAATGGAAGTGAGGACGTTTCTATGTACATAGACAGCTCGATTGTCACGTGTTGTGTACGATAGAAATCGCTCCAATTGCCTCATGCGGAGCATCGAAGTCTGTCATTCGATGATGAAGGCCGTATATCTTTCATATTTCAGATTTGGTTACGAAGATCAAATATTGCTCTCGTCCAGCAGTACATACTCAACTTGAAACGGATGTCCATAGAAAATAAACTATATTCATGATAACAAAATGTACCTTTAGATTAGTAGCTTATTTTATCACTGACTAGCTGCTACCCGTTTGCTACGTCTCCATAAATATCTAATACTCGACGTAGAAGGCTCCACCGCCGCGGTGTGAACTCGTAGTTTCAAGGCTTAATGCATATTTCAAAGTCATAGAATCAACTAGAAACGTGGAATGACATGAAATTATACTCAATGTCATGTGAAAGTTTATTTAAATTGTCAAGGATATCTATGTTATGGTATGGTCTGTTACGGGCATTATGTGACTGTCTGACATGTAAATGTCACCTGTCTTGGGGATGAGTTCTGTGTTGCCTGTCATAGCATACGAGGGCAAGGTGACAAGTTCCTGAAAAATGAAACAAGAAATGATTGATTTGGTCAACATAATCTCCTTATAGCCCGATACACTTCGTCCAACGTTTTTTAAATTTTTCGATCCCTCCCTAATAATACGATTTCGGCAATCCTTCAAAATAGGCGTTTGTTTTGTCGATGACCTCATCGTTGGAGCCAAATCTCCTTCAGCCGGGCCATTAATTCAAGTTTGGAAATAGATAAAAATCACATAGGGCCAAATCTGGATAATATGCCGGATGACGAACCAATTCGTAACGCAATTCATGCAATTTTGCGTCATTACGACTGTGGACCTGTGCCCTGCTGCGTTGCATAATATACGCCGTTGATCGTTTTGCCCTTTTCAAGGTAATCGATATGGACGATACCGAGTGCATCCCAAAAAACGGTCGGCATGACTTTGTTGGCCGATAAACTCACTTTGGCCTTTTGGGCTTCGATTCGCCAGGACAAGTTGATTGTTTCGACTGTTCTTTGGTCCCTTTTGGTTCTCATATTCAAAAATTTATGCAAAATATTCCATACTCGTTCTGTTGAGATGCCCATAGCCTCATCATTCTCGTGCACCTTAACTCGCCGTCGTCCAATGTCATACCATGGATTTTATCGACGATTTCTGGCCTTGTAACCTCAATTGGACGACCAGAACGTTCGGCGTCCTTTGTGGTCATACCACCATAACGAAAATCAGTAAACTACTTGTGAATCGTGCCAATCGATGGTAAGGAGTCCTCATAATGTTTAACAAGTGATGCTTTGGTTTGCGTAATGTTTTTTCCACGCAAGCAATGATGTTCAATCAAGACGCGAGATTGACTTTTTTCCGTTTCTACAAAAATCTTCAAGGTTGCTTGCTTTCGATGGGTGTCAAAACGGAACTGAATGACATTCTGACAATTTTAATGCGTTCTAATTAAAGATGATACATCACAAATTTCACATGGGATTTTCGATTGTGACGCCATCTGTTATCCGAAATCACAATAAACTGCCTGCTTATGTAAAATCCCTCAATAAAATTCAATTGAACAATAAACTCAAAAATGTTTGGAAGAAATATGCCTTCTATTCTGTTGAGGAATTTGTAAGACATGTCGATGAAAATAAAATTAACTTTTAATTTTTTCCCGCGCTTGATGTTTTTGACTCGTTTCTATCGCATTTTATGATCATGTATAATAATCATATGATCGATGTAGTGTTTAGCAAAATAATGAATATAAGTATTTTATTGTAATATTTAATTAACATTTTAATGTATTTTATATTGTTAACTGACATATCATTATTAGTCCAGGAGCTAGACCGATATTGATTGACTGAACATTAACCCAATGGCACTATGGTTTATCGTTAGAGGACGTTTCAATGACCAATTCATCTCACAGACCGAATTTTCCCCGGCTGCTAGACCTCGAGATACGGCATCGGAATTTTTTTTTACTGGAGGTTAACCCTTTCCAAGTTGCGGTTAGTTGAAAAGCATGCCATTTTTATAAACCATGTGCCATCATTTTTTATCGTGTCCGTTTATCAGGCCGACCAGTTAAAATTGGGCCGAAAATGGACTGCAAGTTAACCCTTCCAAACCTGGTGGAGAATGTTCATTGGTGTTGGCAATTGTTAACATACCCTATGCCATCAAAAGTTATCGGTCCATTTTCGAGTAATTGGCCGTTATTTGGACCGAAAATGTTTCTTTTTTTTTCATTTTGTGGATAAAACTTGCGGGTTACAAGGCAACATGATGGCACCATGTTAAATAACTTTATAACTTTATTGGAGGTCCAATAAAGATTTAAAATGATTGCCATCACTCCTTGCCTATTTTTACCCCCCGAAACCATCTAAAACCACCCCCCAAAAAATATGAATCATATATGACCAATTTTAAGATTAATTAGTCAACTATTGAGACTCTGGCTGGGTTTAAAATAGAAACGGCTCTTTTTTATCTATTTTTTTCATTCTGCCGGATGATTTTATGGAGTTTTGGGGGGTTGAAATAGGCAAGGAGTGATGGCAATAATTTTAAATCTTTATTTGACCTCCAATAACGTTATTTAACATGGTGCCATCATGTTACCATGTAACCCGCAAGTTTTATTCCCAAAATGAAAAAAAAGAAACATTTTTGGTCCAAATAATGGCCAATTACTCGAAAATGGACCGATAATTTTTGATGGCATAGGGTATGTTAACAATTGCCAACACCAATGAACATTCTCCACCAGGTTTGGGAGGGTTAACTTGCAGTCCATTTTCGGTGCAATTTTAACTGGTCGGCCTGATAAACGGACACGATAAAAAATGATGGCACATGGTGGAATTGTATAAGAATGGCATGCTTTTGGAGTAACCGCAACGTGGAAAGGGTTAACCTCCAGTCAAAAAAAATGCGGATGCTGTATCTCGAGATCTAGCAGCCGGGGAAAATTCGGTCTGTGAGATGAATTGGTCATTGAACCGTCCTCTAACGATAAACCATATTGCCATCGGGTTAATGTTCAGTCAATCAATATCGGTCTAGCTCCTAGACTATATTATATACAGTCCCTGGCCACATTATTAGACTCACTAAAATTTGAGTTCTTTTGGTTTTGCACATAGAGGGTGCCACGCAGGGTTCGAATGAAATTTTCTCTATTAGCGGTCCCCGCTCTTCTCGCTCAAGGTAACGTTCTCGCCGTCATCAATGTAAGCGGTTGGAGGAGAGTGTGAGGGGAGGGTAAAAATACGAAGGAGTAGGTACCGCTAAGAAATTTGAACATGTCACGCACCGCTTATATACCTTAAACACAGGCTTTACTCCTTTATCTAATATATGATCTCTATGGTTTTGTACTGAAACATCACGTGTTAGCTTATGCAAACCTTAACACTTTCGTAGAGTAAGCTAATAACATATTAAAATTTGTTATGGCTGTGCTCAGTCGGTAATGCTGATATTTTATAAATTATCAAATATTAGTTGGGTTAGGATTCTTCAAGTGTATGCGGTGACGTTGAGTGAAAAGTATGATTTATCCAATTTTAGCTACAATTTTGTCAAAGTAAGTAATTAATGGCTTGAAGTATATATTTAGCTAATATTTATTTATATTGTTATACATTTTTAAAGTGATACAAATTGAAAACTTGGCAATTAATATTTAGGTGCAATTTTTTTCAGATGGGGATGCATAAAGACGTTAGTCAAGAACCAAAATCGTCCGTAATAGCTCTATTGAAGAATACAGAGTTTAGCCAACGACAGATTGCAGCAAGATGTGGAATATCGCAAGCTTCAGTACGACGAATTAAAAAAAAAATAACTCCAAAAAGCCTTTAGACGCTGCTCGGAAAGGTCGGTGTGCTAGAAAACGTGTTATAACAGGGGAAAAAGACTACTTCGAAACATTACCGAGAAATTCGGAAGGGCTAGTCATGCCGACAATAAAACAAATTTGTAGAAACAGGGTACAAATGTGTCTGCTCGTACCGTAAGGCTTGGTTTCAAATGCCATAGACCCGTAAGAAAGCCAAGATTAACACCAACAATGGTAAAGAAGGAGCTAAATTGGGCTAATGCTCATAAAGATTTAACTGTTGATGACTGGAGAATAGTAAGTTTCTTTTTTACGGTTTTTGCTCTTCTACAGACTTGCTTCAGCGATGAATCAACTTTTCAAATCCTGGATGATAAGGAACAGTTTATTAGTCGTCTCAAAAACGAAAAATTCCATCATGACTGTGTCATAAAAACTGTTAAACATTCTGTGTCTGTCATGATATGGTCGGTAATAAGTCGAAAGGGCCTAGGACGTTTGTATGTGGTCGAGGGAACCATTCGGCAAGACCAATATAAGAAAGTTTTGGAAACAAGATTCCTTCTAGAGATGGAAAAATGGTTCGGGAATTGTAGAAAAGTGTTCATGCAGGATGGAGCACCTTGACATACTGCAAAATCAATCAAACATTTCTTAGAAGAGATGTCTATACCACTTTTGCCTTGGCCGGGCAACTCCCCAGACATGAATTCAATAGAGAACGTTTGGAAGTGTTTGGAAAGGGTACTGGCAAAAGAAAACATAACTACAAAGGTTCAACTAATAGAAAGAATTATCCATCATTGGAACCATAACGAAAAATTTGAAGAAATTGCTTTAAACTGTGTTGAGAGTATGCCACGAAGAGTTGCTGCTCTAATTGCTGCAAAGGGTGGCTTAACAAAATATTAATTTATTTCTTTTCTAATTAATATTTTGCAATACAACAACTGTTTATTACTAACATTTGCACCATGATTATGTTAATAATTATATTAAAATCAACAAAAAACTTAGATTTCGGAAGTGAGTCTAATAATTTGGCCAGGGACTGTATATGTACGTAACAAATGGTCAATAAATACTATACTATACCACGGATATTTCCAAGGTCGGTGTTATCAGAAATCTCCTCTGTTGTTCCACCACGAGACATTCCAGATAGGCGAACTAGACGAGCTCAAACTTGTCACCCCTTCACTATCAAGCTCGAGACACACCGAACTTCATTCTTTTATCGAACAGCGAAGTTTTTCACTAAACATGTATTTATTGTATTTAACATGTATTGTAAATTACAAATAAACTATTTATATTTATTTCATTATATACATTTGAGTATTTGTTGTCAAGAAACGTGAATCATAACATAATGATCGCACAGTAGACGATCCCAATGACATTGTTGATATGTTCAGCACCCACTTTAACCTATCCTTTGACCTTAACTCAACTCAAGCAAGCCATAATATTAATAAAATAAATAAAAACTCTTTGTATTTAGCTCCCACTGATGTCAATGAGGTATGTCAAGTAATAAAAAAAATTAAATCCACCTTTTCTTCTGGTATCGAAGACATTCCTCCATCTATTGTTGAAAAGATATCAAATATGATAGCCATTCCATTAGTAGAGATTATTAATACATGTTTCAGTAGTGGTCAATTCCCTGATAAACTGAAAATAGCAAAAATTATTCCGACTCTCAAAAAGGGTAACAAACATGACATAAACAACTATCGACCTATTTCTTTATTGCCAGCTTTCTCTAAAATAATAGAGCGAATGATATATAATAGATTATCCAGCTTCCTTGCAAAGAACAACATCTTAGTTCCTAATCAATATGGTTTCATGCCAAATAAATCTACGGAATCTGCTATATATCAAACTCTCAATTATATATTTCACATGTTGGATGAGAAAAATAGGGTAGCAGGAATATTTTTGATCTTTCTAAAACATTTGACACTATTGATCATCAAATACTATTAATAATAAGATTCTTGACCCAGTATGAATTATATATAAAAATATAAGAATTTTTATATATCAAATACTATTGCATAAACTGGAATCTTATGGTGTGAGAGGAGTTTGCTTGAATCTTATTGGATCATACCTTTCAGGACGCAGTCAAATTACTTGCATACAATATAGTACACACGAAAGAAAAGATTTTTATTATTCATCACCTCAACAAATCAAACGAGGGGTTCCACAGGGCTGGATTTTAGTTCCGCTATTGTTTGTATTGTATGTGAATGATCTATAGTCACATTTACCAAATGCATCTGTTTTTCAGTTTGCGGATGACTCGTCTTGCATAGTTGTCGACCGCGAAATCTCAGATATCTCAAGAAACTCCACTGACACTATCAACAAAATGAACAATTGGTGTAAAATTAACTGCCTCCAACTAAATAACAGTAAAACAAATGTAGTAGTATTTGGGAACAGTAGAGTCAAACGAGAGGAATCGCTTTACATCTCACTCAACGGCAAATCAATTCCAGAGGCAGATCACATACCGTTTTTAGGTGTCACTCTTGACTCAAACTTCAACTGGGAGCTTCAAATCATCAAATTGTGCTCAAAACTAAATTGAGTTTGTTTTTTGCTAAGATGATTGAGAAATCGTTTATCAATAACAACAATTAGAATCTTTTACTTTTCACATGTTCAATCAATGGTATTTTATTCTGGTATTTTATTCTGGTATCCATCTGCTTTTTCTATAAAACTTTTCTCTTCCCAAAAGCGCATTTTACGGGGAATCTACAACTTGCCTCCAAGAACTTCATGCAAGAAATATTTTAAAGACTTTGGTATTATGACTTTGGCAAGTTTGTACATTTACTGCTCGGTGATGTTTGTCAAAAAAAATACAGAAACCTTTACAACAAATAGTGAAATATATAATAATATGAGAAGTAGAGGCTGTGATGACTCAAAGATACCAAAACACAAATCAACTTTTTTTGAAAAAAATGCATTTTACCAATTTGTTAAAGCATACAATTGCCTACCACAATGCATCAAAGATTGTCACTCCATATTGGGTTTTAAGAGAGTGCTTAAAAAATGTTCAATTGAAAATTGCTTTTATTCATATGATGAATTTTTAAATTTATGATATTTTAATTTTATTATTTACCCATTTATATGTACATGTCTGTAGATCATTTCTAAATTGTTGATCGTACTAACCTATTTGTTTTATTAATTTCTAAAATATCTGATATTGTATTCCATTATTAATGTTTATGTATTATTATTCTTGACATTGCTAATATTTTGTACAAAGTCATGGCAATAAAGTATTATTATATTATTATCATTATTATTATACATGCTGATCATTTGTGATGATTGTTTCCGTCTGTCAATACCTGGCGCATTTTGGAAAAGTGTTGGTGTTTCAATTGAAAAGGTAACTGATGAGGTTATCTGACTTTTTGTCGATATCTGTACGTTCTTTCTATAGTTTCACTGGGGATGTCCTCAATATGATTATATAACAGCAGTAGCTGGATACAAATTTGCTCTCATTCATTCTGATTTCCATCGAAAATGGTTCGTATAATAATTTAATTTTGACGTATTTCTTAAATTAACTTCTGTTCGCGTGATAAGTGTAATGTTGCGTAAGAGTCGCAATGTACGGATGTGCTTTTTGAGTGACATATGGAACGACATCAATAAAATTACTCGAATGTAGTTGTAAATGAAAATAAATCGAGTTTCCCCCGACGAAATTCGCGTTGATCCAAATCGGCGATTTTTCCACGTCGCGTGAACGCTTTTCTAAAATTGTATTTCCACTCTCTCTCTCATTCTATGTGTATACGGGCGATATTCGTACGAAGGAGAAACAGGAAGAGCGTAAGGAGAAATAAGTTATATCGACACTAGTTTTTCTTACTTAAAATCCGGCCCGTTTGTTTTTCTTCTCGAATTTTCCGCGACGCGTTCGTAAATCAGAATTGTATCATAAATTTGACGTGAATTACTTTCATCTTTCACTTCAATCCAGCGTAAGTTATTTCCCGCAAGGGTGTACGGAACGCGGCATATTACCTGATGCTTGTACGAGAATCTATATAGGCCAAACGTGCCGAGCATCGGATACTTAATGGCGTTAACACAATAAAAATAATTTAAATTAAAATATTTATTTTTAAGGAGTGTTCGAAACCTTTGTTGGTTACAAAAGTGAGGGAAGTCAATGATCAATTGATCACAGTTCATATGGTTTTATGTTTTACGTAACCACGGCCAAAAATCCCAAAAATTGGTCTTCGTTTTCTACAGTCCTTGCTGAAACATTTTAATTTTCTGCGTGTGTTGATAAGAAGACATCTAGTTCGTTCGTCAAACATTTTCCAATTTTAGAATTCTGCAAAAAAAATTCTAGTTACCTATATTTGATGAGAAGTGGTCTTACACCTAACTTCAACCGTTTTCGAGATATTGGCTTATTTATATTAAACATGACAGAAGCATACAGCAACGTAATTCACTGTTAAATCTAAACGGTCCCTTATTCTGGTAAACTATAAAAGGATTCACACTGTGGGTACACTATAACACCATATATAAGAAATAATCACCCCTATCCACTAAAAACAGTTTAGTCTGATGATGGCTATCAGTTGCTGGCGTTCGTCGTGAGACATCCACAAGGGACTATCTTAGGGCCATTTTTGTTCTAACTTTATAAAAATGTTGCATAGTCCGATGGAATGTGCATATGTTTAACAACGTTATGGCTCCCGTTTGTTTTGAAGTTTCGCCAAAGCTATTGGTAGAAATTCCCATAGCCATATGCCTAAAATTGTCGTTCGTCAGCGAACAATTAGGGAATGGGATGATCATGTGAGGTCCATTGCGAAAACCGCTTCACAAAAACTTGATTTTCCGGGATGAGTGGTTGCTGATCACGGATATGATGGTCACAAAGTACGCCGATGCACATGGGTACCAGGACGCCTTGGCGGAGAATTACGTTTCAATTTCGATCAAAGTGCATGAAAGATTTTTACTCGGGGGGTCCACCGACTCACCTGAACGACGAGGTACCGGGATATCAAAAATTATGTTGGTCAAGGGTGGTTGTGGAATCTAAAACGTGTGTCTTAACTTTACGTTTGAAATAATTATGTCACTGTCACACTGACATCATCAATAACCTACAAATTTCATACCTATTTATTTCAGTTGTAAAACAATAATGAACTACAAATTATGAAATAATTATGTGAACTTTGAACCTTTTCAGAGGTCGTGATAGCCACAATCCGGTTCAAAAACTGTTTTGAAATAGTTAATTTTCCGTAAATCGAATGACGTTCACGTGAGAAGCCCGTAGCACGCGAGTTAGAAAATTGCAAACTGGTTGTACCTAATACGGCTTTACGACGACTTTTCGCCTGCCGTTTTCGCTCCATGTAGTTAGATTTAGTATCGGACCGTGCCCGACGGCCCTTCTTTTTTCGATAAATGTCCATTAAATAGGAAATTGAAACAGTTTGAGCTATTCTCAGATCTCAGCTACGCACGTCTAACGTGCGACGTACCAAAGGGAATTTTCTCGCGACTAAAATATACACGAAGCGGGTAAAAGCTAGCCGCCCATAGCCAAAAACACTTTATTATAACTGGCGCCGGTCGCACGGGGCAAGAAACGGCCCCAAATTAACAAGACCGAGGTAAAATGTATAAACTCTAACATACGCGCAGCGAGCTCCTCGAGGCATATGTCAAAATGATTTCGTTCGTAGCTAATTACATAGGACGTCTGACGTCCATGCAATTATGTTTTTAGATAATTCGAACCTTCTAATTTCGATAGGCCACGTGAAAATTCCAGAGTCCAAAGCGCTAAAGACTTCTGAGTGTTACAATATTCGTATAAAATTGCGAAATTTCGCACTTTTAGAAACTTCAAATTAATTATGACATAATTATTTCAAAAGTAAAGTAAGACACACGTTTGAGATTCCACAACCACCCTTGACCAAGATAATTTTTGATATCCCGGTATATACCCTCATACAAAATTGGATGCAAGAAGAAATCCCCATGGATCCAACACAATGGGGGTGGAAATTGAAGAATTATTTTTTAATTCCCATTAGAATGACTCAACCACCTGCTCCACCTAACGTTATGAAGCTAATATTCTGTGGCTGTAAGACAGTCTGTGGTGCCATATGTGGGTGCCGGAAGCAAGGTCTTATTTGCAGTATTGCCTGCAAAACCTGCATGGGAACCGAATGTTCTAACAGCAACCAACATTCAGCAGAAGCAATGGAAGCAATTGAAGAAGATACTGTATGAATAAGTAAGAAATTTGAAAATTTTTTGTATAAGTGCAAAAAATCAATTTCAATAATATATCAATCTTTTTTTTATGTACTTTCGGATTCATTTAATGCCTTTCCCAATTCGTCACTCCATTTATTACGTACGGCAACGATTTTTTTTTGAAACTCTGCAATGCAGCTTCAAGCATTTAAAAAATAATCAAGACAGAATTCTTGAAGATGATCCATCTAAAGCAGCACCTCGTCCTTCAGGTTAGTCGGCGAACTTTTTGACCATCAGTGTCGTGATTAGCGACCTCAAACCAATCCCCCCCTCCCCCCCCCCCCAATTAATGATCTTTCATGCATTTAGAACGAAATTTAAATTCTCGGAGGAGGGCTATCCACCAGAGCGCCCTGGTCCCCAGGTGCATTAGCGAACTTTGTGACTATCATATTCGTGATCAGCGATAATAAAACTTCCGAGTGATAAAGTTTTAATCATTTCGTCGATGATTTACCAAGCAATAATTCTTTTTTATAACAGTTTCAGAAAATGCACTCAAAAAAAATTAATTTTTCAATGCTCCAATGCAATCACTCACCTCTTCTATAAAAACGAGGTGGACACTTTTTCTAAACGTCTTTATGAATCCAATGCAAAAAACAGCATCTCAATGCATCCATCCGGACGGAATTAAGAAGTTTTGGCCTTTTTTGTGTTAATTTACCTCGCCTAATAAATAGCCGGGTGTACTTAATTGAATAGCCAGCGATCTTACATATTTTCATACTTTCTATTCACAAATAAACTGAAATCGTTTTTAAATTCTAAATGCTAGTTGTCTTTTATATGTTCCATTTTAAACCGTGTTTTTCACGCTGGTTGTGTATTTTCTTTTCACACTGCAGTCATTTCTGACTTCACGTCTTCGAATTGAATTCACACACTGTACACTATGAAGGCAAGTCGTTTACTGGAGATACGTTGCTTTGTGCCCCAAACCGACGATACAAGTGCGTATGGCGAAGATAATCGCAGTCGGCCGAATAATACTTGAAGTAGGTACAGTTCAGAACGTTCCCCGGAACATAGTTTTGAGCGTTAGCATTGCATGCGTCTGACGTGCGGTTGAGTGGGCACGTTGGTGGTTGGGTTTGTGTCCTTTAGTACCAACTGCCACTGTCTAATACAGCGTGTCCCATTTTCTAGTCGGATGTATTTTGATTTTGGTAACTTAGGCTCATCATCTACTTTTTTACGTATTTTAGATATGAACCTGCATTTTTCTCATCGATTCCGACAGAAGTAAATATTCTGTTTACAACTACGTATGAGCAAGCGTATGTTCGTATTTTCTGAAAGCGAAATTGGGACTGTAATTGAAAACTTCAAGAGTAAATTTCGCACCTAACAATTATTACAATTATTAAAAGAGGTATTAAGAAAATTAAGAAAAAACCTGGTTAAGCTGATTAATATTTCGCCCATTATTTTCTTCAAACTGCAAGTATTGCCCTCCTTAACCTATTCCTATGGTAAAAATATTCTGATTTACACAAACTTGTTGAGTAGCTCTTGACACGGAATAGAAAACCAAGTTTTTGTGAAGTGGTTTTTGCAATGAAGCTCGCATAATCACCCCAAGAGAGGGTCTTGTTGGTGGCGATCGAGCATGGTTATGGGAGACTTCATAGGGATAGTTGTACCTGACATCATCATATTAGTGATTGTGGGATCCGTCTTCCTGGAGAAGACGCAAGCTTGTGTTTTGTTTGCATTGAACTCTACTAGATTATCAGATCCCCATTTCAACATCAATGCCAGATCTCCATAAATTGGGTCAACCTGACTTTGTCTCGCTCCTCTGGCTTCATTGGATGGTATAGGGTCTCTAGATGAGAAAGCTTTATATAGTGTCATCTGCGAAGCTGTGGACGGGACAGGGAGTCAGTTCCAACAGATCAATAATTTGGAACAGAAGCAAAGTGGGTTTCAAGACTGATCCCTGTGAAACACCAGCGTTGATAGCGATCTTACATATTTTCATACTTGTTTAATGTTCAATTCAAAAATAAACTGAAATCGTTTTTAAATTCTAAATGATAGTTGTCTTTTATATGTTCCATTTGCACACTACAGGAACGAAAACGCGCGCTTCACTCTCTCAATTTAGGGAGTAATAATAATAATAAAATAATAAACATTTTTTACTCATTTGATATTTTGTATGTTTGTGAAATTTAACAAAGTCACGATGTACAATAATGTACATGTCTGTGACAACAAAGAAATAGATTTATATCGTACATATCAATGTAGTATATAATACAGTATGTGAAATTTGTATGAAATTTGTAAACTTAATTAATTTAATTTATTACATTAGTTGATATTCTTATTTATACATATAAATATAAATATAAACATAAATATAAAATATAAATATAAATATAAATATAAAGGGGGAAAATTGCCAGAGATATAAAGTTATAAACAACAAAAATAAATGATGATTTTCTCAAAAATAGAATATTTCTGAAATTAATTAAATCATTGACCTGCTATAATATCATCTATCAAATCTTTTGACGTCATAATCCATTTTTTCAATTTTTTAATGAAAACTGAAATACTTAGTTTGTTTTCCTGATAAAATTGTTTTATTTCGATCGGTAACTTGTTATAAATTTTAGAGAAGTAGTATTTGGTAAAATGTTGTCCCATCGTTTTATTTAATTGAGGAATCAGACTGAGTCCAGCAACTTTGGACCTGCAGAAATATTGGTGCTCAGAGAAAACTGGTAGATATTTACGTTTATAATGATATTTCAAAATTTCCAACACATATAAGTCCTTTACTCTAAGAACTTCGAAACTTTTAAAAACTTCTTTAGATGGATACGTATTTTTTAAATTTATAATGGTTTTTATTAAAATTTTTTGAACAGTAAATACTTTCTTTAAGCTAATTTTATATGTACCCCCCCATGCTAAAATTCCGTATGTGATCAAAGATTGTATAAGAGCGTAATAAGCATTTTTCATTAATTGTTCGTCAAATAGATATTTTAATTTTCTAAATAGATAAGTTAATTTTCTGAGACGTCCGCTAAGTTGATGTATGTGTTGATCCCATTTCATTTTACTGTATATAGTGACTCCTAAATACTTAATAGTGTCAACTCTATCAATATCATCATTTGAACATAAACATTCAGAACAGTTATTATTGCATTCAAAATTGTGGATTAAAAGTTTCTGCCTTTTTGGAAGAGAGGTAATGTAAGATCCAAAACATATGAATTTCGATTTATGTACATTAAGTTTTAATAAATTTGCATCTAACCATGCAGTAATTATTTTTAAGTATTTCTCTGCTTCCAATTTAGCCATCAACCATGTATTTGCTTGTATAATTAAAACAGTATCGCCAGCATATGCTATCACTTTGATACCATCAATCTGACAGAAAAGATCATTTGCGTAAATAATGAAAAGAATGGGACCGAGTACTGTACCTTGGGGGACACCACAACTAATAGGTAGTGGGTAGCTATATTCTTTTCCTATTTGAACAATTTGAAATCTATTTGTCAGATAACTACATATTAAATTTCGTACATTCCCACGGAGCCCATATCCTTCCATTTTTTCCAGTAATAGTGAATGACTGATGTATCAAAAGCCTTAGTTAAATCTAAGAAAATTGCTAGTGTTGGAATAGACTTATCAATATTATCATAGACTTGTTCGGTCATAGAAACTATTGCGTCTTGAGCACTTTTATTTTGACGGAAACCGAACTGGTTTTCATTGATTATGTTTTTATTGTTTAAAAAATTTGTTATTTTGGATGATATTATTTTTTCAAAAAGTTTTGCAATATTAGAGATTAACGATATGGGTCGGTAATTGTTCATATCTGTGCTTTCTCCATTTTTAAATAATGGCTTTACTAATGCTATTTTTAGACAGTTTGGGAATATACCCTTTTCAAACGAACAATTTATTAGATTAGTTAAAGGCTCTACTATAAAGTTATTTATATTTTTCAGAGTTAATGCATTTATATTGTCTAATCCTACAGCTTTATAATTTTTCAAGTTGTTAATTTCATTTGTGACCTCATTTTCAGTGATGGGGCTTAAAAAAAGCGTTTCATTTACGATCTTTGAACTTTTTGGAGTGAATTTCTTATTAGCTTTGATATTAGAAGTTATTTTAGAACCTATATTTGCAAAAAAATCATTGCGCTTTTTTCTTATCCGAAACTATCGTTTCAGTTTCATGAATAATATTGCCTATGCTATTATGATTTGTCTTAGTGTTACCTTTTATTTCATTTGTGATTTGCCAGATTTTTTTTGGGTTATTGAGGTTCACTTGGATTTTGGTTTGGTAATACATCGATTTAGCTCTTTTTATGATGACATTTAAATTTTTTTTATAATCTTTGTATTGTTTGATTAATTCTGTATTGTTAGGTGCTTTCAGAATATCTAAATATATGGTGTTTTTTTTGTTTATAGAGTTTAAGAGACCACTTGTGATCCATTCCTTCCTTTTACGCTTTTTATGATTGAACTTTATTGTATCAGAAGATTTGTTGATAGTTTCTTTCAACGTATTTATGAATAACTCCGTTGTTTGATGAATGCAATTAAAGTCTAATATTGAGTTCCAATTAATTAATGCAATATTAGCTTTTAGAGAATTTATGTTTATTTTCTGTATGCTGCTGCAATTAGTTTTACTATGGTTTTTACTCATGCTTTTATTATTTATATTATTTATTTTGAGAACTATTGGATAGTGATCCGTTAGTTTTTCGTGAACTACAAATGGTTGAAAATTTAGATCTTGAGAAGCACTTTTTATTAAAATATGGTCAATGCAAGACGGTATTTTATTGTATTCCATTCTAGTGGGTGTATTAACATATGAAATAATTAAATTGACAAGCAATTTAAATAATTTTCCGTAGAATTCGATAAAGGTGGATGTTCTATTACGTTTATATTTATATCACCAGTTATTATTTCACTATCAAGTTTACAATTATCTACCATATATTGACTTAGACTGTTGTTAAAACGATCAATATTATAGTCGTGAGATCGATATAGCCCAGTGATGCCCATTTTTTTTTCCTCACTTATGGTAATTCTCAAAAAGCTTAACCCATCTACAATAACAGTTTCTGATTCGTGCGTTAGCTTACTATTTACATAAGCGATTACTCCGTCATTTTTGTTTATGCTACTATTATTATAATATGTGTTATAGTTATTTAGATTAAACAATTTCAAATTGCCACATTCAATCACTTGGTGCTTTGGTGGACATCTGCTTTCCGGCAGATGGTGTTGGAACTTTTAGCTTCGCCAAACAATTTGAGAGTGTTTTATTAAATCACATGCGGAGATGGTTGATCTGTGACTTCACGTCTGCCTCCTCTCACTGACGAAGCTATGAGAAGAGCGAAACATCTGGCTGAGACCATAAGACGTATTGTCACTGTTCAACCGGGAGAATCGAAACTTTTTTACATTTGGTTACATAATTTTGCACTGATAAGTCTCCACATATTTATGTATTTAATCAAGGTGATAAAAAGGTCATATTAGATGAATTATTATCGTTTAAATCTTTTTCCTGATGCCCTATCAGTGGTAAGGGGATTCGTTGTGGATCGCCTACCGCCACCTCATACTAAACACACAACGAATATGAAAGAACACGTAAATGAAAGGTTTATAATCGCATCACCGCGATATCGCGGGGCACATCGACAAATAAATGTCACACACTCGAATTTTTACCGAACGCGAAATGTCATTGGAAATTTAAAAGGTTGGTTTGTGTCGATATCCACTGTACTTTGCCATCTCTTCGTATTTTTCAACCGATATGGGTTATTTGTTATGTAATGAATCGCGAATTCCCCATACGCCTGACGCGCACAACACCCTAGTAATTTGCTTAGTGCCATTATTGTAGATACTTCCAAATCAGTCAATATACGAACATAGTCGTAATCAACTTTTCCAAAGCTGGCGATAGACTACAGATTTCATTAGAAAATGACAATAAGAATGAACTCTATAACTTCGAACAGTATGAAATTATGTAAGAATACTTTTTTGTAGTAAAGTAATGACTTAATCTAAAAAAATGATTACTTTTAATATTAGTCAGCGGCGCAACATATTTAAAAAAGGTTCAAATAGTGGTGATTCCACGCCAATGGCTTATCATAATTTGCTGGCTGTACAGAGTGGTCCAAATTGGACACTTTTGATAGGAAACACCAATTTCTAGAGAAGATACAGAAAAACTAGCCTACATGTTACGAGGTCGATTTTTGAGAGAAAATGAATGCCGAAAACCGCACTTTGATATCTTGACTTGTTCAAAAGATACAAGGTGTTTTTCAGTTTTGTGCATTTCTGACCCACCCCCGTAACTTGTTTATTTATGAATATTTCTGATTTCTGTGAAAACATTCTTGAGACACTTTTTTGAAAGGAATCTAATGGTGTTCCTTGTTTTTTATTGAAAAATATGGTTTTGAAGTTATGACATAAACTTGTATTTTTTCTTATGGACCAACCTGTATATTTTTACATATTCGTGTTTGAAATAAAATTCTCTTTTCAAATATATATAATAGTTGCTACTTCTCTTTCGAAACATTTATGTTGTGGCTGTTTTCGACTTATTTTAGATGAATAATCAAAATCTGGGTTGCCATGCCTGAATACGAAACAAAATACCTTAGCAACTACAGTCTATGCGTACTGTCAAACAATTATTAATAATTGCAGTTTGCTTTACAAGTTTAGTGTGCTTCTTTGAACTGAGTTTTGAACTTACGACAATATTTTTATCTTCCTGTTAATTCAAAATGTATGAAAATTACGAAAAATATGATATGTGTTATTGGGAATCACATGAAGATGCACAGGCTGCCAGCAATATTTACTTTGACCGATACCCTGAAAGGAGACAACCGTTTCGGGATATGTTCACTAGATTGCAGCAAAACCTAGTTAATTACGGTTCTTTTTCAAAACCAAGGACAAGAGTTTACGAAGCCATCAGGAATAGAGATAGAGAGTTAGAAGAAATAACAGTTTTGGGGGAAATACAAAATCAACCCAATATTTCACTACGCAAAATGCAGTTGAATACAGGTATTCCAAAGACTACAGCAATGCGAATTCTAAGAAAAAATAAATTCAAACCGTATAGAGTAAGAAAAGTTCACAAGCTACTACCAAATGACCTACAATTCCGGCTCGAATTCTGCCAATGGTATTTAGGAAAATGTGCTGAAAACTTAAAATTTGGACAGAACATCATATGGACTGATGAAGCATGTGTTAGCAGCGCTGGTATTTTTAATAGATACAATTCCTACAATTGGACTTTGGAAAATCCATATATTACAGTGGAGACACAAAATCAAGGCCGATACAGTTTTAATGTTTGAGTCGGTATTTTTAGAGGAAGGTTTATCGGTCCCCATATCTATGAGGGTAACCTTACAGCAGCCCGATATGTGGAAATATTGCGGGAATTTGTCGAACCTATAATGGATGATTTGCCATTACAACAAATTGCACACGTATACTCCCAAGAAGACGGGGCACCGTGTATATATATTTGGGGTCAATATACCAATAATTGGCTTGGTAACCGGGGTCCTGTTCATTGGGAGGCAAGATCCCCCGATCTTACGCCTCCAGATTTTTACCTCTGGGGAAGAATAAAGGACCTCACGTATAAACGCCATCCTGATTCCCGAGAAGCGTTGGAAGCAGCAGTGCAACATGCCTTTCGTTCAATACCTGCGGTAGAATTAATGAATGCTGTCAATAATGTTAGGAAGCGAAGTCAATTATGTTTCGATTTAAATGGTGCTCAATTTGAACACATGTTGTAAATATGTAGTTTAAAAATGTAATATTTTTGTTCTTGTTATTCTGTTTTTTGATTAAATTAATGAGTTATTATAAAATAGGCACTAATTATTGTTTTCAGCAGCAGTTATGTAGAACTATTTTGTTTCGTATTCAGGTATGGCAACCCAGATTTTGATTATTCATCTAAAATAAGCCGAAAACAGCCACAAAATAAATGTTTTGAAAGAGAAGTAGCAACTATTATATATATTTGAAAAGAGAATTTTATTTCAAACACGAATATGTAAAAATATACAGGGTGGTCCATAAGAAAAAATACAAGTTTATGTCATAACTTCAAAACCATATTTTTCAATAAAAAACAAGGAACACCATTAGATTCCTTTCAAAAAAGTGTCTCAAGAATGTTTTCACAGAAATCAGAAATATTCATAAATAAACAAGTTACGGGGGTGGGTCAGAAATGCACAAAATTGAAAAACACCTTGTATCTTTTGAACAAGTCAAGATATCAAAGTGCGGTTTTCGGCATTCATCTTCTCTCAAAAATCGACCTCGTAACATGTAGGCTAGTTTTTCTCTATCTTCTCTAGAAATTGGTGTTTCCTATCAAACGTGTCCAATTTGAACCACTCTGTACAATGGGTAATAGCTATTAATAGTGACATTCATGGCACCAAATTTCAATCCTTCCATTCTTTTGGGAGATATGTGTAATGGAAAGATAATAAGGGTATATTTTCAACAAGTCCTCAATTAGGTAAATTCCGAACATTGCTTTATTTGTTATATTGTTTGCATGTTATATCAAAAAGTTATATAATGAGGTTGATATAACGTACAAAGTGTGCAATATGAGTAATAATGCACCGTAAGCAAGGTTAGCTTATTGTTGATACATCATCCATGGCAACATCGATATGAATGAATGTTCTGGGATGACGTATCAACATCAATGTATGAGGATAAGACAGGAGAAGTATTTATAGCTTATGATGGAGAGTAATCATAGGCAGAATTTTAGAATCATAATTAATGATTAGAGAAGTTAAGATTAGGCAGTTCTGAATCAGTTCTATGTTATGAACCGTTGTTACATGTGTTAAGTGTTATTCCAATAAACCGATTTCCATACCACCAGCAACACAACTCCTATAGAACCTGGCAATCTCGGCATATTACATGGCGATCCCAGGTAAGAAAAAAAAACAATTGTGTTCCTAAATTTCAACTATGTATTTTTTGCAAGGAGGCATGTTAGAACATAATTTATTAGAATAAAACCTTTATTTTGGCGAGAAGAATCTTGAGTTAATTTTTTTCATACTACCCCCTTAGAAAATGACATTTACGACCCTTGAATTAGGGTAAAAACCCTTGGGGAGGTAAAATCTAACAGGTTTTTAAGTTTAGATTTTTCTCGAGACATTTTTTAAAAAGTTCGTACTCTTTCTCGTTTATTTCACGACATTTAGTTGACAGAAGATTTAGCGATACCAACTTGGCAAATTCTAAAACGTCTTGAGGAATACTATCCTCAGCTTCTTTTTCATCGATAATTTTCATGATTGAAATAAAGAACATCCCTTGAAATACGTCTAATCAACATGTTGTAAACAACGTTTTGGCAATGCCAGTCTGTGATGTATACTAACCGATTTCAAATGTTATATTTTTACAGAAAAGAGAATACAAAGACCATTTTTGAAAATTACCTTAAAAGGTAATAGGAAAAGTTATATACATTCATCTAGAGTAAATTACATTTCCGCTTCGCGTCGGGCATCAAACTATCCGCGTGTGGAAAAGGGGCACTTTCCTCCCTTGGTTTGTAAATAACTATTACATCTACTTCTGACTTATCCTGTATAATAATACAATAAAGGTCCCTTATAAAACACATATGTTGTCCAATTCGAATAAACTTCTGATGACTATAAGTCACGGACGTTACTGATCTATGGTTCATAGCTTTTCCATATTCCACAAAAATAGAGTTTCAACTAAACATGGTTGGAATTGGAAGCTAATTTCATTCTTCTTGATCCCCGTGTATTCGTCGGTTTCTGTGAACGAGAACCAAGAGTGTCTATTTTTAATGAAATAAAGTTACTGATTAAAATGTTAAAGTAAAACGGAGAATATTGATAGGGGTTGCCATCTATCTTGGATTAAAAACACGAAAAAACATCCGATAAATTTAAGTCCCAAGACGAACGTTCCATCTCGGCATTTCGCGCCTGGTAAAGATAGTGGATGATTTTAATTAGATATTTAATTGCCGAAGCCGGGGAAAAAATTGTCGTTAGTTCATTTCGAGTTGGGCGTTTTTCTCGTCTTAACTACGTGTAAATTGCTCTAGTAATACTCGGGCTAAATTAAAATCAAATGATTAATTTAGAAAGACGCGCTGGCGTTCGTCTGCTTGATGCTGCAATTGCAGCTTCATCGAGTTAGCTGTGACGATTTCCTGTACAAATATACCGGCCTGCTCTGATTAAAAATGTTTTGGATGGGTGAGTTATCATAGAGAGTATGTTTCTCCACAGTAATGCCAAGGAAACGTATGTTGAATTACAAAAGTATACAGTGAACAACGACAGATTTTGAACAAAATTCTAATCCAAATTATTGGTTTAGATATATTAAGGACACTTACGTAATTTGGAAACATGCCTTGAAATCATTTTTCTTTCCCAATCTCGAGTAATTCCTTTCGTCCAAATATCCCCACGATCATTGAAGGTTCATGTACTGGATGTTTTAGGCTCTAGGATACTCTGTATATCGAAAACGACATACGATTTTGAAGTCCCTATCAATAAATAATTTCATACTGAATCCCTTTCAAAACTGTTAACTATCCAGCCCTATTTTAGAGCTGTTGATCTCGATCTTCCAGCTTCAGCAACGGAAATTTTAAAAATAGAATACACACGATTTTCGAACTACCCACCTATTACAAGCAATTTCATATAAAACAGTTGAAACTTTACTATTGTACATCTCTTTAGGAACTCGATTTTTCATAGATTCATTTTGTTTTGGGTCAGGCCTCGATTTTGTTTGCTGGGCAGCAAAGTGATGAGGCGATTCAGAGGATTATAGTAAATGTTATTGAAATAATAAAAGTATGAAAAGTACATTATTACTTCGATTATTCCATTGTTAATTGAAGCTATCAGTGCATGAAGAGCTCAATTTTTACTATAATGCCAAAAATGGTATGTATGAAGGTGTTACCTCATTTTCTTTGCGTTAGTACAGACTGGTTCATGGATGTCGACAAGAACCTTAAAAACTGAAGTGCAAAATACGTTTACTCAAGTTTTGTTGTACTTATTGGAGCAAGAAGGAGTTATCTTCTGGATTACCGCTTTCTTCTGGTGTAAACTAGAAGGAAGTTGATGAGTTATTTTGGTATTGTTGTACAGTTTAGATAAAGTTTTTCATTTATTGTGTTCAGCAAAAAGTCCTTCCTCAGCGAGGTGGCCATATTAACCGCAAGAATCAAACACCCAACGAGCAGCTTGACATAGTCCGAACATATTAAGGTAGTTGTCGTGAAAAACGCGTACAGTCAGAAAATTCTGAATTTTTGTATATTTAATAAGGACATGAAAATACAATTACTATTAAAATTTGAAGTCAATTGACCGTTTCTAACTCAAGATACACTTAATTAAAAATCGGTCCATTAACATGGAGAGTATAGGCACTACATAGAGTTTGTACCAGTTTATCAGTTTTTATAAGAAACTAACTGTCAGAAATTTTTAAAACACTAACAGTCACTTAATGTTTGTATTCTGAATTAAAAAAAAAAAAAAAAAATATTGACCGTCTCATTGTCAAGAAATATTAATTTCAAGTTCAACAATTTATGAGAAAGTATACGTACTAGCCAGTTGGACATGCATATGAGTACTGTGTGGGTTACGTCTCCATGGGTACAGTCTTACACAAAAATTATAGCACATTCTGCTACAAGCTCGTGTGCTCTCTGACCGCGCGCATGATACAAGACTTTCTTACAATATTGTACCACGACAACTACCTTAAATCTTTTCCTGCAGAAATTTTATATTATTCGAGAAATAAAAATGCACATCGCTTATAGTACTTATCTCCTATGCTATCAATAAACAAAATGTATAAAGTATACAAGAACCAGTGTTCTGAGTCAAAACCAGGCCAAACATACAAACTTTTGTTTCCGAATTTAATTTTGGCTTTGGATCTCCAAAATCAGATATCTACAAAGTTTGTGCTTCTAAAGAAAAAAATTACGAACGTGTTAGGCCTATAAGGCAGCGTTTGAAGAACAGAAATTTGGCACATGAGGGTACCATTCGATACATTTTGATCGGTATGCAAAAAATATTACGTTACGGTATTTGTTTTCTGTTTTTTTAGATTTTCGTTACGGTATTTGTCTTTTGTTTTTTTTTCTTGATTCGGTCGCCGCGCTCAAAGCCCGCGATAAAAGCTATATGCAATAGCTTAAGCATATCTGGCAGCACAAAAAGTGATAAAAGATGACCCATAATTTTAAAATTACTTTTATTGTCGTGAGTATTGACACAATTTCATTTTGATTTTAGTTTAAACAGAAAACGCTGCGACAATATTACTTTAACCCTTAATATTCCAAAATTGCTAAAAAGTGACTTAACACCTTCATGCACTAATAGCCTCAATTGGTGATTACAATTTCAAACAACTCCTTCTCTTGGTTTTTTATACCCAAATACGCATCTACATCGTTGTTCATAGCAACGAATTGAACGAAAATTGTCGAATAAAATCCACTTGTCTACTTCTTCATTATCGTTATATCTTGTTTTATAACTTCATCACAGTATGTTAGAAGATTGGCAGCACATCTTCTACAACGGTTGGAAATAAAACAAACGCGTGTTATTGGATTTGTTTTGTTTCCTGCGAGACACGCGATATGGACCGAATAAGTTATACGACGCACGTATATACCCGGTCCTCTTACTCTCGCTCCTCGTCTCGCCGGTCATTTCTGAGCTACAGGAGTAATGACGTTGTCCTGGGGGAGTCTATGATGGAGATGGCCAGGGAAACACGTCATCCACATCAATTTTTCTAAGCTGACTTTCGTTTCGCTCGACCCCATTTCTCCGTGTGTGTGCGCGCGAGCTGCGTTTTGTTTTTATTGTTTCTATTACTCTCGTTTATTGAGTTGTTCATTTAAAATTTACGCGATCCCTCTCTTTTAAACTCGGCAATCTGTCGATACACAAACGCCGCAGAAAGGCATTTATCGGAATTGTCTGTGGAAACTATGACTTCATGGCTTTGATGTATCCTGTATTGTACAGAAGAATTCTTCAGGTAAGGCCTTCTGGGTCACGTTTGTAACTGGGGAATTTTAATCTCCCTATCTGCCGTCCAGTGTACTTTAGACATGTACACGTACTTGCCTTCCCCTACAATCAACAGCACGCCACTGCTCGGCAGCAGTGGGGGCTCCTCGGAGAAGGCTAAGGAGGCTCAGCCTCCTCACCAATTTATCTTATTGATCATTTTCCATTTTATTTTCTGTTTCTCTGATAATTCTTCAAATTTTACAATTAATTCCCCGTTCTCAGTAGTTATTTTTAATCTGGCAACAGTGGCCAGAGGCTAGATTCTCTATATATCTCAAACGCTAAATACGTGTGGTCAACACAGTTGCCGTTTTTCCAACCAGTCCAATTGCCAAATAGGGTAAAACAGCGGATATGGCAACACTCTCTGTAGGCTAGCTTCTCGTTCGCATTCGGTCGGTCGTATGAAATACGATGCGACACGTGCACCGTCAGTTATTGTTTCTATTTCGCGACGCGAACTAAAGTTAAGTTATAATTTAGCTGTTCGGTGAGTTATTTAACGTTAAAATGAGTAGTGATTTAGTTGCTGACTTCTTAGAAAATCCATTTAGTGAATTAACATATGACAGAAAAGTGTTTTTTAAAAATAAACGGCCTTTACCGGATTTGAAAGAATTAGTGATGACAGGTATGTTTCAAAATCGAAATACACAATAAATTATATTGCTTGCTATTTACATCTGATAGAACTTCATGTTGGGGGCACTCGGGTTATGATGATTTGAAAACTTTAGCTCGTGGTATAGACAGACATGAAAAATCGCAGGAACATATTACATCGAGTATTAAGTTTAAATTAAACGGTAAACAGAATATTGTTAAAGGAGGAAAACACATAATTTGGTAGACACGAAACTACATTATAAACAACTTTTTTTATGAAATTTTAGATACTATTAAAGGTCAAATTGAGATTCGATTTTCCGATTTACATGAATTGAAGTTTTTCGACTTGACGAATAGAAGATTTTTCGAATCTTTTTCAAAAGAGTTTCCCAATACACTTTTAGATAACTTAGTTCTAAAATATAAATTTTTTGATAAAATAACACTGCACAATGAATTATGCGTTATATACTCGGATAAAGATATTTTAGGCCAGTACGACATTCACGCCGATATGATAAAATATATGATAGACAATGATTTGCAACAAGTTTTACCTTAGTTTTATAAACTACTTTGTTTGACAGTCACCATTCCTGTCACGCCGGCATCGGTGGAGAGATCATTTTCTACTCTCAAACGAATTAAAACTTACATGCGGAATACAATGGGCCAAAATCGTTTATACAATGATAGTTTGATATCTATTGAAAAAGATTTAGTAAAACACTTAAAACAAAATGATACATTTTATGATAATACTATTGATCATTTTTCGCAACTAAAGACCGTAGAATTCCGTTAATATAAAAAAAAAGTTAATAAAAATAATAAAAAAAACAAAATAAGAAAAATTTCAAAAAAGAAGAAAAAATATCAAAAATCCAAAGAAAAAAAAGAAAGAACAAAAAATGTTTTGCCAAGAGAGACTCTACACCTCCACGTTTGTTCTTGCTTGACAACAATTAATTTTGTTACTGAAGTAGCTGGTACGGTCGCTGTGCAAAGGTTAAATTTATTGGCTGAATAGAGTATATTTTTACAAAAACGTTTTATGTCCAGCCTCCTTTCTTAAAAAGTTCACGAGCCGCCACTGCTCGGCAGATACCAACGCCTTAATTGCAGAGGAGACGGTTTTTTGAATCATCTGGGCCCCTCTCCATTTGGTCTCCTATCATCAGCCTACTACATATCATTGCCCTGGCCGCGAATCCATTACCCAGAAATCTGGGATAGGAAGCACACACACCAGACTTAAGGAGTGAAACCATGTGGTGCAGCATTTACCCACGCAGAGACAGCTGTTTTTTGCCCGTGGAAGGACTACTTTAGGCGGACCAACTGCGGGCACTACCTGCTAGACTATATCGTTGCTCCTTCTGGGCTATAGCCAACTTTCACCTCCTCGTGTTACTTGTTTTACCAGAAACGTGGACGAGTAACCGTTCGGCATCGTTCATCGTTCGTACCGCATATGTCTACCACGGCCGTGCATCTGTTGCGACCAGTCGTCTTGGAGAGGAAGGCACTGCGCTGTGGTTTTTATGGGTAAACGTTTTGTGGTACACCGTTTACCTGACGTTTCGCAGAGGCACCTTTTTTCGCCCCGCTCGGTCTGGCAAATGCTACTTTAAGCGAGAACCTACATACATATGGCGCAATAGACACCGTGCTTGCTGACTATCCTCAACCGTTTGTCAAGGTATAGTCCCACTCGCCTACTCTTGTTAGACTAACCTACGTTTACAAGCCATCGTCAGCCTCGTTCAAGTTTGGGCTTCCGCATTTGCCTACCACGTCCGTGAATCCGTTCGGACCAGCACTCTGGGATAATAAGGCACTGTATCGTGGTTTTAGTGGTGAAATGTATATGGTTCCCAGCTCACCAGATCTTTTGCAGTGGCAACTATGAGTTTCGCCCTGAGGGGTAACTTATCTCCAGACCCGCGCAAAGAACGTTGCTTGCTGAAGCTACTGCCGACCATGTAGGTCTCTCTCCAGTAGTCTTCTGGGTCAGTCAGCATGAGTTCCAGCCAATCTTGAAGACATGGTGATGGTCGACGAAACGTTGGCGATTGTCATTCTCCTGTGGCGCTTTATCCATGAGGAATATTCGATCGTGATTGCCCTGAAAACGCTGATTCGAGTGCATTATGTGTTATACTTGATTGCGGTTAACATAGGCCATATCCTATCATAATGGATTTTAAATGTGTCACAAACTTTATCAGTCGATCAGTAAAACATCGTTTCTACTTACCCTCATTATCGTAGTACGAGGGCAAAGTGAAAAGTCCCTGAAAAATAAAACAGATGGCACCACAATCAAAATCCCATGTCATATTTGTGACGTACCATCTCTAACTAAAAATTTCAGACTGATATGTCATTCAGTTCTGTTTTGATATCCATCGAAAGCAAGCAACCTTGTAGATTATCGTAAACATGGAAAAAAGTTAATTTCGCGTCTTGATTGAACATTTTGGTTACTTTTCACCATCGATTTGAACAATTCACAAGTGGTTTACTAATTTTCATTGTGGTAGTTTGACCACAAAGAACGCCGAACGTTCTGGTCGTCCAATTGAGGTAACAACGCCAGACCCGTGACAATCGTCGATGAAATCCATGGTATAATATTGGACGAAAGACGAGTTAGAGAGCACGAGATTGCTGAGGCTATGGGCAACTCATCCGGACGGTAGGAACATGTTGCATAAATTGTTGAATATGAGAAAGCCATCTGCGAGATGGGTGCCGCATTTGCTCTCTTTTGACAACAAGCGAGACCGTGTGAGAACTTCAGAGGACTGTTTGGCGATGAAGGTGTTTGACGATAAAGGTGATTGGCGAAGAAGGACTTTTTGCGCCGTTTCGTAACCGTGGACGCAACATGGATCCATCCCAACACACCATAGATCAAAGAACAGTCGGAACAGTGGGCTTGTCCTGACGAATCCAAGCCGAAAAAGGCCAAAGAGGGCTTATCGGCCAACAAAGTTATGGCGACAGTTTTTTGGTATGCACACGGTATCGTCCATATCGATTACCTTGGAAAGGCAAAATGATCACCGGCGTATATTATACAGAGCTGTTCAGATAATGGACTCACGATGAATATAACAAAAACCTACCACATACGCTTTCTGCCACCCGATTGCAATATATTCCTCAATGTACGCGGCCGCTCTACCCAAAGCAAAGATACCTTAGAATTCTTAGGTTCAATCTTAGATAGAAAATTGACCTGGGAAGCACATATAAATACACTATGTTCTGAATTAGGCACTACTTGCTACACAGAAACTTGAGAGAAACACTATCATTTCATTCATTTAACATTTTGAGAATTCTCTACTTTGGCTCAGTTCAATAAAACCTACAATATGAATCGATTTACTGGGGTTCTTTCAGTTATTTTGCTCAAGTTTTTCACTCGCAAAAAAAATTATTACGGAGTATTTACAAAGCTCCGCCACATTCAATATGTAAACCCTTATTTAAACAATTTCAAATCCTACCATTGCCCTGCCTGTATATTTTCCAGTTGGTAATGTATGTCAAAGAAAACGAAACAAAATTCAAAAAAATTGTGAGGTGCATCCATATTTTCCTTTATGATTAAAAAAACTGTTCTAAAATGTCGATGATGAATAAACTATCTTTATCTATCTCTAGAGTTCACTCCACTCAAGAGTTTTTGAATCTTAATGTTTTTGACTGTATAATTCTCAATGTTTCCTCCTGACTAATCCATTAAATTTTGCATGTATGTACACGCATCAAAAGAATCTAAGGGTCAAGCATATTTAGGGATTATTTGTTAATTCTCGGAGATCCACGTGGCATTATCGCGTTGCAGATCTTTGTTTGTTATTTACACAATACTTTTTTATCATTTTGAACATCATGGCATGTGTTCCTCTTTTTTCCAACGACTATTCATTTTCTTCATGTCGTTCCTTGTTTCATTCATCAGATCAAATCAGATGTTATCCGACCAGCGAATGGTAATTATTTAAAATTGTAAGTAGTGTTGTTTGTCTAAATTATGGAACGTAATCACCTTCAGAGAGACGTGCACTTAAGGGCCATTGGAATGCTTCAAGCTGGAATGTCGCAGAGAGTTGTAGCCAATGAATTAGGGACTAACCAGTCCACTATAAGTCGTTTATGGATTCGTTATAATCAAACTGGTGATGTTAGAGAGCAACATACTGGCCGTACCAGAATAACAACGGCGGCACAGGATAGATTTCTGAGAAATCCAACCCACACGGCAGGTCAACTAAGTTTGGAACTCAGAAACGCTCACCATATACAGATAAGTGACCAAACTGTGAGAAATAGACTACACGAGTCCAATTTACGTGCCAGGCGTCCATGGAGAGCTCCACCATTATCCAGAGGAAATCGCGAAGCCCGAATAGTCTGGGCTAGAAATCACATCGAATGGGTCGTGCAAGAATGGACTCCTGTGTTGTTTAGTAATGAATCGAGATTCGGTTTACGTCCAGATACTAGACGTACTCGTGTATGGAGACAACCTGGAAATGTTTGGAGGCTTAGGACTGCACAGGAAGTTCACAGCTACCAAGGCGGAACGGTGATGGTTTGGGGTGGTATCAGCATTCGCGGAAGAAGCGACCTCGTATTGCTGGAGAGGTTTGTAAATGCTCTTCGATATAGGGACCTGATATTAGAACCATTTGTCATTCCGTATGCAGCTGCAGTAGGTGAAAACTTCATCTTCATGCATGACAATGCGCGCCCTCATACCGCCGCGATCGTAAGAGATTACTTGGATGAGAGTGGTATAAGTGTTTTGGATTGGCCTGCTCAATCGCCAGACCTGAATCCGATTGAGCTTGTGTGGGATTTGCTTGGCAGAAGAATTTTAAGGCGTAACATTCTCTTCCAGACACGAAATCAATTGTTCCATACTCTGGTTGAAGAATGGAATGCGATTGATCAGGAAAGCATCGATAACTTTATTCTCAGCTTACCAAATCGATGTAGGGCAGGTTTGAACAATCGCGGTGGACACACTCTGTATTAGACATTGACCAGTGACAATTTTTTTGCTCAGAATCCTGAGTGCATTGAATTCGAATTTTTCACTCTTTTCAGTTAGATTAAAGCTTTCAATTGATTTGCAAACTTTGTATAAAATTATAAATAAATTATGTGGGAAAAGATTATGTTCTACGTGGGTAACAAAAATTGTATTGAATTTCCCATTACCAAGTGACGAAACCCTAAAAATATCGCTGACCCCTACATTTTTTTGATGTGTGTATTTTGTATGTAAGACTTTAGTGATGATTAAATTTACTTTATTTTCACTTTACTTTGCTGTTGGATCGATTCGCATTTGGCAAAGAAAAAAGTGCTCTTCCACCAGGGCAAAGAATCGGCTCATGGGTCCGCAGTCGTAATTGCAAAATTGCATGAGCGCTACGAATTGCTTCGTCTGTTCGTCATCCACCATATTCTCCAGATTTGGCTCCCTGCGATTTTTATCCATTTCCAAACTTGAAGAAATGGTTCGGCGGAAGGAGATTTTGCTTCAATCATCACTGAAACATAAGCCTATTTTGAAGGATTGTCGGAATTGTATTATTTGGAAGGGACCGAAAAATTAGAAAAAAGTTGTACGAAGTGTATCGGACTGCAAGGAGATTATGTTGAGAAATAAAATAAGTTTTGACCAAATAAATCATTACTTGTTTCATTTTTCAGGGACTTTTGACATTGCGCTCGTATGTACAGTAAGGGAAGTATTGAACTCGACCCAAAAAATAATATCAATACGAACTGGTTTAAGTAATTGCGTACAGCTTGTGCAATCTGGATTAAATTTGCACATAATCTCGAGTGGTTCAAAAGAAACAATTGAGCTCGAAATGATATCGAAAAAACCATGGCAAGTAAGATCGCAAATATACGGTCAATTTGCATATTTTCGTAATTGTCTTCTCGATAACTGAATTTGGGGTGGCCAAAGACATAAATAAGATTTTAATTAATTCATTGTCCGGCATTGGTGCATGACGTTGCTAAGTAGGCCGCTACCGACCATTCGATTGTTTTAGCCGGGGGATAAATGCAAATCGACCATTGTTGCGTTCTTTCAATTGTTACTTAAAACTGTGTAACGCCGTCCTGATTTTTGTATGAAAGAATTGTATTAAGGGCGGCTTTTGTTTTACTTCGTTACGGTGACTAGATTTAAACCCCATTATGCCCTTCGGAAACGCAGTAAAAATTTATTGCTTTCATTAACCACGGACAGCACGCCAGACTCTAATAATATCGGTGGTCGTATAACGTTTTGATGACCTGTCGGAGTGAATATTCTGTGAACTAGGTTCTAAAGCTCTTGCAATCGGTCAATTAACTGGTTGAAAAAGGGATAAAAAAGACGACAGTGGATTGTATTCTTACACATACAGTATTCTTCTATTCTATCAGGAACTCTTTGCTCAAGATATTTTTAACACAGGAAACTCTTTCGCATTATCCATTATTTGAGTGTTATAAAATTTCTATGGATTCTAGAATATTGAGTTACGTCCTTTTTCTTAAATATGTAAACTATTGGGCTTAACGAAGATTCGCGTAATTAGAGTCCTCTTTTTTGAGGATGTAACTTCGCAAATGCCCGTTAAACATTACACTAAAATGTCGTCCAATATGTCCTATATACAGGATATACCAATTTCGATGTTTGTGTAGGATAGCTTGGTACTATAGAAGATACAACAAAATGAAAATCACTTTCTCGATCTCTTTTTTCAAATTCACTGGAAGAACCAAAAATTTTATCACAGTAGAGACCAATATCTAGGTAATTTAGAAGGGATGGAAATGTATAAACGGAAAAGCAAAAATTCCCTTTATACAGGGTGAGTCAGTTTTTTGTAGACAAACTGCAACAGGAGATAGAACAGATGTTTTTAAGGAGAAAAGTTCCTATAAACATATGTCGTAGAAGGCTTCGTTTTCGAGTGTTGAAATTGAAAAAAAATTTCATTTTTTGCGAATATCTCCGGAACCCTTTATCGTACAGAAAACAGCTTTTGTGAGCATTTTCTACTCATAGTAAGGTATGTTCTGTGCTGTAAAAAAATTCTTTTTAGTCATAATTGGTGAAGATTTTGAAGGGGTAGTGGGTGTTTTTCTCCCCAACTTCTACGCCACTGAAAAAAGTACGGTTTTGAGACCACCATTTGAACCGTCAATGCTTTCTACACAAAAAAGGTACACATGGTCATAAGCTCTAAAGTTGACCGTTTTCGAGAAAAATCAACTTTTATGTTGAAAAACATGGTCAATCCTTTGGTTTTGTTACTTGTTCTAACGTTTGAATAAATTTTGTTTAATTAGGAAGAATTGACCATGTTTTTCAACATAAAAGTTGATTTTTCTCGAAAACGGTCAACTTTAGAGCTTATGACCAAGAGTACCTTTTTTGTGTAAAAAACATTGGCGGTTCAAATAGTTGTTTCAAAACCGTACTTTTTCAGTGGCGTAGAAGTTGGGGAGAAAAACACCCACTACCCCTTCAAAATCTTCACCAATTAAGAGTAAAAAAATTTTTTTATCGCGCTGAACATAGCTTACTATGAGTAGAAAATGCTTACAAAAGCTGTCTTTTGTACGATAAACGGTTACGGAGATATTCGCAAAAAACGAAATTTTTTTGTCAATTTCAACACCCTGTATCTCGACAACGAAGCCTTCTACGACATATGTTTATAGGAACTTTTCTCCTTGAAAACATCTGTTCTATCTCCTGTTGAAGTTTGTCTACAAAAAACTGACTCACCCTGTATAGATATTTTTTTACAATAATACATCAATCTATTTGACCAATTTTTCAATATTTTTTAATGTACTAAAAATTCAGTACTTTTGCTGTTGCGAAAAACTGTCTGAAAAAAAAATTGTGAAACAAAAATTGATTAGAACGCCTTAATGTATACGTTTGAATGTTTTCAATTTTTTCAATTAGTGTTACGAACTCATGTTCTTCCGGAAAAACTCAGACAAAACGCACTTGAGGAAAAACGTGTAATTCGAAATTTTCTCAGATTTTTTCTCTACTTCTTACACCCCCCACACATTTATAGAAAATTTCGAGAGGGCACATCTCGCATAACATTAATTTTTCAGAAAAATTCTTTGGATTATAAACCTCTTATTTTCGGCCAAATTAGGTAAGTATATTATTTTTTCTCATTTTCACCCAAATTCTACAAATTACGAAACCCTTAATAAAAGGCGAGTTTTACCGCTTCGTTGACTATGAACTAATAAGTGAATCGTAAACACAGTTCATTATACGAGAAGTTGAACGTCGCACATTGTTCATTTCGTTCAATTTCACTACAACAGAGAAGAAATTCCAAGTTAAGGAAGAGTCCTTGTACGACATGTCCCGATGCAGGAGCATATTATTTGATAATAGATCATGTAGAATCCGTCTCGAAGGGCGCAGGCAATGGTGCAGAAGGAACATAGAGAACGGAGGGTAGTTGGACGTATTTGAAACACATTCGCGCCTTAGGTGTCTCAGAATTGACATTATTTTGCAATAAATTACGGAAAATCGTACCCCCGACGAGTATATATGCGAAAAATATCGGGGCAAACTCTCACCCTCTCTAGACGGTTTTGCATCTGAAAGGTGACAAATACACAGTTTGAGTGCTATATTGTTCGGAATTGGAGTTATTCCTTTTCTTTTCTACATACTGGCGTCGGATATTTGTATTTTTGATTTACTGCGAAGTTCAAATTTCAATTTTCCATACAAGGAAATAGTAAGAAAATGACACTTGAGAAACAAAACATAACGTAGCATCCAACAAGTACACAGTATATTCATTTAAGTTAAAACTGATGTGACGTCATGGATCAAAGTCAGCCATTGTTTTGTGTTTTCAAACAAAATTAAAAGTTCTTTACTTATTATATCTAATAAGACAAATTATTTATAATCCTAAATGTAATTTAAAAACTGTTAGTGTTTGCCAAATGTTTGAAGAAAGTAAAGTAAGTACTTACATAATGTTATTGTTTCTCCTTCCACCTGAAAGATTTAGATAAAGATACGGAAAATTTACTCTCGGCTCCAAGTCTATATTATTAATCCATACTGTAATGTTAAAGTAACCATTATTATTTTCGGAAACAAACACTCAATGAATCATGTGAAAGTGTATTTCATTTTCTGTTATTATACATTAATTTACAACAATGTAATTTATACTAAAACCGTTAATTTTTTCATATTAGTTCGATTTTTATACCTGTTCCAGCTGAAGCATTTTCCACCGACGTTGCCTCAGCTGAAGGTTTTTCATTATTTATTATAAAAAATCGAAAAAAACTTAACTTTGGTACTATTGATTCTTTTATCTTTTTTAACACGGGGGTGGCTCTATTACTCACACCACCTCATCCAACACCACTCCCTCTCTCGGACTAATAGAGATTTATAAAGATGTCAAAAACTCCTATAACCATATCCTAAATGATCGGTTAGACCTATACCAAAGTGATCTTTTCCGTTGTCTTTCAAAGCGCTTTTACAATAATTCTTAAGGTGAAAAGTCCTTGAGAAATAAAACAGATGGCGAAACAATCGAAAATCCCATGTGACATTTGTGATGTACCATCTTTAACTAGAACGTATCAAAATTTTCAAACAGATACGTCATTCGGTTCTGTTTTGAAAATAAAGCAACCTTGAAGATGGAAGAAGTAATTAAACATTATTTATTGCGTGTAAAAAAAGGAAAATCCATAGAATGAATCGGCAATTGTAAAAGGTGATTCTATATATTCAAGTCTTTGTAAAAGAGAAAAATAAATACCTAAAATACTGTAATCTTTGATTAATTTGTTTTATATTATTTTCTATTAATCTATGATGAGCTCAAGTAACTGTAAAGCCTGAAGATAATAGAATTAAAGTATTTAATAATGGGATTAAAAGGATCAATTGCTTTGGGGGGTTAATTTATACCTAATTCAATAGTTGGAGATAATCTAGCATGAAAAAAATTATTCCTCATCGTAATCCTAAAGTTACTACTAATGTATTAGCTTGGTAAGCTCTTTCTCATGTAATATCGTCATCATTGAAATATAATTAAAATTATAATAATTCATCTAAGAAAGAATAACTTTATATTTATTAAATGAAATCATTTAATGATTCCTATTATAAAAATAAAAGCATCAAAAGGACCTAGAATTGGTGAAGGACCAAAATCTACTAAATGAAATGGATGATTTTTATTTGACATTATTTTACTTCTCTAGAATATAAAGACTATGTTGAGAAATAAAATAAGATTTGACCAAATAAATCATTTCTTTTTTCATTTTTCAGGGACTTATCATCTTGCCCTCGTATTTATTTTCTCGAATTTGTCGAGTGTCAATATTGCGTGTGTGCTTAGTAGTTAGATTTGAATAAGGATGAATGTCGTGTCTTCACAAAAACTCATTCTCCCTTCATACCAAACTCCAATTCCTTATCGATAACAAGACAACATCCTCATTCTGAATCGAAGGAAGTGCAACGCCTAATCGCGCGGGGGTTCACTCAACACCCCGCCAGCTATTCTAATTTGCCTGTAAGGACTCCTGTCTGCTCGTAACAAGAGAACGTAACTTGCACGCTAGGTCACTCACGAAGAAGGCGGCGACAGATGACAATCGTACCGCCCAACAGTCGACTGAGGTCCGCTGCCGCGCAGCACACGACCACCTTTCACCTGGGATTGATTTTTATAATTCTCACAGCTCAAATTACGTAATTATGTGCTTACGACTCGTGAAGGACTCCGGGTACTCGACGACGTCGACAACGACAGTTCACCAAACCAATTTCGCATTGTTTATGATCGCAGCTCCCTCGTCTTATGGACTCCTTCAGGAGTCGTTTTGCAGCGATCCCCACGACACCGTTCGAGTCAACTTCACGGCCTGCGTTTTTTAAATCGTCCACTGGTTGGGAATCGAGTCGGCTCGCAAGCATCGTTTGTTCAATCACACACGGATTGATTAATCGTTCGATTAGAACTCGAAATGTTTCCATGTTTCAAAATCTTCAACACATCAAAACAAATTCCCTCAAATTAAAACCATTGATATTCGAAACAAAATACCTTTAATATCTGCTATTCGTAGTCCAGTCATTTTACGGGGATTTTTTTTCATTTGTAACTTTTTTCGACAAATTACGTAAGTATATAGGAAGGTGAGGAATGGCGTGTACCTTAAGGAAAAATAGTAACAAAAAACTTTTTTTAATAAAAACCTGGACAGGGCTGCAATCGCGCCAGTAAACCTAATCCGTTAACTAAAGCTACTTCTCCCTACCGGTCAGTAAGTGGCTTCAGGTTCTCAAATCGTGAGCCCTCATTAGCCTTATTGAATCGAGAATGACTGCTTTCTGCGTTCGATCTGTCGAAAAAAAATCTTCTAAGATAGACTGTCGACGTGGAATCTGATAAAAAAATTCTATCGTTTCATCCTTTACTATGTGATATGAAATGTTATCACAGTTTTCTTACCGAAGACATCATATTTATCCGATCTATCAAGATCTGCGCAGAGCTCTTACAGGCCGGAATGATCTTCAAATTCGAACGCAACGAAGACCGAAATCCGCATAAAACACCGATAATACGACCTTGTGGTCTGGGTATAGCGTGCGGATCGCCAACAGGAGATCTTGATACTTTGTCCGTTTTTCCTCCTCTTTCAAGACTATGTTCTTGTTTCCCGGAGAAGTGAATTCGATGACATACCTACATAGTCTTTGTTTTTAAGCTATTGAATTGGCGAACGAATCAAGAAAAAAACAAAAGACAAATACCGTAACGAAAATCTAAAAAAAACAAAAAACAAATACTGTAACGAAATATCCTGACACCCACCACTCCGCCTACCATGTAGCTCGGCCGAGCTTAAAATTGTCGAAATGTTAACTTTGAACCTTTTAAAAGGTCGTGATAACCCCAAACTGGGTCGAAAACTGTTTTGAATTGGTTAATTTTCGATAAATCGAATGACGTTCACGTGAGAAGCGCGTAGGTCGCGAGTTAGAAAAGTGCAAATTTACAGTACATAGAACGTCTTAACGAGGACTTTTCCCATGCGGTTTTCGCTCCATGTCGTTAGTTTATGAACGGGGCCAACTAAATAGCATAGTCTCGGGCCCCAAAATGTCGATTAAATAGGAAAATTTAATTAAAACAGTTTGAGGTATTCTCAGCTGTCACCTACTAGCATCTGACGTGCGACGTACGAAAGGGAATTTTATAGCTACTTAAATATACCGAAAGCGGGTAAAAGCTAGCGGCCCATAGCCCAAAATACTTTATTCCAACTGGCGCCGGCCGCACGGGGTTCGAAACGGCCCCAAACAAAATAGAGGTAAAATGTATAAACTCTAACTTACGCGCAGCGAGCTCCTCGAGGATATGTCAAAATGATTACGTTCGTAGCTAATTACATAAGTTGTCTGGCGTTCATGCAATTGTGTTTTTATACAATTCGAACCTTCTAATTTCGATAGGCCACGTGAAAATCCCGGAGCCGGAAGCGCTATCGAGATCTGAACGTTAAAACTTTTCGTATAAAATTGTGTTTACAAGCCAACTGACACTTGTCACCATATATAACTCTACTACCGGTAGTAGAGTTATCTGTGCTTGTCACAGAATACTCTTCATAGAGATCAAGATGATACTCTTTTTTACTCATAATTCGTGAAGATTTTGAAGGGGTAGTGGATGTTTTTCTGCCCAACTTTTTCCAGTGGCGTAGTGCTATGCAATAGCTTTACCGCGGCAGTCCCCGAGTGCCACACGTTTCTTTTTTTTTGTTTAACGAGCAGGCCTTTTCGATTTTATGGACCTGATGGTCGGAAACGGGTAATTCCAGTATATCTGACATTTTTCGTTTCCGACAACGGACTTAATATCTTCTGGCATGTAAGGTAGCACCAGCACTTGGGCTATTCCGTACGAATGCCTTAGATGGTAATTCAGCACCCATAGGGCCGCATTAAGACGATGGGTGTACGCCGAGACCGCTTTTGCCGGACATGCCGACAGAAGGTGGAAAAGCGTTTTAGGCGCCTGCAGTCATCACGTTGCGGCGATAGACCAATGATTTGATTAAGCCATCTTGGTAAGCTACGGTAATTTCCTCGATCTCTGATGTAAGCCCGGCTGCTCATGGTAGCCGAAGGTCAGCCTGGTTGACCAGCAGAGTGTTTCGATGTTTCTGTAGAAAACATCGGGTATTAGCTTGTCCATTTTGCTCCGCGGGGCTTTCAAGGGAGAAGTTTGCTACTCGAAGACGCCCTCTACTTGGCCTTTTCGACAGATGTAAATTCGAGACCTAGTTCTTCCGCAGCTTTTTGTGCTGCCTTAACGATAAATGCTCCCACTTTTCAAATTCGTGACTTTTGACAGGACCTCGAACTTCACATCACACTTCAATGCAGAGCCTCCAGACTTAGGAGTCCTTACATCCCCGGTGACGTGGGAAATAAATTTGGGGAACAGTCGACCTAGGATGCAAACTGTGATAGAGGGATAGTTCTATTTTTTCAATAGAAAGGCTTATTCATTGTCTACATTTTTTATCTTTTGTGAAAATTCCGTATTTTGCATAGTTTAGGAGGAAAAAAATGTTTTCTCAAACACTGATAATTGAAATTCTTAGAACAAGTTTAATAAAATTGTAGTACAAAATTTAGTGAACACAAAGACAAAACTTTTCTATAAGAGGTGTTGAATGTGACCTCCACCTTCATTAATGCAAAGATCAATTCGGGGTAAAAAATTGAAATACACCCTCCTTAGCACAACGTCGGTCTCTCGTATTGCGTTTACAGCATTTTGAATTCCGTTCCACAGTTGTTCGGAATTATCAATTTGAACTTTGTATACTTGTGTTTTCAACGCTCGCGCCAGATGAAGAAGTCGCAAGGATTCAAGTCTGAAGACCGCGGAGGCCACTGAATAGGTGCTTCTTGTCCTCTACCAATCCATCTACTAGCAAATTGTTGATCAAGATATTCTCTTACGGCACGTGCCTAATGAGGTGGTGCACCGTCGTGAATGAAGAACATGTTTCGACGCAAATTAAGGGGCAAGTCTTCTAATAAATCTGGCCAAAATTAATTGAAGGAAATGAAGGTAACTAGCGCCATTAAGATGATCAGGCAATCGAACTGTCCAACCATAAAATTGTCAATAATTCCGACCCAGGCATTAATTTTGACTTCTCGTTGATAATGTCTACCTTATAGCATGTGAATTTTCTTCTGCATTAATATGCATTATGTAGGTTCGTCATGCCACGACGTGTAAAGTAAAACAAGACTCATCAGTAAACAAGATATTAGTGTGAAATCTGTTGTCAACTACTATGTGCTCCCGAATAATTTGTGTAAAATTTAAGCGTGATCCATGGTCAAGTGGCAATAATTGTTGCACTGCCTGGATGTGGAATGGACGAATTAATTGATCGCTCAAAATTCGACTTATAGTGGTTTTTGGAATCCCAATCTCTCATTGCAATGTTCGGGTACTGGTCTGGAATGTTATCAATCATTTGAAGAAGAACATTTCCTGCAATGGGTGTTCGGGCTTGTCGAGGTCTTCCAGCGTTGATTCTGACTGGCTTCAACCTCCCTGTTTCTCGAACACGTCTTTCAATTCGGGCAAAAGTTTGGTGATTTGGAATTCTCCGATTCGGATACCTCTCTTGTTAGACGCGGACACTTTCGAGGCAGTTACCTGGACATAATCCAAGGGGAATCCATATTTAATAGCTATCAATTAAAAGCAACAATAACAGCAATAGTAATTAAGTAATAACAGTAATTTGGGGAAAAACAATACAAAAGCAACTAAAAGTGAACACACTATTGAAACATGTACTGTCAACAATAAACTGGGACACTCATGAATTTGTTTCTTGTCAAAATCATGACTTTGTCCACGGCCAACTAAATTTTGTACTACAATTTAATTAAATTTGTTCTAAGAATATCAGTTATCAGTGTTTGAGAAAACATTTTTTTCCTTCTAAACTATGCGAAATACAGAATTTTCACAAGAGATATAAAATGAAGATAATGAATAAGCCTTTCTGTTGAAAGAATCTTAGAACCATATTACCACCCCCACTAAAATTATAAATAAGTATCAAAAGGATGAGGGTGGTTTTACCCCTCACCAATTTCCTTTCAATTTCTTTGGTTACTGAAAGTAGGGTAACTTTCTACAATGCACTTTTGCAAAATTTCATAAACATTTTTCCACGCATTTGTGAATAGCAAACAAAAATATGATTTTTTAAGTGAACTTTGAACTCTCCTCACGGACAAACGGTACTTTTTTTACTATATTTATTGGATTCAAACGACTTATTCAATTTTGGGACATCCTGTATATTCCTGAACCGCGTTGAAAGCTTGATGGAAATTTTCCCCCCAGAGGCAAACATTTTGAAATCATCCGTGTAAAACAAATGGGTGATCTGATGTGTCTAAACTGATATCTCAAATTCTAAAATATACGCAACATAATGGTCGCATAATGGGCCCAGCACGCTTGATTGTCTCACCTGCCTAAAGCTGAATTCGACTTTTACCTGCCCCAGAATGCGGCCAGCGTATAATAGTGCAGGCGTCTTCGTATCAATAGTGAAATTCGTTGTAAACTTACATTTTGGACAATGCGCCAGATAATTCGGTTAATGAAAGCATTGCAATAATGTAAATTTCTTAAATACGTATTAGGTAATTTTCAATCTATTAGAAATTTGGTAACCCGCAGAATTGGCCGTAAGCGAAAAATTGTGCTAACATAAAGAGGTTGAGGGAAGTTGGTGATCTACGGATTAGGCAAAGTTACCAATCTTTATCCCGATAGACCGCGCAATATTTGCGTCGGACATGGTTTTCGATAGAAGCTTTGTTGTTTTTTCCAGCTTTTATTGCTTCATTTTGAAGCTATATGAAGTGTTTCCAGTAGATGTTATCGAAGATAGAAGAAGAAGGTGTGACTTGTTACATTCTATTAATTAATAGTTAATCCGCAACAGCTTAAAAGTTTCCAGGTATCGTAACATCGTCTCATTTTTCGTTTAATGAATAATTGATGGCGGTCTTGTATTAGCCAAATTGGAATTCAAATTCGAAGGGTTGAGATGAAAAGTTGATAAAGCAATCTCATAATGTGCCATTACCGAAATTGGAGCCAAATATTGACAGAAATCTTAAATTCTAATAACGCTGCATAACGGGTTGGGTGGAATAATTGGGGAGACAATATTAGAATATTAGCAGCCATTGATTCCGTACACGCTATCGGGGTGTGCCTTGAATAAATGACATCAACCCCGTAATGACTTTATGAAAATTAATCATCATCGCCGCACACATCTAATAATAATCTATGCATTATCGGGAAACCATCTCTTGTCTTAGAAACTTGAATCTTACGTTTCACGTTAGCGTTAAGAACGAATATCAAATATTTATTCAGCATCCATATATGAATTTCATAAATAACAATAAGAATATGTTTACTGAAACAAAACTGGTATTATGTGAATACAGAAAATATACACCTAAACTTCAAGAAGTTTGTATTGTGTTGTATAATTTATTACAATAGTACAGTAGATAATTGAATATTTTAATTTATTATTCAGATAATAAATATAATTTACATTTCGAGTGAGCTATATAACAATAATTAAGAAACGCTGAAACAACTCACAAATATGTCGGCGTTTATCAATGAGATAAGATATAGACTTCGTACTTAAATTTTTTAACATTATTATTAATTGATCTCAAGGCTGACGGAAGTTTGTTATGGCCTTTTGGTCCGTTGAAGGAACATTTTTGACATTTTGTTTTGGAGAATTTATTAATTTTCATTTCTTTATTGTAAGCTGCTCTTGTGTGATAGGCATGATCATGCACTTAGTTTCCACTTTTAGATGCATGCAGATTAGACATTGATATACGTAAAGGGTTCTCACTTTTAGCACATTCATTTGTTTGTATAAAATATCCGTGGAAAATATCTTAGATTTGTTTAATATTATTTTTAAGAGTTAATTTTGTGCAACATTAAGAGGTTCCATTGCACTTTTATACAGACCCCCACGCTTCGATGCCATATTTCAATAAATATTCCACCAGAGCCTTTTATATATTTTTAAGCATACGAATATTCTTTTATTTGATAAAATTTATAAATTAGTTTTCTTACTTTGCTTGCTAAATGTTCTACTTGAACGTTCCAACTAAGATTTTTGTCAATGATTATACCAAGATATTTGATGTAGGCTGTAGCTTGTAGGTTTCCTTTTTTTGATGCCGACTGATTCATTGTGAATAGTAATAGTCTATATATTCCCAAGATAGAGCGCATGTAGACAAATGCATGCGTCGTTCAAGTGAACAGGATCATCATCATTCATCATTTGAGGGCACTTAGGCCATCATCATCATCTGAGGCACTTAGACCACTTAGTTGGGCCCATTGTACGCCCCGTGATGAGTGGCCTATTCTATTCTAGCAGGTTTGTGGCCCGCCAGAAACATAGAATATTGCCAACGCTGGCCAGGGAGTCGGCCATTTCATTTCCTTCAACCCCACTGTGTCCAGGGACCCAGATGAGTTGAACTCTATTTGTCCTGGCTAGTTCAGCTAGTGTATCTCTGCATTCTTTGAGAAGCCTTGTGTAATAAGGGATTAGTACAGGTTATTTCCAATATTTAAAAACAAAATCATTCTTAGTAAATTAAAATTTCATGTAAAATTAAAATATCTAACAGTAAAGAACATCCAGGGGTTGCCAAATGTTTTCAATATAGAATGTAGCTCGAGAAAGTTCAGGAATTTCTAAAATAAATATAAGACAATTCACACTCGCTTCAACGAGGGTGGTATGACCATAGCTGAAAGGTCAAGTAGGTTTGCAATAAATTCACACAAAACGTTGGTAATAAAGGATATAATAAACCTGTCGAACCGATACCCGATATAGGACGAGAAACTAATGGTTTGCTACAAGATAGATCTTGATGTTTTCCATCTGGAGATAGATTTAGAAATCCTCACATTCTGTACTAAAGACCTCCAGAGAGAAATCTCATTGCTTATTGATTAAACAATTCAGGGATCCGTTTCCGAATTGTAGATTGGTCCTTGAGAAAAAGGACGCATTATAAATACGTACTAGGGATAATGCCTAAAACCTTCAGTTATATTTTCTAGCTTGAATTAGTCTCTTGAGAAATCACGTGACACTTAATTTCAATTAATTTAACTTGTTAGTTTCTCCAGAGTGTTTTTGGTAAGAAGGGTGGATTTCGCTTAATCAGAATTGTTTTAGATTTTCGATCAAAGTTATTGTTCTCAGTTTTTATTCAAGTTAAATTCAACAATACTTTCAAATCATTCATTTTCGATCCCCTAGGTTCATCCTGGTTGGATATCAATTTATTAATCTTAGTTTTATTTCTCCTTTAGTTGATTTAGATTATCTAGGTATTTTATTTGAGTATAGATTTTGACCTTAGTTTTTATTCTCATTAGTAATAAAGTTAATTATAATATTCATTTCTTATTATCTTTTATTATTAGCATTATCATTTAATTGTTATTTTTATTATTAAATCGTAGGAAAAGCATAGGACCAGCGTTCGGCACCCTCATTCACTCCGTCTTAACCCATTGTTATCGTTAAATAGATAAAAATCGTTGGAGGCATATCTGGAGTATATGGTGGATGACGAACCAATTCGTAGCCCAATTCATGCAATTTTTCCATTGCGACTGCGGACCTGTGCGCCGGTGCGTTGTCCCAATGAAAGAGCACTTTTTTCTTTGCAAAATACGGCCGCTTTCGCTTCAAATCAGCTTCGACTCGATCCAACAGTTCTGCTTAATATACGCCGCTATAAGACCAATCACACAAACTGGGTCTACTTGGTTTCATGGCTTGGAAAATCCACATTATGGGGATTAGGTTGGCGTCCCAATTGTTACCAATTCTGCAAACAGAAAGCTGCAGCACTCTTGTTTAATTGTAGTTTCCATAGAAGTTTTTTGTCTAAAATGAGTCCTACGTATATGGCTTGGTCATTGATGTTGCCCACCTGGCCTGATAGAATATGGTCCTCTGTCTTGTATTCCGTAGTTAAAACTACATTTTGTGTTTTCTTATGGTTAATCTTCAGCCATTTATCTCTACACATTTTCTAAGTGCAGTCAGGGCATCGGCATACCCAATCATATGACATTCTAGGTCCTCAGTCCACCATCGACCACTATGTTTCAGAAGGTGAGTGAAAGTACTCCACCATGTAGGCATCCGTTTTCCCCAAAGCCATCAATCGTGGTGTTATCTCTGGAAACTTATAAGTTCCTGTTTTCAGCATATTCTGAATTCAGGTGCTTACTAGATTTGGAACTCCTTTATCGCCTACTCACGATACTTGCGCTGGTGGTATTGTTGAAAACGCCCTTTATATTGTAACGTGTAAATTCCACTTAACGGCTTGGAAATGGCCGCTGTAGTACAATCGGTTAACTCCTGTGACGTCAGCTATGCTGGACCGTATATTCTAAGAGTCATGGACCGTATATTCTAAGAGTCATGGACCGTATATTCTAAGGGTCATGTTTGTTCGGTGTCAGATCCGTTTCTATTTCGAGGTTGTTCTGTGAGACAGACATTGAAGCGCCAGAAAGGTGAGAAAATGGCGATTACTTCTCGTCAAATCGTTCAAGTGAAAAGTCGCATTGCTAGGTTATTTTGAACAGGGAGGTGATACCAAGCTTGTTGTTTGGAACCAAATTCTAGGAATATTCTTCCGTTGAAAACAAAGACATCAATTACCAATTTGGATTGGAATATTTGGAATTAATTGGGTAATTAATGTACCTTAGGGAATCTAAACCTAGTTTCGACGTGGCTGGTTGTGAACGAAAGTAAAGTTTGTCTTATTGGAAGGAAAAACCCTATCGTGATAGAGGTAACTATCTTTGTAATTCCATTTGATTTATTCACTGACTTCAGGAATTAATTTACCTTCATAGGTGGTATCTGACAGAACATAGGCTAGTCCTAAATTGAACAACAATTGTTATGTATTTTGTTTATGTCTGTCTTCTGACGACAATAGAACAATAGAGGTTTGAACATTTCGTGATTTCAGGGTTCTTCTTCTTCCCCTTTTTTATCTATGTTGTGGAAAATTCAACAAGAAGTGTGTTGAGGATTGCTTGAATCTGCTGTGGAAAGATTAGGAGTCGCTGATTTATTTGTGCTGTACAATCGTGGAAACGGTAATCAATTGTGGCAGGGACCCCTACATGGAGTAGAAGTAATTAAACATCACCAAGCAAGTACAACATCCGCCTCTCACAGGTCAGGCTATCTATTTGGTTTATGTAACAATTTTAATAATCATTGAATATTGTATATTGTGTAAGTTCAACTGTTCACTGTTTTAATGATTTAGGTAATTATCTTCATCCATATTTCCCATTCATTCGCTTCATATCTCATTAATATTAAATTCTGTCATAAATTGTATCAATATTAGTATTTCAAAGTAAATTTCAATCATTCTGGGTACAGGTCTTTTATTTTCCTTTCTTTCAGAGTAATTTAACCTGGGGACTTGAGTATTTGCATCCCCTAGTTATATAGATAATTCATTGGTTGGTTAAAATACTCTGGTGCCAGAATTTTTAACATCTAAAATATAACCTATGACCATCTTCACTGTAGCTGTCGGCAACCAAGTGATAAAATAGAGCTTTAGTTCATCCTTTAGTAAGAGTAAATTGTAACCCTTACATTATCTAGGAAGGCACCTACATCTTATTACATCGTTTTGCCCTTTTCAAGGTAATCGATATGAACAATACCGTGTGCATCCCAAAAAACTGTCGCCACGACTTTGTTGGCCGATAAATCCACTTTGGCCTTTTTCGTCTGTTAATTTTAATGCGTTCTAGTTAATGATGGGATTCTCGATTGTGGCGCCATCTTTATTATTTTTCAAGGACTTTTCACCTTGCCCTCGTATTAGGTAGTACTCTGTAATAATTGTTTGAAGAAGTTAATGAAAATCGAAGTTTCAATAGTTATTTTATTTGATATTTGGATTATGATTCACCTTAAAGTGGTTTCTCTTGATAGGATTGAAGCATTTTCCAAAAAATACCCCAATTCTGTTATTTCTGAGATGTAAAATTTGTTCCATCATCATCAATACAATTTAAATGAAAATGCACGCTCTAAGTTGGCAGTCCCTGGTATTGTCCTTGGGGGACTATTTTTTAACATTCCGCCGAGAGAAAAGAAACCACGAAATAAGATATCCGTATACCGCAGTGTAAAGTAAGGACGTAATTCTGTTTAACGGCTAATTAGTTTACGATACGCGCGTGCAATGTTAACTCTGCGATCCAATCAACCTAAACTAGGTGACTTGTGTTGTCTGCTGCTTTGTGTCCGTGTATTTCGGTAACTTTTATCCGGTTTCTAGTGGCCTCCTCGCTAATTCACACGGAACTCCGGTTAGCCTTCCGGGGATTGTAACAATTATCGTCGTGTAGAAACATGGACGTTAGTAGTTAACGCATTCGGAGACGATGACCATATCGCTATCGTAACGTTTCGTCGTTACGTACGAGCTCATACGTCAACAGAACCGCAACTACCGAAGAGAAAAAACATTTCTGAGACGCTATGTTGCTTCTTTCCGATTTCGGATCCGTAATCAGCGATTCCGGAAACCCCCATGGAGATATTTTCTCAAAAAATTTCCCATAATTTAAAGAAAAATAATAAATAATTCAATATAATTGTTAGAATAATGAAAATTTCCTGAAAAACGAAACAAAAAATGATTTTTTGGCCAAAACTTATTTTATTCCTATCTGTAGCATCTTGGATTCCGAACTAGAAACATTAAATATGAACATGAGAAACAAAACATAATAAATCTAAATACCGAAGTTATTGTAATTGCAAATATCTCTTATAAATGAATGTAAGTTCTATATAGGTACTACCAAAATCTGTTTTGTCCAATTCAATTTTTTCAAATTTTTTAGCAATTCAGCATGCTTCAGTATTTTAACAACAAAGCATAATATTTTATATTCAATTTATTAACAAATTAACTCTTTGAATTTTGAATTAACAATAACAATAATAAACACAAATGCTGTTGTTGTAAGTGTGTTATTGCAAGCGGTACCAACAATATTTCCAGCTTCAGAATCCAAAAAATGGTTCAATAAGGATTTCTCGAAATGAAAGTATCATGTTATTTTTTTTTTGAAAATACAAATTGAATTTGGTCGTATGTGAGGAACATTTGTTTTTCTTGAACTACCGGATCGCTTAAATATAAATTAGAAACTGTCTTTATAGTTGTTCGATGCGGCAAAGTCAATACGTTTGTACTTCTTAAAAACCTGCATGCGTGTAAATGTAAAAGTCGGGATAAAATCATAGTATTTGCAGCCTTCGCAAGTCGTCTGCAGTGTAATCTGTTCCGATAGAAGATGAAATTAGAAATTTTTAATATCTACATACATATTCACTTAGGAAGTCTTTTGCAACGCACTTTATTCAGTCATAACACTTTTATGCACGCCTATTTATAGGTAAAACACTTTTCATCACACAAGGACAACTAGGGAACAAATTTAACATAAAAATTTCCAGAAGAAACAACTAAAACTCTAATTAAATTCTAATATTTATCTCCTATCACACTAAATAATGGCCATTCGCCGTTGAGACTAAACTGTACTGTCTAAGCTACGCCTGTGCTTCAATCCTTTTTGGTAATAACATCACACTTACGTTTGTAGTCAGCGCCCAGGTCTTGACTGAGGCCATGCTGATTTATTACTCAAATTATAAATGATACATTAATAAATTATCATCGAGACTGAAACATTCTTTTCGTACAGCCACTTATAATACTTGATAATGAGTGGTAAATTGTAGATCTCGAAACATGTAGTAAATATCTGAAAATTAGGATTGCGAGAATCAAAAACTACTAGTCTTGAATTATTGTTAAAATGAACTTGGTTTTAGGTAATACAAATTTATATTTTTGCTAAATTTATATCGTTCAAAGTCATTCAAGTAATATCGATGAGTAATGAGTAAAATTGTAGATACCAATGTGGTATATAACCGTCCCTAAATTCCTACTATACTTGCTATGAATAATAATCAATCATAACAAGCCTCATATCACTGAATCATTGGGTGCATTTCTATGAATAGTCTCTAAGGGGTTTATAAGACGAAGTAGCATGATATCGAGGTGGGGCTGACATAACATGGACTTTATGGACATCGCCTAATGTTCCTAATTGAAATTAACATACGAAACGAATTGCCCATTTTTATTTTGGTACAATTGAATTAAAGACAATGAACCTGCATATTCACCACCATGTTTTCTCTCCTGCACAATTACGAAACGATTATTAACTAACTGAATACAGTTGATACTTATTTCCAATGTAACTTCCCTCTATTTTACATTCTTTTAATTACTCACAAATTACTTTGTACGACGCGAGGGGAATTTTTTTGCCACGTCAAGAGCCAGGCGTCACTGTTCAACTTTGGTGGGGTTCGATCTTTATGATACGGGTTGTTTTCTCGATTCTGGGGTATATTCATTTGAGAGCCCGCATCATTAAAACGGGCTGTCAATTATATCATTAGCGGGTTATAATTATACGATTTGAATGCATGAGTGTGTAATAAGTCCCATATTGAGCTCGCGAAGAACTTTTACATTGACGGGAAATGAGCTCCGCTTGAACTTGAGTAATACTTATTCACTATAAATAAGAAACAATCACACTTATCCTCTAAAAATACATCGACATTTGTTACTAAAAGGTAACCTTTACAGGGTGATAACACTTTTCGAGTCAATTTATTGTTATTAAATACCTATATCTACGCCACTGGGAATAATACCGGTCTCAAATTATGTGCAAATGTGGTAACCTATCTACTCATCTACGGTACCAAATTTCATTGAGACGTCTTGATTATGTTCGGAGATACACACAAAATTAAGAAATGTTTTATATAATTCAACACCCGTATCTCAAAAATTAAGCGTCTATGCATATATGTTAATAGGAACTTTTTTCCTCAAAATCAAATTTGCTATCGACTGTTAAAGTTCTGCTACAAAAACCTGGGACATCCTGTATATTGTTGAAATCGCCATCCTAACCACTTTTTCATTCATGAGATTTTCACCAAAAACGCAAAGGAAACGAGATAATAATGTTCATTCATTATATACAAGTTAGATAAGATTTGTTGAAAATATTTAGTTATGGTTAAATTTCATAGAATGTAAGTATATATGAAACTGAAGAAGGTACATATGAATAATAACAATGAAAAGAAGCTTCTAGAAATTCAAATTAGATAAGGGGAAGATATCAAGGAGTACAAGATCAAGGAAAATCACCTGTTTGGATTAGAAAACAAGGGCTGGGAGAGTTTTTGTTTTGTAAGGAGGTTGTCCATGAGCGTCTTTGGGAAGAGATACAAAATTGATTTATGTCGTTAAAAAGTTATATATTATTATGATATAAATTATTATCAAGTAAAAGATATCAAAATTAATTAAATAATAATCTAATCAGAGGAACATACAGTTCGAGTAACTTCTGGGAATACGATTTCTAATTATGAAGGAAAATCACCATAACCTCTAACTGTGTGTTTTCAAAATAGATTATTCATATGTATTTTTGAAGAGGAGAAATGTATTCAGCATAACTGGTTGTGTAAAGATTTTCATTTAAAATAAGCAACAGAATTATCTATCATCGTAAAGAAAAGAAATTATGTGTTTGTGAGTAATTGTTGAAAACTAAGGTTAGAAATATGAACTAAATTATCATAGAACAATAATTAATAATAGAGTTGAAATAGATATTAAATTTAGAACCATAGAAATAGAGTAAACAATGTTAAGAAATCTATGTCATAAATAAAATCTGTTACTTAGAAGTATCGATGTCATCTTAATTCATCAGTGACTCACATAATAATAATAATTCAAATCGGTTAGAAATTTTAATAGTAAATGTTTATCATCATTTTATAAACTTGTTTAATTGATGTACTTATAAAATATAAAAAGCGTAGAGACAAAAGGTTCCTGCAGCCGGGCATAAAATAAATAAAAGACTGAGCTTAATAATCAAAGTAAGTAAATCATAACATATAAAATACAATTACAATCATCATTCATAATAATAAATATATATATATTTGGGGTTTTTCGCTATTTTCGGAAGACTTTATGCAATTTTTCATTTTTTCACAATAAGCACTTTTTCAATCTTGTGATTTTTTCCAAAAATGCAAAGGAGATATTGCAAAATGTTTCCTCGATTTCTGGGAATTGGTGTTTTTTTTGTCTAGTTTCTGTGGACTATATGGCATGCCATAGAAAACGATGTCCCTCTCAAGTAAAACGTTGAAGGGGATAATGTAGACGACAATTCTTGAATTGCAAACAAAACATATATTCAGTGAGCTCGACAGAATATCGCGCACACCTATACACAGAGAAATATTTCCAACGCAATCGATAGAGAGAATCCATTTAATCTAAATGTTTTCGTGGTAATTTTTAAAAAGTCATTCAATTTTCCAGCCGAACGAAAACACGACCATAAAGAGTGCCGTTCCTCCAAACAAAAGACATTACGTGCCGCGGTCGCAATCTCTATAATTTCAATATTTTCCCCCCCACGCGCACTTAAGTTAATTTTAATGTTAGATATTGGCAACGTTCTACCCACGGATCCAGATTGCCGCTGTTCATAAATCAGCTTTTTATGATCCATTTATTCGCATTATTAATCGCTCGCGCCGGCTCTAAAACGGCAATTTGTAGAAAAAAATCTCGCCGTTTTCTTAATAGATCATCGGCTAACGGAACGGATTCTTTATCGCTCAGCTCATTAATTCCATCCTGATATTCAGAAATTGTTTGTGACGGAAAATGCGTTTGTTCCCCAAATCACGCCGGCGATGATAAATAACTTTGGTGTTATGTTTGCTTTCGATACAAGAATATGAAATTTGTAAACACAGGCAATTCGGACGTGTCCTAATTCATATTAGAAGTTAAAATCGATTTTCGTTGATTTCTAAAAGGAGAGGAACGTTCAAACTAGTTGCAGAATCTAAATGAACTTTAGGACCTTTCTCAAGTTGGAAAAAACTCAAAACTAGTAACATTTAATGCTAACAAATAGTCTACCACATTTCGATTGGTAATTGATTACTTGAGGATAAATAAAAGTTACAGACATGTACTGGAAAGTACAGTGAAATTCCTCCTTTCGGCCACTCGTCAAAAGCGGTCACCCCTCTTAACGGTCAGTTTTGAAATTTCAAAAATTATTCTTATGGCAATTTATATAATAAGAGCGAAACCCTTTGAAAAAGGTCACGGTCAGTTTCAGCAACCACCTTTTGATTAAATCTTGTGGAAATGCCACCCTTAATATCGGTGGGCAGTAAACCTTTACGCCGCCGACGGCCAACCGACCGGACCCTCGTTTCTAAGAATGATTGTAAGCAATAAACAATTGGGAGCTGACCTGGCTGTCTGATTTTATGACCAAAAAATTATTTAATTCAATTTGTTCCCTTGAGAACTCTCTGAAACATAAACATTTGTTTATTATTGAAAAATGGGAAATTATCGAGGAAAGCGAAAAATACGGTGCCAGTGCGTGAAAGTTGGCGGACCAGTTTAGTGTTGGAAGAACACAAGTCAATGATATTCTCAAGAGTAATATGGAATCAAAAGAACTTTTCGAAGAAGGAGACGCTAATGCAGTTTTCAAAAACAGGGATTTACTATTGACTAAATAGTTATGATTGGTTTTGCAAAGCTAGAAATAAAAGCATTTCTATATCGGGACCCTTGATAAAGGAAAAAGCTAAATAAAGGTTCAAATGGCTGGCTGAATGGGTTCTGCAAGAGACACGGCATTTTTAAACCATTTGGATGGATGGATTTTGATGTGAAGGGTGTATAATTATACTGGCACTTAGGCCTCTGAACTGGGCCCATTGTGCCACCCCTTCAAGGCGAAGGCCCCTGTCCCTCCTCAGCCATCGAGCCAACCAATCGCGTTGATCAGCCCGAGGACCGCGCCGGGTGGAGCGTCGCCAATGTTGACCAGATTTGGCCAGGGGTCCCCCAAAATGGCATCTCTTGTCGATGAGAGCGCCGGGCAGTGACAAATCACATGTTCCGCTGTCTCATCCTCTTCGTAGCATCCTCGACATATGGGGTCGACAACGACTCCCATCGTGTGAAGATGTTTATTTAGTCGGCAGTGTCCTGTCCATATTCCTACGAGTCTTCTAAGATTAAATCTTGTCAGTCGTAGGCAGAACTTTGCAATTTTTGAGCACGGTGCTTTTATAGCAGTATGTGCCTGTCTACAGCTATCATTCGATATCCATCGTTCGGTATGCCGTTTTAGGGTATCTTCTTTTATCAAAGCAGTCAGAGTGCTTGAGGTTAGCGGCAAGAAGGGCTCCGGCCCGAATAGTGTTTGTCCGGAGCCTTTTCGCGCCAGCCTGTCCGCCTCTTCATTTCCTTGATGTCCACTATGTCCTTTCACCCAGGTGAGTTGAACATCATTATACTGTGACAGATTTTCGAGGGTTCTGTGGCACTCCCAAACTAAACCTGAGTTAACCTTTTGGCTACTAAGGGCTTGTAGTGCTGCTCTGCTGTCTGTCATGATCCGTATTCGTTTGCCGGCGGTATTTTTGTCCGCCGCTATTCTAGCTCCTTGGGTCACTGCTACTAGCTCCGTTTGGAACACTGTAGCATGGGATCCTAGAGGTATGTATTCGCGAAGGTCAAGTTCTTCGGAGAATATTCCAGAACCTGATCCCCGGCTATTTTTGGAGCCGTCCGTAAACATGTTTATGTCGGGCTTTGTTTCGTCATTTTCGTCTAAATCGATGTGATAGTGTTTGGTGAAAGTAAACTTCGCCGGTATGCGGTCTGCTTGTGCTCCAAGTAAAGGTATCCTCACGGACGCCTCCTCGAGAATGAAAGCATGACCACCTCCTCTTTTCACATTCCACAAATTTCCATTCCGCAGTCTTAGAGCCGCTCCCAGCGCCATCTCCTGTACAAAGAGGTCCAGGGGAGGCAAATTGAGAATAGTCTCCATGGCTGCAGTTGGTGTAGTTCTCATAGCCCCAGTCACTGCCAAGCACACAAGCCTTTGTACCCGACTGATGTGAGCTATTTCATTTGCTTGTCGGATTCTGGGCCACCAGACAAGTGCTCCGTAGCAGAGCATGGGTCTAATGACAGCCGTATATAGCCACAGGGTAATCTTAGGGGACAAGCCCCATGAGCGCCCCATCGCCCTACGACATTGCCAAAAAACCGCACATGCTTTGCTGACTTTTACTTCAAGGTGTCGATGCCAGTTTAGCTTGCTGTCAAGCACGATACCTAGGTACTTGACCTCATATGCCAACCTGAGCTGGGTACCTTTAAGCTTTGGTAGGACCATCTGGTCCAGCTTTCGTTTCTTTGTGAACAGAACTAGCTCTGTCTTTGTGGGGTTCACTGACAGAGAGCATTCTATGCACCAGTCTTCAATTATCTTGAGAACGCTCTGCATTAGTTCACAGAGTACTCCAAGATAAAGTCCTGTAAGCAGGATTGTAAGATCATCTGCGTATCCAATGGTGTAGTAGCCCAACTCATTGAGTCGCCGAAGTAGGTTGTCAACTAATATGATCCATATTAGCGGCGATAGTACTCCGCCCTGCGGACAGCCCCTACTTGCGATACCCCTTACGGTGCAGGCTCCTACAGTTACTTGAATTGCTCTCCATTCGAGGATATGGCGGGTCAAACCACTTAAAGCGGGGGCCACTCCATGTTCCTCTAGGGCAGTGCTTATGCTATCAAAGGATGGTTGATCAAAAGCACCCTCGATGTCTATGAACAAACCCAGGGTGAACATTTTGTTCTCCATTGATCTCTCAATTCTGCTAACTACGGAATGTAGTGCTGAATCGGTCGATCTACCCGGGATGTACGCGTGTTGGTTGGGGTGCAGTGGATGAATCATCAACGCCGTGTCCCTAATCTCTCTGTCGCTCAACCTTTCTAATGTCTTCAGCAAGAATGACGTCAGACTGATTGGCCTATATGATTTAGCCAAAGAATAGTCACTTTTCCCTGGCTTTGGGATAAAGACTACACGTACTTCCCTCCATTCTTTGGGGATGTATCTAAGAACGACGCAAGCCCGAAAGATTCGTACCAGGTGATCTAGTATGTCTTCCAGCCCCCACTGGAGGAGGGCTGGATACACGCCATCTACTCCCGGTTACTTGAAGGGAAGAAAAGTTTTGACTGCCCAGGCTACTTTGTCGGCGCTCACCGTCTGTTTTGCCACAGCCCAATCTCCTTCAACAGGTGTTGGGGTAGCATAGTCAGGCCAGTTCCCACCGGGTTCCAAAGTGCAGCCTGGAAAGGCTGTGGTGAGTTCGCTATTGTGGACGAAATATGCGTTGAAGACTGGAAAATTGAATTGACTATGAAGCTAAAGATATTTTTAATGCTTACGAAACCGGACTTTACTATTTGGCAATGCCAAACAAAACTTTTGCATTCAAGAGTGATAAATATGCTGGAGAAAAATCAGCTAAACAGCGAGTGACACTTCTATTTTGCTGTAACATGAATGGTGGGAAGGAAATTCCACTAGTTATAGAAAAAAACAAAAATCCTCGATGTTTCTAAGGAGCACATGTAGATAAATTTTCACTTATAATACAACAAGAGCTTAATATACTTCCGGGAATTTTCTTGAGGGCACGAATATTTTGAAAATATTCGTGCCCTCAAGAAAATTTCCAGGAATAATTTAAGCTTGCGTGGTATTCGGTAAGAAAATTTCACACCATAATTTGGAAAAAAACTATTAATACAATCTGACATTTTAAATTAATTTCACTGCTTGTCAAGTCCACCATGTTTCGTTAAATAAAAAATATTACAAATTTTAGTTACACCAAATGCTAAAACTCAGATGGGTATTATATCAGTCTATCGCCCTTCCATAATTTTAGGTCACTAAAGGTGGTAGAAATGTATTTTTTGTTAAAGTAATCCATAACACTTCTTATGTAAAAAATACAATATTAACATGGTTTGTTGCAGTAGGTGGCCGTGATATAGGCGGCCATGCTTTTGACAGATGAGGTTTATATTGGTAAATTACATTGACTTACTGTATAGTAAACCAGCAAACAAAGATATTCTTATGTAAAACATTCCTTGTAAGCATTTGCGTTAAACAATTTGAGAAAAATGAAATGCTTTGAAAAGTACAATGTATGTAAATACTGCAAAGAGTTGAGTCAAGTGCAAATATGTCATCCAAAATTAATATATTTAACGAATTTAATGGAAGATTGCGACCAGGAAGCGTTATAGTTGAATGGTTTGTTTACGAAAATCCAAGAAAGTCTGCTGCAGATGTCAAGTAAATATGGCCTTTTGCGTGAAAGAGATTTGAACAAAATTGTTTCAAAATATTACATATGTGTCTTAAAACACAGACATCTAATTAATTCGTCACCTTCCTATTCACCATTAAGAAGAGAGGATGGGTTAGAATTCAAACTACATTTGAATCTTACTATGTTTGTAGATCCTACGTTTTTTGAAATATAAATTGTTAATGCATAATAATTAAACAAATTTGTGTTTTCTGTTTAATGAAACTTTATAGCGAATAATAAATAATAATGTTAATTCTTCTAGACATTTTGCATTAATCGCACAGGTATATCTACAATATTTAATGGTTGTAGATCATATGTTTACCTTTTCAACTGTCAAAAAATTTCCACTTAAATATCGTGGCGGCACGAAAAAATTTCCGGAAATTTTTTTAGTTGTCATGGTAACTAGTCAAAATTAAGGCATCTTATTGGTTAAAAAGTAGAGGTGTGAAATTTTCACTAGAATAGGTTCCAATAAAAAAGCTTGGATGACAACAAAGATAATAAGTTTTGGTTGAAAAACTTCGACAAAAAAATGACAAACCAGGGTATACAAAAATTCCATTCTTAAATAACGCTACTTCCCTCCCAAAAATAGAATTGGAAAATATTCGAATTGTCTTTCTACCTCCCAACACTACGTCTCATTGCCAACCTCTGGATCAAAGGCATATACAAAATGTTAAAATAAAATATAGAAAATTTTTGATAGGGAGGCTTTTGGCTTTTACGAACACCGAAGATGATTTTGAAACAGCAGAAAAAAGAATACACTTGACAAGTGCTATTATGGATAGTTGCAGCATAAAAGAGATTTTATTTCTCAATAAACACGACCGGTTTCGACTTTTACATCATTAATTGAATATAGAAACATCAGCTAGATTTATTTATGCAAAATGTTCACAGATTCAGTTATGGGGAGGGATTAAGGTCCAATTGGTTATTAAGTGTTACACAGTTTGTTAATCTCCAAACTTTCCAACAGATTCATTGACTTCCCTTTATTGCAAGTATGACCGTGTTTATTGAAAAATAAAATATCCTGTGGAAATTGGACAAAAAATTGTTTTATTCCATTTTATTAAAATGGATTTCCATAAAATAAATAGTTCATCACTATCTCGGAATCTTAAATATATTACTAACTCCATTACAAGACTCTTGCAGAAGTCTCGGTCTTGTAGGATATGATCTTGGTGTTGGTCTTGTTCTTGCATTTAGTCTTGGTCATGGTCCTGGTCTTATGCAATAACAAGACCAGTCTCGCTCATCACTAGTTTAAGTCAGCATGAGCAACTGATAGAGTACTGTCATCGGAAAATAGTTTGATGACCGCACCCGACAAGCAGTCGGGGATGTGGTTTGATACATGAAACTATAGAGGTCCCATTATAGGACCTTGAGGCACCTCTAAATTCATGCAAGTCCTGGTATTATTCGCCGTTATCCAATTTTTCCGATTTGAGTCCCTTTATTATAGCAATGAAATTCGGATTTTCCCCATACTTTGTACTTTATTCTTCAAGCAAATCCTAACAATTCAATTTTGATCTATTCGATAGGACGCGTAGCGTAATCTTGCGAATTTCGTACGATATTTATGAGAATTGAAGAATAAATGATGATATATAGAGTGGTTGGGATGATTACTCAACATACGAAGAGTATAAATCTTAATCGAAAGCGTGGCGTGAAGTTAATGCAAGATTGTGACTGATGACGGCGACTGTTGGAATTCTTATAACTCAGTTTCCTTTATTCGACCGGAAGAAGGACATCTGACAACTCGACCCGGTATCATCAACTATCGCCACCCAATAAAGCAGGCTTACCAAATTGCGAACATCAAGAAACCTCGCATTTATTTATTTCCTTTCTTAATCTTACGATCCGTGGTGATATATCGCGTTCCTCCGCTACGCCTTAATTAAATGTATTTACTTTACCAACTGTGACCGACATCAGTTCCACAGTATTAATTTATACGTGGATCGCCGACATACACCAGGCAAGTTGGACGCAAACATTTCTCGAATCTATGGGACTTGATGCTACTTAGATTGGACGATCAATTGAATTCACGAATTGTGACGTGACAGTTTAATAGAAAAAGGCACCTGAAGCATTTCCTGAAATACGATTAACAAAAATAATATTTATTTCTTTCTTTTTTCTCCCATCTCTTCCCCCTAATTATATTTGTGCAAGATTACACCATATTTATAATTGATTTTATATGTGTAAGGTTATATGAGAAAAGAAAACAAGACAAAAAAAATGTCGCGATTATCTTCAAAACTTGTAAAACAGCGAACGATAAAGGTCACAGTGAAGAATATAATGTTATTAGGGCGTATAGACTCTGATTTGCTATATTCGATACGGAATGGAACACGTGCTACGAACGTTTCTGATTGTAGAACAAGAGAATGTACGTTAATTTCAGTTCTACAAACGAGGCAACGTTGATAATAAGAACGGTAGAATGATGAGAATGAAACAAAAGGCGATCTGGTACAAACTAATACAACCCTATCAGGAACGGGGTAATCAAAAGTGCCTTGGAATGATTTGCATAGGAATCACATCTGAGATAACGACAGCCCTTGCGACACTCGCTTGTTATCGGCTCGTTGATTGGCCCCGTTTTAATCGGCCCTCCGTCTACGAAAATCTGCATTCGGTTCTAGTATGTACTTACCGAATATATATCCGACTTGAGTGAAAAAAATTGCAAAAACTTGAATTATAATAGATGTAATACGAAATTCATTCATCAAGAAAAAGTTGTTAATGATATTTCAATATTATTGTGACGATTTTAAGTGGCTTAATAAAATGGCTTATTAAAATATAAGTTTCAATTTTTACGGACGAGTACTTTAAATAGTATAACACCGGCATGTGTCGTAAAATATTTAATTTCATACTTTTCACTAGAATAACAAATTTTATATTTTGAGGGGTATCTATCTGTATTATAAATAACACATAATCCAATAAAAATACTGTTAAATTACTGAGGACCTTTCGGCTACCATGTAACCATCATCGGGGTACTAAATTAGATAACAAACCTTTGTAAATACTATTTGGGGATAAAAAAAATCGATGGTGGAAGCCGTTACTTTATGGTAATGTATCATTTTGATTATATGAAAGAATAACTGCTTTGTTTTTATACCACTTTCATTAATAATAACGTGAAAACGTAAATATAGTTTCAACACCGAAGTGCCATTCAGTGGCGGCTCCACGAAGGAGGCTAAGGAGGCTCAGCCTCCTCACCAATTTATCTTAATGATCATTCTCCATTTTATTTCCTGTTTCTCTGATAAGTCTTTAAATTTTACAATTAATTCCTCGTTCTCAGTAGTTATTTTCAATCTGGCAACAGTGGCCAGAGGCTAGATTCTCTATATATCTCAAACGCTAAATACGTGTGGTCAACACAGTTGCCGTTTTTCCAACCAGTTCAATTCACAAATAGGGTAAGACAGCGAATACGGCAACGTCTATGGAGGCTAGCTTCTCGTACGCTCCCGGCGGCAACGAGGTATAGGCCTCGTTGCCCGGCGGTCGTATGAAATACGATTACTTGCCGCGGCTGCAAACTTCGACACGTGCTCTGGCAGTTGTTGTTTTTGTTTCGTGAAGCGATGTAAGGTTAAGTTATAATTTATCTGTTCGGTCGTTTGGTGAGTTATTAACAAAGAGTTCTTTGGTTATTAAACGTTAAACTGAGTAGTGATTTAGTTGCTGATAAGATTAGTGATGACAGGTATGTTTCAAAATCGATGATTTGATACTGATAATTGTAAAAAATATTTAAGGTTAACGGGATCTGAGGTACACAATAAATTATATTGCTGGTATTGTTCGCTATTTACATCTGATACAACTTCATGTTGGGGGCACTTGGGTTATGATGATTTGAAAAATTCAGCTCGTGGTATAGACAGACATGAAAAATTGCAGGAACATATTACATCGAGTATTAAGTTTAAATTGACCGGTAAACAGAATATTGTTAAAGGAGGAAAACATATAATTTGGTAGGCAAGAAACTACATTATAAACACTTTTTTTATGAAATTTTAGATACTATTAAAGGTCAAATTGAGATTCGATTTTCCGATTTACCTACATGAATTGAAGTTTTTTGTATAACTTAGTTCTAAAATATAAATTTTTTGATAAAATAGCACTGCACAATGAATTATGCGTTATATACTCGGATAAAGATATTTTAGCCCAGTACGACAGTCACGCCGATATGATAAAATATATGATAGACAATGATTTGCAAAAGTTTTACCTCAGTTTTATAAACTACTTTGTTTGACAGTCACCATTCCTGTCACGTCGGCTTCGGTGGAGAGATCATTTTCTACTCTCAAACGAATTAAAACTTACATGCCAAGTACAATGGGCCAAAATCGTTTATACAATGTTAGTTTAATATCTATTGAAAAAGATTTAGTGAAACACAAAATGATAAATTTTTTGATAATATTATTGATCATTTTTTGCAAACTGAAGACGTAGAATTCCGTTCATATATAAAGAAAGTTAATAAAATTAATTTAAAAAAAAACAAAATATGAAAAATACCAAAAAAAAGAAAAAAATATTTAAAATCCAAAAAAATAAAAGACAAAAAACGAACAAAAAATGTTTTGCCAAGAGAAACTCTATACCTCCACGTTGGTTCTTGCTGGGCAACAATTAATTTTGTCGCTGAAGTAGCTGGTACGGTCGCTGTGCAAAGGTTAAAAGGCTGTGAATAGAGTATATTTTTACAAAAACGTTCTATGTCCAGCCTCCTCTCTCAAAAATTCACGAGCCGCCACTGGTGCCATTATCAAACAATTAGAAAGTTATGAAGAAATCAGAAACAGTTCAAGTATAAATAGAGTAGAGTAAAGTAGGGTTGAGATTAAGGGTTCAACGGAAATTCCAAAAACAGGTAGATCCTAGGAAAGTACAGTATTATATAGTAAACATAGCAACAATTTGTGAATTAGTGTGATTATAATTTCATATTCTAAGAATTATTTAAAGAGCGGTTTGAAAGACACATGAAAAGATCACTTTGATATAGGTCTAACTGATCATTGAGGATATTTTTATTAGAGTTTTGGACACCTTTATAAATCTCTATTGATTTTAATGTATTCAATCTAAAACCTCTGGTTTGGTTATGTAAAATGCTTAGGCTATCTAAATTAGGGCAATTATGACCAGTTTGTAAAAAATGATTAGCTAAGGTTGAGTCAGTTTTGTTGAGTCTAAACGAGCGAAAATGTTCTTCGTATCTTAACTTGAAATTACGACAAGGTCTACCTATATAAAAGTCATCACAGTCTGGACAAATCATCTTATAAACTCCAGGTTTTCTATATTTATTGATTTTGTCTTTGGCGTTGTATATAAGATGGCAAAGTTTTGAGGTTTGAAACTGAGTTTAAAATTATGGCGTGATAAAATGTTAGCAATATGTTCGCTTTCTGTCCCAAAATATGTCAAAGAGATAAATTTAGTGGTTACATCTATGTGTTTTATACGCGGCTAAATTTTATAGAAAGTTAATTGTTGTTGTTTGCGATTTATTAGTTCAATTATTTGATCTACCGGAAAACCATTATTGATGGCTATTCGTTTGATCGTGTTCAACTCAATAGTGAGGTGTTCTATTGACAATGGTATCGAAAATGCTCTATGGATCATTGAGTGATATGCTACTAATTTATGGCTACGAGGGCTAAACGATGAGTTCGGAATAGTGATGTCTGTACAAGTGGGTTTCCTGTAGATATTGAAGTTTATTTTATTATGGACACGTATTAGTGTTAAATCCAAAAAGTTTATTGTTCCATCTTTTTCTGTTATTTACGTTTATTTATTAACAAACTTTCAATTGGTCTGTGTTTTAAAATTACGTGAGAAATAGTGTGACCTGTATTCAAAATATGTTCGGCCATCGTTGATTTTTCACCATTATTTTCCTTTATATGAGCAAACTGTTCTTTATACTGAGTTAGAATGTTCCTTTTAGGTTGAACCACATAGCATTTTGAACACGACTTAAAATCGATTTTGTAAATCCCGGATTTGTCGAAGTCGGAAACATTATCAAAAGTGTTGCCTAAATTGTTTTTTAGTTTGTTGTTTCATCTATAAATTGGTTGTATTGTAAATGTAGAAAACAAATTATAGAATTTATTAATTACTGAAGAATGATGAGTGAAACTTTTGAATTTTATTGAACTATTTGAGGGAAGCGGCTTTAATTTGATTAAATTGTTGCGTTCCAATTTCCTGTTTTGCTTAAAAATTAAATTATTGATAAAAGATTTGTGGTAACTATTGTCCAACGCTATTCGCTGACGATTGTCAACTTCGTTTTTATAATTTTGCTGGCTCAAAGGAACGTTCAATAATCTATGAACCAGATTATTAAATGGAGCTATTTTAAAATTGAATGGTGTAACTGAATCAGACTAATATGATCTATTCTGGTCCGGAATGACCATCAATAATATGGTACTACTTCTTCCCAAATATGAATTTAACCCTCATAAATTTGCAAACATTCCAATGCTTGAGTGTAAGCATTGATTATCAATCAATGGTGTAAGTAACAGTTTTTTTTTTCAATTTTCAGGTATGGGCTTATCTTTAATTTCGAACAAGATCGGTAAGTTTTTAAATATCTATAATAACTTTTGCCTAATTGGCCACAATTTCGTGTAAATGCATTAAGATATATACAGGGTGTTACCGAATGTTGTGAGGAAAATTTAAGAGCAGATTGTACATCTAACAATATGAAAAAGTTCATATAAGCATCGGGGCGGAAATGCTTGATTTTCATGTTCAAGGTTCCCCGTCTTTAATAATTTATTATACATATATCGAAACCCGTTGAGACCTTGGGATGAGATTTTATACACGCAAATTAAAGGTCACATTTATATGTACAACATTGTTTTCTGAAGCACTTACATCAGTGACTTTCGTGCCGGCAAATCTTTATGCTTAGCAAAAAAAACTGTACGCCTCTGGTTTTTGCAAAAATTAAAGTCAGATTGATATTGCAAAAAAGCAAATTGTAGGTTTACTTTGAAAAAAAAAACGAAACAGTTGCTGTTGTGAATTCAAACATACAGGTATTTGAATCCAAAGATAGGTTTCTGAAATCGGCTCTTCAAACAGATTCCAAACGTCGAAACATTCAGAGTTTGATCCATCAAAAAAAAATCGAAAACGTCATAGGCGTAACGGCTGTGAAGTCAGAATCGGAACGAATATCAGTTCAAAACAAAAATAGACCTCCTTGAGGGTGAATTTATCCCTTACATTCGGACCGCAGTGTACGAGGACAAGGCGAAAAGTCCCTGAAGAATAAAACAGATGGCGCCAGAATCGAAAATCCCATGTGCCATTTGTGTACTATCTTTAACTAGAACGCATTAACATTTTCAGACTGTTGTCAGCATAAATTATTTCATTGCAAGGGTTTTGTCTTATACTCTTATAGATTGACTAAATCAGACTATTTCTGATCAAGACAAAGGTTTCACCAATTTATGATAAGTTATATTATGATACGATATATTTTTGATTGCTAAAAACCTGTTTTCTATTGTTCAGTGTCAGCTTAAATTATTCGAATGCAAAAGTGCTGGCTTATACTCTTGTAGATGATCAAATCAGATTATTTCTGATCAAGGCAAAGATTTTATCAATTTATGATAAGTTATATTTTGTTGAACCTATATGTTTGTCAGAATTTTCTTTCCATCTTTTTTGTGAAGAAAGGTGATTCAGTTTGTTTTCTTGATTCTACAAAGGAGACATCCTCCAGTAATGAAGATGCACGATTCGATGACGTGAAGATGGTGTCTTCAAGTGGATGAGGTGGAAAGTAATGTTATTCTATTTAGGATAAATAATAAATATCATAAACTCAATTAAGATAATTAGAACATATTAAACGCCCATTTCTCAGAGGCGGCTCTATATCAGAAGCGATTATTGTCTCAAGGTTTCAGAACCCTAAAACAACTCATATTTCAGGCAATTATTGGAAAGCCGACAAGAACGTCGTAAGGATACAACTTTGACCCCTTGCGGTTCAGGTCAGGTCTTACCCCGTATAGACCGATAGGGGTGTGAATGACCAATGTCCGCGCTCAACAGGTGCTTCGATGTAGTTTAGCGTGGTGTGCACCCTTCTATCGACACCACCGCCCATCCTGTTCGACCACCCTTAACTCCTTTCAACACGGCTTTTATGCACCCCAACTTCACGAGAACGCATATACTTGATCCATTTCTTACGCGACAACCTGAATAAAAATAACCAGCTATTCATCTTAACCTCTTTCGCAAGTTAACTAGAATGAAAAACATTTTGTTTGTATTTTTCCATGATAAACTTTTCCCAAATGCGATCCTCTTCGAGTAATTTGCTTAAAGGGTGGAGCTATTCGTCCGGTGAATGGACGAATAAGCTGAAAACTATTCGTCCTGTAATTTGTACGTAATGTAGTAGACTCAGCATTTCTAATGCATAATGGTGATTGCTTCTCATTCTTGGTGACATAGTATAGTGTATTCACAGTGTGAACCCGTTCATTCGTTTTTTGAATAGAAGAAAACACCACGTGACCCAACTAAGATCAATCTGCATGTCTACAAGAGCAAGGAAAATCAATCAATTACGAAAAAACTTCCAGGTAACCTACAAACCTAGTATTTTCAAAAATATATAAAAATTTAACAAAGTAACTCGCGATAACGTTGCTGCTTGGAGTTTCAAACCACGCCATCGGAAGCAATAAAATATGCAGACGAGGTCTAACCGGCTGGGCTATCATCGCCGTTGCAGCATCAACATTGAATTCGGTGTATTTAATAATTTACAGTTAGGCTACCTGATAGAGAGATTAAACCCTCCGATCAAAACGTTGCACAAATATATAATACATATTTCATGTGCATAAGCATACCAAAGAGAAAGATAAAACACAAAAGTAGTGATACAATGTTTGTGAAATGAGCTCAAAGATTAAGAAATACCAATCGTTTGAGAGAGTTAACAGAGAAGTGAAATATATCAATGGTAGATTAGTGGAGTCAATCTGTAAAACGTATCAGATAACGTTTATTTTGATGAGAAAAACAAGATCCTTGGTTTTCTACCTTCAACAGTTGGTGGAACCCCTTCATATGTACAAAAAAAACTTCTTTAACTCTTTTTAAGGGTTGTTTTTATTTTCAATTTTTACCCCTCAGAAAACGAATTGAGCTGGGTGGGTGTGAACATTTTATTGTCAATGCTTGGAGAAGCTTCAGTTGAAATTTCGTGAGGTTTCATTCATCCCCCCTCCTGTAATAGATAAATATATATGCCTTTTTTTTAATTAAAATTTGAATATCTTGGATGAAATATTCAGGGAACGTAGATACCATTATTGCCAAAACACTGTTGAAACCCCAGCTCCAACTAATGAATAGTTTCGTATTTTTCTTGAAGGTTTGGAGGTTATAGGTTGAAATGCGTAACTTTAGGACGAAAATAGATATCGACTTGCGGTTTGTGCCATTCGCTTCAGAATCATCGAATTAGTTCGAAAAGATATTTTTGTTATAGAAAAAACTGCAAACACGGGGAATAGTAGTAGTTTTTACAGTAAAATAAGCGAATGATGTGCAGCTAAGGACTTAGTTCACATTTGACAACCCCGTTCAAACAGTCCTTATATAAGTACTAAAACATAAATTACCTTTTTGTGTTACTGGTCGGCTTAAGGTACGGGTAACTAGATGTAACATAGGCTACGGCTCGTGACGTCATAATCGAGAGTTCAGGCCTTGTGCTACAGAGTGTGTTGCATGTACTCGTAGGCGGTGTTAGATACTCTAGCACTCGGTTAGTCTCGACAAAATGAACGTTTAGTAACATCGCAAACGTTCCGCTGATGAACTCGAAGGAGCGAAACAGCTGCCCGGAACTATTAGTTCCATAATGTTGCTTATGTAGACTAGAAACCTCTCGACCATTTCCTATTGATCTAAAACTCGGCCGAAGCTTCTTATTATATCAGATAGTCAACTATATGACGATATTATGTTTCAAGACCAGTACAATTAGAAATCGGCTGTTTTTTTTTATTTTCTGTATCATCCCCGAGATGATTCGCTTAACTTGGATGGAGGTTCGCGCGAACGGTTCACGCTGTGAATTTCCAATCTCTGTTCTCGCCCTGAGAATACACAAATTTCTAATTTGTACTAAGCATCATAATTAATACAAATAATCAGATTATGATTTCGTCTACCGCACCATCTTTGTAGGCGAAATAAGAACGCTTTTGTCGTTCCACCAGGCGATATAAATCGAGTTGGTTGGTTTCACCTGTGTGCAGGTCGACGTTTCTTTGTTTATCGTCGCCACTTTAATTAAAATCTTACCGAATTATTGCAGGTTCTCGGCGCGATTGTCATTTGTTAACAAGATTGCGATTACGTATTGTTTGCGTTTGATGGAAGTTACACGCGAATATTCAATTGTTTCACATTTATGCAAACCGGAATTGCTGACTTCGGCACAATAATGTAGATTTATCAATTACGACAGTTTAGGTGTGATTTGTTTTCAAAGATTTCAGCGTTGCGTTACAAGTTTATTTGCGTCTCCCATTTCGTAGAATTGGGACGTAATGCTCAAGACAAATACAAAATATTCATAACATTGCTCGGAATCACCACCAACAGCATCCTCTCATGGGACGTTCATGTGAGGTCCATTGCGAAAACCGCTTCACAAAAACTTGGTTTTGAATTCCGTGCCAAGAGCTATGCTACATCCCAGCAGCTCCTCATAATCTACAAATCACAGATTCAACCTGTCCTGGAGTACTGTTCGGCCCCCAAACATACGCTGAAGCTCTTGGATTCTATCCAGAAAAGAACTATTCGTTTGATTGATGATGTCACACTTACGAGGTCATTAACCTCTTTAGAACATCGTAGAAATGTCGGAGACCTCTCCCTTTTCTATAGATATACAAATTGGATGTATTAAAACATGGTGAAATTCTCAAGAAAAAAATATTTTCACAGATAACTAAACATTTAAAAAATATAGAAAGTAAATTAGATGAGAAAACTGAATATACTTATACAGATTTTAACAGAGATGGAGAAAGTGAATATTTTTCACCATTAAATAAACACTCTGATGGTTATCATAATGTTCCTATTAAAAATACTGATTCAGATGTAAATAATTTAAATACTCCTGGCACATCAAAACAAATTTTTCTTCAACACCATAACTTGATTCTAGACCACTAACAGATAGTTTCAAACAATCAGTAATAATTAAAGAATTAGAAGAAGAAGAAGATGATGATTACAATGATAAAGTAAATATTAATAGAACTAGAAATGATGATACAGCTGAAAAATCATTTATTGACTATTTGGAACAATACGAACCATTACCGAGAGAATATATAAGGGAAATGATAACAGGTAACTTGAGAGATTTTGACCAAAAATATGGAATTCCTCACAATCCTATGACGGAGAAATTTTCAATTGGGAATTCAAGTTTAAAAATAAATGGTACAGACATAGTAGTAAAAGGTAGAACATATATTGATACTAAAGGATTGTATGAATTACTTTTTTAAAAACAACCAAAATGCTATACATTGAATGATAAAAAGGCTTATTTATAATAAGATTCTAACAAAAACAGCTGCTAAACATAGGTATTATCAAACGAATAAACAAATTGATGGATGTAGATCAGAAAAATATAAGAAAATAATTGCACGAATGTCAGGACGTGGTTTATTGATGGAAGTAAACAATAAATCTATAGATTATGTATTTTGGGATGATCCAAATGAACTTATAAAACGTTTGCAATTATTAGTCGCTTCACAAAACGCCGGTCACAGTGGCCATACAAATGAAATCAATTCTATTGTGGAAGAATTACGAGAAGCAGAAATTATTGAATACGACAATCATGTCTAAATTTATCACGGAACCAAAAAGACAAGTTGTCGAAGAGATACATAAACCTGCTAGAATTAATATGAAAAGACGTAGAGTGATTTTGAAATCGTTAAGTGATTTATACCAGGCAGATCTTGTTGAAATGATTCCATACTCTAAAGAAAATAAGGATTATAAATATGTATTAGTTGTAATTAATTGTTTTTCTGAATATGTTTGGGTATTTCCCATTAAAAACAAGTCTGGTGTTGAGGTATCAAGTAACATGGAGAAAGTTTTGGAAATAAAACCACCAAATAATCTACAAACCGATATGTGTAAAGAATTTTCCAACAAGGAATTCAAACAATTAATAAAAAAATATAAAGTAAATCATTATAATGTATTTAGCGAGAAAAAAGCATCTATAGTTGAAAGAGTTGATAGAACATTATGTGGAAAGAATTTAGTTTACAAGATAACTATAAATGGTTGTATTTACTACAAAAAGTTGTTACACAATATAATATAATAGCAAACACCATACCATAAAGATGAAAGCAATTAATGTTACTAAGAAACATGAAAAATAACTTTTAAACAGAGTTTCTAGTCATATTAAATTAGCTCCAAAAAAATTGAAATTTACATTAGGAGATCATGTCACCCCTAACTGGTGGACCGAAATATTTTCGATAAGCAAAATTCAACTTACAAATCCAGTTATAATTTATTGAAAGACTCAAGAAATGAAGATGTTTTTGGAGGATTCTATGAACAACAACTGCATAAGGTTAAATATCCAGATGTATATTTGGTGGAAAAAATTTAAAAAATAAAAAATAAAAAGTCTGACAAGCGTAGGGGATATATTGACGATATTCAAGTAGGTTGAGACATCAATCCCCATAACTGAATCTGTGAACTTTATGTATGAATAATTCTACCTGTTGTTTGTATATTCACTTGATAATGATGTAAAAGTCGAAACCGGTCGTGTTTATTGAATAATAAAATCTCTTGTGGAAATTAGACAAAAAATTGTTTCATTTCAGATGGAACCCTGTTAAATTCTAATATTTATCACCTGTCGCACTCAATATTAAGACCAAACGGTGTCGTAATAGTCTAGGAGCCAGAGCGATATTGATGGTCTGAACATAACCCGATGGCACTATCGTTTATCGTTAGAGGACGGTTCAATGACCAATTCATCTCAAAGACCGAATTTTCCCCGACTGCTAGATCTCGAGATACAGCATCCGCTTTTTTTTTTTAATGGAGATTAACCCTTTCCAAGTTGCGGTTACTTGAAAAGCAGCCCATTCTTATGCACTTCCACCATGTGCCATCATTTTTTATCGTGTCCGTTTATCAGACATACCAGTTAAAATAGGACCGAAAATGGACTGCTAGTTAACCCTCCCAAACCTGGTGGAAAATGTTCATTGGTGTTGGCAATTGTTAACATACCCTATGCCATCAAAAGTTATCGGTCCATTTCCGAGTAATTGGCCATTATTTGGACCAAAAATGTTTATTTTTTTCATTTTGTGGCTAAAACTTGCAGGTTACAAGATAACATGATGGCACCATGTTAAATAACTTTATTGGAGGTCAAATAAAGATTTAAAATTATTGCCATCACTCCTTGCCTATTTAAACCCTCCAAAATCCCCTAAAACCACCCCCAAAAAATATGAATAATATGGATATGACCAAATTTATCATGAATTAGTAAATTTTTGAGATTCTGGCTGGGTTTAAAATCAAAACGGCAGTTTTTTTGTTTTTGTTTTGTTTTGGAGGGTGGTTTAAGGGGGTTTTGGGGGGTTTGAATAGGCAAGGAGTGATGGCAATGATTTCAAATCTTTATTTGACCTCCAATAAAGTTATTTAACATGGTGCCATCATGTTATCTTGTAACCTGCAAGTTTTACCCACAAAATTAAAAAAACAAACATTTTTGGTCCAAATAATGGCCAATTACTCGGAAATGGATCGATAACTTTTGAAGGCATAGGGTATGTTAACAATTGCCAACACCAATGAACATTTTCCACCAGGTTTTGGAGGGTTAACTAGCAGTCCATTTTCGGTCCAATTTTAACTGGTCGGCCTGATGAACGGGCACGATAAAAAATGATGGCACATGTTGGAAGTGCATAACAATGGCATGCTTTTCGAGTAACCGCAACTTGGAAAGGGTTAAGTTCCAGTCAAAACAAAAAAAAATGCGGATGCTGTATCTCGAGATCTAGCAGCCGGGGAAAATTCGGTCTGTGAGATAAATTGTTCATTGAACCGTCGTCTAACGATAAACCATAGTGCCATCGGGTTAATGTTCAGACCATCAATATCGCTTTGACTCCTAGACTATAAGGTACGTCTGAACGTCAAGCCTTCCGTTGATGAATTCACCCTTGAACGTTTGTAGTCAATGCCCAGGCCTTGTGTATATAGAGGATATTGCTCACAAGACTCGTATAAACCGATCCGAAAAACTCGAGACGTATAAGTCTTGATGAGGATATCTATTTTTATATAAACGTGTTCACATTTGTTTTATGTTTCGATCGGTACAGTTTTTCCATGCCTTGAGAAATGTAAAAGAGGGGGGACCCGTGATGGGGCGGCAGCGAGAGAACTGAACTTCATTAATTAAACCGATAAAGTGTCTAGCGATTAGACGCTAAAAGGCCAGCTTATAACTGAAAAAGGAAACAAAAACGCAGAAAGAAAAATTAGTAAATACAAATACAAAGTACTGCTAAAATATAATTCCACCCGATATATCTACTGGGAGACATAACCATTAGCTATGTAAAGCAGCTATCGCGTCTCCGAGCTCGCATCTACGGATCCGAATGCCATCTCTGTCGCGGTCGCTAACCGAAGGCAAAGGAGTCGCGCGAGGCGTGCCTTACGTCGAAACGTAAAAACGGCTGCCGAACTCGCGTAATTCCCTTTGGGGACCTCGAAATAATTACGGAGCTCAACTTAAAACTGGAGAAAAATTGTACACCATTTTTATAATCATTCACCTTTCGGAGAATGGAATTTGCTTTGAATATGTTCCCCTTCCAAATGCAATGTACAGTCTCGTAGAAAATTGTTCGTTTTCGGTTTGTAGACGTTAATTCTACAAAGTAATGTAATGGAACGGTGTAAATACCCTTGTCCAGTTTACTGCGATTCAAATTACTTTAAGGGCAGTAATTGTTCAATCTCTGGCGGCAAACTATTCTCAGAATCGCTCATGTTTTTCAAAAACACTCAAGCTCTCTGGAACTATAAGTTTGTGACGTCTCACACTCGCCGTAACTTTTGTAAAATTCGAGAAATGTGTCAATGTGGTACATTGCTTGATTCCTAGTGGGACAATCCATAGATTAAGAAATCTGCCGAAACTCTCTGCCCTCCGTCGTCAACAATCATGTCAGTCGCTTTCGCAAAATCTCAAATCCCACGCGCTTGGAAGAAGACGTCTGTCACTGTTTTTTTCCAAAAAGGCGATAAACTCAATCCTATTAACTACAGGCCCATTAGTCTTCTATCCGTACCTTCCAAAGTAATGGAATCAATAATTGTAGAAGATATGTCAGAATTTTTAACAAAAAACGCAATCATACCATCGGAACAACCTGGTTTCGTCAAAGGTAAATCCACCACCAGCAATCTTCTACAGTGCATGAACGATTGGACGACAGCTTACGATAAAAAAATACCGACAGGTATCGTTTATCTTGACTTTTCAAAGGCTTTCGGCAGGGTCCCAGTGAGGAGGCTAATGCACAAACTTGACACACTCGGTATTCGGGGCCAACTAAACCTATGGATTGAAAATTACATGACAGATAGAACTTTCACGGTCACAGTGGGTCACTCTTTTTCTTCGGACAGACAAGTCACAAGTGGAGTTCCCCAGGGATCTGTTCTTGGCCCACTCCTCTTTGTTGTTTATGCAAGTGATCTTGCTCTTCATATAAAGTCCTCCAAGTCGTTTTATGCCGATGATTCTAAGCTGTATGAAAATGCCTTAGTTGAACATCAATTCCTTCAAAAAGACCTCAACTCGATTAGTCAGTGGTGTGAGGAAAGAACAATCCACTCCACACGTACACAATTCAAACAGTCAATCGTTACGTGTAGTGACCTCACATGTAGATTTGGGAGTGACTATTAATACCGACCTAACTTGGTCCGAACATATTATATCCACATGCAAACGCGCCAACACACTGATCTACCTCATCCGCAAAACGTTCTCCCATCTATCATATTCAAGTTCCATAAAACTCTACAAAACCTACGTTCGTCCAATTATGGAGTATGCAGGTCCGGTGTGATGACCTGTTCTGGTGCGCGATAAGAACTTGCTGAAAAATATTCAGCGTCGAGCCACGCGTATGACTTTTGGTGAAGTGCGTCCAACCTATTCCTAAAGACTGAGGATGGCACAACTGATAGCTTTTGACCAACGTCGACTCCGTGGGGACCTCATCATATCTTTCCGTATAGCTAAGTATAATTATGCTAATCAGAAAGAACTGTTTGTTTTCAACAATGATTCGCGGTTACGTGGTCACACTCTCAAATTAAAAAAGGACAAATTTGCCACAAGGCAGAGACAATATTTTCTGGTGAATCGTATTTTCGAAACATGGAATAACTTACCCAACGATGTTGTGAATTCTGACCTCGATTCTGACTCAGTGAATAGTTTTAAAAACAAAATAGACATTTGCTTATTTGCTTAATTGTTTCTTTTTCTTTTTTTTTGCATGCATTGTATTAACTTGTTGATCTCTTTAGTTTTTAGGCTTACTTAGGACTCTGTCCTCAGCCTTTATTTATATGTAATAATAATAATAATAATGTAGTGAGATGTATCGGTATTTTTACCTTACCATTATTATCTGGCAAAGCCAACATGACAACATGATTTAAATTCATAGGTTTCTGATTCTCTTACATTTTCTTTAGTCAATTTTCTAGAATTTTTAGTTGCTAAGCATCTGGCTTTCGCTACAAAAAGCGATTTATCGAACATGTTTACTTATATCAAGATTTTTTTTAATCGACAACGTACTCCGAATCATCGAGTAATGACTCCATATTGTTGAAGATTTTGTATCCCTTGAACATTCCTTAAAATAGGCTACAAACAATACCTTTTCATGTGTGTTATTATTAAGGCTCTTTTGATTATACACCATTTTTCGCACCGGCCATAATTTTTTTCATAAATTTTTTCAGTTTTTTGTGGAAATAGGGCCGAAATTGCGTTTCCAGCCAATTCTTCAATGTATGGCGGCAAACTATTCTCAGAATCGCTCAAGTTTTTCAAATACTCTCAAGAAAACTTCAGAGAGAAATATTATTATGACGTGAATATGAACAATCCAGTATTACTAACTTGCATCATAGAAACGCTAATGCAACATGTCACAGCATTTCGAAACCCTGAATTACGGCCAAACATATACACTATAAAATCACTTTTAAAAATATCTAATGCACCCGAAATTGGTAGCCACAACCTTCTGAGATCCCATAGAACAAGTTACATCAGTTATATTAACCTTTAAGAAAATTTCGCATTTTCCCAAATTTCATAAGGGGTAGCAAGTATGGAAAAATAGTGAATTTGGTCGATCTCATCGATTTCGATACAACGGCGTCATAATACACTCTCATGGAAGGGAAATTCGATTCTACCATTAGTTTTTGCCTCAGACGCTAATGCGTCAACCATTGAATTGCGTAACTTTCAGACGGAAAGAGATATCGATTCGCGGTTTGTACCATTCGCTTCAGAATCATTGAGTTAGTTGAGAAAGATATTTTCCTTATAGAAAACACTTCAAAGACGGGAAATAAAATTTTCGGAAGTATGACTATTTAATCGTCCAACATTGAATTGCGTAACTTTCAGGCGGAAAAAGATATCGAATTGCGGTTGGTGTCATTCGCTTTAGAATCATCGAGTTAGCTGAGAAAGATATTTTTTTCATAGGAAACACTCCAGAGATGGGAAATAAAATTTTCGGAATTATGATTATATAATCGTCAACCGTTGAATTGAGTAACTTTCCGACGGAAAAAGATATCGACTTGTGGTTTGTGCCATTCGCTTCAGAATCATTGAGTTAGTTGGGAAAGATATTTTTTTCATAGGAAACACTCCAGAGACGGGAAATAAAGTTTTCGGAATTATGACTATATAATCGTCAAACATTGAATTGCGTAACTTTCAGACGGAAAGAGATATTAACTTGCGGTTTGTGCCATTCGATTCAGAATCATCGAGTTAGTTGGGAAAGATATTTTTTTCATAGGAAACACTTCAGAGACGGGAAATAAAGTTTTCGGAATTATGACTATATAATCGTCAACCATTGAATTGCGTAACTTTCAGACGGAAAGAGATATTAACTTGCGGTTTGTGCCATTCGCTTCAGAATCATCGAGTTAGTTGGGAAAGAATTTTTTTTATGAGAAACGCTTCAAAGACGGGAAATACAATTTTCGGAATTATGACTATTTAATCGTCAATCATTGAATCGCGTAACTTTCAGACGGAGAGAGATATCGATTTGCGGTTTGTGCCATTCGCTTCAGAATCATCGGGTTAGTTGAGAAATAAATTTTTTTCATAGGAAACACTCCAGAGACGGGAAATAAAATTTTCGGGATTTTGATTATATAATCGTCAACCATTGAATTGCGTAACTGTCAGACGGAAAGAGATATCGACTTGTGGTTTGTGCCATTCGCTTCAGAATCATTGAGTTAGTTGGGAAAGATATTTTTTTCATAGGAAACACTCCAGAGACGGGAAATAAAGGTTTCGGAATTATGACTATATAATCGTCAACCATTGAATTGCGTAACTTTCAGACGGAAAGAGATATTAACTTGCGGCTTGTGCCATTCGCTTCAGAATCATCGAGTTAGTTGGGAAAGAATTTTTTTTATAGGAATCATTTCAAAGACGGGAAATACAATTTTCGGAATTATGACTATTTAATCGTCAACCATTGAATCCCCTTACTTTCAGACGGAGAGAGATATCGACTTGCGGTTTGTGCCATTCGCTTCAGAATCATCGAGTTAGTTGGGAAAGATATTTTTCTTATAAAAAACACTCCAAAGACGGGAAATAAAATTTTCGGAATTATGACTATTTAATCGTCAACCATTGAATCGCGTAACTTTCAGACGGAGAGTGATATCGACTTGCGGTTTGTGCCATTCGCTTCAGAATCATCGAGTTAGTTGGGAAATATATTTTCCTTATAAAAAACACTCCAAAGACGGGAAATAAAATTTTCGGAATTATGACTATTTAATCGTCAACCATTGAATCCCCTAACTTTCAGACGGACAGAGATATCGACTTGCGGTTTGTGCCATTCGCTTCAGAATCATCGAGTTAGTTGGGAAAGATATTTTTCTTATAGAAAACACTCCAAAGACGGGAAATAAAATTTTCGGAATTATGACTATTTAATCGTCAACCATTGAATCGCGTAACTTTCAGACGGAGCGTGATATCGACTTGCGGTTTGTGCCATTCGCTTCAGAATCATCGAGTTAGTTGGGAAAGATATTTTTTTTATAGGAAACATTTCAAAGACGGGAAATACAATTTTCGGAATTATGACTATTTAATCGTCAACCATTGAATCCCCTTACTTTCAGACGGAGAGAGATATCGACTTGCGGTTTGTGCCATTCGCTTCAGAATCATCGAGTTAGTTGGGAAAGATATTTTTCTTATAAAAAACACTCCAAAGACGGGAAATAAAATTTTAGGAATTATGACTATTTAATCGTCAACCATTGAATCGCGTAACTTTCAGACGGAGAGTGATATCGACTTGCGGTTTGTGCCATTCGCTTCAGAATCATCGAGTTAGTTGGGAAAGAATTTTTTTTATAGGAAACATTTCAAAGACGGGAAATACAATTTTCGGAATTATGACTATTTAATCGTCAACCATTGAATCCCCTTACTTTCAGACGGAGAGAGATATCGACTTGCGGTTTGTGCCATTCGCTTCAGAATCATCGAGTTAGTTGGGAAAGATATTTGTCTTATAAAAAACACTCCAAAGACGGGAAATAAAATTTTCGGAATTATGACTATTTAATCGTCAACCATTGAATCGCGTAACTTTCAGACGGAGAGTGATATCGACTTGCGGTTTGTGCCATTCGCTTCAGAATCATCGAGTTAGTTGGGAAAGAATTTTTTTTATAGGAAACATTTCAAAGACGGGAAATACAATTTTCGGAATTATGACTATTTAATCGTCAACCATTGAATCCCCTTACTTTCAGACGGAGAGAGATATCGACTTGCGGTTTGTGCCATTCGCTTCAGAATCATCGAGTTAGTTGGGAAAGATATTTTTCTTATAAAAAACACTCCAAAGACGGGAAATAAAATTTTCGGATTTATGACTATTTAATCGTCAACCATTGAATCGCGTAACTTTCAGACGGAGAGTGATATCGACTTGCGGTTTGTGCCATTCGCTTCAGAATCATCGAGTTAGTTGGGAAAGATATTTTTTTATAGGAAACATTTCAAAGACGGGAAATACAATTTTCGGAATTATGACTATTTAATCGTCAACCATTGAATCCCCTTACTTTCAGACGGAGAGAGATATCGACTTGCGGTTTGTGCCATTCGCTTCAGAATCATCGAGTTAGTTGGGAAAGATATTTTTCTTATAAAAAACACTCCAAAGACGGGAAATAAAATTTTCGGAATTATGACTATTTAATCGTCAACCATTGAATCGCGTAACTTTCAGACGGAGAGTGATATCGACTTGCGGTTTGTGCCATTCGCTTCAGAATCATCGAGTTAGTTGGGAAAGAATTTTTTTTATAGGAAACATTTCAAAGACGGGAAATACAATTTTCGGAATTATGACTATTTAATCGTCAACCATTGAATCCCCTTACTTTCAGACGAAGAGAGATATCGACTTGCGGTTTGTGCCATTCGCTTCAGAATCATCGAGTTAGTTGGGAAAGATATTTTTCTTATAAAAAACACTCCAAAGACGGGAAATAAAATTTTCGGAATTATGACTATTTAATCGTCAACCATTGAATCGCGTAACTTTCAGACGGAGAGTGATATCGACTTGCGGTTTGTGCCATTCGCTTCAGAATCATCGAGTTAGTTGGGAAAGATATTTTTCTTATAAAAAACACTCCAAAGACGGGAAATAAAATTTTCGGAATTATGACTATTTAATCGTCAACCATTGAATCCCCTAACTTTCAGACGGAGAGAGATATCGACTTGCGGTTTGTGCCATTCGCTTCAGAATCATCGAGTTAGTTGGGAAAGATATTTTTCTTATAGAAAACACTCCAAAGACGGGAAATAAAATTTTCGGAATTATTACTATTTAATCGTCAACCATTGAATTGCGTAACTTTCACACGGAAAGAGATATCGACAAGCATATTTTGATTTATAATTTAGTTTACTCTGATGATAAGTACTTGGTAGCTGAAAGGTCTTTGGTACTTTAATAATATTTTTATTGGATAAGGGTGATTATTTCGCACTTATTAGTGTTGTAGCATATCCACAGGTGTGAATTCTTTTAGTATAATAATAATAATAATAATATCCAAGTTCAGAATTGTAAAATGTCCCAAAAATTCGACATTCTTTGCAATTACTCAATCGTTATTCGAGCAAAGCATCATGCTAAATGCCGCATCGGTTATGGATTGCACGTAACAATCCATCTGACGGAGTCCCGAGATTTCAAATTAAAATTCATCCACCTTTCCGGAATCAATTTTCCGGCATATCATAAAGACATCGCCCGACGACGATAAAGAAACGTTATAATGCTAACCTCAAAATTCATCCCCCAGCGAAGCGTGTGATTTCCAATCTGTTTAAAAACTTTATAATTGAATAATTTTTCAATAAAAACAAGCGAAGCAAGGCAACTTGTACGACCGTCTTGATTGAAAAAGAAATCCAATACCGGGGGCTGGAAGAGAGAGCGAGGAATTCTGCTGGAAAATTGTCAGTACGAAGATCTTATTATCGATGCATACTTTTGTTTTATGTTCGTACTAATAAGAAGGATATCCGCCCTCGAGCGCCCTCTGTCTTCGCGACTCACTACTTCCGACCTGTTTATCCGAATATTTGAATGAATATTGCGGAATTGCCATCGACTATTTCCCAACCTTGTTAATAGAATCAACAAGAAAAGATGATCAAACAGTATGGATTTTTCCTTCAAAAAAAGTTGTTTATTGTAGAAGTGTTTTAGACAGCTTTTTATCCACCAACTACGATTTCGCGTTTAATTTTCTTATCACAACACAACACAAATGCCATAGGTAGTTAACGTATTATACACAATCACAAGCTAAAATTAGTCGAATTTAAAAAGAAAATGACACTTGTACGTCACACCGAAAGTTCTTTCCAAAACACTGTGAATCTGCGAAAGTTAGGGAACAACGCTCTATATTGTTTGTTTTGTTTTGTCGAAAAGCTGGCAAAAATTGAAGAAATTATGTGCATCCTTTCATTCCTCCAGCATCTCTGAAGAAGCTCAAGAAGCAACTCTGTATTTATTACCAGTCAAGTCCAAAGGATTTCACGAAAACGGATTTTCTGAATTCAACCGGTGAGGAAAACGGCAAGGGGGTAATCAATGAGGAAGGCATGCTTTCATTTTCATGATTGGCCACTGTATATTGGTACACTTGAATTTTGTCTTTCGAGGGATCAAACTTGAATTTTTGAATACCGATAATTAGGAAAAGTTAAAATCAGACCCAACCGATAAACATTAGAAAGAAATCAAAGAGTCTCTGGTACATAGTAATATCCGTTTTAACCAGAATGAAAGATACAATTCAACTCTCATCAATTTTTCCAAATTTTACAAGGGGTAGTAAAATAGCGGATTGTTCGATACGATAAAATGGTGTCATAATACACTCTCATGGATGAGAAATTCGATTCTACCATTAGTTTTTACCTCTGATGCTAATGCAACATTTCACAGCGTTCCGAAATCCTGAATTTATGCCACCCCTTAGATTAATACACTATAAAATTACTTTCAAAAACACAACCTTCTGAGATCCCATAGAACAAGTTCCATCAGTTACATTAACCTTCAGAAAATTTCTCATTTTCCCAAATTTCAGAAAAATAGTGAATTTGATCGATCTCATCGATTCCAATTAAATGGTGTCATAATACACTCATGGATGAGAAATTCGATTTTTTCATTAGTTTTTACCTCAGACGATAATACAACATGTCACAACTTTCCTAAATTATATTTTTGAAGTGAAAACTCCTTTAGGCGCGTTGAGCTATTTCAGATGGGGGGTAAAACCATAAGTCCGTCACGTGCCGTCACGCTGTAGCTATATATATTAGGTATTATGTATACCGCTGCGTGCGCAACTAGTCGGGTCAGGCGTCAGGCAGTCTCTCTATACGCTTACACACGTGTGCATATCTGAGTCGGATACTCGACGTTATTCATTTACTCAATCCTCGGTCCTCGTGCAGACGAAAGTTATATTTTTATTGAATTTATTAATTGTACATTGTGTACTTAGTATCGTATCTACGTGCAAGGTTTTAAATATTGTGAATATAATTCTTGTCATAAGAATATAACATTAGTGATGTGTATAAGTGAGAACTTTTGCATGTGTACTTCACATTGATGACGTTGTGTTATATCTAGTTTATTATTTTCATTGTTCGAATGTTGGATCACAGCATCAAATATAATAGTGAGTTTCATCTTGATGTTTTTTTTAATACTACGAATACGAAAGTACAACATTTTATTTCAAATAATTATTTGTGGTGTAATTTACGATCATACTTGACGGAAATGTTTATATGTTTACATTTTGCAATTCTTTTTAGATTATTTCTTCACTGGTCCGAATTAAAGATGTTTTCTTTTACCGTCATCCGTAGACATCTTCAATTCGGACCAATGCATTACTTTCATTTACATCGATGTAAATATCAATAAATAGTATATGTTGAAAGTAAAATAATGTGTATTTATTGTAATGGGTTACATTCATACTCTTTACAGGGATTGTACGCCCATTATACGTTTTTTATTATTAAATATAAAAATGTATATAATTCTTGATTGAAATACTGACAGTTGTAAAAACTGAAGAAAAACTAATTATATTAATTTTCATTTAAAAAATAATAAAATTGTAATTTCGGATGCTACAACGAGTACAACAACGTAGACAATAGTATCTCTGGCATCGGATGTTTTCATTAGTTGTCATAATGCTGAGCAACAAAATTTCGTAAGGCAGAAGTTGCATAAAATGAGAACCGATGATACGGGTGGATTACCATACGAGTTAATTTTAGTTCTTAACTGACCGTACATGATAACTAATAACATAGATGTTGGGGATGGATTGTCCAATGGCACTGTCGGAAAATTGTGTCATGTAGAAAGAGGTGATACTGGTGAAATCATACGAATTTAGATGAAATTGGTTACTTCTTAATGTCAGTTTTCACTTCTGTCAGCAGTGCTCGTTGACTGCCCGTATTTTTTATTATTATTCATAAGGAATATGAATCCCATCAGACTTCTAGTTTCATTCGTGACATTCCAAAAAGTTGACGATTTTGTATCCATTGAGAAAATTCCTTAAAATAGTCTACCAATACCTTTTCATGTGTGATATCCTTAACGTTCTTCTGATTATAATTTTTTTCATGAATGTTTTTAGTTTTTTCTGGAAGAAGGGCCGAAATTGCGTTTTCAGCCAGTTCTTGAATCTCTACCGGCAAACTGTTCTCAGAATCGCTCGAGTTTTTCAAAAACACTCAAGTAAACTTCAGAAAGAAATATTATTATGACGCGAATATAAACAATCCAGTATCTTAGTAACTTGCATGCCGTGGTGCCCACTTGAATATCTGTTGAAAGTAATTACTGTCAAAGAGGTTTCAAATGCAATCGAAATTCATTTAAAATTCACGCCAGAATATAAAATTTCTGTATGTATTTCAGATTATAAACGACCGTTATGGTACACACAGTGTTATCAGCCTCGTCTGATAGTACCGAGATATCAAAAATTATCTTGGTCAAGGGTGGTTGTGGAATCTAAAACGTGTGTCTTACTTTACGTTTGAAATAATTATGTCACTGTCACACTGACATCATCAATAACCTACAAATTTCATACCTATTTATTTCAGTTGTAAAACAATAGTGAACTACAAATTAAAAATTATCTTGGTCAAGGGTGGTTGTGGAATCTAAAACGTGTGTCTTACTTTAAATTTTTCAATATGTTTTGTTGTGTCAGAATCTGTTAAGTCATTGTGCTGAAATTTTCTATTCCAGTTTCTGAATCATGCCTCTTACCACACAGCACAAAATTTTCATGATTGAAGTCTATTTTCGAACGGGTGCGCTAGTTAATGGAAATTGGCAATACAGTCAACGTTTCTGTTTGGACAATTTTCGAGAGTACTTCCCAAACGTGGCAATATTACCGGACAATTTTTATGCGTGCCTTACAAATTGTGTTGAAGTGTCTCGCGAAACTGGTTGTATAACTCATAAAAAAGGTGCTGGTAGACCAAGAGTTCGTACAGAAGAAGTTGTCAAAGACGTTCCTCAACGTATGGAAGAGGAGCCTGCAAAACCTTTGAAACGTCTTTCTCAGAAAATTGGACTTTCTTATGGAACATGTCAGAAAATTTTAAAGAAAGACTTGAACATGCATCCATATAAGATGCAAGCACATCCAGCTCTTCTGCCCGCATACCACCCCAGATGCCTTGCTTACTGCCATTGGTTTGTCAATAATTTAATGAATGACGATCTTCTGGACTTTTTTCTGACGAAGCGTGGTTCCACCTTTCGGGATACATCAATTCTCAAAATATGCGAATGTGGAGCAATGATAACCCTCATGTTTTTACTGAATCGCCACTACATGCTCAAAAAATCGGTGATTGGATGGCAGTTTCTCGCAGAAGAATAATTGGGCCAATTTTTTTCGATTTCACCGTCAACGCAGAAAGGTACAGACACAACTTTTTGGCTGAATTTGTGCAACAGTTAAACGATGATGAACTTCGGTACGGTTATTTCCAGCATGACGGTGCAACAGCTCATACTACATGAGAAAATATTGCTTTTCTCCGCGAGTTTTTTGATGACCGGCTGATAAGTTTGCATACAGAAGTTGAGTTTCCTCCGACATCACCTTGTTTGACAATTATGGACTATTTTATATTTCCTTACTTAAAAAACAAGATTTTCGCAACTCCGGTAAATAATTTGCAAGAACTTCAACAAAGAATACTGCAACCATAACGCCATAAATGCTGCAAAACGGTTTTCACAGCATGAGGATGCGCGACAACTGTAATTTAGTTTTTCTTGTTACTAAAACCGTTGTTTCATAATTTGTAGTTCATTATTGTTTTACAACTGAAATAAATAGGTACGAAATTTGTAGGTTATTGATGATGTCAGTGTGACAGTGACATAATTATTTCAAACTCAAGTAAGACACACATTTTAGATTCCACAACTACCCTTGATCAAGATAATTTTTGATATCACGTTACCATAATGAAGGTTATTATGATCCTCATAACATAAACAACTATTATGAACTTTTTTTTGACCGTTCAAAATTTTCCAAACACTTACACTGCCACGAAAGTTTATCAGAATGATATTTGTTTGTTAAAATATACAAAAATGGTTCCGAATCGGGTTCTCATTACAATAAATTCGTTTTCTATTCACCTTATTGTGCAACCAAAAGTTCATCCTTGCATCGCGATCCACAATGCGTTCAATCAACATCTTGAAAGTTCCAACTTTTCTCTTCTACAATTCGCTTTATACATATCCGTGGGCATAAAGGTTCCGATAAAAGAATGAAACTTCTTGTGAAAGTCGTTAATTCCGAAAGATTATTAGATATTATTCATTTTATGGCAGTTGAAATCGCTGTTCAAACTTTTGCATTTTATCTGTCGTTCGAAAGCAGTCTTTGAAATATTAGAAACTACTAACCAGCGATCACTTAATATTTGAACCAACATGAATTTTTTTTTAACTCTATATCTATATCAACTATGAAGTTCGCAATTTCAATTAACAGTTCAATGAACATTGTGTTATTCAACAAAGTAAATGTAATTTATTTGTGATGATGTTCCTCTTGTCTACATCGATCAGTAACATTACAAACTAATAGTTTCAGATAGCTGTTTCGCTCTCTCATAGAGCTCATCAGTAAAGTTTGAAATGTAACTAAACGATCATTCTGTTGATGGTATACATAACCGACTAACAATATGGTAGAAAGACCAAATTATTCAACGGCATCTATGATTGGACGTCCCACTAATAAATCAAACAAACATTGACTAATAGATTTCTCGGCCTTTACGGGGAATGTTAAACTACAAGTGTCCCTAGGTTGAAAGAAATTATTTCTCCTTGGTCCTTTGTCTCGACTATTCCAGCACCTGTACTTTTTTCAATCTTGGTGCCTTCCGTAAACCATACGGAATCCGCTGGTATCATATGAGGACATGATTGCCCCCAGCGTTCTTCCGCACATTCAAGGTTTGAATCGTGAATAGTACGGACGTGTTGTGAACCTTGATCCTGTCGGATCTCATCCCCAGGTGATCCAAGCAATCCAAGAATTCTTCGGCCTTTCCTTGTCCAATAAGATCAAAGCGATACGCTCTTCTTATGGCTTCTGCCTAAACGGCGAGGTGCATTAGTTCCAACCCCAATAGCCTCTCCATCGCAGCTGTTGGGGTGGTCGACATTGCACCTGTTATTCTTAAGCATGCCAGCCTCTGAACTCTGTTCAGGGAATGCAGGGATATTTGTTTTTGGCCACCATACAATTTCGGCGTCTGTTACAATGGGTCTCACTATAGTAGTGTACACCTAGTGCACCATTCGTGGAGTGAGTTCGCAAGTTCTTCAGACTGTACGACGGCAGGTCCACAGGGCCCATATCGCTTTATTAGTGATTTTCTCCAGATGTTTCCCAAAGGTTAGGCTTACCCCAAGGTACTTGACCGGGTCCGTCATCTGTATGTTTTCCCCATACAAACCTATGTCTTGTATGTTTCCAATGTCCTTTCTCTTCGTAAAGGGTTTTCTAAATATTGCCAACTGATTTGAATGTACATTTTATTCCAACTATAATCAATACTATATTTAATTACAAAGAAAAACATTTAAATCTTCCATATTAAGATCAACAGCGGGTCAGGAAAAACCCACTACCTAAGCATCTCCATATAGTTAACAATAACATTTATCATAGCTTAGCATTCGACTTCCGTCGTATATTGGTTATTGATCTCGACAAGTTTATGATTTCCTTCAGAACATGAAACTTGTGTGAAATTATTGAAACCATCTTGACCATGTCAGCTATGGTATTATATCACCCTCCTTGAAGCGAGTGTGAATTGTCCTATATTTATTTTAGAAATTCCCTTACTTTTCTCAAACTGCATTTGTTATTGAAGAACAGTAAAGATCTGGCAACATCTTGCAACCCCTAGATGTTCTTTGCTTTAAGATATTTTAGTTTTACGTGCAATTTTAATCTTTATATAATTTTGTTTTCTTAATATTGGAAGATAACCTGTACTAAACCCTTTTTACATTACCAATGTAACAATTGGGATATAAATGAATTTTTTGTTGACTTTTGCCAAATAACAATGCTAAGTTCTATCTAATCTAGATCGATCATTTTTATCTGGCAGAAGCCAGCATAAAACAAATGAATGTATCCCTATATTCATTGATTTCCATTGGTTCAACATGGAATATCATAAAGTTCAATTTTAGAATGAACATCGGTAAAAATGAACCGTTTCCTATGCCTCTCCCGGAAGTAATTTATTTTGACAACAAGATAAATGTTTGGTATCGCTGTTTCGTTGAAGTAATCTAGAATTTTGCACCACGGGCGCAAAGCAACTGGTCTGACTGAAATTCAAGAAGACGCCTCTCATATGCAGTATTTATAGCTTATAAGTTGGAAGCATGTGTCACTATTGTTTCAAAGTCATTATACCAGGTGTCGCCTTGCGGTTAGCTTCTTGAGATCGAAGTATACCCTTACCGTTGATATTAATTCAACCCCGAGTGTTTAATGCTTGTTGATACGCGATACCCGATGTGTCGTCGACAACATTTAATCGTAAATTAGTTATTGCGTCCTTTATTCCTCATAACAGGCATTCATTTTACCTTCAACTTGCATCAGATTATAGCCGAAAATGTTCTTGAAACAATTGAACTGTTTATATAAAGGTAATTGCTGAATATATTACAATTCAGTAGAAACTTCGAATTGCTGTTTTGCTTTCTCCATATCCATAAAATAAAAAAGTTCAATTATTCTATTTATTAATTATTTTTCGAATATTTCTGACCGATAAAACACAAATAACGGTTCATATTGTTTTGTGTCTTGAGTTTCACTTGTTATTGTTATTATTAGTCAGCTGTTTAAGAATTATGCACAGTGCCTATGGCCCACCATTTTGCTTCTTAATAACATATCCAATGAAAATGTTCCAAAAAAACAAATGCTGACGAGAACATTGAAGTTTATGATAATGAACAATGAATTAAAATAATAGACAGATTTGATTTAAATTTAGAATTTTTTGTACTACAATGATACAATTAAGACTAATGGTTTTGAACCATCATCATTTTCTACGGCCTTTGACACAAGAGCAAGCGCTCCTTTCTTTTTACGGCATATGTTTTTGCCTCCATCAGTAGTAATAGATTTCAAGTTTTTGCACCGAAGGTTCTTTTTATTAATGGCATTTTCAACTGCCTTAAAAATATCTTCCCCAGTAGTCGAGCCATGAATACTATCAATACAAAGAAGTTCTCCATATACACTTCATACCTTCATCTACTGCTCGAATAAGAATCAACACCTGAGCAGTATCTGACACATCCGTTGACTAATCCAAGGCTAGAGAAAACCACTCAAGATATCCATTTTTGTTAAACAGTTGAGATGATATATTTTCTGCTATGTCTTTCATCCTCCGGGCCAACGTGTTGGCTTTAAATAAATTCACCTTTTCGGGGCACATTTCTTCTGCTACTGCAATTACGCATTCTTCGATCATTTCCCCATCGGTGAATGGTTTTCCACGTTTCGCAATTCCAAGAGCCACACGAAAGCTAGCACGAGTTGCAGCCTCTCGTTCAGTATTGAGTTAACACAGATTGGTGCTTCAAATTTATCTGTCCGCAAACTTTCTGTATATTTTGAGTAATTTTGAAAATAATGACGTTTAATGTTAATTTATTTGAGAATGGCTATGGTTTCATTCCAAATCAACTTCTTACTGGACTCAATTACGAAATATTGAAAGTTCCATTGATCTTTGAATGTTCTGCATTCACTTAGCAAGCTTATGCTCGCTCAGGGAGCGTACTCGGCGACTAGTTTAGAAATTATAGATAATGACAGCAAAATTAAAATGGCTTTGGCTCTTGGAACTTACTGGAGTCAACAGTGTGGCCTTACGTCTGGAAAGTTTGGAGACCCCTGCTCTAAGGTAATAAAAATTCTTATTTGACAGTATAATAATAATTTATAGCATTTGAATTGTGACGCAATGTAATAACCATTTTTCTTCTTCCCTCTTTTCGTTATATCGAAGTGACGTCTTATATGAAAATTTCAACTAAATAATTACTCAGCTAATACTGTTGTGGTTTTTAATCAGATCAGTATATTAATTGACAGGTCCACAGTCTCGACATATTCGATACCAACGTAACGGCGCCGGCGGACTTATTTCGAAGGGAGACACCGATTCATCCCCAATTTTATCGAAACCGCGAAACGGCATGTTCATGTGTTATATTCATTATGGCAAGGTTCAATCAAAGCACATCAGTGTAGAATAATTATCAGGAATAACCTATCAAACGGACATTATAACTATAAAGGTAATTATACACGCGATATACTAGGTTGATCGCTAAAATTTAAATATCCTATATCTGATTAATGGTTTTACCACTCCCTCGATTGAAACAACAGGATCAAACTACAAAGTTTACATGTTTCACGCATTTCCCACTGATACCGACCATAAATTATCTATTTCATTCATACCACTCTGATCGATAAGAACGAGTTATATATAGCTAGCCATGAAATAACAAGATATTGTTAATTTTTCCAGAGCGTTGAAACGAGGGGCGCGTTACTGATATCTTTGATCTAAATCGACTGTTCGTCTCATGAAGACCTGTATATAATATTATCGTATTATCGTAAAAAGCATAATAGAACAATGCTGAAACTTTGCAGAACAGTAACCTCCATCAACCACTTGTAATTGCGGAGTTCAGTCTGGCCAGCGAGTTGGCCATTCCACGAAACCCAGCCTACTAATTCACCTTTGAGGAAAGGTTCTGCCGAGCTATTAGCAAAACTTTCACTAAGAAATGAGAAGGTGCTTCGTTTCGCTGGTACCAATTGTCATTATGTGGAATAACAGCTAATGTTGGAACCAATTCAAATTGTAAGAACTCGTAAGTATCGAGCTGCGGGGATTTTCCTCGATGAAGTAAGGTCCAATTCATCTTGTTGACGATTTTCCAGCCCATACATTAATTTGTATTAGATTTTTAAACCCTTTGAACAAATCTGGGGTATCAATGAAAACTACTACAGTGGCTATATGTAGAGAGGCTGGGGAAATCAACACGAAAAATATGGGTAAAGCCTATTCGACATACTGATGAAGTGAATAATTCCGTGTTATTGTTAATGTGCATTGTTTAAAGGAAGTAATATTTATAATTTTGATGTGCTTGTGCAAAAACCTCAAGTTACAACAGCAATTTTAACATTCACAACCAAACATTTTTTACGAATAAATGTTATCTATTCAAAGCTATGCGCTTCCTCTTCTGAAGTTTGATTTTGAATGAATATCTGTGGTTGGAAGTCTTTTTCATTAGAATAGTTTCATCTATTAAATCGTTCATGAACCTCTTGTAAAATATATGCAAGATGTAACCGAAATTAAGTATATTAATGTTTAATTTAAAAAATTCTTCATCTCCCACCTTTTCTAAAACCCATAAACAGAATTCAAGTCGCCGATGATAATCGACTTCTAGGAGTTCTTGGTTTAACTGACTATGATATGGATGTTTTTATATTTTTTATAATTCCCCCGAATGCTACGTCAACTTATTCCGGTATGTAGATTCAACTTGCGACGACCAGTATGAGGATTTTCAACTAGAGATGCCATAATAAGAAATTCATTATCTTCATTTTCAGTAACAGGATTTCGTCTGCTTACTTTTTTCAATCCACAGTTCCAGTAAAGTTTGAAATGAACGCTTGTCTGGATGACTTATATCTGGATATTTTTGAAGATAAACTCTTGAAGCTAGTAGGCAATCATCTTAACATTCCCCAATTAGTAATAACATATCAATTTTTTGAGTATAAATTCTCATTTTTTCTAATATGTGAAAGCAGTCAATACATAACCATTAGATACAAATATATCAGAAAGTGAATAATGACAGACATGTCATCATGATATCACTACCTTGACCTAATAAAAATTTGTGGTTTAAAATTGACAAATAAGACATAAAATTCGAATTTACTGATGAACTACAAGAGATAGGTATGGGGAAACCTAATATGGTTTAAAAGGTTATCAGAATTTGGATCGAATAACAATAATGAATACAGTATGTGTTTCAATTTGGTGCTGCAAAAGTAAGTAAGCTCTTTATTTTACTCTTGGCAGAGGCAGCCCGAACAGTATATTCCATTCACTCTAGCTATTTATAAAATCATTAAACAAAGTACTTGAGTAAAAATTACTTTTCCACCGAATTTCTCATCGAATTTTAAACAACTTTCAAAAATCCTTCCGTCTGTCTGGATGTGAGTCACGAAATGCTTGTCTACACGATAACTCAAAAACGGAAGGGCCTATCATATTCATATTTTGACAAAAGATCGGTTGCTGTTCGGTGACAAACCCTATTGCTTTTCAGGAAAATCGTGTATTAAACGCACCCTTTTCTGAAGGGTTGAAAACTTTTAAAATTCAACAGTATATATTGAATCAATTCAACTCTTTTACAGTAAATTTAAGTTAATTTACAACTGCTTTCTCGCAAATTTCAACAAAATCGTTCAACACCAATAAAAACAACGAAAACAATTATTGAAGTAAACGTCAATACACAGTCCTTCTACACTTTGTAACAAACAGCGATGTAGCCTAGAGTTGGCTCCCACTCAAAAGAGTCCGGTTCGATTTCCAGCAACGGATAATTTTTTTCCATACATTTCCTTAGAAACGTTATTAGTTTGAATATTATTTCTTCGCTACATTCTCCGAAGAGTATATTGCATTTACTGAAGCTATTTCTAAAATCGTTACAAAGGTCTTAGAGCAAAATTGTCACGAAAACCTTGTCTACACGATAACTCAAAAACGAAAGGTCCTATTGTTTTTTAAATTAAAAAAAAACTATATTCCAAAGTATTATTATTATTATTATTATTTATTGCTCAAATTAATTCACAAAATACATAATAGAGAAATAAATATATATGAACAATAGTACATTGATACACCAAAGTAAAAACACTTGTAGGTGCAAAGAAATAGACATGAATATATACCTATATATTATAGAACATTACACACACTTCATCTTAATGTAAGTTTGAGATACTTATCAATCACACAATTAACACATATATTATAGTCATAACTCATCACTAAAATCATTCACATCCTATCATTCAATAATATGATGGATCTGCTTCCTTTCTGTAATCGCCAAATACTCTTTCAGATTTTTCCTAAATTTTCGCATGCTATTAGCTTGTTTAACATTATCTGGTAACGAATTGAATATTTTCAAGGACATATAGCTGTAACTTTTTTGTCCTTTAACAGTTGCTTTGAATGGAGTTTTGTAATATGTAGATTTATTACGTGTCTGGTACGAATGATCGTTCAGAAAATGCTTCTTATCTTCCGAGAATACTTTGAGAGCTGTTTTCATGAAATATAATTGTCTTATATCTTGTATACCTGTTTCTTTAAATAATTTGTCAGAATTATATAATTTTGATTTATTTGAGTTTATTTTTAGAATTCTTTTTTGAATAATACTTAGATCTCTGAGATATGTTGTATTAGTACTTCCCCACACAGTAATAGCATAGTTTAAGTGGCTTTCCACAAGGGCATGATAAACAATTTTCCGCGTTTGCCAGTCCAAAAAATTATTTATATGCTTAATTCTGTACAGAACATATCTCAATCTATTTACCAAGGTTTCAGCGTGCTCATTCCATTTTAGGTGTCGGTCAATTTTTAGGCCCAGGTAAGTAACGGTATTTGATGATTTAATTTTGATTTGGTCGGTATTGCTTTTTATGTTTATTTCCATTTCATGTGAAGTGTCAGCATAGCAAGTGAAGGGTAAGAACACAGTTTTTGCGATGTTTAGAGTGAGTAGATTACTACCATACCAGTTTATCACATCTACCATATCCAATTCTACTTTTTATTTCAATTTATCCCAAGTATCATCTTCAAAGAACAAAGCGGTGTCGTCGGCGAATGCGATCATTGTTCCACTTATACGCAGATTAAGTAGGCTGTTGATGTATATTAAGAACAGAACTGGGCCCAATACAGTTCCTTGAGGAATGCCACATTGAACCATTTCCATATCACTTTTGAAACCATTCAGTATCGTGCATTGAATCAATTCAAAACTTTTACAGTAAATTCAAGTTAATTTAAAATTGCTTCCATCCAAATTTCAACAAAGCGTTCAACATCAACATGAGAAACAATTATTGAAATAAACTTCTTTACATCGTTCTTTAACAGTTTATAACAAACGACGCTGTGGTCTAAGGGCAGCGACTCTCACTCAGTAGACTCGAGTTCGACTCCTAGAATTGGAAATATTTTTTCTACATTTTCTTACAAACATTACTGATTTGAATATTATTTAATTGTGTAAAGATAATGGAAGAAGTAGTTCATTTCATTATCCTTAGACAAATACGAAGAGTATCTTATAGAAAGTGAAACGATTATATAAAAATAAGTAAGTAAATCAAATGATTTGCGAACAGTAACTTTGCCATCAGCAACACTTTTTATCTATTCTCCAAGCATACTTAAGTATGCAACAGAAAATGAAATACAAGTGGACATGATCAACGATGATCAATATGAAAGGTAATCTTCCAACTTGTATGTCTCCCAAATGGATTATATGTGAATATTTGTTGAAATATAATATTCATCCTACTAGAATAGTTTTATTGAGATTACGGAAAGTAGATTTGATAATCGTGCATTGATTTGAAGATTTTGATAATTAGGCGGTTTGAGTATTTGTTTCCATTAATAATAATGCTTACTTTAAGATCACAATATGGAGGAAAATAAGCCTTGCATGTTATACCTTCGTTAACTGGACGTGAGGCTGTGTCTACTTCATATTTAAAAAATGTACTGTATTCGTACATGGTCCTTCGAGCCATTTTGAAAAATGAATATAACTGCCGCGTTCAAAAACAATATACTTCCTATTTTCACAAGTTTGAAACGATTGGCAAATTTTTTGTCCGTACGACCAATAGGGACTGTGATATCGTCTCGCACAGCTAATTTCGAGAATAATCTAGATTCGATTCAGAAACGCTGATATTTCCTCGAAATTTCTTTCGGACCGATCTCAATTCTTCCTATATACCGGGATATCAAAAATTATCTTGGTCAAGGGTGGTTGTGGAATCTCAAACGTGTGTCTTACTTTACTTTTGAAATAATTATGTCATAATTAATTTGACGTTTCTAAAAGTGCGAAATTTCGCAATTTTATACGAATATTGTAACACTCAGAAGTCTTTAGCGCTTTGGACTCCGGAATTTTCACGTGGCCTATCGCAATTAGAAGGTTCGAATTATCTAAAAACATAATTGCATGAACGCCAGACGTCCTATGTAATTAGCTACCAACGAAATCATTTTGATATATGCCTCGAGGAGCTCGCTGCGCCTAAGTTTGAGTTTATACATTTTACCTCGGTCTTGTTAGTTTGGGGCCGTTTCTTGCCCTGTGCGACCGGCGCCAGTTGTAATAAAGTGTTTTTGGCTATGGGCGGCTAGCTTTCACCCGCTTCGTGTATATTTTAGTCGCGAGAAAATTCCCTTTGGTACGTCGCACGTTAGACGTGCGTAGCTGAGATCTGAGAATAGCTCAAACTGTTTTAATTAAATTTTCCTATTTGATGGACATTTATCAAAAAAAAGAAGGGCGGTCGGGCACGGTCCGATACTAAATCTAACTACATGGAGCGAAAACGGCACGCGAAAAGTCGTCGTAAAGCCGTATTAGGTACAACCAGTTTGCACTTTTCTAACTCGCGTGCTACGGGCTTCCCACGTGAACTTCATTCGATTTACGGAAAATTAACTATTTCAAAACAGTTTTTGACCCGGATTGTGGCTATCACGACCTCTGAAAAGTTTCAAAGTTCACATAATTATTTCATAATTTGTAGTTCATTATTGATAGATAGATAGATAGATAGATTTATATTTGTTCCTAGATTACAAAGTAATATTGACCCAATGGGTATAGAACACGTCAAAATTATAATTAATTGAATTAATAACTAAGTCTACTGAGTGGTGTTCCAAAATTTAATTGAGGCTTTCAGAGTATAATTTCATCTATAAAATACTCCTCCATACTGTAATATGCTTTTTTCAACAAATATGAGCTTAATTTCTTTTTAAATAATTTTATTGGTAGATTACGGTAGATTACCGGGATTTTATTAAAAATTTTGATCACCATATAAGTCACATTCTTTTGTAAATATGACCATTTGAATCTGACAGGTAAGTAATTGTCTCTCTGTCTTGTATCATATTCATGCAACTGCTCGACTCTATCTATTATATCTTTATTATTCATAACAAAGAGGATGGATTCTATAATGTATAAACCATATAATGTGTGTACATTCTCCGATCGGAATAAGTTCTTACAACTCTGCAAATAAGGCAAGTTGAATATGAATCTAATGCATTTTCTTTGCAAGATAAAAATTCTTATAGCTTCTGAAGAGCCTCCCCAAAATGATAAGCCATACATTACCCTGCTCTGCACAAATGCATGATAGGCAGTAAGAGCTGCTGCTTTATTAATATGTATAGATATTACTCTTAGTGCATATGTATATTGGGCAATGGTTTTTGATAATTTATCAATATGAGTGGTCCAATCTAATCGCGAATCGATATTTATCCCTAGGAATGACACTGAATCTTGAGATTCTATATTTTGGGTTTCTCCATCAATATTCACTTTCTCTGTATATTCTTTTAGAAAGCTAAATTTAATTATTTGTGTTTTATTTACATTTAACATAAGATCATTTGATTCGAACCAGGAATTTAAGTTATCTAAAGATTTTTTGACTTTATCTTTGAGGCCTATCAATTCCTCGTCCGCTAGAACTTGTGATGTGTCATCTGCAAATTGACAAATATCCTCTTCAATGGCTGCTGGCAAGTCATTTGTGTATAATATATATAGCAGGGGACCTAAAATAGAGCCTTGTGGGACGCCTTGCGTAATTGTAAGTTTATTTGATCTGTATTGTTCACTTGTATTTGAATTTTCCGCTACATATTGCTGGCGATTTGTAAGATAAGATGATATAAGTGACAAAGCTACACCTCTAATGCCATATGTTTCCAGTTTTTGCAGTAGTATACTGTGATTTACATGATCGAATGCTTTTGTTAAGTCCAGACACATTAATATTGTGTTCTTATTTGAATTCAGCGAATTGATTATCTTAACTAACGTCAGATATGAAGCTCTGATAGTAGTTCTTCCTCTACGGAATCCATTTTGACTTTCTGTTAATATATCAAATTTTTCTAAATATTTTATATACCTGTTGTAAATGACTTTTTCGAAACATTTACTAATGTTTGATAACAATGCTATTGGACGGTAATTTCCAACATCATTTTTATCACCTTTTTTAAATATTGGTCTGATCTGTGTTATTTTTAAGTTTTCCGGATAAATGCCATTTATTATTGTTTTACAACTGAAATAAATAGGTATGAAATTTGTAGGTTATTGATGATGTCAGTGTGACAGTGACATAATTATTTCAAACGTAAAGTTAAGACACACGTTTTAGATTCCACAACCACCCTCGACCAACATAATTTTTGATATCCCGATAGTACGTATAGTGAAGGAAGTAAAAAACGATAACCCATTTCACAGACGTAAATGCGCGGACGATTCACAATTCAAATCCTTTTTGAGTTATCCTTTTATGTTTCATCGTTTAGACAATTTCATCCGACGATCACGCAGACTAAGTATCTTCAAGTACAAAAGCCAGTTATTAAATTTTCACACTTTGTTTCATTAAAAAATATCTGGCTGTGAGTGAATTAAGTTATTTGGAATTTCCTCGGCGAAATTCCTGATAAAAAATTCTCACACGTAACTTAAAAAATCTTCCACCTCGTTCCACCCTCCCTCTCCCGCGAATATCTACAATTATAACGGTAAACGCGAGTCCCCATGCCTTTAATAACCTCCCTTTTATTTTTAATTCGCGCCGAAAGCAGACATCACTTTTCAAGCCTTATTAATCTCAACGGAATATTTCCAAGAATAAAAAATTAAAACCGAAAGCATAATGTTTTGTGTTGAGGGGTCGCGACGATGTTCATCGCCCCTGAATATATTAATTGAACGACTGTTTCGTATTTCTTTTAAGCGACAACGGTTTTTTATTCTTAATCCTCTTTAATAACTCCTTGTAAACACACGGGACAAAGAGGACGCGGCCGAGATCTGACGTGTAGAGAGCTTTCATTCGGGCGAAATAAGTTCCTATGAATTAGTCAACAACTTTGAAAAGTCGGCAAATGTAAACTGCCACTTTTTATTTGCCATGGGCGGATTCTTTGCATATTATTGTTCGCGATTTTTCCATCTGCGAGAACTGACCAATTTCCTTCCTTTCTAGTTTCCTTTTCTTTCCACGACGTCACCCGTTCCGTTGTTATTCGAATTCGAAAACATAATGCAATGTTATGACACTTACATCTGTTTTTCATTATCCGCTTGAGGACTAAAACTAGAACAACATTAAAAAAAGTATTATCAGTTCCTATTTACTCACCTAATGTCAGTCTATCTGATCTCATTGTTATTTGGTGTATCTTACAAAGTATTGTACCATCAACTAATGAATAAAGCGATATAATAATGCAGTAAAACCTCTAAATAACGGCCGGAAATGTAAACTGTAAAAGTGGCTTTAGAAAGGAGACCGTTATTGAGAGGGTGGGAAAGAATGTGATTTTATTTACGTTCGTTTTGTAAGCACATTCTGTAAACAGTTAAATGTGTTTATAAGAACTGGTGGTGGCCATGTTGAGAATATTTTGCTGTAGTGATTTAACTTGATATTAGCAAAATTTCAAGATTATGTGTGACGTTGGTGTTACGTGTAATCTTTTTATAGTAATTAGTATATTACGTTACAAGTGTGGAAAGTGATTCTCCCACTCATGTCAAATGGGTCACTTTCCACACAAGTAATGTACACTATTTTTCCGACGACCACAGATTAATGCATAATTGCAAGAAAATTAATATATTTTCACTTTATTTTGAGAATTTGAGAATTTTACAAAGAAAAGTAATAATTGAACAAGATTACTGCTTAGAATTGTAGAAATTGAAAGTAATATTATTATTATTACAATTAGTAAATTGTAATGGACTTTACAATGAGGAGTTAGACAGATTTCTTTCTGTTATTTGTACACTATGTACAGTAACTCGATGTCAGTTTCTCGAAGAGGCGGAGTGACGGCTTTCGAAGTACCTACTGCTGATGGAACCCATAATTTTATTGGCAATATTTAACCTGTTAGTAGCAGAATCGTCAATATATTTTTCTGCGACTTTGGACGATTTCCAACCCCTATGTCTTTTCAGAGAAGTTAGATCTCCTGCATCTACTAATATAAGTAACAGAAGAACGGCGGAATGAGTGCCCTGTGTATTTTTCAGGATCCTCTAGATTTAAAAATTTAGCCACTACTCTAGGTATATTTACAATTTTGTTAATGCCCACTACTTGTTTTGTGCGTTTTTGGTCTCTATAATCAAGAAAAAAGCGTGTTTCGGTAGTTGGCTGTCTTAGATTGGCATATTTTTTATATATGCTATAAAAGTTTCCAGTAATAGTGAACTTGCGACAGCATTTATTTTTTGTATTATTAATTTGAATGACAGCCACAGTCCCCAAATCTTCAATGTTATTTATACATAACTGGGTAAGTTCTTGCTTGCGACATGCACCAGATATACCCATAACCAACACAACCTAAAAAAAAACCATAATTAAATAAATGTATTATTAAGAAAACTCTTACTGAGTTTTTATTTATTTAATAATTATAATTTTTGATTCTTCCGGCTAGCTTTTATTTATTTATTTTGAATAATAATGATCCTTTTCTTTTTATATTATTATTTTATGGAATTAAACACAATATTCTTTGAATGTTAAAAAGTTTCTATATTAAATCTCTATGACTCTAATTATCTCAGGTTTCAAATTTACAATTTAATTTTATGTTCTAAGCATAGACCTAGCTTTAACCTCAAAACTATTCAATATTAATAGTTGTTTACAAAATTATAAACGACAATCTTTCTTTCAGATTTACAAGTAACACTACAATGGAGATATAATAAACAAACTTACTTTTAGTTTATATCCAAAAGTGTGTTTAACAATGTTGGCAATTTTCAATTTACTTCTTTTATAATTTCGTTGATGATTCACTTTTTACACAATACTATGCTATTTCACAATAATCACAGGTAACTAATTTTGGTCACTTCTTCTTGAGAATCAGGAACTGTTGATAATACTTTGTTTTATTCTTTTAGATAAAACATGAAACTTTTCGATGCTTTATTGAAATTATTGAAGAATGGCAATCGTTGGATACTTCTTATAAATTGGAGGTTATTACAGCCTTTTACTGGATTCAGATACTTGGAATAATCGTTGACTTTTAATAAAACTTATTAACTTTGGTTTCTTTGAACCTATCGAAGTTTGGAACACTTGCGTTCACTGATATTTATTTTTTATAAATTTAGGTTATAAAATTTTGGTGAGTTGCAGGAGTACTTTCACTCTTCAGATATAATGGCAAACTGAACTTGGCTTTACTTTCAGCCCTTTTTATAGGCCTCCAAAACCGACGCTACTTGATGTCATAAACAACCTATCAGATGCTTTCTTTTCAAATCAAGCATGCCAAGTTAATTGTTGTGAAACTGACACAAGTCTTCATTGTTACCAGACTGACATTAGAAATTCCTATTGACCAATCAGAATTTAGTATACTTTACTTTTTGAATTATTTGAGATTTTCAACTTATTTTAATTGTTAGTGATTCCTTCTTTTTAAATTAATATTGCCTACATTTTTCCCCACACTTTGGTATAATATAACCTATGATTGGGTTATTATTAATATGATTATTCCCATATTTATGGTTTTCTTGACAGTTACTTATTCTTAAATCTAATACATACCATATTATATCAATAACATTCTTTTAACATTACATAACTCAAATTTACTAATCCTAACTTATATCTATAACATTATTCAATGTTTTGTACTATCTCATGATAGTTTTGTAATCACTTTACTTATGATTTCTGATTTCGTTACACAGTACGTTTCTTCACTTTCACTGAAGTTCTTGTTTATCACTTCTTATTCTATTACATCGTTGTTTATTATGTTTTACATTGTTAATATTAATATCCTAACTATTATTTAGCTTTTATTATTGTTTTTAATTCCATATAAATATCTTTTATTTGATTTTTTTCTGATTTTCAAAGTTCGGTAAGTTATTATTTTTAAATTTTTATTGTCTATGAAATGAAATCATAACAGTATAGACTTTGTTTAAATACCGATGACTTACCTTTGTAAGTAAATGAATCTCATCGGAAGCTTTATTTATAAATTCACAAATTTCTTGTTGCGTCAAAATTTTAGCTTTTTTCGGTTTATATCCGTCACTTCTCCTTTTTTTAAATGCCTTAAGTTTAATATATTTGGAGATATCTACATTGTGGTGAATGGATAAAGTGGTACGCAACATAGAATAATTAGTCCATCATGTTGAGCATTGGATTCTATTGGAAAGTTCATCCATGTATGCAAGCAAAACGTTTTCAGAAAAGGAGCTTCTTATTTCCTTATTTATTCGCCATGAAAGAAATTGATCGTAAGCGTATTCGTACCTTCTTTTGGACTTTTCAGGCAGTAAATTTAGTGACGTTAATTTTGCGGCCTCTTCAATTTCAGGTGGAGTACATTGATCATCACTATTAATCCCAGCATTCATGTTTTATGGAATTTTAGATACTATTTTCACGGTTTTGTATATGATAAGAATGATGCATATGCAAAACTGACACTTCTAAAGTTTATCTGACGTTTTCGCAATATTAATTTCTAAGCACACTTCAATTCCATTGTGCAATACATTTAGCTATAGATACGCATATCACTCTAGTGTGATATTTAACTTTTCATCTCTAGGGTGATATTTGTCATTTTCGAAGTAACTAAATAGCGTGATATTTGTCATTTTCGCATGTGGTCGTCGGAAAAAATGTTATCGAAATGGTTTGGTTCAAGTACTTTTTAATTTTGCCTTCCTTTTCGAAATAAAATCCCACATTTTCAACCTATATTACTTGTTTGTTACGTACATAGCTTAAGTTTCATTAAAATAGGATGCTGTATTATTATTTATAATTGTTGTGTCATTCAATTGTAATATTTACGTCAAATAAGTACAGTTCATTTTTAAGCAAAATTAATTTTAGCGATCACCAACGTTTTGAAACATTCCGTATACTATTTTCTTTCTTTAAAAAATTGGGATAAATTGATTTCAACGCGGTTTGTCTGCAATTACTGGGTTGGATTTGATCCAAAATCATTCGGAACTATACACAAATGGTTCCTACAACATTGGAAGACCTTTATTCAAACTTGAAACCGCCCCAAATAACTTTTGTGCTATTCAAGTGCTGTTTTTTCCTTAAAAATTGTAATAAATTTACCCAAACTAGGTCTCATCTTTTTTTCTGGGTTAGATTTGCTCCAAAATCAATCAAAATGATCATAAAAAGGTCTTATAATATTATAGCAAACGTTTGTCAACTGTTTTGAATAATTTTAGATCAAATTAAACTAAGTAAATAAAATGCGTGAAGTGGAATGCGATTTCACGTTCGAGTATAGCATTTTTCCCCTTTATTTGGGATTGGTTGGACTCTAGCATCTTCCAGCTGGAAGAACACACACCAAGTGTGTATGAAAAGGTAAAAAACCTTCTCAAAATGAAGTGGAGATATGTGAGTATATTCTGTTTTACCGTTACAGAAACTAGCCCTATCCCAAATTTCTCCACTATATCCATTAAAATGGCTGATTTATTAACTAACATTAACACCCTGTGTCTCGGTAAAGAGCGGACTTGATCCTTTGTTGTTAGTAAAGTAATATTATTTTTCCCTCTGAACGTACAGTTACAATTTGGGCTATTACTTATGAATCATCCTGTATAATATTATCATTAGAACTAAATAAACCTCTGATATACATTTTAGAACACATTGTAAAATAGGGATTCTACCTAGTATACCTAGAATTATTTAACGTGATGTTATGTTAACGTATTTAGTGACATCGCCTCGTATTATATTTCGTTTAAGTTAAACGAAACCTGATAATCGTTTGAGTAATTTGAATGGCGCGCTAGATGGATTTTTCGTAATTTCTTTTCTAAATTGTTTTGAAATTAAGCTCTCGCAGTTTTTCATTTAGAGCGCGGGACGGCGAGTGAAAATTCAAAGACTAAAACGAAATCGCTACGAGATTTCATTACATCAGCGTTTTATTATGAAATTGAATACATGAGGCACTTACGGGATAAGGTGAATCGAATTAATACTGACTTAATCATTGAGATTCGAAAGAAACTTGCAGAGCCTATAATATAAACAAATAAAATATTAGCGATTACTTTCAATGGGAACTTCTGTGTAAGTCTATGTGTCAGGTTTTTATGATATGTAGAATTATCCTAATATTACATATTATCCACAACATTTAATTAATAATGCCGCTTCTCTGCATGCTCCACTGCTCAATTATTTCGTTTGCCAGAATCGATATTTCTATTGTTCCAAACGGCGCTACCTGTATTTCAAAACCAATTTACCTTTTTATAAAACTTTTCAAGCAATTTTAAAAGACAAGCATAGCTTTTATTCCAAATAATAAGAAAAGTTAGTCTACGGTATTATTGACATTAAACGAACCCTCATCCGTTAACAAAAATATTACATGCCTCGAGGAGCTCTTTATAAATTCGTTACCTAACTTTAATAAAAAAAAAACGTTTGAACCGTCCAATTCACTGATGCTTTGCATTCAGTTTCCAGTTCGTCAGAATGCAACTTCACAATTGCCAATCTTTTAAATCATTCTGGATGGACGAATACAAGAATCAAGATACTTCTAAGTAGCTTTATGAATACATGGTATAAACAATTGAAAAAACTGTACTGATTTTTGGTTTTAGTCACATATAACTTTCCTTCACACTTTTTACAGGCTTGGGACTGTCGACACAGATATGCCGGCGTGTTTAAAAGATATATCCAGTGGATATCATCATGTTTTTTTGTTTTCTTGATTTTTATCATTGTTTCTTTAATGCTTGTAATATTATTATATACATATTTACATTTTTTCATATATTGAGTAGTTACTTCAGCTCTTGTACAAAGCGAGAGTTCTCAATAATTTTTCATGTTTCCGCATACTCGTTCATTATTTTTTCTATGCGCTCAACTAATCGAATGGACGTATTTTTTCTTCGTTTTTCCTCTCATTTTAATGATTTCATTTCCGATAGCACATCCGAATACGAGGGGAGGTGATAAGTTATTTTATTTCTCCACATAATCTCCTTGTAGCTCGGTACACTTCGTTCAACGTGTTTCTAATTTTTCGATCCTTTCCAAATGATACGATTCCGACCAGCCTTCGAAATAGACGTTTGTTCCAGGGATGACCTCATCCTTGGAGCCATTTCTTCAAGTTGATACAAATCGCAAGGGCAAATCTGTAGAATATGGTGGAAGACGAATCAATTGGTAGAGTAATTCATGAAATTTTGCCATAATGTACGCGGGTGATCGTTTGGCCCTTTTAAAAGTAATCAATATGGACGATACCATGTGCATCCCAAAAACCTGTCGCCATGACTTTGCTGGCCGATAAACCCACTCTGCCTTTTCCGGCTTTGATTCGCCAGGACAAGTTCCCTGTTTCGACTGTTCTTTGGTCTCTGGTATATTGTGATGGATCCATGCACTTTAACTCGCCGATCATTCAATATCGTACCATGGATTTTATCAACGATTTTCGGCGTGGTAATCTCAATTGGACGGCCAAAACGTTCGGCGTCCTTTGTTCCACAACGGAAATCAGTGAACCACCTGTGGATCGTTCCAATCGATGGGGGAGGAGTATGGTACATCACAAATGTCACATAAGTTTTTGATTGTGGTGCCATCTGTTTTATTTTTCAGGGACTTTTCACCTTACCCTCATATATGGACTCGCCTTTTAGGCACTCAATGAACTGTATAATATGTGGGTGGATGGGTGATGGCCATGTTTAATCTGTGATTCCAGCAATCTTTCAAATGATTTGGAAGAACAAATAATAAATGAGACATGATACTCATAAGGTACAACCATAGTATGAATAACAATACGATAGATTTTGAAGAAATGTTTGATGACCGTGACAAAAATCTTTCTACGATGAACTCATGCGTTCATGTAACGTCAACACATTACTGAAATAAGTTTGTTGTCATCCATTAATGCTGAAATACTGAGGAATTTTCTCGATCACACTGCCGATTCTAGATGGCGCAATTCGTAATACGTTGTTCTTACATGGCTATTTGTATTATGATATATATCTCAGGATGATTTTATGGTATAGTCTGCTGGGCCTAATTCATACTGCCTGAGAGAGCAAAAGAATGTTATTGTAGATGCACCTACAAAGGGCAAATACAAGATGTAATGGTCCCTTTTACACGATCCTTTTTTTTTGTAAAGATTTGAGTGAGTTCATCGTATACCTTCTTAATGGGATTATTTTATTCTGTTGGCTTGTATTAACTATAATATAAAACTGAACTAGTTCAGGAAAATCATAACTGTCGTGAAAAATGCTCTTCAATTGTTACGCTTCTATCTGGTTGACTAATGGCAATGACTCTGTTTGTCTTGATGCACATTTAATGATCTCACTGTTCGTGTTTTTGTTTTTATTTTGTTGTGATTCGGTATAAAAATTCCTCGAGCAAGACTTTTTTCAATTAGGCGACGACTGTAGGAATATTTGAAACAATAAAGAAAAATAAAAACGTGACAAGTCAGTTGCAGGAGAGCAATAGTAAATTACACGTTCGCAAATTGGAGAAATCTCCTGTAAATTTTCATATGATTAGCCCTATTTATTTGCAAATCTGTGCAATAGCGAACAGGTGTCGACAAATATGTATCCTAACTTTACGTGAAGAAATTTTTCCTCATTCGCTTTCCACCGTACATAGTCTGCCCTCGTCGACTCCATTTCAACCCGTTTGCACTAAATTATCCTCGGGATTTACATGAATTCGCAGTTGCTCTATTAGATTGGTATAAGAGAAAGTCGTACAATGCACGTTGCATTTTGGGTAATGCTTATTTATATATTGTTATGATTTCATTTCCAATATAAAAGAAAATGGTAAAATTATGATTTACCGAGACATTAAAAATAGATAAGTTAAATAAGTATATAATAAAACGTTATTTAAAAGTTAAATATAATTAGAATAAGAGATTGAAGATTGTAATATAATTAAAACCAATTTGTAATGTAGATTGTAAGAGTGAAAAGAAGAAATAGTGAAAAGTGGAAAAAAGTACAGTGCTACGAAGTGAGAAAATCATAATTCAAATGATTATGGACTATCGGAAAATAGAAAACTATTAGAATAGATTAAGAATATGTAATAGATGTAAGCTAGTATTAAGACATTTCAGTTATACAAAATTGCATAAGTTTTATTTATATTTAAAATCATGTACTAAATTAAGAAATGACAACTGTCAAATAAGATCTAATAATGGGAATTATTAGGTTATTTGGAACCTAATCATAGTTATTATATATCAAAATGTGAGGAAAAATGTTGGTAACATGAATTCATAAATTAGAATGAATAATAACATTAATCAATTAGAAAATCTTCAAACTATCGAATATTTCAAAATACTAAATTCCTATTGGTTAATTACAACAATTAAGACAAGTGTCAATTATAACAATCAGAATAGCTGACTAGATGTTCAGAAATAATTACCTCATTGGTCGAATAAATGAAAACAAGCTTCCTTTTATGGGCCCTATAAAAGGCAAATGAAGGAAAGCTACTTTTAGTTTGCCATCAACATCTGAAAAGAGCATATCACTCTCTGTGCAACTCAAAATTAAACATCGGAGCCTAGGCTCGACTGCAAATCTACTACTAAGTAAGAGTTTAATTAACAATTGTCACCACAACGTGGGGCAATCAAAGCTAAGTAGAGCTTATTTTAATAATATATATATACAGATTCGGTTGAGCTTCGGCATTTTACGGTATTCGATGCAAAAGGAAACAAAGGAAGTCCAAATGAAAATAGAAATTGCACATATCATTCTAATATGTCTTTTTATTTGGAATTGATTTGGTTATAAACATGTATTTAAAAAAATGCGTCAGTCCAAATGTAAGTGAAACTTATTTTGGAATTTTTCAACAGTCATTAAGGGAACATAAAAAAATTTACGTGAAACAGAATAAACTTTGACAAGTAACAATGAACGAAATTAAACTAACAGATAAAAATTAACTAACGACGTTTAAAAAAAATTCGTAGGTATGTATGTGCTTATTAAATTGTGATTCTCAACTCCAACAATACTGTTGGTAATAGTTCTGTTCAATTTTCTGATGCTTCACATTTAATAGCTGCTTTCAAAGTTCAATGGAATCTTTCTATCATGCCGTTACCACATGGATGATATGGAGTAGTTGCGATAATTCTATGAAAATATTCTACTCATACTGTCGACCTTGATCCGTGGTTATTCGTGAAGGAATTCCAAAGTTTGCAATAGTTTGGGCTGTATTATCTTCAAACTTTCTATTTTTGACAAGGTATACAACAACGTGAGCACTTTAGCACTTCCTTGTCAACATCTGGTTAGGCATTTTAACAGTTGCCTTAACACCACGATGAAATAGGTTGTGGACTTGCTGAATATATCTCTTCTGAAAATTACAGGTATAAATGATTAGGTACTACGTTACGTCCCGATTTACGTGTGATACATTTTGATCAATTATGTAAGTTATGAAAGAAAGACATGTAAAACTTCCATATTGATCTACAATAGGCCTGAAATACCTACTACCTAAAAATCTACAGATGGTTCACATTAAGATTTTACGTGTAGCTACCCATTAGTTTCTCGTCCTATATTGGTTATTCATCTTGACAGGTTTATGATTTCCTTTACAACCAAACTATTGTGAACTTATTGCAACCCTCTTGACCCTATCAGCTGTGGTATCATATCACCCACCTTGAAGCGAGTGTGAAACTAATGTTGTGTTTATTTTCAGAAATTCTTTTAATATTTTCCAGGATAAAATGAGTTATTGGTGAGAAACAGAAAACATGTGGCGAACCCCATTGGATTCTTGTTACTTTGCTTCGAGATATTTTAATTTTACATGAAACTTTAATTTTCTAAAAATGATTTAGTTTTTTTAATATTGGAAATAACCTGTACTCAACCCTTATTACATTCCCCTTCGCAGTAATTTATTGTTAAGGATACTATTTGTTGAACGATGGTGATGTGTATGGCATTTCCGCAGTTTAAACTGAAGCAAATGTTTAACTTCCTCATTGTCCCATTTCTTTTACTTTACCTGCGTATATATTCTTTGCTACAACTAATTTTTTCGTTTTGCTCAAGAGATTACCTTGTCGTCACTTCGTATAATCGGTATAGCTAATAAACCAAGCGTATTAGGCGAATGACTCTATTACGTTATTAATTCACCCTTTGCAAGCAATAAATTACCCAATTTTTGAAGTGCATACCACAAGGTAGCATCAAAACATAATATAGTATTTAATAAGGCCCCGAAAATTAACACCGCCTCTACGCTATTACAAATTCCATACATACGATAACGTACAACCTATACGCGATTTTATCCCGCAACTTTACGCCATCCGTGCGTCCGTCTTTTTCCGACACGTTGCCGCGTCGTCCCGAACGAAGAAGGGAAATGTAACACGGAAGGGCAATAAACGGGACCCATCTTTTGTACATACTGAATACATGTGGCACGGGGTAAATGTCTTCCATGAATTTATGGCGATTGTATTAGCGAGGCGAATGTTGGGATAGAGCGTGTGCACAAGAATGGGATAGTTTGAAAGGCTGGAATACATGATTGCGGGAATTAATGATACACTAAATTTCGTTCCACCACGCCGGTAATTTATTGGTTTTTGGAAAAAATGCTGAAAATGTCGTTTTAGGTATTTATTAAGTTCTAACTTAGTCGGGGATGAATCCAGTCGCCCATTAAAACTCGACCATCTAAACTAACATGTCTGATGATGCAAATTATTATTCGAACGAGAAAAGTGAATATAAAGTTTCACAATTGAGAAATGAATGTTAGTTGATTCTGGAAGTCCCACGGTACTCGGTAAACAATAACTTACCTTGGAATTGAAAAAGAAATTATATGTTAACTGCACTTAATTTATAATTAATTAATGCACATTTTCTGATACACTCTCAGTCGACATAACATGTGCACAAAACCGTTCAAATAAAAATGAAACTAATAAGGACGTTGTATATGAACATATGAGGACAAGGTCTCTGAAAAATAAAATAAATGGCACCATAATCGAAAATAACATGTGACAATTGTGATGTATCGTACCCTCTTTTACTAGTAGTCCAAGCAATAGACAGAAGTGCGTGCAGAAATCAATAACTGGAAAAAAAATTTGAGCGTATAGGAAATTAAATTTAAAGGTGAGTTTATGTGTCATGCAACTCGATCCGAAAGGCGAATATAACCTAAAAAATTGTCAAAGTTGTCAAAAGCGGGTTTTCTTCAATAAGTAAAAAACTATAGCTCGGATCGAAAAAAAGTAGTACCAAATAGATCTATCGATTTGCTTCCATGATAATTATCGATGTCTTTCATACTTTTCGAGTTATATTGAAAAAACCGTTAAAAATCGGGGTATCGAGAAGTCGTTAACTATTAAGTTTCCATACTTGTTATTTCCTGTATAGCCCATGGTAAGCTTAACAAGCAATTTTTCTTTTAAATTCTATTTATCAATAATTTTTCTGAATATATCGATTTTTCGAAAAAAAAAGTGCTCTCATAAATTGGCTAGATCTTCTCAGCGGATAGTCCTAGAGTGTCGATTTTTGGCTTACTTTAAGAGTTGTGCTACAAAGTTAATAAAGAAATATGAACATGTTTCTTTCAGAATTTTTATTTTAAGGAAATGTCTTTAACTAAAATTGATCCCTGAAATTTTTCTAAAAATTACCAAAAAAATTTCATCTACGACCTTCTGGATCAGAGATAATTTTTTTATTTCAAAAAAAATCTGTAAGACGCAATAAACATTTCACTGAAGTGTACGGTATGGATGTTAATGTTAAATACCTACATTTTCAATAAAAAAATACTAGGATATATTTTATTGATTTATAGTTTAGAAATTGAGTAACAAAGTGAAGCGTACGCGGCTGCCGGAGCGTGCGACGGAGTGGGGGAAACTGATTTCGTGCGCCAAAGTGGCTAGTGTTTGCAAAATCTTCAATATCTCGGCTTAATATGTTGCATTTATCTAATTTTTTTATCATAAATATTTACTGAAATGATTTAGTTGTTAAAGAGATCCGCAAACATAACGTCAGTATGATTCACTAAGCAAAAAATTTGAGGTATTACAAGGGAAATACTATTTTGATGATAAATAATAATTTAAATGACGTAAAAGTAGAACATATTAGAAATGTAAGAAAAATATTTCCGAGTCTATTTTGCTTCTAAGGCGAAAATATATACGATTTGAGGACTAGGAATAATATAAATTCCTTGAGAAAAGTTTTATAGACCACCATGTTACATCTCTTCCGATTTGTTATAATACTCATTTGAATTCTCCACACCATTACTATTGCTATCATTATTTATTTATCCGGCCTCGTACAGTCGCTGAAAGCTTCGACCCTTGTTTCATGCACTAGCTCTTCTAATCAGAGTCGAACTTAACGAGTTATTGATACCGCCTTCCCCGTATACCGATACCGGGGATGTTGTTTAATTTTAAATCTATTTTTATGACACTAAAAAGTCCGCGGGGCTGAAAAAAATCGCTGTTGGTTAACGGCAAAACGGCGGAGATAATAGCTTCTTTGACTTCTTAGATGGATTTTTTAATATAATAATTTCAATAATTTATAAACGGCTCGCTCTCCTCCCCACGAGCTCAATTTAAATTAGGCAATAACCGGGATTAGACGAAGGAACTGGCGCGGTATTTTTTATGCATCAATATCAGGCCATAACGATCTGCCTTAATTTTTTTCACTTAATTGCGTCGTTTATCAATTTTTATATAAATACTTACCCGGAATTTGCGACGACGATTAATAGCCGAAGATAAATCTGGAAAATCGTTTCCGAGTGCAACATCGGATTTAATTAATTATATTGGAAAATAGTATATTGGGTTTCAAACGAAGAAGAGTTCATTTTGTCGGTTACAATAGGATTTTCTTGATATGCGGTTTTACTTGAAGATGTTTTAATTACTGTTCGCCTGCACCAATCCAACTTTTTCTATGTGTTATATCTATAGCACCATATATATTGATGAGTACTGTCAGAGTAATTGCAAACCATAGCAATCCTCATAGATACACTCCTCAATTCAAAACGATTGAATAGTTGATCTACAGCGGGACATCGAATCGCATTGCGTTCATCAGAGGTTAACATTCACAAAAAATATAAGATTCTCACTGGACCAAACTGGTGCAATTGGTTAATACGCTGAACTAGACATCCAGGAATGTGGGTTCGAACCTATGGTTCAATGTTATGTATATATATTATATATAGCCGCCAAACTACGTCGCCACCACCACACACTAAAAGTCCAGTGTTGCATCTCATCAAGCAATATTGTGCGAATATGATTCGAGCCATGGGCGGGGTAAGGAGAAATCTGGCCAGGCAGGTTAGATGCAACAGGATGAATTCCTTGTTCCGCGATAGCCGGTCTCGGTTTTTTGAATCTCCACCGCCCATAATTCCTGCCCACTGAGGTCGAGCAGTTCTGGAAAGGAGTGTACGAGTCACCGCGTCCAATTCTCCTCAACACCCCCTAGCACACAGCGAAATGTTTTGCGCTGAAATTCAACTTCCGCAAACAGAAGTCTGCGAGGATGAGGTCCGACAAGCTCTTGTCGGTACCAAAAACGTTGCTGCTCTCGGCTCTGACGGCATTATCATATGATGGCGGAAGAAATGTCCATCCACTCACCGCTGTATTCGACTCTTGGCTTAAAGAGGAGCGGCAAATTGCAAGCTGGGCTGTCGAAACGTATACTGTGCTGCTTCCAAAGAATGGAGACTTGTCTGATCCCAAGAACTACCGGCCGATCACTTGCTACAAGTTATTTTCACGTATCTTGTTTGCTAGTTGTTGAGATTGATCGGTCCTTTAATTAATAACATCAGCGAGCAGCGTGTGGCAAAGAAAGCCATGGAGGGTTGCTATCACTTAGAACTCCATACTCTGCAGGCGCAACCTTTCCATGGCCTGGATTGACTACCCCAAGGCATTTGATTTAACATCAGATCCTATTATTGTATTTGTTCCAATACCTTGCGGTACCATGCCCACTGATGAGATGCCTCTCTGGAAGACATGTTTTGCCATCACGTATGGCGCACGACGAGTCTTGGCAGAATCGGTAACATTCAAGAGGGATGTTTTCTAAGGAGACTCCTTGAGTCCCCTCTTGTTCAACATCTCACTGCTGCCGCTCTCCATTGCGTTAAGAGGGACTCGTTTATATTACTCTGGACCATCGAACGACCGGAGGTATCAGATGACCCATTAGTTTTACATGGATGATCTGAAACTGTATGCCTCTGGAGAGAAAAACCTCTATCAAGCTCTCAACGTGGTTCAGGAATATACACAAGCCGTAGGCATGGAGTTGACATCGGACGCAGTGTTTCATTTGAGGAGAGGACGATCTCCGAAAGTGCACGAGTATATGCAGTTTTATCTCCCACCTTACCGGGGAGGTAGGGGACTCCTTAGTCTGGAGGATATGCATGGAAGTGCAGTTCTGAGTATAGCTTGTATAAAGTTCCTAGGAGTTTGGACCCCCTCCTGTGCCTTGTTAAAAGTCACAAATTGGCCGGAGTGGGGGCATTTATCGTTAAGGCAGCACAAAAAGCTGTGGAAGAACTTGGTCTCGAATTCCACGTCAGTCGAGAAATCCAATCAGAGGACAACCTCGAGTTTCAACTATCTCGCCTAAAAGCCCAGATAAATGCGGAGCAAGATCTTATACCCAGGAGGCATGTTGACAAGCCGATACACGGTGTTTTCTACCAAAACCTTCCGTTACCTGAGGTCAGCCTGGCTTACATCCAAGACCGAGGAATTTGCCGCAACTTGTCAAGATGGCGTAATCAACACCTTGGTCTATCGCCGCAACGTGATGAGTGTGCAGGTTTCTGATGTCAGCCGCATAGCCTGTCCAAAGGCGTTTGAAACGCTTTTCTACCTGTTGTGTCGGTATGTCCGGCAGAAGCGGCTTCGGCGTACACCATCTAGGGCATTCGTACGGAATAGACCAAGAGCCGGTGCTACCTTACATGCCAGGAGATATTGAGTCCGTTGTCGGAAACGAAAAATGACGGATATACTGGAAATACCCGTTTCCGACCGTCAGGTCCATACAAGCAAATATGCCCGATGTTGTCCTCCTCGATAAACAAACAAAGACTATGTATGTCATCGAATTCTCTGCTCCGGCAGAGAAAAACATGTCTTGGAAGAGGAGGAAAAATAGACAAAGTATCTCCTGTTCGAGCTCCGCACGCTATACCTAGGCCACAAGGTCGTATTAGTTGTTCTGATCATCCATGTTTTGGGCGGAATTCGGTCTTCGCTGCGTTCGAACTTGAAGATCATTCCGGTCTGTAAGAACTCGGTGCAGATCTTGATAGACCGGATGCAGAAGACAGTCATTCTGGGTTCAATAAGACTACGTAGGGCACACTAAAATGAGTATATTATTGGTTGTTTTGATTCAGAATCTGCCTTGAAGGATCTCACATTAACGCACATTTATCCATATTTCTATATTAATATGAACTATTCCGTGTTTTGTATGCCGGTCCGTTCTTGTGATAAACGATCGAAAAATTGTGTATGTAGATGTGGCAACGTTGCAAATAAGAATTCGAGTAGTAGCTATTTAGCATGATCCTCGAAAGTTGCGTTCTCGCGTAGGTCGAGCGAGTCGCGAGGGAAAATCGCCTTATTAGGCATTCAATTAAAAATAAATAAAAATTAGCTCGTGTTCTTTAGCGATGTCAATTTGTATTTTTCCAGGTTTCTTAAATGAGAGAACAAATACTGAATTTATGGCATATTAAATGACATTCGGTTAATTTCACGACTGAAGGGGCGCATTTTGAATAATTCATTCTCCACTATATACATTGGCGCTCAAAAAAAAAACGAACCTAATTATAAATATTACTTGCTGTATTTCCTTCAATTCTCGGAAACAAACGTAGCGCGCTGAAAGAGCTGAAAATGAATCGTAATTGGACCCGTCAACGCCAAACTATTGAATTTTTTCTTGTCGACCCGAGTTTCATGAGCCTTGTTTTTCATTTCGTCTACAGTATGAGTGTAAAAATCCATGGACATTGCTAGTTAAATATTTGATTAACTGCGGCTTCATCTCTCTGGGTAGGTCTGCAAGACTTCCCGATCTAATTTCGTTAAGGAAATTCTGTATTGAGTTCAGAGATTGATCTGTTGCTCAGAGTCCTCATTAGGACCATTGCACCCCCTCCATAGGGGACGGGGCTCCAGTGTGTTTCTAGCTTTTCAACTATCCCAGATGTTGAACCTGTTCACCTGGTGGTATTACATATTTCCAACTGTTCTCCCGTCGGTTCTTGTATCGCGAGAACTGTATAATCAATGCGTGGCACTGTGACTTACATTCTTAAGGGGACATTTGCTTTCAGGCAGATGATGTTGGAACATCTAGGTTCGCCAAACATTTTCGAAAGTGGTAGCTATATGGCACGTCTGCCTCTGACGAGCTCATGAGAAAAGCGAAACAGATGACTAATGGTCACTGTTCAACCTGGAGAACCAAAACATTTTCTTCATTGTCAAATTAGTTCACAGCGAACAGACTTATCCTTATCATAGATTAAATCAACTAAATAATCTCCAGTAGACGTGAACCGCCAGAGAATAATTTGGATTGCGTCACTTTTCTGGGTGTCACTTTCCTAAATGTCATTCTTGATAGATTACAAACTTGTTAAGATCATGTAAACTACATTTCTCGTAAACTGTCAAGAAAGATCTATATCGTGAGAAACCTCGTTGGCAAAGTTACACAAGAAGTACTCCTGCCACCACATTAGGCCCTTTTTGAATATATTTATACATACTCTTCCTTTTTCTGGGGTCATAACTTCAGAGAAGGTTCCTGCAATGCAGGATATAGGGATAAAGGAAAGGAAAAATTTACAATACCTCTGATTATAACTGTACCTTCAATGTATATATTATAGATATACCTAATCTATGAAAAAATAAATATTCAAGAATTACAACACATAGCGACCAACATTCACAAGATTCCCGAAGCAGGGATCATTACTTGAGTAGTCATACTAGATTAACTCTTAGTAGAAATGCTTATAATTGTTATGGTGTAAGTTCCTTGAGCAAAGTGATCGCTAATATTCAACATCTATCATCAAAATGATTCTAGTATGTGTGCATCTATCCCAGATGTTGAACAAACCAGACCACAGCACTCGGAGGAGTTTCTCTAAAGCTGGCCATGCTCGACCCGAGTCAATGCCCTCTATGTACACAAGGTTCGAGCCCTCGATCGTGACGTCACAAGCCAGAGACTTTGTTACAGCTGGACATCGACAGTAAAACAAAAGTTTAGTTTAGTTTTTTAGGACATATATAAGGACTTCCTGTTTGAACGGGGTTGTCAGACGTGAACTGAGTCCTTAGTGGCACCCCATTGTCTGTCTTCTTATGGATCTGTTGGAAATTTCTAACAATATGTTATTCAAATTATGCTCATTGAAACAACAGGAATTTTTTTTTATTCCGTGAGCTGTGTGTGCCATGCAATATGTGTTGGTGTTGTTAATTTATTTAAAGCCGAACCAGATTTCCGCGTATCTAACCAATTTAACAAGTTTCTCGATTCCTCGATACCTTTGACGATAGGTTTCTGAAAGATGCCTCTTAATCGTTGCTCATTAAGGGGAGTTTTTTTAATTCATTATTTTCCACCAGTTTAATATAATATTTATGAACCAATTTGAAGTAGAGCTTGAATAAACAACTTTTATATTTACAACGAAAAAATCAGTACATTTGATGTACAGGCTTATAATATAAAGGCTTCAATTTATCCTTCCAACTCACTATACCTATATGAAACCAATGAAACTGAAATCAAGGAAATAAATGATAATCTGAAGAATACAAATGCCATTGTCAATAACACAATTCCTATTAAATTCATAAAAAATGTCCGCTAAAACATATAATTGACGTCTCTTTTTTAAACGGAATTTTTCCAGAATGTCTAAAATAAGCCATAATTTTACCTATGTTAAAAAAAGCTGATTCCACCGATCTGAACAACTATAGACCGATTGCTCTTCTGAATAATATAGCAAACATAATAGAAGTGTTATTTCTTAATCTATCCAAAGCTTTCGACTCTGTAAATCATGACAGACTACTTAACAAAGTATTCTGTCTAGGTGTCAGAGGTATTGCTTATAACCTAATTAAAATTTCAAATAGAAAACAGAAAATAGTGATTACAAATAACAGTCATGCGTCTCATTTAGACTGGAGTTGTACATTGCAGGGAGTTCCACAGGGCTCAACATTGGGACCTTTGCTAGTCATGTTTACATGTTGCCATTATCGAGTGTTGCGATCTGACCCACTAGTTGATCGTCCCACCAACCCATCGTTGGTTCAGAACCTATTAGGGGTTCCATATTTTGATTATGAATCATGGCGCTTAGCAATAATTTCTCAAACATCCATTCCGGGTTACTCATTCAAAATCTTGCTAACAAGGCAAATTAGTTTATTATAGAACTTCAGTAATAGTGACCCTACAATTTGATTGATCATATCGTAAAATATACAACTCACGTTGTAATTACGCGATTCTGACGTAAATAATATTATGCTAATAAACAATCGACATTCTTTTAAACACGTGCGAACACGTTCATGTGTGTAATTTTTGTAATTACCGGGAAGTGTGAGGATGATGTGTGGCATGCCCGATGTTATCTGAAACAAATGAGCGACATGTAGATTAACTGCCCAGCCTACCTAATATACAATTATATAATTGATTTCCTACGCCTACTACTTCCAATATCATCGATCCACGAAGGTGCAACGATGCAATGGATGTAGAATCATGTCATAGTTAACGAGATAACTAATATATAGGTATATTTGATTGGATCCGGTTATTTTATGGGTGGTGCTACTACGTTGAGAAATGCTGCATTAAAAACAGTATTCGACTTGTCCTGGAGTCAATACAAGTGCTGCCCGCCCGATCTTGACTTCGCAAGCCAGAGGCTATGTTGAAACTTGTCACCCGTTCGTTACAGCACAATGTGCAATTTCATCTATTTTTTAGGACGTACATAGCGACTTCCAGTTTATACGGGGTTGTCACACGTGAACTGAGTCCTAGTTGCACCCCATTTGTTTTTTTAATATAAAAAACCTGTCTCCTAATGGATCTGTTTAAAAATTTCCTAACAATATGTAATTTAAATTAAGCTCATTCAAACAATACAAAATTATTTCCATTATTCCGTGATCTGTGTGTGACCATGCCGTACAAGGGCAAGGCGAAAAGTCCTTGAAAAATTAAACAACAAATGATTTATTTGGTCAAAACCTATTTTATTTCTCAACATCCAATTTCTTTGAATTTTGAATTAACTCTTAACAGTCATAAACACAAATACTGTTGTTGCAAGTAACGTGTTATTGCACGTACTAATTGTATGTAAAAGTGAGGATAAAATCAAGGTATTTGCAGAATATCTATCCAGACCTTTCCTTGCAAGTCGTCCGCAATGTAATCTGTTTCGATAGAAAATGAAATTTTAAATTTTGATCATCAACGCATTACTTAGGACGCCATATTGCAACGCACTTTATTCAGTCGTAACACTTTTATACACCCTTATTTTCAGGTAAAAACACTTTCCAATCACACATTGACATCTAGTTAACAGATTCAACATATAATTTGCCACAACAAGCAGTTAAAACTAGTATTCATCAACTGAGACACTGGCCATGCGCCATAAAATAAGGTACTGTCTCTTCTCCAAGCTTTTTGTTAATGACGTCACACTTACATTTGTAGTCAACGCTTAGGCCTTGTGTTATAGAGGGCATTGGTACTCTTCACATGTTTAGAAGTTCGTCTCCCAAACTTACGCTGTCAGATTCTATTCCGAAGAGTTGCTGTTCGTCTGATGGATGATGTCATACTTACTTTTCACAAATTTTCAAGAAAAATTCCAATGTCTATCTCTTCTCTCAATAATCCACCTCTGGCTCGTACACTGTTTTACGAACATTATAGGTTTTCCTCTCTTTTAGTCCAAATTGAAAAAATGCCTTCTGGATCTGACCCTTCCTCATTGTGTGTACATTACGAAATTGCAATAAACATTTCAATAAGAGGAGCGATGTTTAGGAAAGTAATAGTATGTTATTTGTTTGAAATCATTAGCATTTAATCGGTCCTATTTCAGATATTTTATCATTGATATTCATCAGCTACAATAATTACTTTACCATTTTTATTAGCACGACGAGCCGTACAAATGTATTACGGTGATAGAATGATAGATAACAGAAATAGATTAGTGAACCGGGACAAGCAGGCCTACGTTAATAAAACAGATCTGCTCTATACATTTTATTTTATGGTTTTTTTTTTTGTAATTAACTTAGCGAAACATATATGCAAATGAAATGTCGATAACGGCACAAAACATAAGGTGTAATGTTGAGTAAATGAGAATGCAACGGTCAATTTAATTCAAATTATTGGATGTTAACAGAACTATAAATTAAGTGTCCCTGGTGATGTCCTTCGTTGTTTGTTCAATTTATCAGGCGGCGTTTAGTTGGGAATAATTTTTGTTTTCCATTAATTTCAGAATTAATTTCTCTTCGTTATTTTCACACGAGGATGCATTTTCATTATGTCCTATTAGCATGTAATAGATTAGATTAGGTCGAATTAGATTAGGGGTGTTGCCTACTGCGTCCTTAAGAGACTGGAAGTCCGGATGCTTGCAGCATGCTCTGATGTGGAAAATTTTCTTAATCTAACAGCTCTTGTTGACAGGTAATCAAAATTAGCCAGCCCAAATGCATGCACCTTTGTCACCACCTTCATTGTCGGTAAAGCGCTCCACATGCCTGCTATTCCGCTTCAGTGAGGCGCTTCTCAAAACAAACTGTAGACGCGTGGATATCACAAGACTGGGCAACCAGGAACAGTTAATTATTCGAATAGCCAGTTATTCTAAAGACAATTATTCGATGAGCCTGTTTTAAAATGCAAAAATGATTGAGAAAATGGTTTAATAATACTTGTGATCTAGGTCAAGGAGAATCAAATGTGTACAAAAAAGGAACATCAATCAGTAAATCACATTTCAAATATTAGCAAAAATATGTGACCCGTCAAAAGTTCACCAAACTAACCTGCGATAACCTTGCCGCTTGGAGTTCTAACCTATACAGTCGTAGCAAGCAAAAACCGTTACCGAGGTCTCAACTTCATTTCAGGTAATGAGTAGATGAAACATTAATTCCATCTTTTGGTAATAATAATAATAGTAACGCAGCATTCGAATAATTGTCTATTCGAATAATTGAGGAGGGTTCATGCAAAAGCAGATGTGTCCATTTCTAACACAAATCGATTTTTTTCAAATTTATTCTCTTTGGTACGATTTTTAGGGCTTGCAAAACCAGGCAGAAACACCGTTATTTGTCAATTAAACCTATAGTTCAATCAAAGTAAGACATACTCAAATGAAATTTAAAAGTAATCAAAACAAGACAAATCCCATCACATCTGTTCTTCGAGTTAACAGTTTTATTTCAAAACAATACACATCCTCACATAATTTTAATCGGTTTATGTTCAGTTCAAGAGTTGGACAAACAGGACTGGATTCTTTACAATGTCGAAGAGCTTCCGAAACTTATAATAAAGTCACAGGGACTGAATAAAATGTTTGCAAAAAAAATTCGTGTCCGGTAAAGGTGCCACAATAAAATATAAGGGTTGTCCTTTTTTTTCGCTTCCAAAACGTTTCCATAAATATTCACCTTGCTGAAGGTGAAAAGTCCTTGAACAATGAAACAAGAAATGATTTATTTGGTCAAAACTTATTTTATTTCTCATCATAATCTCCTTGTAACCCGATACACTTCGTCCAAACGTTTTTCAAATTTTTCGAACCCTTCCAAATAATACGATTTCGGTAATGCTTCAAAATAGGCGTTTGATTCAGCGATGACCTCATCTTTGGAGCCAACTCTCTTTCCGCCAAACCATTTCTTCACGTTTGGAAATGGATCAAAGTCGCAGGGGGCCAAATCTAAAGAATATGGTGGATGACGAACCAATTCGTAGCACAATTCATGCAATTTTGCCATTGCGACCGTGGACCTGTGCGCCGGTGCGTTGTTCTGGTGGAAGAGCACTCGTTGCTCGGCCAAATGGGCTTTCGCTCAAAATCGGCGTAGAATCGATCCAACAACTCAGCATAAAAATGGCGGTAATCGTTTTGCCCTTTCCAAGGTAATCAATATGGACGATACCTTGGACATCCCAAAAAACTGTCGCCATGACTTTGTTGGCCGATAAACCCGCTTTGACATGTTTCGGCTTCGATTCGCCAGGATAAGTTCACTGTTTCGACTGTTCTTTGGCCTCTGGTGTGTTGTGATGGATCCATGTTTCGTCCATGGTTACGAAACGGCGCAAAAAGTTCTTATCGCGCTTGAACATCGCCAAACACTCCTTTGATGTTGTCAAACGGTCGCGCTTGTTGTCAACAGAGAGCAAATGGAACACCAATTTGGCAGATAGCTTTTTCATATTCAAAAGTGTTTGCAAAATTCTCCTTACCCGTTTGGTTGAGATGCCCATAGTCTCAGCAATCTCGTACACTTTAACAATAATTGTGGTAGTCATACATGCTAACACAACGAAAATCAGTAAACCACTTGTGAATCGTTCCAATCGATGGTGAAGAGTCCCCATAATGTTCAACAGGCGATGCTTTGGCTTGCATGATGTTTTTTCCACGCCAGAAATAATATTCAATCAAGGCGCGAAAAAATCTTTCGATTGGTGTCAAAACAGAACTGAATCACATATCAGTCTGAACATTTTGATGCGTTCTAGTTAAAGATGGTACATCACGAATGTCTTAAGGGATTTTAGATTGTGGCACCATCTGTTTTATTTTTTAGGGACTTTTCAACTTGTCCTCGTATAAGTAGAGAATTTAACACAATATCGCTTATATTAATTTTCGATTCTATCCCGGGATTTAGAAGGTGCTAATTTTTGAATTGCTTCATTTGCCGCAAGTCTTTATCTATATTTTCATGGTCGGAACTCATGTTTAGTAAATTGAAACAAACGCGTCAATGTTGACTGTTTGCAGAACACAAGTAATCAAGGATCAGTATACGTCCAACCTTTGCATCGCTTGCGTTGGTGATATGAAGGATGAAGGACTATGGTGCACCATATTGATTTGGAACTCCAAGTTTTCTGATGGTATAATGCATCAGTTAGTAGACCAAGGAGAGTAAACACTAGACTCCAGGTCAGGCAGGGCCGAGGTTCTAAGGCTCTCACATCGGCCGGTATGAGAATCTAGTTGAACCGTGGCGTTAATTTAACGGATCCATAGTCTGATTAGAAGGAATTATACAAAATCCCGAGTACAATCACCTGTTGTGTGCGGTGTGCATATAAAAATAACGACTGCTTAACGAAATGCTCCTCGATGACAAAGTGTGGGGGTCCTTGCAAAACGTGATATGGCGTTCGGAGCGACACTTGCCTAATGATAGAATTTGTCATCTTTTGTGCGGCGCGACGAATATCGGCGTCGTTATATATTTCAGTCGCGAGGCAAATTGTGAACGGACACGCCAAGGATTTTATGAAATACGCCACATTGATCGGCCACCTCATGTTTCCACCACTGTTGCTTATACATACTTGTAAATACCAGGCTTGCTGCTATTGTCTTCTAGTAAATCGTTGGAGATGGCCAATGTTGTCGTGTATCTAACTGTCCATATTTTTGTCTAGAAGAAGTCTAGAAACATCTTGTGGTAGCTACTGGATCCTTGGTGCATACCTCTCATTGTATTAACTGCTGGGATAGAATCAATCTTGCATCGTAATTTTCATCAGAGCACCCATTTATTTTACAAGGATGACTTGAATCTGTATGCCTCTGAGGTGAAAAACCTCCATCAGGCTCCCAACGTGGTTGAAGAATATACACGAGCCGTAGGCATGGAGTTGGAATTGGACAAGTGCGCAGTATTTCATTTGAGGGGAGGACGATCTCCGGAAGTCCAGGAGAATGTCCAGCTTGCCAACGGAAGCATCTTCAAACATATTGATACTGGAGAGACCTATCGATACCTGGGAATTGAACAGCGTCTTAATTGAGACGCTTCCCAGGTAAAAGTTGCTCTCCGCGGCAAGTACAGAAACCTTGTTCGAAAGATTTGGTCTTCCGAACTTTCGAGTGAGAACAAGGCGTCTGCAACAAATATGCTTGCCGTTCCATTCTTACTCCACTCTTTTGGATTGGTGAAATAAACGGTCGATGAGCTGTATAGACTCGACAAAGACCTCCGGAAAAAGATGTATATCCATCACAGTTTGCATCCTAGGTCGTCCGTTTCCAGCATTTATCTCGCACGTCACCGGGGAAGGATTCCATGGTCTGCATCGGAGTGTCGTTTTGAGTATAGCGTGTAAAGTTCGTAGGAGTTCGGACAGCCTCCTGCGCCTTGTCAAAAGTCAGGAATTGGCCGAAGTGGGGGCATATATCGTTAAGGCAGCACAAAAATCTGCAGAAGAACTTGGTCTCGAATTTCACATCAGACCACGTGGGTATGCTTATACGATATTTCTTATCAAAGGTGTGTTTCATCACTGATTAGTGGTGAGCTGTGGCTACCATTTGCCTTCCACGGTCCTATTGATATAAGTCTGTGGGCAGCTTTTGTTGCCGTACCTTTTATAGTCAGGTGGAATTGTTTCACCTTCATTAGCGTTTCAAGTGCGGCGGTGGGAGCTCTTTTCTTAGCTCCCGTCGCAGCACCGAGGATGAGTTTTCTCAGATGCTCTAGGATTGATTAGATCGTCGTGACCTCTGTTTATTTCCACCGTACCACCGAGACATATGTCAACCACGATTTAAGGATGAGTACGAATTTCCCATTATTGCCAGTATCTCCGCTTAGAGGATAGTGGCATGTTTTCCCATAGGTATGTCCATGGTTCTGCCTCTATCAGTGAACCAGATTTCATTGGTTGGTAGACCCGATTGATTATTGTTTAACCAATCTTCTCTAGAGGGTATACTTATACGATACTTCTTATCGAAGTTGTTATCTGATTATTCAAGAGCACAATGTTACTTGTTCTGCCATTGTGAAGATAAACTGATTTAGAATATGATTCTGTAAGAATATAAAGTATACGGCTCTTCTCTCAAATCGATCAGGACTAGAAATATTCATATATTCATTTGTTTCTTCTCTCACATCGGTTTGGTTTGGTGTCGCCATCTACGCACTCAAGTAGTCTCACATTCCCCGTAACTTTTATAAAGTTCAAGAAATCTATCAGGCTATGTAGTACATTGTTCGATTTCTTAGCCGAATATCTATTCATAGATGCCGTGACATACTTTTGGTCTTTTCACCATGTTGTTGGCCGGTTCAGTAACGTTGCAAACTTGCTTTCACTAACGAGGTCTATTAGAAGAGCGAAACAGCTGTCGGGGACTATATGTTCAAATCAGCAAGCAATGGAAAAAGATATTTTCACGAATTTTGTAGACCGGATTTCGCTTGACAATTATCCTACTGAACTTTTTTCCCTATCTTCGATATTTGAGCAGATATAAGCTGAACAATGTAAAATCATCCATCTACAAGTAAATCGGTATTATATGTATAAGTAGTGTGGCTATGAAAATAATGTCACCCTCCGTTTGTGTATAGAAATTCTTTTGTATTCCGCAAGATACGAACCATCGGTCTGATATCATTTTCTGATAGATGTAGGGCACTTCCGTTTAACAAAGGATCGAAATTAAAATGGAAAGAATCAAAGGAATAAAAGAACACAGCCAATTAAAAAACAAACGAATTAAGACAAACAGGCTGTAATTAAAATACGACAACCCTTTCTGTAGATAATATACAGATAACAAGAGAACATCGGGATAAATTGCGCCATTTGCAAAGCAAGCCCTGAAAAAGAACGCCATTAAAACTTAATTTAATTACGAGATATTGGTGTAAGTCACTTTAGTTTTTTTTTATTCCGAGCACATAGGAAAAGAATTGGTTGTCTACGCTATCGTGCAGGGACGGATAGGGATATTTCAAATGTAAATATTGACAATATTGACACATCAGAACATTAATTGTTTAGTGTATCTTTATCGCCATCCCGTGGTGTATTCAACATTACGTATTCGATTACAGTTCTTAAGGAGAATTTCAAAATTTTCCACGTCATTATACGTTATATTTGATTTATTATACTGGATGATTCATAGAAACAGCTGAATATTACTTGAGAAACTGCGAGAAACCGGAATCACAAGAAGACACTGTCAACTAAGAAAACACATGCAAACTATGGGTCTAGTGGATAACTTGCTACGTAGATCATGCAAAGAAGAAAAACTGTTTAGCCCTCGCCAACATTAGTTAGGCCTTATTAGGGGAACTCTTGTCGAACATGACCAGCATTGAGGAGACATCTCCGTTTTGTTCTTGTTGTTCCGATGCCTAGGGGAAATGGGCGCAATAAATATTTATGGGGCTCTTTTTTAGTAACCCGGACCTGCCTACCCAGTGGGGCTTTGGTCATGGACCTTATCCTGTTCCACTACAAAATTCGACATAGTGTGGGGGTGGAGATGTTCCCATCGGAACGTCCACACTCCCTGTCTCCTCATGTTATCATTAGGCGCAGGTTAGTCGAACCAGAGACGATTTTTGTGCTCACAGTAGCGACTGGTAAGCTGGCGGTGGGTAACAAGCCTAATCGGAATAAAGGTTTAGGACGAATGTGTATTGTTGGTCTAGGATGCGCTGCTTCGAGACTTGTATGGCTGAACACCATGTGGAGCTGCAAGAACCCGAAGGCCCTGTATCCTCATTGGAAAAGGTACAATTGTCCTAATGATGGCCAAATACTTTGACCAATAGGTCACCCCCTCAACTAGATCCAGAATTCACAACTTTTTACCAAATTTTTGTCCTCCAATTTATAGGCACTTAGAAGTTGATCATACAAGGTGATTTTTTTGGATAGAACGTTTCAAGTATGTATAGAACGAAATAAGAAATTGCTCCGAAAATTACGATTACGGCAATGATATAATCCTCCATGTACATGTTCCTAAGAAAAAATGTTCCTGTACTTCTGAAGTTTCATTCTATTACAATTTATATTGGCAACAAATATGTGAACGTTAAGTCAATTGAATAGAATCGACTATTTTCTCCGGCAACACTGGAAAGTGTTCTTAAATATTAGAATAAAATATTTTTGGTTCGAAAAAAATAGCGCTGCACTTCTAGGGAAAATGTACTATGATCCTGGGAACTCACACCACGGATGGTGCACTGGGTGTATACCACCGTAGTGAGATCCATTGTAACATAAACCGCAATCGTGTGGTGGCCAAAAACCAAAACGAAAGTATCCCAGCATTCCTTAAACAAAGTTCATAGTGCTTAGGAATAACGGATGCAATGTCAACCACTTCAACTGCTGCGATGGAAAGACTGTTGGGGTTGGAGCCACTGCACCTCCCCGTTCAGGCAGAAACAATAAAAGAGGACCGTATCGCTTTGAACTTATTGGACAAGGAAAGGCCGACCAAAAAGGCCGGAGCATTCTTGAATTTCTAGAATCATCTGAACCATTGGGGATGGGGATGAAGGTTCACAGCACTCCCGTACCGTTCAACCCTTAATGGGAGGGTGGGAGGTCACTAGGGGCAATCTTCATATGATACCAGGGGATTCCGCATGGTTTACCGAAGGCATCAAGACCGAAAAAAGTACAGGAGTAGAATAGTCGAGACAAAGGACCAAGGAGAAATAATTTCTTTGACAAAATTCCAAGCCGAAATACTAGCCATTACAACTGTGCTCTAATTATGAGGGGGGGAGCCTATAAGAATAGACAAATTATCATAGCGAGTAACCTAGCAGTCCTTTAAGCGAGTGGGTAAAGGAGCTAACGGCACTAGTGAAGAACCCTAATAGAGTTACACTCGTATGGGAGGCTGAGGAAACCAGAAGCGAAGGGACTTCGCTAAAGCAAGGGTGGAACAATCCCTGATAGGACCAGAGCCAATTTGTAGCATTTCTCATGCCACAGCGAAATCTGTAATCCAAAAATGGCTCGAGGCAGAGCCATTGGAGGGAACTGCCCCATATGTCGCACTCCAAGCTACTAATGGGAGACCTCCAGTCAATGGTAATTAATAAATCACATGGCGATCCTGCCAGGATGAATATACATGGCGATCCTTGTCAACCTTTCTCCAAGTGAAGGTATATCATTTAATGGAGGATATTAATATCATTTATTGGATGCCACACTGGACTGAAAGTAGAATATTTCAGTACTGGCAAATCTTTCAAAGTTTAGCTCACTTTAGAATACTTCTAGAGCGAAGCATGTTAAACCTAGGTACTCTGATCATTATCTACACAGGACACTGGCGTTTACACCAAAATCTCCGAATTATCGGCTTAGGGACAGACGCTTAATGTCGACTGTGTCTCGAATTTGATAAAACGGGGGAACTCGTTCTCTGTGAATGCTCAGCTGGGAAAAGTTCTCCAACTTTGGTCTTCCGAAGCGTTCGCTGTATTCCAGCATTAATAATGCACAAACCATTCAAGCGTGTCATGATATTGGTTTTCATTTCGTGGTATTAGTGCATCGACAATTAACGCCCAACAGTGTTCGTCACTTTTACATGAACCCGCCAAGGGGGCTGGATACGGTCCTGCACACCGCTACATAAATTAGACAAGGCCCGCTTCACTAATTATATTTTGTGGAGACATTTATGCCGAAAGGGGTCTTACTGATGACAGAATATCTCTTGTACGTTTTTTCTGGACGTTTTTAACTATTCGATTGCAGTCTAGCATCCCTCTTTTTTATCGGTGCTGTGACTGTCAGTAAACAGGACTCGCGCGGCTCGGCGTGCAACTAAATAAAGTTAGAGAGAAGTGGTCTTCTAAGTTTTTTATTGACGCAAAGTGAAATTAAGCTTGCCGTTTAGTTTAAAAGTTTTTAATGTCCCAGGGATTCTATTCGGGATTATTTTATTCCCGTTGTACTTTGACGATATAATTTAACGGAAATCAAAAACATAATGAAACATGTTGGTTCATTAGCCGATGTCGATTTCTATGGTTTGAATGGAGGCGGAAATAATATTTTCGTAATCCCCATTTTACATCCAACGAAGAATAGTCCCTGAGTTTACGTTTTTATTAATAACTTCATGTAACTAACTGCTCCAGCTGAACTTGGTGAATTTACTTAAATGTCTATTCTAAAGGGAGAAGCCTTGCTCCTCTAATAATAGTCCATGCTATAGTTCGACGAAGGTTGACCTTTGTGCCGGCATTGACACTCATGTCATGCACTCACGGTCGGAACCTTGTCGATTCATCAATTATTAGGCTGTATAATACAAATAACAAATACGTTGTATGTTTATATTCAATAAACATTACTATAAGAAAATAGAATATTGTGAGTTATCTAACTTTGGATGAATCTCTTCGGGATATTACCGTGTGCTCGGAGATATCAAGAAACAACGACCACACTTTGTTCTACATTTTTTTAAGGACTTATTGACCATTGACCAACCCTTCAGATGAAGAGGAACTACCTACTTATTTATGTTAATCAAATGAGGCATTACATTTTTCCCAGATTTCTTTACTACACATTTTCTTAAATTGTTTGTTTTTGTTATGGTGTTATGGATAAACGTAGTGTTATTCAACAAAATTATTTATGTTACTTTTTTTTTCAGAAACTATTACCGCTATCACCACCAGTGTTTTCGCCTGAACTAATTGTCGCCAATGAACTAGGAACTCTTCTCATAATAGCTGGCCCAGGTGGTGTTTTGATATTCGAATTGCCCAGTAGATGTCCTCCATATGGTGCATTCAACAACAACAAAGAATTAGTTTACTGCAGGTACGTACCCTTTGGTGAATCATTAGAAAATCACATCTAAGTATTGGTAGACTTCTGATCGCGGATTACCGTAGAATTTGATACCAATAATAGAGCCTTGAAGAGCACCAGACTCGTTGTTTCTGCTCGAGTTATTGTGACTATTATCAAATTGAATTAAGCGTTGTCTGGAAGCAATTTTTCTGGTAGAAACGTAGATAATGCAGTACAAACTTTAACATGAGTGTGTGCAAGATAAGTATTAATGGAGGTACTTTGAAACGATAAGATGTGTCTGTCATATAAGTAACCCCAGCATTCGCTGTCGTTAATTCTAAAATCGTTATACATGCTAGATTTCAAACAAGAATTGTTGAAACCAAAAAAGTTTATAATGAGGTGATAAAAAATTCGCTGATATAATTACTGTTGAGAATACAGAATAAAGATGACAGCCTTGTATAATATCGGTGCTATGGTTCATTCACGTTAAGAATGATATATCAATCACACTTGGTTACTTTCACTACCAATTCACTTCAACAAATTTCCTATGTAAGTGCAGTGCTATCTTCGTCAAACCAGGTATATTTCATGTTTACAGTTGACAATATATTACGCAGTTTTCTAGATTTATCGAATAGACTCGATAGTTCATATATTTGTTTTGACTCTGAATTTGTATAGAATACAGGACGGAAAACGAATGCTAAGCTATAATAAATGTTAATGTTAACTATCTGGAGATGATCAGGTAGCGGATTGTTCCAGGACCGTTGTTGATTATAATATGGAAGTTTTAAACGGCTTTCTTTCTTAAGTTACATGATTAGTCAAAGTGTATCACACGTAAATCGGGACATAATGTAGTATCTAATCATCGAAATTGTTATTAAATATGTCTTGTTTGTAAGGGTTACAATTTACTCTTACTAAAGGATAAACTAAGCTCTATTTTATCACTTGGTTGCCGACAGCTTCAGTGAAGATGGTCGTAGGTTATATTTCAGATATTAAAAATTCGAGCGCCAGAGTATTTTAACCAACCAATGAATTATGTATATAACTAGGGGATGCAAATACTCAAGTCCCCAGGTTAAATTACCCTGATAGAAAGAAAATAAAAGACCTGTACCCAGAATGATTGAAATTTACTTTGAAATACTAATATTGATATAATTTATGACAAACTTATATTAATGAGATATGAAGCGAATGATTAGAAAATATGGATGAAATTAGTTACTTAAATCATTTAAAGAAGTGAACAGTTGATTGAATTTACATAATATACAGTACTCAATGATTATTAAAATTGTTACACAAAACCACAATCGATAAGCTGACCTGGTGAGAGTTGATGTTGTGATCAGTGACTCCTAAGTGATCTCCCCACAGCAGATTCCAAACAGTTCTCAACACACTTCTTGTTGAACTTTCCACAACATAGACAAAATAAAGGGAAGAAGAAGAACCCTCTAACACGATAGGGTTTTCCTTCAAATAAGACAACTTTTACTTCCGTTTACAGCCAGTCACGTCGAAAACTAAGTTTAGATCCCCGAAGGTTACCCAATTAATTCCAAATATTCTAAATTGGTGATTGATGTCTTAGTTTTCAACGGAAGGATATTCCCAGAATTTGGTTCCAAACACACGCTTGGTATCACCTCCCTGTTGAAATAACCTAGCAATCGACTTCCCACTCGAACGAATTGACCAGAAATAACATTTTCTCTTCCTTTCCGGCGTCTCACAGAACACCCTCGAAAGAGAAGCGGTAACTGACACCGAGCAACCAAGACCCTTAGAATATAGGTACGGTCCATGACTCAGAATATACGGACCATGACTCTTAGAATATACCGAATATACGGTCTAGCATAGCTGACGTCGCAGGAGTTAACCGATTGTCTTACAGCGGTCATTTCTAAGCCGTAAAGTGGAATTTACACGTTACATGTTTATAGGCAGCACATTACACAGTTGTCTAGATTTTCGACTGGACTCGACAGTTCATATATTTGTTGTGAATCTGTATTGTAATAGAATTAAACTTCAAAAGTACAGAAACAAGTCTTCCCAGGATTGCAATTATGTTGATGAACATACGCTTCCAATAGAAGAAATGCATCTTAGTTCCAAATTGTTATGTTGTCCTTGTTGGTTTCTCTACATCATTATTCACGTAAATTATGCAAGAGTCAGGATACAACATATTTCACCAAGGTAATTCGTGGGAATTTTTTTTTAAACTGTCCCTTATTCTGTACGATCCTTTTTTGAGTGCTAAGTTGACGAACAAACGAGACCGTCGAGGCACTGTTTGACTAACTTTCGGACAGATCGGCTAGTCGTTTGGCCAAACATAAATTAAAAGTTGTTCTTATTCGGTTACCCTTTTACCTTTTTTCATTATACCTTACGTGGAACGGAGATGGGGCCGCTTGGTCGATAGGGCGTCCCGCGAGGGCCGTTTAACTCCGATAAATATTCGTAACCCTTTTAGAGAACAACCTTTTCATTTCAAGGCAGTGATATTCTTAAGATATCCTGGCCGGTTACATTGGCTGGAGAATACACTACGCGTTGGAAATTTTGAATCGAATTCGTGAGATTCCATAAGTCAAATCTAGGAATACGTTGCCGCTTGGAGAATAGATAAATAGTGGGCGTGGCAAAGTTACTCTTCACAAATTATTTGATTGGGTATCTGATTTTTATATAATTGTTTCACATTCTATAAGATACCCTTCGAATTTACGTAAAGATAATGAAAGCAACTAAATAATATTCAAATAAATATTATTATTAAGGAAATGCACAAAAACAAATTTGCCGCTTCTGGGAATCGAACCCTAGTCTACTGAGTGGTGGTCGAATAACCTAGCCCCTAGACTACATCGCCGTTTGTTATAAACTGTTGTTAAAGTACGGTGTTAATTTATGTTCACTTCAAGAATTGTTTGTTGTTTAACTTTGAGTGAAAGCAGTTTTGAGTCAACTTAACTTTACTGTAAAAGTTTTCATTCGATTCAAAAGTTCCTTAAAATTCGATGAAAATTGTTATGGTGAAGAAATGTTTCCTTTAGGACTTTTTTTAACGATTTTAAAAATAGCGTCGCCAAGGGTATAATAAACAGAACCTTTAAGTTTAATCCTAATTTTTTATATAAATAAAAAACCAAAGAACTGGATAAGTAACCAACGTTATTTTCGGTGCTGTTGTAAAAGCAACCCCTTCCCAATAAAATTGAATACTTGAATAAGACTTTATTCAGGCGTTGTGAGAGTTAACATTCATACTCAACGCGTTTCAGACATCTTTTCTGTCATGAAATAAATTACACCTTCAGAGAAATGTCCAGTTCTCAATTATTAAGATATAATAAACTGGCCATTGACATAAGACTACAACTTTTTAATTGAAATTTTTTTATCCAAAGAAGCATATTACACGTTGGACGATATTGTATTTTAGACTGTAGGAAACTTCTTGAATAGTAGATTTCAGTGGATAGCTAATCTCTAAAATTCTTGCATTCCGAATGAATTCTGCGCCACAATAGCATGACTTGATGCCGACGTTTCGACTATTACAGGTGGCATTTTCAGGGCAGGCTTGAACTCAAAGTGATTCTTCTGGTTTTTGTAGCGGTATTTATTGTGGTAATTTTCGCAATAAAATTATATTTTATTATACGTAACCGTCTCAGGAAAATCTCAAATTTCCGAATTTTCCATGTGGAGAGAGTTTTTTGGGAAAAATAACAGCGGAATCGGGATCAGCGACCCAAAAAACGTACTAGAGGTCATTTTTGCAACAAAATTATAAATTATATATTATACAGGATGTCCTCGAACTGCGTGGCAAAAATTAAGCCGAAGATTCTTTGATTCGAAAAAAAGTTGATTAGCCTTTTTACTTTTGCCTCAAGTGTCTTGTTTACCCGGTAGAGGGCTTCAAAATTGCAAAAATAATTTTGTTTTTTCGGTATAACTTGAGAACGTGATGAAGAACTTTTACAATATTTAGCAGGTGAGTTACTGTCAATAATGGCCATTTTTGAGAGTGGAGCACAAAGCCTTAGAGACCATAGAAATGGCTCAAACTTGAGGATGTAACGGGAAAAGTTTCCAGAACTTTTTTGTGGTCAATGTAATTCACTCGATATTTTTTATGTAGATAGCTTATCTAATTTGAAAACTTTTCTTACTCTCAGAAAATTTTGATAAAATCAACGGATTAACTTGAAAAAATTAATTTTCGAGTCTCTGCAATTTTGGCTTACTAATTTTACTTGATTAAAATACCTTAGTTGCTTGTGCTTTTCTAATGTCAAGATACTTTCACGAGATGTGGTTTTTTTAACCTCCATAATGAACATTTCTATGCTGATGAAAATCCTCATGAAACGGAAGTTACATATTTTCAGAATCAAACTAAAATCAATGTTTGGGTTGGAATTGTGGATAACTTTATTATTGGCCCTACCGTTATACCCGATCGATTGAACGGGGAGAACTACTTGAACTTTTTGGAACAAAGGCTACTTGAACTGTTGGAAGACTTGCCCTTACACATTCGTCGTGGCCTGGTTTATCCATGATGGTGCACCTCCTCATTTCACATTAGCTGTGAGGCGACATTTGAATGCGGAATATCCAGATCGCTGGATAGGTAGAGGACACGATGCACCAGTGAACTGGCCGGCCCGCTCCCCTGATTTGACGCCCTGCGACTTCTTTCTATGGGGCGCTTTGAAGTCGAAAGTTTATGCAGCTCCAGTGAACACACGAGAGGAATTGTTGCAACGAATTAATCATGAAGCGGATTTATTGAAGAATGATCCTGAAGTACTAGCCAGAGTTCAATCCAATTTCTTGAAACGAATTAATTTGTGTATTCAGGAAAATGGGCAACATTTCGAACAATTGATGCCTTAGCGATTTCCCAAAAAGTTTTGTTGTGTCTTTCAATTTAGCATTTGTTTTCCCTAAATAATCACATCGTTTCCTCATTTCTTTTGTTTTTATTATTCGTGTTTTACCGAGATATTAACCATTTCAGTGTTAGTGAAATTTTGAGCCATAATTTTATAAAATTTTTACGGAAAGCAAAGTAAAAACTGACAGTTTTGAGAATAAATTCTCCAAATGCCAAAATGACATTAGAAAAGCAAAGGCAACTAAGGTATTTTAATCAAGTAAAATTAGTAAGCCAAAATTGCTGAGACTCGAAAATTATTTTTTTCAAGCTAATCCGTTGATTTTATCAAAATTTTCTAAGAGTAAAAAAAGGTTTCAAATTAGATAAGCTATCTACATAAAAAATATAGAGTGAATTACATTGACCACAAAAAATTTCTGGACACTTTTCCCGTTACATCCTCAAGTTTGAGCCATTTCTATGGTCTCTAAGGCTCTATGCTTCGCTCTCAAAAACGGCTATTATTGACAGTAACTCACCTGCCAAATATTGTAAAAGTCCTCCATCACGTTCTCAAGTTATACCGAAAAAACAAAATTATTTTTGCAACTTTGAAGCCCTCTACCGGCTAAACAAGACACTTGAGGCAAAAGTAAAAAGGCTCATCAAATTTTTTTCGAATCAAAGAATCTTCGGTTTTATTTTAGCCACGCAGTTCGAGGACACCCTGTATATAAATTTTTCAAATTTTCTATCTGGAGGGAGTTTTCCGAGAAAACTAACCGAGGAATCGTGATCAGCCCAAAAAACATACTAGGGGTCATTTTCGGCTCTTAATTCATTAATTTTCTAATGTTTTGGATTGTTTTCACAAGAATGCTCCTCTGAGGGGTTGGAATCTCGTTTTGGGGGTAGAAAGGTCGACTCACGCGGTCTTGATAGTCATAAATGATCTATGGGGTATTAGGAAGAAAATGCAAAAAAAATATCGGAATTCTAGCTTACTACATATTTTTTTTTATTACGGCCTTTTTCCCGGATTATTGCCTGGACTACAAGACTCGAATTACTCCCCAGAAACAGTTAGTCCAGGCTGTTAACCGGAATTTTAGCTATAATAAAAAAAAACATTTAAGTTCGAATCAACAAATTTTTTTTGCGTTAGCTTCAGGAGGTTCTCAGGATCATTTATACACCTCATAACCTCTTGGGAACCCCAACCCCACCCATTGGGGGCGAAAATGGCCCGAAATCTCCAAGTCTTGAATTATATTTTCTACAAAAAAAGGTATTTTGGCATTTCCAGTGCACCTAGTAGGTTTTTTGGGTCGCTGAACACGAATCCGTAGCCAGATTTACTTGAAATCCATCGTAGGGGTGGTCAAATCGACAAAATTGGCCAATTTCCCACCTTTAATATGTTATTTTGCAATTTACGTGTTTTAGGCATTTCAAATGCACCAACCGGTGCAACTACAACTGTAGATAAACTATAACACTGATAAATACGAAATAATCACTCTTATCCTCTAAAAATAATATTAAAGTACTAAAAACCTTCCAGCTACCAAACTGTTTACTCTGATGATGGCTACTTGGTAGCTGAAAGGTCCCTTGTACTGTAATAGTATTTTTAGTGGAAACATGTGATTGATTATTTTATACTTATTGCTTTACTTTGATGATCAAAGATTGGAGTGAAAATCTTTCGATTTCAATTCTAGACTGCAAGGATCAACGGCCGCCAAAATAATATCAAAGCTTGTGGTACGTAGTGTACACCAAGTGACATCTCCGAGAGCGTACACTAAATAATCATTTCTGCGGTGTTAATTCTAATGCCTGTCTGGTGTTCGCATCTTTCCATTAGCAAAGCCACGGCCGCCTAACTTTTTAATGTCCCACTCACTTAACCGCTCCAAGCCCTGACTTGCCGCCATTACATATTTCCATATAAAGTATCACAAATACACCTTATTGTTCTTTACAACACCCCCGTGACCTTGCCGAATAGATTAACGGGATACGTCATGTGTTCATTCCGTTCTGTCACATGTCAATTTTCATCATTCCATCGCTATAGGGAAAACGATCATGGAATAAAATGAGGAGACAGCTACAAAATTTATGTTCATTCGAGATAAAGAAACGTGATACAAGGGCAAGGGGAAAAGTACCTGAAAAATGAAACAAGAAATGATTTATTCGGTCAAAACATATTTTATTTCTCAACATAATCTCCTTCTAATTTTTCGATCCCTTCCAAATAATACGATTTCGAGAATCCTTCAATATAGCCGTTTGTTTCAGCGATGACCTCGTCGTTGGGAGTCAAATCTCTTTCCGCTTAGTCATTTCTTCAAGTTTGGAAATAGATAAAAATCGCAGGGGGCCAAATCTGAAGAATATGGTGGATGACGAACCAATTCGTAGCGCAATTCGTGCAATTTTGCCATTGCGACTGCGGACCTGTGCGCCGGTGCGTTGTCCTGGTGGAAGAGCACTTTTTTCTTTGCCACGTGCGACCGCTTTCGCTTCAAATCGATCCACCAGCTCTGCATAATTCACGCTGGTGATCAGTGACAAGTCCACTGTTTCGAATGTTCCTTGGTCTCTGTTGTGTTGTGATGAATCCATGTTTCATCCACAGCTACAAAACGGTGCTGAAAGTCCTTCTTATCGCACTTGAACATCGCCCAACACTCCTTTTTGAAGTTGTCAGACGGTCGTGGTTGTTGTCAACGAGATAAAATGCGGCACCCACCTGGTAGATAGCCTTCTCATATTCAAAAATGTATGCAAAATGTTCCGTACGCGTTCGGTTGAGATGCCCATAGCCTCAGCAATCTCGTACAATTCAACTCGCCGATCGTCCAATATCATCCCAGGAATTTTATCGACGATTTCTGGCGTTGTAACCTCAACTGGACGACCAAAACTTTCGACGACCACAACGAAAATCAGTAAACCACTTGTGAATCGTTCCAATCGATGGTGAAGAGCAAAGAGTTCTATATATAGAGTAGACAAGTAGTGTGTTAAGCATAGGAAAGTCCTGGCAAGTTGATGGACATTCTGTTCTTCTCGCATATGTAGTGCGCTCTCACTCGCACGGTTTCCCCTTCTACACCGAATAATACATATCTATTACCAGTATTGGTTATATATTTATCTGTGTGAGAACTTTCCAGTAAAAGGCTTAGTAGTCAACTCTATATGTAGAACCCTTTGGTGAAGAGTCCCCATAATGTCTAACAAGCGATGCTTTGGTTTGCGTAATATTCTTTCCACGCAAGAAGTAATGTTTAGCCAAGACGTGAAATTCACTTTTTTCCATGTTTACAAAAATCTTCAAGGTTGCTTTCGATGGATGTCAAAAAATAACTGAATGACATATCAGTCTGAAAATATTAATGCGATCTAGTTGAAGATGGTACAATGTCACTTAGGATTTTCGACTCTGGCGCCATCTGTTTTCTTTTTTAGGGACTTTCCACCTTGTCCATCTACAACGAGCTTATACAGGGTGTCCTCGAACTGCGTGGCAAAAATAAAACCAAAGATTCTTTGATTCGAAAAAAAATTGGTGAGCCTTTTTACTTTTGCCTCAAGTTGTTTAACTTGTTTACCCGGTAGAGGGCTTCAAAATTGCAAAAATAATTTTGTTTTTTCGGTATAACTTGAGAACGTGATGAAGAACTTTTACAATATTTAGCAGGTGAGTTACTGTCAATAATGGCCATTTTTGAGAGTGGAGCACAGAGCCTTAGAGACCATTGAAATGGCTCAAACTTGAGGATGTAACGGGAAAAGTGTCCAGAACTTTTTTGTGTTCAATGTAATTCACTCGATATTTTTTATGTAGATAGCTTATCTAATTTGAAAACTTTTCTTACTCTTAGAAAATTTTGATAAAATCAACGGATTATGTTGAAAATATTAATTTTCGAGTCTCTGCAATTTTGGCTTACTAATTTTACTTGATTAAAAAATACCTTAGTTGCCTTTGCTTTTCTAATGTCATTTTGGCATTTGAAGAATTTATTCTCAAAACTGTCAGTTTTTACTTTGCTTTCCGTAAAAATTTTATAAAATTATGGCTCAAAATTTCACTAACACTGAAATGGTTGATATGTTATTGATTTATGGACTTTGTCGTTGCAATGGCCGGAGAAGGGAAAGATATCCGCATCGCAGAATTCCAAATCGGCAAACCTTCGCGAAACTGGCAAATTTGAAGCAAATCGCAGAGAAACTGGACGCAGACGGACAACAAGGACGTTAGAGCTCGAAGAAGCGATACTGGAAGCGGTTGAAACTGAACCTGGGATAAGCATACTAAGTTAGGGACTTCGTATTGGATCCTCAAAATCATTAGTTCATAATGTACTGAAAGAAGAACTGTTGTATCCCTATCATATTAAAACAGTTCAAGACTTATTGCCCATGGATCCAGGTCATCGGCTAGATTTCTGTCGGCTTATTGTCCAAAGACAAAACGCAAACCCCAATTTTTGTAGAAGAATTCTGTTCACGGACGAAGATACTTTCACGAGATGTGGTCTTTTTAACCTCCATAATGAACATTTCTATGCTGATGAAAATCCTCATGAAACGGAAGTTACATATTTTCAGAATCAAACTAAAATCAATGTTTGAGTTGGAATTGTGGATAACTTTATTATTGGCCCTACCGTTATACCCGATCGATTGAACGGGGAGAACTACTTGAACTTTTTGGAACAAAGGCTACTTGAACTGTTGGAAGACTTGCCCTTACACCTCGTCGTGGCCTGGTTTATCCATGATGGTGCACCTCCTCATTTCACATTAGCTGTGAGGCGACATTTGAATGCGGAATATCCAGATCGCTGGATAGGTAGAGGACACGATGCACCAGTGAACTGGCCGGCCCGCTCCCCTGATTTGACGCCCTGCGACTTCTTTCTATGGGGCGCTTTGAAGTCGAAAGTTTATGCAGCTCCAGTAAACACACGAGAGGAATTGTTGCAACGAATTAATCATGAAGCGGATTTATTGAAGAATGATCCTGAAGTACTAGCCAGAGTTCAATCCAATTTCTTGAAACGAATTAATTTGTGTATTCAGGAAAATGGGCAACATTTCGAACAATTGATGCCTTAGCGATTTCCAAATTTTTCCTAAATAATTACATCGTTTCCCCATTTCTATTGTTTTTATTATTCGTGTTTTACCGAGATATTAACCATTTCAGTGTTAGTGAAATTTTGAGCCATAATTTTATAAAATTTTTACGGAAAGCAAAGTGAAAACTGACAGTTTTGAGAATAAATTCTCCAAATGCCAAAATGACATTAGAAAAGCAAAGGCAACTTAGGTATTTTAATCAAGTAAAATTAGTAAGCCAAAATTGCAGAGACTCGAAAATTATTTTTTTCAAGCTAATCCGTTGATTTTATCAAAATTTTCTAAGAGTAAGAAAAGTTTTCAAAGTAGATAAGCTATCTACATAAAAAATATAGAGTGAATTACATCGACCACAAAAAAGTTCTGGACACTTTTCCCGTTACATCGTCAAGTTTGAGCCATTTCGATGGTCTCTAAGGCTCTATGCTTCGCTCTCAAAAACGGCTATTATTGACAGTAACTCACCTGCCAAATATTGTAAAAGTCCTCCATCACGTTCTCAAGTTATACCGAAAAAACAAAATAATTTTTTCAACTTTGAAGCCCTCTACCGGCTAAACAAGACACTTGAGGCAAAAGTAAAAAGGCTCATCAAATTTTTTTCGAATCAAAGAATCTTCGGTTTTATTTTAGCCACGCAGTTCGAAGATGTTGAATCAAGACAGGAGAAATTCACGTTTTTCCATGTTTACAAAAATTATCCAAGGTTGCTTGCTTTCAATGGATGTCAAAACAGAACTGAATGACATATCAGTGTGAAAATTTTAATGCGTTCTGGTTATATTAATTTATAAATTTTAATGTTGATATTCATAACTATGATACAAGACATAATAACAATTTTTACATTCCTTTAACTGAAAAAAAGTGCTCTTTTTTTTTGTTTTTTAAAGGTTTTGTGAACTATAACAATTTACCTAATATTGTCAAAACGAGTTCATCCTTAAGGATTTTTAAACAACAACTAGCAGACTATGTGAGAGAAAATAAATAATAAAGTGTTGTATTGCTGTTGTCTGTAATTCTATACTCCAATTGGTCATTTTAAAGTTTATAATTTTTTAGCGATCTTAAATTATAATTATCAAGTGTACAAAAATCTAAAATTGTAATTATGATGCTTATCATGTTTGTATATTAGGGTTTCCTAACTCTAAAGATTATAGTAGAACAAATAGCACAACCTTTGCAATATCTTATCAATAAAACCTTCGAGTATGGAGAATTTCCAAACTTGCTGAAAATTGGTATTATCAAGCCAATATATAAAACAGGAGATCATAAAACCTTAGCAAACTATAGACCTATCACGCTAATATCCTCTATTGCAAAAGTTGTAGAGAAAGCACTGAATGAGCGATTAGCAAATTTTTTTGACCAATGTAAAACTATATCGCCTCGTCAGTTTGGGTTTAGGAAAAATACTTCCACAGAGCACGCTATTGCACACCTGACAACACATTTGTATAAGTCATTAAATGAACGTACACCGACAATATGTTTATTTTTAGATTTAACAAAGGCCTTCGACACAGTCGATCATAACATTTTACTACATAAACTTGAAAAGTACGGTATTAGAGGAATTCCCTTAAATCTTATAAAGAGTTATCTATCTCAACGCAAACAATACGTTCAACTGGAAAATGAAAACAGTGAACCTCTTACTATAAAATATGGAGTACCCCAGGGGACAATACTGAGCCCATTGTTATTTACAATCTATATTAACGATTTATTAACTTTACCTTGCTCAGGAGAAGTTATCAGTTTCGCCGACGACACTGTAATTATTTTCAAATCAACATCTTGGGAGAATTTAAAAAATAAAATTGAAAGTGAAATGAAAATAATTAAAGCCTGGTATGACTCAAATTCACTAACTTTAAACTGTTCAAAAAGTTGTTGGTTACCCTTTACCTCACTAGCAAGAAATATACCACCATATCGTTCAATAAATGTAAATAAAACATCTGAAAACAGCCTTGAAATTGGTATGAAAACATCTGTTAAATATTTAGGTGTAATAATAGATAGCCATATGCGCTGGAATGAACATATCAATTACGTCATTAAAAAACTGCGTTACCTGTTACCTAAAATAAAATTTATGAGGGAATACTTGAATCCTGAAAATCTAATGGTAATGTATTATGCACTTGTTCAATCACAGCTGAGTTATGCGATAATAGGTTGGGGAGGAGCAGTAGATAGTGCAATAAAAAATTTAGATACACTACAAAAAAGATTTCTAAAAATAATTATTAACAAAAAACGTAATTACTCATCAGACCTTCTATTTAAGGATGCCAAGGTAATGGATTTAAGACAACTCTATTGTTTAAGTATCCTAGTTTGTATCAATAAAAATAATTTAAATTATCCAATGCATGCGTATAATACACGAAATAAATTGAATTTGACAATGAAACCAAAATCGTTAAAAACCATAGGGCAAAAAAATTATACTTATCTTGTTAGTGTTCTTATTGATATGCTTCCTGCTGGTATTAAATTGTTGAACAATATTAAACATTATAAATGCAAAATTAAACTTTGGATATTAAATACAACTAGGAAAACTTTTCACAATATTGTTAACTTAAAACACATTTTGAAATAACACCACCTTGGTATAGACACTTAGGTACTTATCTCTGGTGATTGATTTATTTAAGTAAAATAGATTATGATTTAATAAAAAGAATATATATTTTATTTTTGTATTGTCTATGTTAAAAGTATTATGCAATATGTTTTCAATTTTTTATATTTTGTTTATTATTCTAAAAATGACATTATTAATTTTGAGATGTATTTTATCTCATGAGTTATTATTTATTTGAATTAAAATTATATTTTTCACAAACAAAGTTCATATATTTTTTACATATATGAACTTTCGTGAATTAATTATCTAGTTTATTATAACTATTTTTGTAAATTGTACTGCCGAAAAAAAAACCAGTTTATGTATAATAAACGTTATTATTATTTAAATAAATAAAGTAGATGGCACGTCACAAATGTCACATTGTGGCACCATCTGTTCCATTTTTCAGGGACTTTTCACTTTGCCCTCGTATATATAAGACATGAAGATATATAGACTTCATTTCATACTTCAAAATTAGGAGAACTAGAAGTTTTAATTCTGAATCATCCATTTTAAATCGAGTTCAAACGAAGCTCAGCACAATTGAAAGGACAAGAGCAGAGTTCATTGACAAAAATCAACAAACAATCAGAAACGTATCTGGGCAAATTTCTTACATGCCATTTACTTTGAGCTTACTCCTATGTCGTATTTCAGATTAGAACGATGTATAAAGTAGTTAACCAAACGGTGCTGTAAAAAATTTCAAAATAAATGAAAAAGTAATTAGAAATATTGCAGGGAGGTGTTTAATGGCGTGTGATGCTTCTTCGTCGCTTGGTAGATTTGCCGTAATGCCCACAGATATCTTGATTACATGGAAACAAATTGATTAAAGTGAGAAGTAAATTACTGAAAAATTCAAATAAATTATTTAAACGTTAGGTAATCGACCGTTTCCGACGTTATATTACACGCGCAGATTGAAAACTGAACAATGGAAACGAGCTTTTTAAAATCCGAGGTAATCACTGTGACAGATAATCTCTTTTCGCGTAATTAAAAAGAAAAACTAAATGCATTCTTCCACAATAACATATTTTCCCCGTCTGGTAAATTAAGTTATGTTCCCACATACTATCATAGAAACGAACAACTCATTTATTGCTTTCATAATCTTATAACAAACGTCTTACTGTTTTTGTAAAAAAAAAAGAAGACCCTTCCTAATAGTTATACACCCTTTGCACTATTATCTGTGATCTCTAAAGTGATGGAGAAAGCAATCAACATCGAGTTCATCCAATAACTAGAAAGCTCCAGAATAGTGAATGACCGGCAATATGGCTTTCGTTAGCAGATATCAACATGAGACCTGCTTGCCTACGTAAAACATGTATGGCAGAAATCTATTGAAAAACATGAGGAATCTCTTGCTTCTGGTGTGCCGCCCCAACTTTGTCGCTTACTATCGAGTTTTCTCTCAGATAGATCACTCCATGTGGTGGTGGAAGGAGTACCGTCCGATACAATGGCGTTCAACCCTGGTGTCCCACAGGGATCTGTCTTAGCACCAACTTTGTTTCTGCTGGACCTGCTGGAAATGGCCATCTGTCCCGTGCACAGCTTTGCACATGATAGTATTCTTCATACCGCTTCCTCGTCTAGAGCCTCCATACCATCCAATGAAGCCAGAGGAGCGAGACAGACAGGTTGATACAATTACTGGAGATCTGGAAAAGATTTTAAAATGGGGATCTGATAATCTAGTAGACTTTAATGCAACCAAAACTCAAGTTTGCGTCTTCTCCAGGAATGTCAGGTACGACTATTCCTATGGAGAATTCCATAACCATGCTCGAGATCACCACCAACCCCGCCAACGGCACCCTTTCATGGGACGATCATGTGAGGTCCATTGCGAGAACCGCTTCACAAAAACTTGGTTTTCTGTGCCTACAGCTACTTTGCGAGTACATCCCAGCAGTTCCTAATAATCTAAAAAGCACAAATTCGACATGTCCTGGAGTACTGTTCAAATGTTTGGAGTTCTGCTCCCAAACATACGTTGAAGCTCTTGGATTCTATCAAGAACTCCACCTTGAGTTTTATTTTCATCATCCTTCTCTATAAATTCAATTTGGATCACGATTTACTATAAGTTTAATTTAGACCACCCTTCTTTACTATAAGTTCAATTTGGATCATCCTTAACTATAAGTTTAATTTGGTTTAAACTTTACTTAAGTTCAATTTGCAACACCCCTCACTATAAATTCAATTCGGATGACCCTTCACTATAAGTTCAATTTGGATCACCCTTTACTATGAATTCAATTTAGATCTCTGTTTGCTGTAAGTTGAATTTGGATCATAGTCCACTATAATAATAATTTTGATCAATCTTTACTATATGTTCAGTTTTGATCACTCTTCACTATATGTTCAGTTTTGATCACACTTTACTATACATTCAATCTGGATCATTCTTCACTGTATGTTCAATTTGCACACACCACACTATAAGTTTAATTTGGATCCGCCTTGACTATAATTTCAATTCAAATCACTCTTTAAGTTCCATTTGGATACACTTCATTATAAGTTTGATTTGGATCATAGTCCACTATAAGAATAATTTGGATCACTTTTTATGTTCACTTTTGATCACACTTCACTATACGTGCAATTTAGATTATTCTTCACTATATGTTCAATTTGAACACACTCCACTATACGTTTGATTTGAATTATCCTTCACTATGAGTTTAATTTGGATCAGCCTTTACTATAAATTCAATTTGGATCAACTCTTTACTATAAGTTCAATTCGGACACACTTCACTACAAGTTTGATTCATATCATCGTTCACTAAAAAAATAATTTGGATCACTCTACTATAAGTTTAATTTGGATCACTCTTTTTGAAGTTCAATTTTGAACACAATTTACTATAAGTCTAATTCAGATCACACTTTACTATAACTTTAATTCGGATCATCCTTTACAAGAAGTTCAATTTGGATCACCCTTTACTATGTTTATTTTGGATCACTCTCTGCTTTGTACGATGCCATGAATTGATTCTAATTAATAAAGTTGAATGTGCTACGTTTTCGGAGTTATGTTTTATTGACATTTTTGTAATGAACCTTCTAAGATCACTATTTATCGTAAGTTTCGAGTCACACTAGGAGCTGGTATACCAATGAAACGTTGTTTATGTTCTGTCTCGTATCTTCGTATCGATATGGCTATTGTTATTATTGGTTAGAAGGAATATACGGGCTCATTTTCGAGAATCCGTGAGGGCGGCGCGAAGCACAAACAAAACACAGTAGTAGATCCGTTGGAAGGGATGAGGAAATTGTTGAAGTTGGTAGGGATTATAAGTACACCGCTTCAAAGTGCAATTATTGGGATTATAATATTGTTTTAATGTTCCCGCAGCCACATTAAAAGAAACGTAAAGGACTTAGTAGGTATTTGCTCACTAAAAATACTCGCAATCTCAACATTGCCGTCGCCATACCCAATTTGAATACTGATTTGAATAAATAATTTTGCAGTTAGTTAAGACGTCGTTTACGACCATTATGGATAAGATGATTGTACGCTCAGAGTTCGCCGTAATTAACCTCTTGATTACCGCTTTAGTTTTATAATAAACACTCGTCATAGCATTTTTGCGGTTTCAACTTTTTTTTTTCAAAGGATTTCGGATAATTTATCGCATTTGGTTGTAAAGTCGAAATCGCTATTTCAATTGTTCATCGCGTCGTGAAACGGTAATAAAGTCTTATAACTAGACGCAAATAAGACAAGAAATATACATTAGTTTACTCAAAAATGTTGATGTATTTCTGAAAATTTGCGATTAAGGTTATGATTGGCCTTCCTATATTTGTCCTTTACTATCGGGTTTTCTTCAGATAGACCACTCTATGTGGTGGTTGACGGAGTGTCGATGGATGGTATTCCACAGGGACTTGTCTCGGCGCCAACTTTGTTTCTGATCCATATCAACTAGCTGTTGGAAATTACCTCATGTACCCTCCACAGATTTGCAGAATTCCTATTATGATTATGTCAATTTTAATTATTCATATGAAGTCCTCAAGATCCATGCTCGCTGTCACCACAAACGTAAGGGTAACGTCATCAACAAAAGGCCTGGAGTAGAGGGGCAGCTTACGACAGTACTGTTTGATCTCAATGGCGCATGACCAGTATTTAGTGTGACAGGTGATACATATTAGAATTTAACAGAGTTTTACCTGATCCTTATGCAAAATTATATGTTACATCGATTCCTTAGGTGTTCTTGTGTGATTGGAACGTGTTCTTACCTATAAATAAGCATGTATAAGAGGGTTATGACTGAATAAAGTGCGTTGCAAAATGACTTTCTAAACGAATGTTTTTGTTTAAGATGAAAATTTAAAATTTTTCCCTTCTATCAAACAGATTACACTGCAGACGTTTTGCAAGGAAAGGTATATAGGTTTTCTGAAAATACTATGATTTTATCCTCACGTTTATATACAATTAGTTCACACACATATGAGTTCAAATGTATTAATTTTGCCGCATCTATAAACACAGTTTCTAACTTAGGAAATCTGAGATCTTACAATGTATCTTCAAAATCTTGTAGAACAATAATGATAGGAAAGAAAGCAACTTCATGTCCTTTTCAAGGAAATCAAGGGTTAATTAAATTATAGGTTAGATTGGAGTAAAATAAAAGCGATACAACGTGAGAAGCTCCAAAAGGTTTTAAATAATCAAGTGAGGCATCGGAAAACTCCAAAAGCGGGAAAGACGCATATGTATTAACTGAAATTAAAATTTAAGGACTATTATAAATAGAATAATAATATTAGGCATGTGGATAATATAAGTAGCATTAAGAGTTCATTAGTATTAGAATAAGAAAAGATTTGGAAAGGGGAAGTTGTTCATAGAACCATGTGATGATGTTATCAATCAGCATATATAAATAAAAATAATGGAGTCTTCAAGTAAATAAAGTTATATACAGTGTGTAAACGCCAAATGGAATAAATTCATCATTTCGATTACTGTACATATTTATAAAAAATCCCGAACACACGTCAAATTTAAATTATAAATTGACATTCTTCTATGAATATGCGACCCCTACCTTTAACCCCCTTCGAATGCCATCAACAACTCGCAATTTTCAGGAATAGTCCATGTGTTGAAATAAGTAACTTTGTTCAATAAAACAACGAGTGAATTAAGATTAAACTCACATTTCATTTTAAGCGTTGAACATTAATAAACGTAGAAGATGGCAATCTTATTAATTTTACAGTAGGTACCAACCGAATGTTTCAAATTCCAACAGTCATTAAAAGGTTAATTATAGTTTGTAAAACTAATTATTCTATGACAAATGTTATTAAAGAATGCTATATTCATAGAGTTCAATGAACAATGTTTATGAATGAATTCAAATTATTTAAAATTATTGATACATAAAGACTTAACCTCAAATTTATACTTGATTGAATAAACATATCATCTATTTGAATTTAAATGAAAAAGGTGTTTTCTTTTATTATAGTTGTTACTCCTACATAGATATATATAGAACCCGAGAGTAATAAAACCAAAGGTAAGTTTAGATTCCAGAGAAATTTTGATTATCATTATTAAACTTCAATTAGAACAGAATCATGAAAAGGTAATTTAAATAACAAATCATTTTAGTTCATTAATAGAGCAATAAGCCGGAAAACTAAAACAAACCAAAGTGCACACAATATAGACATTTATTAAAGCCTATAATACAAAATTACATTCAAATAAACTATTTCACAATCAACATTGTTATAATAATTGTCACATGAAACAAGACTTTTTGTTAATAATTTGTCGACCAACGTTTAGACATTTGAAAAACTACATAATTCAATTAAATAAAACATAATTAAAGTCCCAAAATAATATTTTACATAATCCGTTAATTGAAGAAAGACAAATGTTCCTCACATACGCCCAAAATCAATTAAAATTTTTAAATAAAAATGAAAAGAACATAATACTTTTATTTGATAACATCCGTATTGAGCTATTTTTGGATTATAAAGCCGGAAATATTGTTTTGAAATTAGAACAAATTGGAACCAAAATATTCTGTATTATTAAGTTAAGTACCGTGTATCTTTATCCTTGATAATTTGATTCAGTTCACATACTAAAATTTATGAGGAATAATTGGGTAAATTCAAAACCCAATCAAATTATGCGGGATTCCAACTTTGACTTGGGAGACGATAACATTGCCTAATTTATGCTTTAAAAAATGCATGAACTAGAACATGATAAATTGTTAAAATTTGGATATTCTTCTAGTTTGAAAGCACTCTATCCTACAAATATGGAACGTCAAAATGTTATATTAGCCCTTAAGGTGTTGTTTATACAGGCTCTACTTCAATCTGGTTCAAATATAGAGCATTCCAAATCTACAGCCCATTTTATAAATATTATTTTAATTTGGTGGAAAGAAATTAATGTAAAAACTCCCCTCAAATGGAAACGGTTAAGGGACATTTGCAGGAATCTATCGTCAAAGATAACTTGTGACGTCACGATCGGGCGCTCAGGCCTTGTGTATATAAAGGGTATTGGCCATGCATCCCCTGAGAACTACTGGATAAACGCGCCTTGCTCCTGGTAAGAGGCTCTACATTCGCGGAATTGTCGCCCAAACGCTTGAGCCCCCTTCTTTCTATGAGTAGTTTTGATTGATTGATTGAATGCTTTATACCTGGAGCATATTTGCAATCCAGGTAATGGTTTTCATAAACAGTGATTATTCCTTGCAAAATAATTATAAAATATATAATGAGCGGATTATACTAATTTCAGAAAACTTCATGAGCGTCGAGGTAATTTGTTTTTTAACCAAAACACACTTTCTATGAGGAGATTTAATTTAAAACTGGTTGCCACACGTTGTTCCAAAATGTAAAAGACACTCATTATAGTGACATTAAACGAAAGAGAGGAGAGTCGGTATTTTAATAGAGGACCCTGGAACACACAAGTCGACACACAGGAAACACCTTGAAACAGAGAGACAAACTTTCAACTGCAATTAGGAACAACGTTTACTTACGATAAATTATAAAATATTTCTATACGGGGGAAGTTTAAATAATGCCACTTTGGAAGCGCGCGTGTAGTCCACGTAATGTATTCCCAACAAACTTCGCTAATATAACAAGAGATTAACAGCGGTACTAAATACGTACAGGTTCAGATCCTGTACAATATTGCCTGACTGTATGAGTAAGTACCCTTCTGGTATACATAAGTAATATGATAGAGATTGTAAGACTCTTATTATGAAAAATCGTTATGAAAAAGAAAGTAACTTTATATTTGGGAAAATATATAAACAAGCGTATCTTCTCCAGATTAACGATTGTTCCTCTGCCCTAAAGTTAGAAACTTGGTCTGGGTCATTAAGTGTCCAGATGCCAATCTCAATCTCAGTTGCAATATCTTCATTGACAAAGTGATACACCTCTTGAATGAGTTCTTTTTGGATAAAAATTTCAGAAAACAGTCGATATATTCGTCGTTACACTTTTTCTCCACTGTTATCGTTGATAAAGTTGATGGCTTCGATAGGCTTGACCGATCGGGTTCATCATCGGACGAATATATGTGATCCAAATCATTCCTTTCTCGTGGTCGTTTTCTACTACATTATCATCATTAGAGGTGGTGTTTGTGATTGTGGTCGATTTATTTTGCCAGAATAGTTATTATAGAATGAATACAACTTTTCCAAGAACCTATGGAAATTTACGGATCATTTACAAACACGAAACCATTGATTACAATACAAACATAGCATCTAGTGGGAATGTCGACTTCTTCTCTGGAATATATGGTGATGACTGGTTTCCCGGCCTTGGCATTAAAATTTCTAGTATTAAAAAAAATAGTATATTACGTTACTCGTGTGGAAAGTGACCCATTTCTCATGAGTGGGAGAATGTTGTCAATCCCACGAGTGTGAAATGGCACTTTCCACACAAGTAATGTACATTATTTTTCCGACGACCACAGATAAGAAAAGTAATAATTGAACAAGATTACTGCTTAGAATTGTAGAAATTAAAAGTAATATTATTATTATTACAATTAGTAAATTGTAATGGACTTTGCAATGAGGAGTTAGACAGATTTCTCTCTGTTATTTGTACTCGATGTCAGTTTCTCGAAGAGGCGGAGTGACGGCTTTTGAAGTACTGCTGATGGCACCCATAATTTTATTGGCAATATTTAACCTGTTAGTAGCAGAATCGTCAATATATTCTTCTGCGACTTTGGACGATTTCCAACACCCATGTCTTTTCAGAGAAGTTAGATCTCCTCCTGCATCTACTAATATAGTAACAGAAGAACGGCGGAATGAGTGCCCTGTGTATTTTTCAGAATCCTTTACATTTAAAAATTTAGCCACTACTTTAGGTATATTTCCAATTTTGTTAATACCCACTACTTGTTTTGTGCATTTTCGGTCTCTATAATTAAGAAAAAAGCGTGTTTCGATAGTTGGCGGTCTTAGATTGGCATATTTTTTATATATGCTATAAAAGTTTCCAGTAATAGTGAACTTGCGACAGCATTTATTTTTTGTATTAATAATTCGAATGAAAGCCACAGTCCCCAAATCTTCAATGTTATTTATACATAACTGGGTAAGTTCTTGCTTGCGACATGCACCAGATATACCCATAATCAACACAACCTAAAAAAACCATAATTAAATAAATGTATAGACTTTGTTTAAATACCGATGACTTACCTTGGTAAGTAAATGAATCTCATCGGAAGCTTTATTTATAAATTCACAAAGGATACCGCACACTTTAGTAGGGAAAGTGGCCCCCTGTCGAACTGGCTGAATTTTTGATATGTTATAGTCCAAGTCATTCCGAACAAAAAGTTCAATGAGCACAACTTTTTCTATAGGCTGGTTTTGGCGCTAGAGGCCAATGAAAACTCTCATTTGTTCTTCATTGTTAAACAACACGAAACGTTATCCTGGATAATAATCACTTTTCTGAATAATCAAGATCTAAACAGTCATTACTATGACATACTGTTAAAAGTATTTTTCTTTGGTGTTGTTACATCTGGTCAATTATACAATGTGTTCCAGCTACTTACAATTTTTAAAGTGCAATAATTCGAAAATGGTTACAAATTGTCTTAGGGATCTACAATGAAAAAATGTTTGTGAATCCTATTCTACACCGTATTCCACATCACATAGTCGAAAAATATAAGGAGTGTTCCTTTTAAAAGAAATCGAAAGTTATATTCGAAAAGTTCCGTACCTACTGAAAAATATTGTTCGACCATCCTGAATAATTTTAGGCCATGAAAAAGAATGAGAAATATTACAAGTCTGTCTATAAAATGGCCTTAAAAAGATTATCTTTCTAAATCTATCATCTTAACGTTAGTCATATTAATGACTGTTTAGATCTTGATTATTCAGAAAAGTGATTATTATCCAGGATAACGTTTCGTGTTGTTTAACAATGAAGAACAAATGAAAGTTTTCATTGGCCTCTAGCGCCAAAACCAGCCTATAGAAAAAGTTGTGCCCATTGAACTTTTTGTTCGGAATGATTTGGACTATAACATATCAAAAATTCAGCCAATTCGACAGGGGGCCACTTTCCCTATTAAAGTGTGCGGTATCCTTTCTTGTTGCGTCAAAATTTTAGCTTTTTTCGGTTTATATCCGTCACTTTTCCTTTTTAAAAATGCCTTAAGTTTACTATATTTGGAGATATCTACATTGTGGTGAATGGATAAAGTGGTACGCAACATAGAATAATTAGTTCATAATGTTGAGCATTGGATTCTATTGAAAAGTTCACCCATGTATGCAAGCAAAACGTTTTCAGAAAAAGAGCTTCTTATTTGCTTATTTCTTGACCATGAAAGAAATTGATCGTAAGCGTATTCGTACCTTCTTTTGGATTTTTCAGGCAATAAATTTAGTGACGTTAATTTTGCGGCCTCTTCAATTTCAGGTGGAGTACATTGATCATCACTATTAATCTCTGCATCCATGTTTTATGGAATTTTAGATACTATTTTCACGGTTTTGTATATGATAAGAATGATGCATATGCAAAACTGACACTTCTAAAGTTTATCTGACGTTTTCGCAATATTAATTTCAAAGCACACTTCAATTCCATTATGCAATACATATAGCTATAGATACACATATCACTCTAGTGTGATATTTAACTTTTCATCTCTAGGGTGATATTTGTCATTTTCGAAGTAACTAAATAGTGTGCTATTTGTCATTTTCGCATGTGGTCGTCGGAAAACTATATTACGATTCTAAGAAAGAATTGTTTCAGAAAATGGATACATGTCAATCAATAAAAAAGTATTGCTTCGGAAAAAAATACATCACAAAATAAGCCAAGCCTGGCAGATCATAAACAGGCTAAAATATTAGTCAAATTCTAATATCCAAGAATTATATATAATGATTCTCGGGAAATAGGTCACATTAACACTTTGTTTTATATTTTCGTCGTTACGTACTTTTCGGTCTCCGTCTCACGACCATCATCAGAAGACTTCTTATGTCAAAAAGGTTTTTTTTTAACTAATTATAGCACAAAGCGTCCATATCGCACCTATTCCAATCAAAAATGCCCACGTCGTCGAAACGAACAGAACCACGAATAATCGAAATTGTACCGAAGGTAAATGTAAGTTGAAAGTTTCTTCTCCAGATACATTCAAATGCTAAAAGTTTTCGATTATCTAGCAGTTGTCTCAAAAGGTGTTGGCCCGTTGACAATTCTAAATCCAAGAAAAGCAACGTCAAACCTGTTGTACGCGTTTACTAAAAGGCTAATTTAGTACCACTGGTTATAAGGTGAAGTCATAAAAGGGAGACAGTTAATGATAAAAAGGTCGTAAAATACAGCTGCTATGTAAATAACTGCTTACTTTTGAAGTTTTGATTAATAATTTTAGTTCGACACAACCAGCTAACCAGTCGGCATCGTTCTCGTATCTATTGCTGAACTGATATGCCAAAACGAATTGAAAAGATATTAAGAGTGTAGTAAAACCATATTCCATGTATGGAGTGTAGTATTTGAAATAAACATATCGTAAAAATAAACACTACTTTGTTGATATCACTTTTATTTGTAACTTTTCACATAAATTGTCTGCCTTTCATTCACTGATAAGTATACAAGTAACAATTGAGGCTTAGGTTCAAATATGAGAAAATATATTACAAGGTTTGAATAATTGAAATAGAATAATAGGGAACCAGGGTAATGTGAAAAGTCCCTGAAAAATAAAACAGATGGCGTCAGAATCGAAAATCCCATGTGGCATGGTGACTCTGGAATCCTTTTGTAGTATAACCGCCGGCTGATGAAGCGAAGAACAGCGATCGGTTACCTTAGCCAGGGTAGGGAGTAGATAGAAGGCGGCGATGAAGTAGTAACTGACCTTAGCCAGGGTAGGAAGTAAACAGAAGCTCGTAGCGAAACAGCTATCAGGTGGTTTAGCCTGGGTAGGGGGCACAACAGAAAGCTTATGCGATGCTGATCTAGGGCGAGGCTAGCAAGCATACCAATGCTGGGTTTTGAGGTTCCTCTCGTCACAGACGGATCGAGTGGTCATGGCGAATTGTAACTCATAGGCCACCTCACGGCCGACAAGAGAGTGACGGACTGAGGAGTTGTGATGCTTTGTAACTTCTCGGCCACTTGCCGGCCGATAAGAAAATGACGGATTGAAAGCACAGCGCTGAAGACGGGGCTTTCACTGCATCGTGGGAATTCGGAGAGAAGCCGCGAGTTCCGTACTCAGTCTTCGACGGGCGAACCAGTCAAATTTCGAAGGGGGGGAGGGAGGTTGAATTCAGTATTTTACGAGATGGCAAACTCATTTCTCATCTGTAACTTTTAGACTGGTATTAGTAATAATCAAGTGATGCTTTTAGTACAATTCAAATAAGGGTTATGACAGATAAATATTCAAATTAAATTTAATATTTTCATTCATTAGCTTTATTCCATAGCATGAAACTTTCATTTCTCCAGCATCAAAAAGACTCAAATGAAAATTAATAACTTCCAGTCAATACTTGTAACTTTGTACCTTTGTCGTAAAAATAAAGCAAAGTTGTCTTATGCCGTCGAAAAATTCAAAGAATTTGTTAGATTTGAATAAAATATTGATTCGTTATTGTCCCACTAGTGAAGTCGTGAACATTTTCCGAAGCTTAATTAGCGCCAAGTTGCCTCGGGCGTATTGGTTGATTGAACGAGGTGTGACGCCTAAAAACCAAAATTAATCGCTCCCATTATCAAATATCGCTTTTTGTAGTAAAACACCGTCCCCGCCAATTATATCACGTTTGAAACTGACGGATAGAAGGCAATTAATCCGGCAACGCGAAAACGACTCTGCTAAGCATAAAAACGAACGGCCCGATGGTCCGAAAACAAATATTAAAAATTCCCCAGTTATCGAATCGCGCGCCGTTATTCAAATATAATAATTCAAAGACGGACGGACGCTGGCTATCGCCAACTCCCAATAGGGCTCGTAAAATTGCAAAAGATGTAAAAATACAGATTCAGCACACGCGCCATCCGCTGATGGCCGGTCGGGCGGCGATAAAAAATCGACATAAAACTGTTGTTGATTATTTGCGATGTTTGTACATTTGGCCGATTTAATTCCGTTCATTTCGACGGCATAATATCGGCGTGATTCATGACCCCGAAATTTGTAACAATATAGTTGTATTGGAATTAATGAACGCTGTTCACACTTTTATCGCTCGTGAAAATTCACTGCATGAAAACTGGAATTTATTGGATGAAAATCATCAAAAAGGGGAAGTCCAAATCTGTCAGGTAAAAATCCTGAGACACCTTCCCTCCAGTGACGGCTGCTAATAAAGGACACACCACCACCAACGTGCTAAGAACAGAAAGAAACTCTACATGCGAGTGCATTATTTTATTCCGCACGTCAGGTGCATACTAACGCTCAAAACCATGTTCCGGAGAACGTTCCGAAGTGTACCTATTCCAAGTATGATTCGGCTGACTACGGTTTGGGGCACAAAGCAACGTATCTCCAGTAAACGTCTTGCCATCATAGTGTATATTGTGTGAATTCAATTCGAAGACGTGAAGTCTGAAGTACATCTATCATCAATGATGGAAGTTAATTGTGGATGTCCAGTAACAAATAAACTATTTTGTTTTATTTGCTTCATTTTTAAGAAAGCGGTTGGTGCGTGGAATAAACAAGGTTTGAATGATTTAAAACACATCGCAGAAAAGGCAAAGAAACACGAAAATTCCGTTTCTCACATGAATGCATGCATGGATTTTATCTAGGTAAAGAGGACATACGTGAACAGTTACGAAAGTGCTTATTTGCGACATAAAATCAAGTACAACGAAGTTCTGGAAAAAATCGTCATATTTTGAGCCTGTCAATTATGATCATAAAATTTTGCGGAGCCTTTGAATTGGCTTACGAGGCCATGATGAGACATTGACGTTGGAAAATCCAACGCTGTGCTTAAAGGCGTCTCAAAAACTATTCAGAACGAATTGCTAGATGCAATGTTGCAAAATTACAAGCAGGAAAAATTAAATCTGCAAATTTCATTGCTTTGAAGGCCGATGAAACTCTAATCATCAGCAAATGGTTCTTATTATTCGATACTTGTTTAAAGAACAAATTTTTGAACGCTTTTGGTCTTTTTTAAAGCCGAGTGGACATAATCCTGATGTATTAGCAAAAACATTGCTGAATGAATTGCAAACTATTTTAAATTCTCGATGTTTGTTCACCCTCAACCGCATTAAAACTTTTCTGAGAAGCACAATGTCAGAAGATGACTGAACGCATTGGCGGTCCTGTCAACAGAAAAGAAGTTCGTCCGGTCTATCCCGGATTTTGACCATAAAGCCATAGACGTTTTTTCCAGCATGAAAAATAGGAGAATGAATTTTATGTACAAAAGATAGGTAAGTTTTTTCTTGTGCCCACCCTCTATCATAACTCAAGAGAGACCACTGCTTTCCTCTTAACATTGCTAATTTGTTTAGGTTTAGAATTTAGACAATTATTCCTTATATCTTTGAGAGTGTAACCGAATCGAATGGATAAAATAATGGTCTTGAATTATCTACTGGATGAGGATACATGATGGTTAACTGTAACTAGTGAAGTATAGAAAAATAGTTCGTGGCTTTGCTGTTGATTATTGTCACTTAAGTAAATATAGTATATTTTGTATCCAATTTGTTCTAATTTCAAAATAATTCACAATTTTTTCAATTACTGCGGTACCACTACGAGAATCTGATTCTGTTATTTCGTTACCATGTAATCTTTCACAGGGGCAGTCGATATCCATTGTTTCTATAGTTCATTATCTAAGAAGAATAAACATTTGAACATCTGGCCTATTGTTGTAATATGCCTTCAGCCAGGAGCACAACGTTCATTGGGCATAATTGACAAACAAACATCAGTGAACTGTACGCACACAAAAGACGCTTAGGAAGTAATTTTGCAATGCACTTTATTCAGTCATAACAATGTTATACGTGCTTTGTTACAGGTAAGAATAAGTGCAACGTATAATATTCCACTAGAAATAGAAATAACTTTGTTAAATTGTAATATTCATCACCTGACATACCCATTATCGTCTACGCGCCATTAAGACTAAACGTCACATTCGTAAACTTCATCTCAAGTGTTGGTAACGTCACACTGACTTTTATTCTCAGCGTAAAGGCCTTGTACCATAGAGGATTTTTTTAATACTTTGACTACAAGATAGAAGATAGACATTCGAATTTTTCTTGAAGGTTTGAAGGTAATAGGCATAGGGAAAGACCTCACTAGGTAAAGAGTTCCACCACTTCGCTTTTCGGTAAAAAAAAAATTAAGTCTGGTAGGGAGAATTTCGGCATGTCTCGAGCTTGACAATGAAGGGGCGTCTAGTTTGAGCTCGTGAATCCCTTGTGGATCCAAAGTAGAATTTTCTGCAAACATTCCAACAAAAACATTGGCTTTTTCTTGTAGTCTAGTAGCCAGTATGCCATCATCTTTGGTTATTGCATCAGCTCGTAGATGGCGTTAGATATTTTGGTCTTTCTACCATTCTGTATAGTGGTTATCCATACCTTCAACGGGGATCTTCAGGAACGTTGCAAGCTTCTTCGTTCTACTGATGAGCACCGTAAGAGCGTGTCATTTTACAGAACTACTAGACTAGAGAAACCCTATCATTATTTGACAAAATGCAATAAGAAATAAATGAACTTATTCATTTATTTCTCTATTCCATTGAAGTTGACATGAGGGCATGGTATTTCCAGAATTTCGCGCTTTCAACCTTGAAGTGAACCGTCCTATGTTTACCCTTTGTCCAGTCCAGAGGAAACAAACGAAACGCGATACATGTACAGCATCGCGAGTAATGGAGAATGTAAGGTTAGATTTGTATCAACAAGAGTAAAAACGTTTTAAAATTCATGATATGTGACCGCAAGCTAGGGGTTCGAGCGACAAAAGAATTATAGGGAACGAGTGAAGGGTGGCTGGACTTTTAATAATTCCTACGGGTCTGACATTATCTCGCCTCTATATTAGCCATAGCTGGTTAGTCTCTTGCTTTCGTTTGCATTCCACCGCTATGTGCTTTCTGCTCTGTGGCCACTCTACTTCTACTTATTCTACATGATGCATTGCGAATATTCCGTCATACCTCTCCCTTTGTTCTTTTAATCTTTTTTCCGTAATATTTGAAAGCATTATAATAAGCACGTAGTGCTATACTCCTAGCTAGGAGATTTTCGCTATTCCATTTCATCACTATTGTTCTTTAACTGGAAGATTTAATATGAGATTTAGATTGTACAAGTAACTGATATTTCTATCGCATGATGAATTACTGGCAAAATTAAACGAGATTGGCGTATGGGGTAAAAATCTTTTCAAATCTTATCTCTATGATAGAAACCCGCAAGTAAAGGTTCGCGATGCGATTAGTAATATTGAAACAATAAAGATGGGTGTACCCCAAGGCGAAATTATAGGTCCAATGCCATTCCTGATATTTATAAATAACTTGTTGAATTGTAACCAACACTTCATAATTCTTTCATACGCAGATGATACGGTCTTAATATGCTCTGCAAGGTTTTGGAATCGAGTACGGCAAATATCGCAAAAGGCTATTAATATTGTGAAATCTTGGTCAGATATAAATCTAATGATGCTAAATGTTTCTGAAATTAAATACTTGGTTTGTTTGCCAACCGATACTGGTTTACCGAATAACTTAGAACCTCTAATTTTAAATGACACCACTGATATTGTGCAAAATATCTCTATAATAAAATATTTGGACGTTTACATAGATCAACATCTCAAGTGGTCAACTCATGTTGATTATTTAATCAAAAGAATCAGAAGATTAATATATAAATTTTATGAACTACGAAATATTCTAAACGAGGAAATTCTATTGATGACTTACCAACAGTTTGGTTGCATCTTTATTTAGAAATGAGGTAAGCATGTGGGGCTCAGCTTATTATAATGTCTCTACAAATAACTCAAAATTATATATTGCGAGTAATTTTTCGAAAAGAGAGCAGAAAATGTGCAAAACCTCTTTTTATTGAAAATCATATATTAAACATAAAAGGCCTGTACATGTTGTCAGCAATGAAATACAGTAAATACAGCAATGAAATACAGTATCCTTTTTTCCAAATAAATCGTTGTTACAAAACTAGAGCAAATTGCAATGATCTGTTAACATATGAAAATTTTGGTAGAACTGTAAAACTGTATGTCAAAATGTTTTAAATATAATGGAGTAAAATTATATAATATGCCTTACAAATAAAATTGTTGCCAAAATATGAATTCAGTTCTCACCTAAAAAAATGTATCATTGAAAATTACAACACTATCTTTTTTAATAGCATGAAAAAAAGATATCAGTGTTATTATTATGGTTATTTTTAATAGAATCTCATTGTAATGATCAATCAGTAGATCATCTTTAAAAGATTTTGATTTCAGTTTTTACATTTTCAACATCTATATGAATAGGATTTTAGTTTAGGTTAGCTTAGTTTAGCTTTACTTACTAAGAATTATCTTCATTTTCATAGCTGCTTGACAAAATACGAGTCCTTTATGAACATTTTATTACACTAAAATGTATGTAAGCAGTAATAAATAAGAAGAAAAAAATAGTTTAAATCGCTTTCTGCAATCCCGTTTTCATTCTTCAAAAATAATGCCTGATTCTAGGAATGCTCTACGTACGAAAAATGTAATGAGGAGTCCCACAAGACTCACTTCCCGTTCTCGATTTGTTTATGAGTTCTCTTGTCACCGTGGCTAAAGTGGAATTCGAAATGTTGTGAATCTGATGTCCTGACAATTTGGAAAATAATGATTCTTTAAGAAATCCTGACCACAGATATGTAGACAAGCTGCAGAACGTATTCAGTATTATTCAGAGAGACAAAATCGTTATATAACTCCTCAAGAAAATCAGTTATACATTCCGGCTTGTAGGTTATCACAGATTGCTAATGGACCGCATGTATTTCCTCTTAAGCTATTGAACCATTTACAACGTCCTCAAAATCATCGACGAAACTTACTAACTTCGAGAATATTTTTCTGTTATTGCTATTTGAAACGACTAGACGAATACTTTAAGCACATTAATTATTAGAATATAATGTTCCACTAGTCTTACTATATTCTTGTGTTAAGTTTTATCATAAGTATTATTCCCTACCCTAACCAAAGATGATGGTATACTAGCTACTACACCACAAGAAATAGCCAACCTTTCGCTAGAATGTTTGCAGCAAATTCCACTGTGGTTCCACATGGGAAGGACCCTCTTAATATAGCTCTCATCGATGCCAACACCAAAAATTCTACGGAGCCAGACGGAATTCCACTTATCGTTCTCAAGAAATGTGCACCGGAATTAACACCAGTTTTCTGCAGGTTATTAACCCTTTCATACGAACTTGGTATGTTTCCTTCCAACTAAAAGACGGCTAGAGTCCAATCAATCCCAAAAAAAGGAAAAAAACCTTCTCAATAATCACTATTATCTGTGATCTCTAAGGTGATGGAGAAGCAATCAACATTGAGCTCATCCAATACCTAGAGACCTCCAAAATTGTGAATGACCGGCAATATGGCTTTCGCTTGCAGAGATGAACAAGAGACCTCCTTTCCCACGTAACACAAGTATGGCAGAAATCTATTGAAAAACATGGAAAATCTCTAGCTGTAGCATTGTATATCTCCAAAGCATTTGACCGAGTCTGGCATCAAAGTCTCATTGGGAAACTTCCCTCATATGGTTTCCCGCCTCAACTTTGTCGCTTACTATCGATTTTTTTCTCAGATCACTCCATATGATAGTTGACGGAGTGTCCTCCGATGCAATGGCTATCAACACTGGTGTTCCACAGGGATATCTATTGGTACGAACATTGTTTCTGTTCCAGGTACAACTATTCTTACGAAGTTTTCCATATCCATGCTCGGGATCATCACCAACAGCACCCCCTCATGGAATAATCAAATTAGGTCCATTGAGAAAACAGCTTCGATATAAAAAATACAACTTTATGACAAAATACGTATTTTGAGATTTATTTTGGAAAAGTGACTTCATTCCACTTGTAAAAGTGCCTCAAGAATGTAGAAATTATTTTATTCCAATTCAATAAAGTAACTGAGATATACCTACCTGGAAAACGAAAATTCGAGAAACTGAGTTTTCTCATATAACTCGAAAACAAAAGTTGATAACCTATTTTTGATTTCAACATTGGCATTTTCTCGAAAAAAATAGATCGAGAAAGGGTGTTTACATTTTTTGGTATCTCTTAAACTTAAGATACCCTATTAAAACATTGAAATTTAGCCAACCTGTACAATGATGTCAGGAGGGGGTTTAATATTGAAAAATAAAATTTTGTTGTGAGCGTACGACCGTGTCGTTTCTTTTATATTTTACGCTGCGTCGCTGCCCGCTTAGTTGTTTGTTAATTATCCATAGTTCGTATATTTTGACATACTAGAATTCAAGCGAAATAACTGATTTATTCAACGTCCTATATCTCAGGGAGGTATAAATCTGGTTAATACGCTGACTCTTTGTCTGACGGCCTGTTACTATTAAGCTCTGTGCAATCGGTCCTGTACAACACGAATTGTAGCTGCGTCGAAAGAAACTACGTAGAAAGTTTACTTAGGGCAACTAAAAAGCGAGTAGTTAACTTTACGAGTCGGTAGATTGCCAACCTAACAAAAATAAAGTAAGTCATCGGAGGTGCTGGCAGCTGATACATAATAAAGTAAGCAACACGCCTCCCCTATCGTCGGAAGCCGCAACCAGCTATATCTTATAATCAAACCTGGCCGCATTTATTATTTATTCATTAATTAATCTATTGCAACCCCTCTCGCCGCCCGTCCCTTCGAGCCGATATGGCGTAATTCACAAAGTCTGATCCCCACACCTGCCACGTTCTGCCAAAACTGACTTTCCACTTTATGTGAGAAATATCGAGTGTTGCACGATAAAATTTAAATCTTCATGGTGTCGAAAGTTCGTCTACCTTGAGAATTCCCAGAGGAAATTTAAGAATGTACGAGAGGAATACACTTTCCTTACGTTCCTTCCAGCAGGTGCCAGTCATTTCTACAACGTATTTACTCAACATTGACCATGATATTAATTAAAAACTAGAAATGTTCCGGGCAGGGAATTATAATGTATGGGAAGATTTGGCTTTTATTCTGAAAAAAGTCTACTCAAAACTACTTATAATGTACCCAGGAAGTTTGATTCTGGGCCAGCAGGCACCAACCCTGATGATGGATCTATTTAAGCGACCCAACGGGGTGAACGTAGTTACAGCAACGATGATCAAATGGCTCATCAAATCCTTGGAACCATTTAAATAGCATGGCGCGGACTGAATCTTTCCAGCTTTGCTCCAAAAAGGAATGGAGATTCTACTACTACTTCCTAATAAATAGATTCAGAGCTAATCTGGCATGGAATCACATATGTATCTATTTATTCATCTATTTAGTATATATTATCATATTTTACACAATTTGAATTTTATTTAATTAGCCCCACGTTTGTGGTGACAATTGTTAATTACTCTGTTTATTGTTACTTACCTCTTTACTTAGTTTTGATTGCCCCTATGTTGGTGACAATTTATATGAGGCTCTTAATTTTATTAGTTGATTTCTTTTAATGAATTATATTTTGTTTTCAAATGTTCTTCTTCCGGCTAGCTCTTTTCTTTATTTTATTTATTATACTCTGATTGATTGATATAATATGGAATGAAATAAAACCTTATTTAAAATGATATATTGATATAACCTTATATGTTATTATTAAATCTTTCTATGTTTGCTTTTTACTTTTAAAATTTATTCTATGTTTACAATGTTTAACCTCACAATTTTCTTAGTCTAATCTACAACTATTGAGTGAATGTTTATTTTCAATTACTATACGAATCTCAAATGGTTTTACATAATGATGACCTTTTTAATGGACTCACTTGTTATATCCTATTAATAATTGGAATAAATGTTGGTAAAAGCAACATAATATAAAGAATAACAAGAAATATATAACAAAAATAATATCTAATAGGAATATTGAAAATAAACTGGCTAAATTTTCAGATTACATGGTGAAAAAATAACATTACCTGACCACACTAATAAGACACTGAATACTATTGAATAAGTCTCATTTTGATTAAATAACAGTTTGTTGTCATGACAAATATCGAACATCTAAAAAATACATTTGTATTGGACCTAACATTGTAAAAAGTTAAAGAACAACGTGAAGATAATCTAGTTACAACAAAATTTAATTTACCTAAAAAGTAACTGCAGTCAATATTATTATTCAACACATCATGGAGGAATATTGTGCTCCTTATTCTTCTTCTCAGTTCAAGTGTCAGACAATCAAAAGTAGATAATAATAGTTGATGGTTAAAACATCTTCTGGGAAAGATATTGAAAGTTCTAAACCAGGGATATTTCAAATATTTACGTTGAATGCTCTCAATTAGTGTAATCTGGAATTTATACTGAGGGTTCCAGAGAAGCATATTCCAATTTTGGTCTAACCAATGAATTGAATAGTATTTGTAGAACCTCCAAATTGTTGAAATATTTGGAATGCCTAAGTACAAACCCTAATGCTCTATTAGCTTTAGCACATATATCACTTATATGTAGATTAAAAGTGAATTGATGATCGTATAGAACACCTAAGTCTTTGACTGTAGTACTACGAGAAATGATTACTAATCTAAAAGATAATCAAAGAAAATAGGATGGACTTTACGACTGAAGCTAACAGCATTTACTAATATTTAGACTCAATTTATTGTAGGCGCATCATTCAAAAATATTGTTCATTGATCATTTGACTAGCAGTTATCTATTGTCTTTATTTTCAAGTCATCAGCAAAGATTAGTTTCAAGCCGATTATGGTTTCAGCCGAATCATGAATAAATAACAGAAACAGTATAGGACCAAGGTTCGAGCCTTGAGGCACACCGGTTTTGGCCATAAATAAATTTGATTTTTGACCGTTATACTGCACAAACTGCGATGTATTGATGAGGTATGAGCAAAAAAAAAACGCTACTAAGGAGGTACTAAACCCAATGGATTTAAGCTTACCTAGAATTGTGTGATCAAGTTTATCAAAGATCTTCGAAAAATCTGCATATAATACGTCAACCTGTCCTTGGTTGTCAAGAACAGCAGCAATATACGTGTTCAAACAAATAAGATTCCTTTGGACAAATCCATGTTGGTAAGGTGATATATCGAGAAAATACTATTCTATTCGTGCCTTTTTTTTTCATTTATGAACTTCCAAAAACTGTTTGTATCACGAGTGATGGAGTTAGCGATTATCTCTTAATAGAGCTTATAAGTTTCCTTTATTCGAACCTTGGTTAAAGATCTCAGTTGCTTAAAATCTCCAACATTCTGAAGAGACTTGTCTTTCACATACCTAGTTCTAGCATTAGTTTTATGATTTATTAGATCGATAGTAGACCTATCTAATCAGGGTGGATAGCCACGTTTTTTATTTTGAATTAATAGTACATTTGCATCAAATACAGAGTATAACATACTATAGAATTGAGAGCTAGCCTCATCAATATTAGAGTAATCATTCAGATTGGACCAGTCAATTTCAGGTAACATTTTATATAATTGTAAGAAATTATCTTTTCTAAAGTTATATGTGTTGCTTATGCTTATTATACCTTTGACGTTTTGATTATGAAGTCTACACAATGCCATCTCAATCGAGAGTGCAGGGTGAAACGAATCTTCTTTAACTAAGGGAGCATTTTTTTAACAAGGTATGTTAAAGTCACCTAAAATTAATAAGTGCTCATGAACTAGGGAAATTTCTTCAAGATGTTCCAGTAACTTTTCTAAATCACTCGTGAAGGTGTTTTGAGAAGGTACAATATAACAAGTAATTTAACACCATTATTTAGGTCACATACACAAGCAACAATATCAAAAAACATATCATACAGCTGCTCGATGATCAGGTTGGTAGATATGTCTAAAATAGCCCGAAAAGATCTATGCCCTCCCCAATCAGTCAGACTTATTAGACTGACATCATTGCTGCTGAAAAGTTTGGAGAAAGTATTGGATCGTCACATTAAGAGTGACGCTCTAAACGTCCACTCGCTTAGTGTCTACTAGTGCACATACCAGACGAGCAAATCAACAGAACCTCGTCAGATAAAATTGTTCAAAAACTACTAAAACGCAGCCATAATAGCAGTATGTTTGGAAAGACATGTTTTGTTATCTGCAGCTTGAGGACTCTGGTCTGCTTCTTCACTTGTATGTGTAGGAAGAGAGCTTCCCTTGCTGCCTTCGTTCAAATATGCTTAGTACCAGTTAGTAGTTGCACTTTCTGCAACCGGAACTTACACTGTTGTTTCCTCAGTTTTTGGCCACCATCCATTAACTTGTATGTGACCGTAGATATATTATACAGGGTGTCCTCGAACTGCGTGGCAAAAATAAAACCGAAGATTCTTTGATTCGAAAAAAATTTGATGAGGCTTTTTACTTTTGCCTCAAGTGTCTTGTTTACCCGGTAGAGGGCTTCAAAATTGCAAAAATAATACAATATTTGGCAGGTGAGTTACTGTCAATAATGGCCATTTTTGAGAGTGGAGCACAGAGCCTTAGAGACCATAGAAATGGCTCAAACTTGAGGATGTAACGGGAAAATTGTCCAGAACTTTTTGTGGTCAATGTAATTCACTCGATATTTTTTATGTAGATAGCTTATCTAATTTGAAAACTTTTCTTACTCTTAGAAAATTTTGATAAAATCAACGGATTAGCTTGAAAAAATTAATTTTCGAGTCTCTGCAATTTTGGCTTACTAATTTTACTTGATTAAAATACCTTAGTTGCCTTTGCTTTTCTAATGTCATTTTGGCATTTGAAGAATTTATTCTCAAAACTGTCAGTTTTTACTTTGCTTTCCGTAAAAATTTTATAAAATTATGGCTCAAAATTTCACTAACACTGAAATGGTTGATATGTTATTGATTTATGGACTTCGTCGTTGCAATGACCGGAGAAGGGAAAGATATCCGCATCGCAGAATTCTAAATCGGCAAACCTTCGCGAAACTGGCAAATTTGAAGCAAATCGCAGAGAAACTGGACGCAGACGGACAAGAAGGATGTTAGAGCTCGAAGAAGCGATACTGGAAGCGGTTGAAACTGAACCTGGGATAAGCACACTACGTTTGGGACTTCGTATTGGAGCCTCAAAATCATTAGTTCATAATGTACTGAAAGAAGAACTGTTGTATCCCTATCATATTAAAACAGTTCAAGACTTATTGCCCATGGATCCAGGTCATCGGCTAGATTTCTGTCGGCTTATTGTCCAAAGACAAAACGCAAACCCCAATTTTTGTAGAAGAATTCTGTTCACGGACGAAGATACTTTCACGAGATGTGGTCTTTTTAACCTCCGTAATGAACATTTCTATGCTGATGAAAATCCTCATGAAACGGAAGTTACATATTTTCAGAATCAAACTAAAATCAATGTTTGGGTTGGAATTGTGGATAACTTTATTATTGGCCTCACCGTTATAACCGATCGATTGAATGGGGATAACTACTTGAACTTTTTGGAACAAAGGCTTCTTGAACTGTTGGAAGACTTGCCCTTACACATTCGTCGTGGCCTGGTTTATCCATAATGGTGCACCTCCTCATTTCACATTAGCTGTGAGGTGACATTTGAATGCGGAATATCCAGATCGCTGGATAGGTAGAGGACACGATGCACCAGTGAACTGGCCAGCCCGCTCCCCTGATTTGACGCCCTGCGACTTCTTTCTATGGGGCGCTTTGAAGTCGAAAGTTTATGCAGCTCCAGTAAACACACGAGAGGAATTGTTGCAACGAATTAATCATGAAGCGGATTTATTGAAGAATGATCCTGAAGTACTAGCCAGAGTTCAATCCAATTTCTTGAAACGAATTAATTTGTGTATTCAGGAAAATGGACAACATTTCGAACAATTGATGCCTTAGCGATTTCCCAAAAAGTTTTGTTGTTTCTTTTAATTTAGCATTTGTTTTTCCTAAATAATCACATCGTTTCGCCATTTCTATTGTTTTTATTATTCCTGTTTTACCGAGATATTAACCATTTCAGTGTTAGTGAAATTTTGAGCCATAATTTTATAAATTTTTTACGGAAAGCAAAGTAAAAACTGACAGTTTTGAGAATAAATTCTCCAAAAGCCAAAATGACATTAGAAAAGCAAAGACAACTAAGGTATTTTAATGAAGTAAAATTAGTAAGCCAAAATTGCAGAGACTCGAAAATTATTCTTTTCAAGCTAATCCGTTGATTTTATCAAAATTTTCTAAGAGTAAGAAAAGTTTTCAAATCAGATAAGCTATCTACATAAAAAATATCGAGTGAATTACATTGACCACAAAAAAGTTATGGACACTTTTCCCGTTACATCCTCAAGTTTGAGCCATTTCTATGGTCTCTAAGGCTCTATGCTCCGCTCTCAAAAACGGCTATTATTGACAGTAACTCACTTGCCAAATATTGTAAAAGTTCCTCATCACGTTCTCAAGTTATATCGAAAAAACAAAATTATTTTTGCAACTTTCAAGCCCTCTACCGGCTAAACAAGACATTTGAGGCAAAAGTAAAAAGGCTCATCAAATTTTTTTCGAATCAAAGAATCTTCGGTTTTATTTTTGCCACGCAGTTCGAGGACACCCTGTATATGACCAACTTATCACATTGAGTTTTAGACCCTCGAAGATCTTCGGCAGGCACCAGTGGCGTGCCTGTTCTCGGCTTTCTCGAATACAAACATCACTCGAAGTTCATTTGGCAATCGGTCAGATTAAAGAGTTACGTGGAAAAAAGTTGAGCATTTATCAAATACAATGTAGTGATTGTAATGAAAAATGTATTGGCCCAACTCATCGTAATATTGATACTCGATGCAAGGAACGTGTATCTCATTTCGAAACAGGCAATTTGAAAATTCTACGTCTCCCAATTTGTATTCTTGATGCAGGTCATCCAATAAAACCACATAACATAAAACTTATAAGACAATATGGATTTGAACGGCTTGGAGAATGTCTATATTAATCAGAATGAAGGTAATCTCATGAATTTAGATTATGGCCTCACATCATTTTCTATTTTGTAACTGTTCCAATCGAAAATAGAAAGGAAGCTTCTTCTTTGTGGAAGGCCCAATTGCTGGTTTACGCTGCTCCCTCTGCATGCCATCAGCTCAAACGATATTTTCTCTTCTCTAATCAACATTCAAATTATGTAATCGCATAAGTGAGGCGATCTCCAATGTCATCAACTATAGGGAAGGTAAGCAGTACCTCTCCTTGGAGCATCCGCCCATGACAAACAAAGTTATTGGCTGCTCTCTAACTATTATAATAATTGATTGAATCGAATTCCAGGCAAAAAATACGTTTCAGTGTTTGATAAAAATTATTCCATTAATCCTTTCAATTCTCAGAGTCGTTGTAGAAAGACATTGAAGACGTTATTTATTGAGTCATTTCAAGTTAGAACGAGTTTCGAAATATTGCAACTTTCCACAGAAGGATGTAATTATTAGATAAGTTTCCATGTTTCATCATAACGCCGCCTCCCGCATAAATTAGGTAACAATTCTACCGCACTTAATTCCGAATTCCTGTCATTTAATACCGTATCCACATATAAGGCCATTACTGGCCGTAATTCATTTTATTTTAGAACATATCCGTATGAAATATTAACCGGTACATCGTGTATAATACTTTCTCCATTCTACCCGTATTACGTACGCCGCCACCATGAATACTAAGTGACCATCCGGCTAGCTTCTCTTTCTAACCCGCGCCCGCCACAATACCCCCTTACCACCCCGCCATCAGACAATTTTTATTAATGCCGCCATTCCCTGAAGAAAATAAATTAGGCAACGCAAGTGGCAACCTTGTTGGGTTCGAAATCCGAAATTAAACATTAATACGTGATATATGTAGATGTTGGCAGAACTGCGTTTCAAACCCAGAACGCAACAAGTAGAATGGAGAGCAATTTTATATAATCAAAACTTGAACTAATAACTACAGAAAAATCAATTAACGTTAATCAATTTTGTCAAATAAATCAAATAAATTTTCTTTAATATAATTAAAACATCGACTAAAGTTATTATGCATTAATCAATTCAATGGGAACCTCCATCATCAAATAAACCATTAATTTTTTTTTATTATATCTTCAATATTAACTTTAACATGTATTATCAAATAAACCAAAAAAATATATAATAAATCAATTTATTATGAGCATGTACTATCAAATAAACCACATAGAAGAAAATCCGAAATTAAACATTAATACGTGATATATGTAGATTTTGGCGGAACTTCTTGGTATGTTGGTTCTTAGATAGAATGAAAATGTAATAAAAATTATCTTTTTTGACGTTTCGATAATAGTTTATTATCTTTATCAAAATTGTTTTGTCAATTAGTGTTTCCATATTTGAGAATATGTACAAAAAAGTATTTTTCTTCAAAACTCAAGTTTGAAAAATGATACCGATTACAGTTTGTAACATTTTTCACATATTTTTACGGGTAACAAAAAATATAGCCTCCTATTCAATTATTCATGGGAAATTGAATGGAAAACTAAAGTAATCAAATAACTCCTTCTGGCTGTTTCGATTTGAATACAAAATTGAAGCAGCATTAAGCTATCCAATACCTGAAAACCAAACCAAGTTGGCTAAAATCGCCTAACACAATCTAGAGCTATCGCACTTTTTCTGCGATACGTTTCCGTTCTCCCCCCACCCGTCATTTCAAGAGTCAGGTCGAAATGTCAAAAACATACTTTTTAGAGTTTTTATAGAGACATCTAAAACCGATCCGGAAGCATTCCTTCTCTATCGACTTTATGAAGAAATTTAATTTTTCGGTTGTGACTTAAAAATGTGCCCTTCTCAGGGTCTTTTTTATCAACAATATTTTTTTCCGAAAGCTGTTAGACAAATAGTTTTCCAGATACAGCCGGTAGCCGACCTTAGTGGGACACCCGGTATATAAATATTTATTCCGACATTGGAGGAATTTTTAAACAATTTTTCCCTGAAAATGTATTGTTACAAAAAAACTCTTTTAGTTTTATTTTGCCCCTACGTAGTGGTGACAATTGTTACAATCAAAATCTTTGAGTTTAATTTATTGATTATGAATTATATTTTTATTTTATTTTAATTTTATTCCGGCTAGCTTTCTTTATTTTGTTTTGATTTGAATTTATGTTTTTTGATTTGATTTTAATTTGGTTTAATTGATTTGAATGAATATGATCTTTTTTATATTATATTATATGGAATTAAACACAATATTTCTGTTTGAATGTTAAATGTTTCTATAATTAAATATCTATGACTCTATGTATCTCAGGTTACAAATTTACGATTTAATTTTATGTTCTAATATTTCTATGTTTTAACCTCAAAAACTATTCAATATTAATACTTGTTTACAAAGTTAGAAACGACAATCTTTCATTCTGATATACACATAACATTACAATGTTGATATTATAAACAAACTTACTTTTAGTTTATATCCATTAATATGATTGAAAATGTGGGCAATGTTCAGTTGATTTTATCTTCTTGATGATTATTATGATTATTCACTTTGAAACACAATGCTCTGCTTTGAGAAACTATACACACATTGTTACTTCTTTTGAAATTCAGGAACTTTTGATAAAATTGTTAACTTGTTTTATTCTTTTAAAGATATAAACCTTCTTCAATAATATACTGGAACGTTATCGAAGACTGGCTATTATACGATGCTACTTATGAACTGATGTTATTATAACCTTTAAAACTTTGTTCGAAGACTCAGGAACACTACTTGATTCGTAGAAATAATTTACTTGCTTCGGTTACTTTAACTTGTCGAAGCTATGGAGACTACTTGGGTTCTCCGATGTTATCCAAAAACTAAGGTTATGGAATTATACTTGAGCTGCAGAAGATGCTTTGGATCTCTGATGTAAATGCAAACTGAACTCTTTCCTATTTCTGATTTCCGTTTATAGGAGTTACAAAGGCAAGCCAGTTGATGTTATTTTTGACCAATGAAACATTTTCTTTGCTTATCAAGGATGCTTTGGTCATTGTTGAAAACTGACATAACTCTTCATTGTTGACTGTTTGAAATTTCTAAATCGTCTCGACCAATCAGAATAGAGTATTTTATAAATTTTGAATTATTGAAGATTTTCAAATTATTTAAAGTGATTATGCTTTCTGTTATTTGAATTAATATTGCCTACATTTTTCCACATATTTTGGTATAAGATAACCTATGATTAGGTTCATATTAACTTGATTATTCCAATATTTATATCAAATTTGACATTTGCCATTTCTTAAATCTAATATATAATATAAATTATCAATAACATTTGTATAACATTATAGAACTCAAATTTCCTAATTCTATCTTAAATCTATAACATATTTTAATAGTTTGTGCTATCTTATGATAGTCTGGGAATCATTTCAATTATGATTTCTTCTTTCGTATCACTGTACGTATCCACTTTCACTGTTTTCTTGTTTACACTTCTTATTCTATTTACATTATGGTTTATTTTGTTCTACATTGTTTAATACCTTATACTATCTACAATTTAACTTTTAATAATGTTATTAATTCCATATTTTATATATTTTATTATTCTTTTCTGATTTTTAATGTTCGGTAAGTTCAATTTTTATTATTTTACGTTGTTTAGGAAATGAAATCATAACAGTATGTTATTCCCCACCTTTTTATACATTTGTCTCAATTCCCAAAAAGGAAGTCCCACTTTGCGTGTAACTATTAGGGAAGTAACGTGGTTAATTGAACACATTTCATTTTTCGATGTACTAGCGACTGCTGATGTTTGGCAGATCACAACTGGGACTGTATGATATGTATGATATTCAAATAAAGCAACTCATCCAGCATGAACGATTAGGTGAAAACATCGTAAAAACTTTTTACGGGCTGATATCCGCTTGTGTACCACATAGTCCACTTAATGCACGCTTAGGCGGCAATTGGCCCCAAACGTGAGTTCTAATACCGGCACAGGAACCACGAAGATGACTCGTGCAGCCGTAAAACGAAACACTAAAACACCTGAAGAATTCATTTGACGAACTGCGTCATGTTATAAAAACTTCTTTCTAATGAAAAATTCGGCTGGCAATAGCTGCCCCCACATGCTGACGGGTGTTACGTCGTCGGTCGAGGGGAACATGGGCAAGGGGTGGTTCTAAACGAACGGCACTTTTATTGGTCTATTTTTACGATGCAAACTTCAGATTGGTATCATTAAATGTTTGTTTAACGCCTTTTGTTGGATTGAGTTGAATTTTTGATAACTTGCGGTTAACGAGTGTTTCAATTTTTTTCTTGCACCGTCGTAAAATTATAAAAGTCTCGGTATCGACGATACTTCGATATATTGCTGTATGTTTTACAAGCACCTAACGATTGCGAATTTAAATCTTCAAGTTCCATTGCATTAGAATTAAATTAATCATAATTATTGTTATAAGTTGGGATTGATTGAAACTGCTCAACTTGAGAATTAGAAAGCAACTAGAAATAACCTCGAAGTTCCTAACTAAAAATTAATTTGGACCGAAAAACTTAGGAATGGACGATTTTAAATCAATTAATTATTATTATTATTATGAAATTATTTTCACTCATAATCTCCCTAGTGCTTCAATTTCCGGATATTAATTCAAGGACGCGGATTCGGTAAGAAAATTTCACACCTAAAATTTATTTGAAAAAAAATTAAAAAATCTGACATGTTTCATTTCGAAACTTACTTTTGCAACAATGAAGTTGGCAGGTTCTTACATTTTGACGTTTATGCGGTGACGCATGTTTTTGTTAAACGTGACATAATTTTATTTTATTTTATTTGTTGTGAAAAATGATGCCAATAGATGGTTTGAATGAAACTATAATATTCCAGTTTTGGATAGTATTATTTGTGAAAAAAAATGTTCCTCTTACTTTAGTAACATAGAAGGCATCCAATTTTTCAACTCAAACATTTATCTTTGGACTACAACTAACTTAATGCTACTAAAATATAAGGAAAGTACGTTTTTGTAAAAAAAGGATAAGGATATCCGACGTCTATGGCAGTCTTTTAATGATTCGTAATAAAACATAACCACAGTCAAGTAGGGTTAGGCTTGTGATGTCAAAATCGTCTCTGCCATACGTCACGTCAACAACTATTTCTTAAACGTGCTTCTTTAGTTCACAATAATTAAATCATGGCAGTAAACAATCAAGAAACTAAATTTAAGCCCTATGGTGTTTGTAAATCTTGCTCTGAAATAGGGGACATTAATATGTCTCATAAAATTTTAAAGTATTTGCAATGTTTAATGGAAGAAACTGAATTAAATCCCCATCAAGAAAACTTTTTCTCAGCTATCCAGAAGAGTTTGGAGGAAGATATCCCATCCTTTTTAAGAAAAACTAGAATTCAGCAGAACAAAATTGCTTTCAAATATTACATCTATTATATTAAACATAGACATCTGATAGAAGTGGAAAGGGAAGATAACCATTATCCTTGTTATTCTCTATTACGAAGAGAAGAGTTCCAATCAGAATTCCAAATATATTTAGCCTTAATGAAAGAAACATTTGGTAAATAAATATTTGTATTTATTTAGTATTATAAAATGAATAAAAACATTAAATACCAAAATTTGACCCTGCATACTGATTTTCGGATCATATGATAGCTGTCAAGAAAAAATGTCCACTTATTAATTTTGTTCGCCTAGCTTGGCAGGAGGAGAAAAATTTCCGAAAAATTTGAAGGATGTCATTGGTAACTGTCGAAATGAAAGTGTGTGATTGGCTTAGAATGACAGGTGTGAAATTTTCAAATAAATGATCCTAACATTTTTGTTGTAATATAGTTATGAAGGTTGTAAACCTGTAATTAAAAAGAAATGTAGAATCTAAATTCACATAATCACGAAGATTGTAAGGATCCTGGTTAAAATGGCATTAACTAGTCAGTTTGAACCCTTTAATTGCCCAACTAGCTCATTATGGAAATATCTCAAGGTCTATCGTAATGAAACATATTGTACCTGAAGCGCCAACAGCTTTATTTATGAGATAAGAAAACAACCTCAATCAAGGATCTCCGGCATTACCATGGTGTTTTTTTTTTTTTTTTTGTTGTGGAGGTGAAGAAAACCCTTTATGGGGAGGCTATGAGCCTTCGAATCTCAAGGTCTACTGTGAGAGTCACCATTCCAGGCATACTCACTAAAAACTTCACCCCCTTTGTAGGCTTGTCTGGCTATTACCTCCGGTGACACTTAGGCCTGCTGGCCCATTGTATCTCGCCTATGTTTCGTTTATTTACGATATCCACTCAAGTATTTTTGTACCTTGTACGAGTTTGTACAAGTCCTTTACAGGGTGGGAACTGTATAATTCTGGTTCGCCGTTAGGCATTCCAAAAATTGACTGTCGTTTGCGATCAAGCGCCTCGCATTTACACAGTATGTGTGTCACTGTTTCTGTATCCTTACCGCAAAGTCTGCATGTCAGGTCGCCATTGTACAGTCCCATTTTGTTTAGGTGCCCTTTTACTGGCGCATGGCCAGTCATGAGCCCTATTACGACTTTTATTTTTTCCCTATTTAGTGCTAATATTTCTGTCGTTCTTTTGTTACACTGGGCATTGATGTATTTCTTCCCATGTGCGTTTCCTGGGATTTTTTCCCAGTATTCTTTGTGGTTTTCCATGATCCAGTCTTCTACAGACCTTCGTGCTGTACGTTTTGGTACCCCCGTTGTCTGTTCTGGATCTGGAGCGTTCTCTGACCTTCTTTTTGCAAGTTCGTCGGCTTTTTCGTTAACTGTCGTTTCCTGATATCCCGGCACCCAAAACAGCTCAACGCGATTTCGGTCTGCCAGTATGTCAATTTCTTTTTTCATGTCCATACCATACGGGATGTCACTTCCTGACTTCTCATTGCCTTAAGTGCAGCCTAACTGTCTGTCAATATGTGGATCTGCTCATCATCGATGGCTCTCCGATTGTTTTCCTTCACACATTGGAGGATTGCATATACCTCTGCTTGGAAGACAGAGATGTGTTTACACAATGAATAGCTGAAGCCAGTCTTTGGGTTTCTTGAGTATACTCCTGCACCTGCACCTTTTTCAGTCTTAGACCCGTCTGTATACCAGATCTTTCCCTGTAGAATGTCGTTCAGGTTTGCATGTTCCCATTCAGTCCTTTCTGGTATTGATACCTTGAATGTGTTGTTGAAAGAGTATCGCTTTGGGATGTGATCTGTTCTCATGCCTAGCACGTCCGTGGTCACGATTTTTACGTATTTTGTATTCTGAAAGCACCAAGCCTGGCCTCTCCTTGGATTACCAATTGGAGGGGAGGCAATCCCAGTAGTGTTTCCATTGCTGCATTGGGCGTAGATTTCATAACCCCTGTGATCCCAAGACATGCAAGTCTCTGGACCTTGGTCAGTCTCGTCATGGTCCCTCTTTGTTGTGTTTTAGGCCACCATACCAAAGAGGCGTATGTTATTGCGGGTTCAACCACCATGTTGTACAACCAGTAGAGCATGTTCGGTCGTAACCCCCATTTTTTCCCGAAGGAGCGTCTGGCCACATATAATGAGGTCTCCGCTTTTTTGATTACTTTTCCCAGATGTTGGTTCCAAGTCAATTTCGAGTCTAGTATCACCTCGAGATATTTGACTTCCCCTTTTATCTGTACGGTTTCTCCTCGAATCTTCAGAGGTCCCAAGACCTCTGTTTTGCGTTTACGAGTGAATGCTACTATGGTGGCTTTGTGGGGACTGATAATCAGTCCGTCTGAATCCGTCCATGTTGTCACCAGGTTCAGAGCCTTTTGCATTTGATCTCTGACCGTGGAGTTATATTTTCCTTGGACCATGGCCACTACGTCGTCGGCATATCCAAGGGTTCTGTATCCTTTCTCCTGGAGGGTTCTCAGTAGCCCGTCCACGACCAGGTTCCATAGGAGCGGAGAAAGTACTCCGCCCTGCGGGCATCCTCTGGCCGCTCGGGCTACTACGGTCTCCTCCATTATGGTTGCATGTATCATCCTGTTCCTCAGCATTGAGTCTATCTAGGCCACACATGGTTCCTCAATTCCTCTGTGTTTGAGGGACCTGATGATTGAATCAATTGAAGTGTTGTCAAAAGCTCCTTCTATGTCTAGGAAAGCCGATAGGAGGATTTCTTTATTTTCCAGCGTTTCTTCCACCCTTTTTACAAGTTGATGGAGTGCTGTTTCTGTTGAACAGCCAGTCTTGTAGGCATATTGGTCGCGGTGCACTGGTTTTTCTACCAGTACACCGTCCCTTATGTGTCTATCTACTAGCTTTTCTAGAGTCTTGAGTTCGAATGACATAAGACTAATCGGTCTTAGGGATAAAAGTAACCCTAATATTTCTCCATGATTCCGGAATATACCCTAGAGCCAGGCTGGCTCTGAGTACATTGCAGAGCCTGATCTGCAGTAGTTCTGGCCCCTTCTGCAGCAGTACTGCCATGATGTTAGATAGATGTTCTCAAATAAAGAAAATAGTTCATATAAAATGATATAACATACCGCGATCACTGTACAGCTGCCGCTATTATAACACAGATGTCAAGGCCTTACTTACCCGGACTTATTTATTCAAATCAATGCTACGTAACACATGTATGGCAGAAAACAAGAAACCTAAACCTTCCTTCTAGTTCCGCTATTTTTCGAGATCTCATACTAAACATCAAAAAAACCCATCCGGTATATTAATAACGACATTAGCAACTTCAAATATCACATATAACGTGGAGGAAGCATAGCTGTGATGGGGTTTGTATAATAATCAGTGTGATATATATTCCCGTATAATTTAAAGTTGTAGTAATTTAGACTTATTTATGTGCCACATGCTTCATTCAGATATATTTCAATTGTATCTCGTTATTTTCGGAAGTTATTATACCAACTGGTAGCGCGAGCTAAAACTAAATACTGCCACGACGCAATTTAGAGCGCGAAGTAACGTGAAAGTTTTCAGCAAGATTTGATTAATCCCTCGTCTTTGTACGGCTTGGAGAGAAACAAATAAGACATTTTTAATTTTGAACGTACAGGTAGTTTGAAACTTGAAATGGCCTTTTTCGGAAGAAAATCAACATTGATGGTAGATGTGAGTTGATAAAATTGTACTACTGATAAATTCTTTGGAACTAAATGGATTGTTTACTTTTATTGTCAACCGTTTCCATTACCTAGCGTTACTTGTGCTGCAAATACTGAATAATGCATGGGCGAAAATGTCAATCTGTGGAGAATATACACTTTTTCCATATATCAGAAACGGTCCAAAATAATTTAGAATCAATCGAAGTTATGAAAAAATCAATAAGAATTTGGGTGGAATGTTTACTTCCCTCACTATAAGGGAATTATTGTAATCGAATAGTATTATATATTTGACCATAAAGTACTGGCTGTTATTCTTGACTTGTCAAAAGCTTTCCACCATAAATCATGATTATATTGCTCTCTTCACTGTCTTGTTACGGAGTAAGGGGCAAAATGCAATCTTCCCCCTTGAATTGCAAAGTAACAACTGTTGTACCCCAAGGCACCATTTTAGGACTTCTATTCTTCATGATTTATGTAAATAATTCACTAGAGCATCTCTTATGCAGAGGACCCAGCCGTATATTTTCCGGCTAAAAATTGTCGGAATTTGAGACATTATGAAGTTTTCAGTCTGAATTTGATGAATTTAGACCACTGTAAACTGTCGCCTTATAATTTCAGGCCTGCGCACTGATGCAGTTAGCATCTCTTGCAGGATAAATTTACATGTATTTGTGTTGTATATCTACTCCTGCACAAACTTATTATTTCACTATAAATAAGAACCAATCACTACCATCCACTAAAAATATTTTTTGGACTTTCCAGCTACCAAGTAGCCATCATCAGGATAAACTAATTTACAAATCAAAATGTTCCTATTTAAATACTATTTGGTATTGCCTCACTTGAGTTAACGAACATCACTTAGTATGTGCTTAAAAATCCCAAAATACAGAATAATTGAAAATATTTGAGGATTTCCGCTTTATCCTGCAAATTCCCCCCAAGCCCCTGAAATCTGCCCCAGAATGCAGCGTAGAGTTTTGTAAACATCAAATTCGTAATCAGCGACCCAAAAACCCCCGAGTAACAAATTTTGTCCAATTTTGGTTAATATTTGGTGAGCAACAATACGGTTCCGCAAATCGCATTATTTAGATGCATTTTTTGTATGCACAAATGCAACCAAGCTTTTCCTGGTAAAACAAATATGTAACATTTTTTTCTATTGTGTTTCTGAAGCAAATGGCGAAAACCGCATCTCGATACAGGTTGCCAGCAGAAAGGTATTTGGTTATAATTCCTCGACTATATAATCAATTGGTGTAACTGAATCCGCTGAAATTTGGTATTTTTGAGTGGGTTTTTTGTATTATGTTGAATTCCAAGTGATGACCATTGACCATCTTTGATACTGTTAATATCAAGGAAAGACAGCTGGTTGTCTGTTTCTATTTCTGCAGTGAATTTGAGTGAATGAAATTGTCTCTAAAGCCAATCTTCACTTATAATCGAAAATACGCTAAAATTTTGGAAACTGATTTAATTTTGATTTCAAGGAAGTTTAATAGCCAATTCGACTTCGTCCAATCAGAGATTTACTAGATCGATTTTGAGTCGTATACAAAATGCTTTGTGGACCAAACTATTCTAACCCTAACACATAAAAAAATAATCGGGAAAAATCAGAGATAGCCGAACATCTTTAAAAAAACACCATTGCTCTAGAAATTTGATAATTATCCAGGTAATTTAGATGGTATGGGAATGTTTTTTAACAGTATTTTCAATAATAAAGATTCTTGACCCAGTATGAATTATATATAAAAATTCTCGGGAAATAGGTCACACTAACACTTTGTTTTAAATTTTCATCTTTACGTACGTTTCGGTCCCACGACCATCATCAGAAGACTAGCACTTTGCACTTTGCACTTAGCACTTAGCCCTTTGCACTTAGCACTTAGCATTATGTCAAGAAGGGTTTATTAAAACTAATTATAGCACAAGCGTCCATATCGCACAAATTTCAATCAAAAAAGCCCACGTCGTCGAAACGAACAGAACCACGAATAATCGAAATTATATCGTCAATATTAAAGTATAAAAATTTTTGTAACAAGAATCCACTATTCAGTAATATTCTCATAATATACAAGCGCGTGTTGGTATAGTCTTATGACAACTGAAGATCGAAGTTATTTGTTGAGTATCTACTTTCGAACCAGATGTATGATTAATGAGGTACTTGAAAAAGGTTTCAGACCTGTATTGGAATATTACTATTAAGCATTCTTCCTAAAATATATTTTTAACTTTATAAAGACGCATGTAGGAATTTGCAAGAGTTTTAATTGATTAAGTTAGTATAAATCTGACTTAATCCCCGAATATCATTCCTATGATTCACAGATTTGGAGTCACGTTTTATGTGAATCATCTCCAGGATAGATCTTTTATAATAATTGGTATTTTTAATGGATAAGGGGTGACTATTTCTTATTAATAGTGTTTTGGGGGATCCACAGTGTGGCTGCCACAGGAACTATGAGAACAACCTCAACAGAGTCTGTAGAAGTTTTGCTCAACATACCATCACTAAACATTTTCATACATGGAGAAGTCTACTACTGGTCAGTGACCTGTAGAAGGCAAGCTCACATAAGCAAATTGCACGGTATGATGTATAATGGGCTATACAATGAGATGGAAACCGATCTCATGATGGGAATTCCATCGGACGAGATGCTTCCCAAGTATAACCGAGGAAGGTGCAGGAACAGGAATCTATGGCCAAGTCAAAGACAAGAGTCTCAGTGAGTATGGGTAAAGACGCGACGATATTCCAGACTTCGAGGAAAAACCATCGCCATTATAGAAAAGCGACTATAAAATCATTCAGTTCCTTACAGGTCAATACCAATCTTCGGTCTTTAGCCCGGGTACCAGGCCAAACAGGTTACAAAGGCAACGAAGAGGCTGACTCACTGTCCCGAGAAGAAGCACTTGGGGCTCTAATTGGTCCAGAACCCTTTTCGAGAATGGTGGAAGATGAAGCGGGGCCAGAATAGAAGATCAACTAGAATTATGGTTGGACTCCCAGCAGAGCATTGTACACTCAACAAGCCCATGATTGAATGCAGAATCTGCATAAGGTTGTATCTGCCAGGAAGACGAGGAGACCTCAGTACACATACGGTGCTACTGCAAAGGCCTAACAAGGCTAAGGTTCTCAACGATAGGCAAAGGAAAAACCACAACCCTCCCATTATATGGAGGACCTAAAGTCTGCCCTGTCTAGTAATAAAGACAGCTTCAGACAAGGAACTCTAACATAACAAGAAGGCATACACAATAGATCTGGAAAGGTCGCGGTGGTGACGCTGCTAGACCACAAGCTTCATACAATCTATCTATCCACAGTGTGAAACTCTTTTATAGTTAATTATACTTATTACTCAGGTGCAGTTAAAGGTGGTAGGAGTAATACATAATATGGTTTTCTTCCTGATATTTTATTAGCGCCATCGTGTATGAAATGGCTGAAGCACGCTGAACATGAAACTGAAAGAACTCGAATATATAGCAAACTGTAGTAGAATTCTAAAAATAGCTACACCGCTTCTGTTACGATAATGCGTTAAAAAGATCGAATAAAATTGATAGTTTCACATTCTTTGTGAAACTATCCTGATTGGAAAATAAGCCAATTCACTTAATTCAATTGGTTAGCCTCCATCTTATGTGAATTGAGAATATTGAACGTGTAACAAAGAGTAACGTTATCTCTACCCTCTGGCTAATGATATGGTGAAACAGTATCAGTGGGCATAATGGTTTGCAAGATTGATCACCATATTAGAAATAGAAAAACATCAATGGATTCAAACGATTCGGAATATTATCATGACATCTTTTATTCTTGGAATTGTCAACTGAATCTGGTATACGAATCGGTTCAAGACTGAATACCTAACAATTCCGTCTCATTCATTATGTTGGAGCATTAAAAAATAATACTTTGAAAGCTAATACAATGTCCACGTCTGTATTTTTTTTTAATCGATGCGTGCCTTAACGGTCTCTGGGAGGGTGTTAATTATTCGGATACACTTTTCATTCGTAGCATTTTAATGTGTGTCTGATTATGATCGAGCAGTTGTCAGGACTGGCGTAGTCGGGGGATCCTTCGTACCCAAGTCAACTCACCCTTTTGTTAAAAATCACGTCGTATATGGTGGTCGACGGCGATGCAAATTTAATGTGCTATAGTTTTCTGCGGATCTGGTGGTCAGGGAGAAAGCACTTTATGTCGATCGGAAATTCAGACGTGCGTTCGCGTCACATCCCAGATCCTTACCACGTGCTCTAATAATATCGCAGCACGAACCTTAACCAACCACACACCTCGAGTATTTGCACATACAGTATGTTGATAAAACGTGAAACTTTTTCACTATTACGTATCTCTCTATTAGAGCCACTAAGCGATGGGCCCTTCTCCGAAAGATTTTTCATGGAATTAGTTGATTAACTTCGTCAAAAAACCGTTGCCTAAACATGAAAACATTCAATTCGAAGAATTGAATGTTTATTTTATTGTGACATTCCATCGTATTCTTACGAAATTGTTCAAACTTCACTCAATCATAATTAAAATTCTTATGGACATTGGCGAAAGTTAAAAAAAATGGCTACCTACAACCGGAGACGGTGACAGTTATATAATTGATTATACACACTAATATTTTGAAAAATAAAAAACTGTGTTCAGTGTTTTTATTAAAAAACAAATTATGCTAAAGCAACATCTCAAAATGCATCTATAAAAGTTTCAAGAATTTTGCTTACACGTTTTAGGAGAAAGTATGTGTTGAATAAAGATCAAGATAGACTTCCTCTGGTATTAAAGAAAGGGATCGTAGCAAAAAATGTCAACGTATTGTGTTTGTATTTCTGTTCATTCATAACTCCCAATTACAGTTCCGTAGTCTCTTTTGCCTTGAATTCGTTCACTAAAATTATTAGTATACGCTTTCGTCCGATTTGACCATAATCTGGAAAATCCCAAGCGATGCAATGAAAATAATGTATTATAGATTATGTCCAAGCGGCAATTTTGTTTGTGAGCTTATTTTTGGATGCAATAACATTAACTGAACATATTATGACCAAGCGACAATTCTAGGTTAGTAGGTTATTTGTGCGTTCATTTTCGGATGCAAGAACTAACTGAACAAATAGTAGAAAGTTATGAGTTTTCAATCTACAGTGGTTTTATAAAAGAATCTCTAATTATTAATATCTTGAAAGCCCCACATTGGGACTTGAATTTAATTTTGCCCTGACTAGCTAGTTGTCTTATTATTATGATTCTGGTTATTGTTATTCAACTTGATTTACTTTCATTGTATTGTACTTTAATATCAGTTTGTTTATTCAAATTGCAATATTCAATGATCTTATATTTTACCTACCTTTACTGAGTGAGCATCTTCTTCTAAATAGATTGTTTAAATTAATAATCTGACAAAAACTCCAATTTCAAGATAAGAGCTTCCGTCGTCTGCAGGAAGGCGGATCCCACAATGCCTAATATGCTGATGCCAGGTACAACTACTCCTATGAATTCTTCCATAACAATGCTCGGGATCACCACCAACCTCTCGTGGGACGATCATGTGAGGTCCATTGCGAAAACCGCTTTACAAAAACTTGGTTTTCTATTCCGTACCAAGAATTACTTTACATCCCAGCAGCTCCTTAAAATCTACAAAGCCCAGATTCGACTTGTCCTGGAGTACTGTTCAAATGTTAGGAGTTCGGCTCTCAAACATACGCTGAAGCTCTTGGATTATATCCAGAAGAGCTATTCGTTTGATGGATGATGTCACACTATACGAGTTCATTGACCTCTCTAGAACGTCGTAGAAAGGTGGGAGATCTCTCCCTTTTCTATAGATGTTTCCATGGTCGGTGTTCATCAGAAATCTCGTGCCTATAACCTCCAAACCTTCAAGAAAAATACTCCTGTCCCTACTGCTGATGGCTCACACGATGATCTTCGAACATTATAGGTTTGCCTCTTCTGTAGATTTTGAAAGTAAGTTTCCTTCGTTGATTACTCATTATCAGACCTCGGGAGATATGCCCTATCAAACTCTTTTTTTATGCTCTGAAAAATGCTAAAATATGCGCTTTCAAACCGCTAATATTCCCCATGAACTTTTCAATTATGTGATTAGTTACTTTGCAATATAATATAATAATAGAGTAAATGTTTAGATAGAATAAAATAAAAAGTTCAATGGACATATAATTTTATTTGTTGCTTACAAGTACAGGAATATAAATATTAAGTAGAATAATTTTGAAAACAATATACAATTAAAACTTTTCCTATGTTATCTGTTGAAAAACTTGGACGTTTATCGTTTAACACTAACTTGTACTTATACAAAAAATTCCGCTCGACATCAACTGATGTTGATGTACAACATTTAAAGCTAGAGTATGCATTTAATGGCATTGCTGTTTCTAGCGTGGTACTACTACCGTTAATATAACTGCTAATATTTTTAATGATTTCGAAATCGGAATTTTTTATTTTTATACAATATTAAGTTCATTTCGAATTCCTTCTGTTTTTATTTTTGGATATTTTCGATTCCGAAACCTCACCTTGAACCTAAAAAATTTCATTTAATGAACAAAACCAACCTGCTTTTGAAAATAGGTAATTGACTTAGGTAAAAAACAAAAACGGTTAATGTTAGAACTAGCTGTTTTTTAGTAGTGTAACGAAGCTTAAATTTCGAAAGATTATTTAATTTAGATCAGGCAATAAATACGGATGTTACATGTAATTTCAGTTTGAACAGTTCATTATTTCAATAGATATGAATGAATTCCGAATGTGTATTCCGTGATTGCCACTTTTCTAAATCTCCGTAATTTCAAATAAGTATAATTATTCAAATAGATGAATCTAATTCATGCCCGTTCAAAATTGAATTTCATTCCGATGAAATATGTTGCAAAAACAGGGGTCTGGCCAGTTAAGACACCAAACTTTGTGCAGCCTTATGTATAAAAAGGGCGAACAACCTAAAATCTCCAATAACACTTGTTTACTCCGCCGGGAAGAACTGGTGTGATATCATGAGCGCGAATTTTAGATCTAAAAAGTAGCGTCACTTTTAATCATTGTTCGGGGCATAAGTAAAAACTATTGGCACAAAAATAAGGATTTGGTGGAGCAGACCTGTCCAGAACCTCGAAAAACATATAAAAGCCGTGACAGCCGAAAGATCTTCTCTTGTGTTTTTGATTTTCAATCAGTGTAGTAGCTCTTGTGTTTTTAAATTTCGAGCCGTACAGTATCTCTTGTGTTTTTGAATTTCGATCAGTGCAGTTACTCTCTTGTGTTTTTGAATTTCGAGCAGTGTAGTAGCTCTTGTGTTTTTGATTTTCAATCAGTGAAGTAGCTCTTTTGTGATTTCGATTTTCAATCATACTAAGATAATAGCAATTAAAGTAAAAAAAAGGTCATGCTGGATAACAAATGAGCTCGTATCAATTGTAGACAAAAAGAATAAAATGTACAAGCAATTTCAAAAAAATAGCAATAATTTGGAATTAAAATCTGAATACAGCAAACTCAGAAACAAAGTAAATAATCTATTAAAAAAATCCAAAAACAATTATTACAAAATGCAAATAAACAAAAACGCACATTGTTCTACTACACTATGGAAAGTTGTAAATGAAATAAAAAATAATAGTAACATAAAAAATCAGAAAGTGCAAATAAATAGTGAAAATAATATATTGGAGAACACAAAAGACATAAGCAATAAATTCAATGAAATTTTTACAAATATGGGAAAAGGTTTAAGTTCTAAAATAAAGCCAAATATAAACCATGAAGAAAAGAAAACGATAAATAAAAACTCCATTGTGTTAGCAGAAACAGACTCAATTGAAATAATGTCACTTATTAAAAACTTGAAAAGAAACAAGGCGCCAGGAATAGATAATATAAAAGCTGATACTCTAAAGCAAATAGCACACCATATTGCAGAACCTCTGTCTCATGTAATAAATCAAATTTTTCAACAAGGCATTTGTCCAACTTTATTTAAAAAATCGGTGGTGAAACCCATTTTCAAGGCAGGTGATGACATGGACCCAACAAACTACAGGCCAATATCATTAATTACATCATTTACAAAGGTCTTTGAAATTGCTCTCAAAACAAGGCTGTCTAAATTCTTAACAAAGTATAAAATATTATCCGCAAATCAATTTGGCTTCCAAGAAAAAAAGTCAACACAACATGCAATAGCTGAGTTAACTGCAAAAATATACAAAGCACTGGATAACAGAAAACCTGTGATTTGTGTGTTTATCGATTTAGCGAAAGCCTTCGACACTGTTTGCCATCAAAAATTATTTGATTGTTTAGATGATGTAGGTATCAGAAATACGCCCCTATCACTATTAAAAAGTTACTTAACAAATAGGCAACAACGTGTCAACATAAACAATACCTTAAGTAATTTTGAAATCCTAACTTGCGGTGTTCCTCAAGGCACTGTATTAGGACCACTATTGTTTATTATATATCTGAACAACTTATTCAATGTAGATATCAGTGGATATATCATTAGTTTTGCTGATGACACCGCCATTTTCTTTGAGGGAACTACATGGTTAGCATTGAAATCTATAGTAGAGAAGGACTTAATAGAAATAAAAAAATGGTTTGACAATAAACTGTTATCTATTAACTTTGATAAAACTACATTTCTTCCCTTTGCATCATATAAAAATAATCTACCTATATTTGATACTCTAGAAATACAAGGTGTAGATAAAAATATTTCTATTCAAGCGACACTAAAGGTCAAATATTTGGGTGTGTATATAGACAGTCACTTACGGTGGGATGTTCATATAAATTACGTTGTACGAAAGCTAAGATACATATTATATACTTTTAGGAACCTGAAACAAATATTAAATCGCAATCAGCTTAAAATATTGTATCATGCACTAGTAGAAACGCACCTTATTTATGGTATAGTAGGATGGGGTGGAGTCTCCAAAACTTACTTGAAAACTTTGGATATAATCCAAAAACGAATTTTGAAGCTTATTTTCAACAAAAACAATAGATTTCCTAGTAACGATCTATTTAAAGAAACAGAAATGCTTGATATTAGACAACACTATTTCGCATGTTTAGCATTGAAATGCCACACTGAAAAAGTACTCACAAATCCTGGTCATGAATATAGGTTACGAAATAATAACTTAACTCTTAATAAAATTTCTAAAACCATTGGACAAAGATCTTTTGAATTCCTGTCTGTTATAATATACAATTATCTGCCCGTTGAAATCAAATTACTTAAACAAAATCTATCATTTAAACGGGAATGTAAGAAATTATTACTAAATACTTCTCGTGAATTGATAAATAATATTATAGATTCGAAAAATGCATAAATATAATTGTTTTCATAAATTGTTCCTATATATGCCAACCTTTTATTACTCTATTTTATTAGTTATGGCTTATTATTTGTTTGTAGAATGTTGATATACGAATCCAAATTTATTTTTACATTTTTTTTAGATTTACATTTATATATACTATTAATAACAATATGCTATTGTTTTGATATTTTGTCAAATTTATATTTTACATTATTTTGTATAAAACCACGTTCAAGCATTACATGTAATGCTTAAGTGGTTCCTTTCTTTATTTGTAATATTATGAATATATCTTAAATTGTCCTTTATGAACACATTTAGTTACAAATAAATATTTATTTATTTATTTTTTAAATGTGATTTATTTTAGTACAAATAAAGCGAAGATATTTTATTTTTTTTATATTATTATAATCCGTACCGTTAAAGTGTGATTATCATATTAGAATCAAAGTGAAATAATTATTATCCGAGTTCAAGTCAGATTTGAAAAAGTGAATTAACAATAGTGTTCCGTTTAAGTGAAATTTCGTATAAGGTAAATGGCGTAATATTTTATATTCGGGCATTACGATATATCTTCCGAATCCGAACCGACCGTATTTAAATCGTTTGATATATCGTAGTGCGTTTTAACAACATTTCAAGTAATATGGCTATCTGAATATTTACCGAATACAGCTATTACGATAGGACCTGTTTGATTCGTACTTTTCCGCAAATTGATCATTCCTGAATCATTTGTCAACCGATTCCGTACCGCAGAATTGAACTTAGTTACCGAACTTATCGTAGAGTTGATATCTTGAAAGAGTTTTCATTTACCGTTTGAGCTTCATTACATTTTCCGTCTGGGTGTAATTTTGTGAAATAATACCGTTCAATTGCATTTATATTGATTATTCTGCTCCATCTTTAACGAGCTAAGTTATAACCAGGTATCAATTGTAATTAAAGCCTACAATTTCGATACTGTTTTCTGCCCATTGGACTCTGGTTATACTTCACTGTAGCTACCTTAGGGACAAGGCTATCTTTAGATAGCATAGTGACGAGCCTTGTGGAGAGGACCCTAGCAGAAGTCCTCAAAAAGGAGTAAACCTTTGGGAAAAATCTGGCGCCCGAGGATTCGAAGCTTACCGCAGTAAGCACTTTACCAAAGTCGCACAAGGTCACGTTATAGTAGTATTATTTGTAAATGCTTTTTGGCTGGCTAAAATTGAAGTAGCATCATTTTGGTCACGATGACTAACAAACCTAGGTATCTAGTCAAAATTGTCTGCATAAATAACAGCAGCATTTATCCAGGTATCCCATCGTGTAATTACTGTTTGTGGAGGAAGCGGCAAATCAGGTAGTTAATTTTTGCATGCATTTACTCTGCTGGACCATTTTGAAAATATTTTTTGACATTTGATATTAAATTGTTTACCTCTGAGTAATTCGAGCGGATCTCTTTTGCAACTCTGTGAAGGCCATGTGCAATACAAGTAATGTGAAGCTTGTTAGAATAAAACACTTTTAGAAATTGTCGCGCCTTCACCATGTAAGGAGCTGCATCAGAAATGAACAGTAGAACTTTTTCACTTATTTCTGCACCAAAAATATCACTTCAAGCAGTATTGATAAAACGGGCTACCGTATCGTGGTTAACGTCATCTAGTCGTTTGCAGGTTATTTAGTCGAGTTAATTTAGCAAAAAAGCTCGGAATTTTTTCCAAACAGACCAATCAACTTAATTTTTTTTGCAAATCGTTCCTGGACGGAGACTGAACGATATTGAACTTCAAGATCTAGTCGCTCGATCATTCTTCACCAGTTAAACCAATTTTCATGGGAAAATTTATTGTAAAATTTGTAAAGTTGGTAAGTATTGCCAAAATTGGCTGGAAAACTCCACTCGGGGGTTATCGGGGTCGCTGATCACGATTCCGAAGTTATATGTACAATTTTCCACCGCGGTAGCTAGAAATTGGCCAAGTTTCTGTCAGAAAAATTGATGAATTTCAACAAAAACTGCGAAATTATTGAATTTGGCCATTTTTGGGACATAAAGTTTGCCAATTTCTAGCTACCGCGGTAGAAAATGGTAAATCCAACTCCGGAATCGTGATCAGCGACCCCGAAAACCCCCGAATGGAGTTTTCCAGCCAATTTTGGCAATACTTACCAATTTTACAAATTTTACAATAAATTTTCCCATGAAAATTGGCCAATTTCCGGTTCAACAGGTGAAAAATGGTCGAGCGACTAGATCTTAAAGTTCAATATCGTTCAGGATCCGTCCAGGAACGATTTGCAAAAAAAATTAAGTTGATTGGTCTGTTTGGAAAAAATTCCGAGCTTTCACATTTTTAACGTCTAATTTGACCCGACTAATTAGGTAAGGCTTCGACGGCTCTTCTTTTGAAAAGTTTCCAATGACAAAATTTGCTATGTATCGTCCACAAGGATCGCTTGTTTCGTCTGCGGATATCCAAACGAACTCGTTTCCCATTTCGGCCTTAATTTTCTCCGTAGTCTTCCGAAAAATAACGTCAACACATTTTCTCCTAACAGTAGTATCAGAGTGAACCGTTTATCCGCTTTTGCAACAATATTTTCTAATAAAACTGTCAAAATGATTATTGTTTAATTTATTAAATGGAATGTTGCACGAAATTACAGTTCACTGGCTGAATCACTTGTTTCGTTTGAAGCAGCAATACTATGTAGAATTAGCATTTGTGTTATGGTTTTCATTTTATTGTTGGCTTGTATGTGTCCATTAGTCTTAATATGTTGCACAATTTGTGACTGTTTATCACACACTATCTTCTTTTCACAATGTTTGCAAAACATTATTCCACCATCGGTTGTGAAATCATCTGCAAAATCACTGAATAAGTAGATGTTCTTGTCCCATGTATACAGTAAAGGCAAACATTAAGTACTAAATAATTAATTGAGTAACAACAGATTAATTAATATTATGGGGAAAGATAAGTAGATTAGCTATACCAATAAAGGCAATTAATACAAATTCTTAAGAACTCTGAGAAGGTACTAATAGTTTGCCAGGTAGAAAATTGGAAGAATTATCTGCTATGGGTTTTTTCTCTGTATGGCAAAATCTAGTAAACTTTAATCACAATTTAATAATACATTTGACAGAATTTCTTCAAAATATGCTCTCTCACACAAAAATAATGAAATTATGTCCTAACAGCAAAAAAGCCCCAAATATGTTTTTCATGTGTTCTTATGTTGATACATATTTCCCGAGGTCTGCTCTTAATAATAACCTGAAGGATGTGAATAATTACATCCAGACAGTGTCCCAGAATGAATAACTATGAACAAATCGACGTAATTTGAATACGAATTGATAAAACAGCAAAAAAACGAATTCGAATTAATTCAGCTGTTTTTATATAATAAAATATAGTCCCGACGGACGAAAAGAATACGGTAAAATGATAAAAATTACAGAATTCTATTTATAACGGCCGTCATCTCTCATCTCTTTTTCCTCGAGCATAATACAAACCGAAGCGAGACGACTACAGAACACCGTGCTATAGATTTGCCTAAATAAGCGGCGCGATATAGTAAAATATATTAGTATTTTTTAGAAAGGGTATGGCGTGTGTATGGTGAGGGTAAAGGGGGACGGGAGCATTCTTAATTACACGATCCCTCCTAAAGCCGTATATCATAACATACGGGTTACACAATGAATTTTAATTTTTGCAGATGCAGATTTTGCTCCTAATAAAAGAAAACCATTTTGGCCACTCGTTAGTATTTCTCATTATCTAATCCGATGTTAATTCTTTCTGCGTATATTCCTTTCGTAACAAGCGACTGTAGAACACACGTACTTGTTTCGAAAATTGTGTAGGAATACGAAGAAAATTAATTATTCTATACTTTCTCATTCTAGTGCAAGCCAGTCTCGATGAATTCATAATAAAGACAATAGGTCAAGAGCCCCAGTTTGAGCAACTTTTTTTCTGTTCCACTCGATTCATGCAACAAGATTTTGGCTTCCTGAATCTCATCGTCAAAAATGTATTTTTACCAAGTTTTATCTATATCGACGATATTTCTCAAAAGAATCAGGTATCTGTGGAAACTTGTTTTGTAGGATCTCAATTGAATATAATTACAAAGTTCTAGGTTATATTGCAATTGATTTTCCGAGTATCGAAAATGGATTATCTAACCACCTATTATACATTTTCCTCCTTGAGGACGAACGCAACAATGTGCCAAACGTGCTTTGATTTGATCCCCTTTCTACCATCATACAATTTCTCTGTGAGGACCAACACAATAATTCTGGGGGCTCAAAATATGATCGTATTCACTTGCTACCGCAGGAAAATAATTAACAACATAAGAAGTGTTTTATTTTATCCAAGATTTTGGTGAATTCTGTTCTATGAATTGAAATTATACTAATACTATAAGAAATACAAGATAAGTCGAAAATGTCACAGAATGGTCGATTTTTGAAGTTCTTTTGGAGGAGCATTATTAACTAGGTATTGTTCCGTCATTCAGCTCATATGCCGTTCAAATCCCCATTGTCTGTTACCAACCCCTCGAGGACACCATTTCTAAAAAATATTCTCAGGGGGCTTGACAGTGTTCCATGTTTCTGACATTGAAAATTTCCCTTGTGTAACCTTGTCAATCTCTCTTTCAATCATAGATTATTTCCTTCTGGTCTTAAATAAGCACTTCTAATACATATTCATCAAAAAAAGCGAACAATTGTGTTAATAACAAAATAGATTCCTGTCTTTCAAAACTTTATAACAATCTAATTCAAGCTTAACCAAGTTCAGTTACTTTGAAGTACCAGTTTCTATTGTCAATTTAATTCAACCTAAAAAAGATAAAGTATTATCTGACATTTATGAATGACAGTTTTAAGGTTAGATTCCATAGAATCATCTTTAACTTGATTAGTTGTTAGTAATGGAAATGAAATGTGAATCATAGAATAGCTAATTCATAAAATACTCAAATAGATATTTAGAATTGTATAATCTTAAAATAATGTCATGTATTTAAATAACTTTATTCAATTCATTTCAAATTGATAATTATTCATACGTAACACTTTCACACACAACCGATCCAATGTTTCCTGCAGTTTTAATTGGATTTTAAAAACACAAGACGGCTGCAGACTTATTTCATTAATCGAAATCATCTATTCTTTTCCAAATTACATGGAAACACTAATTGACAAAACACTTTTTGATAAAGATAATAAAATATTATCGAAACGTCAAAAACAGAGAGTTTTTATGTTAATTCCAGTCATATAAAGAACCAGAATGCCAAGAAAACGTAACATACATCCCCAAATGGTTCAAGAATATAAATACAAAAAATATGTATATATATATTTTATTAAGAAAACTCTTTTGATAATTTTTATTTTTAATTGAATAATGAACTTTTACCTTTTTATTTTATATGGAATTATATATGGAATTAAACACAATGTTCTTTGAATGTTAAAACTTTTAATATTTAAATTTCAATGACTCTAATTTATCTCGGGCATCAATTTTTAATAATGTTATGTTCAAATAGATCTATGATCTAACCTCAAAATTATTTACTATTTATCTTTGTTTTCAAAGTTATAATCTACCATTTTTCTTTCAGATTTACAGACAGATAATAATACAATGGAGAAATAATAAATAAACTTACGTTTAGTTTATATCCAAGAATATGTTTTTAAAATGTAGGCAATGTTCAATTGGTTTGATTTTCTTATTAATCTGATAATTCACTTTAACCGTACACAATTTCTCTGCTATACACAATAAACACAGGTAAACTATATTTGTTACTTCTTTTGAAATCAGGAACTGTTGAAAATTGTTAACTTAGTTTTATTCTTTTTATTAAAGATACAAAACACTTCAATGATGGATTGGAATTTTATCCTAGGCTTGCTATCGTTCGATGTTACTTATTAATTGTAGGTTATTGTAACCTTTAAACTTTGTCCGTAGACTTGGAACACTACTTGACTTGTAGAAATTATTTACTAACTTCGGTTACTTTGAACTTCTCGAAGATTGGAACACTTGGGTTCACCGATGTTTATCCAATAAACTAAGGTTATGGAAAATTGTATGAGTTGCAGGAGTACCTTGACTCTTTAGATGTTGATTGCTAACTGACTTGGCTTGTCTTCAGATGCCTTTTATAGGCCTTCAAACCGACGCTATTTGATGTCATAATCCACCTATGAGGTGCTTTCTTTACCTATCAAGAATGCTTTGATGATTCTTGCAAACTGACATAAGTTTTACATTGTTACCCGTCTGACGTTTATAATCTGTCTCGACCAATCAGAATTTAGTATTCTATAAATTTTGAATTATTGGAGATTTTCAACTTATTTTAAATGATGATGATTCCTTCTTTTTAAATTAATATTGCCTACATTTTTCCACACACTTTGGTATAAGATAACCTATGATAAGGTTATTATTAATATGATTATTCCAATAATTATTATAAATTTGACAGTTGTCATTCTTAATAACTAATACATAATATAATATATCAATAACATTTTTTTAACATTATATAACTCAAATTTACTAATCCTAACTTATATCTATAACATTTTTCAATAGTTTGTGCTATCTCATGATAGTTTTTGTAATCATTTTAATTATGATTTCTGTCTTCGTAACACTGTACGTTTATTCACTTTCACTGAAGTTCTTGTTTTACATTTCTAATTCTAATTACATTGTTGTTTATTATATTATACCAACTATTATTTAACTTTTAATATTGTTTTTATAATTCCATATAATATCTTTTTATTAATCTTTTCTGATTTTCAATGTTCGGTAAGTTCTAATTTTTATCATTTTTATTGTTTAGGAAATGAAATCATAGCAATATATAGATCAGCCCCCGTACATCAAGCACGATGAACTTTCCATAAATTCGAAAGAAATAATCTTATCGCGTCTGCGGCGAAATAAAATCGTAAATCCGTGTTCGTTTCCCCTCTTTGGAAATTATAAAGCGGCAACCCTTTTCCCAGAGACATACCTATTGATTTAATTCTCGGCTTAAAAAACTTCCCTTTGTTTTACAAACTGACCACCACCGTCGTCAAAGTCAATAAATCTTGGCTGCGAATTCGCTTCGGTAGACCGAAATTTCCGTATCAAAAATCGCTTCTTGCTTAGTGCGCTTTCGTTTTCACATCATGATATTGGTCTTTATTTATCGCCGGCGGGCGGAAATTTGCGCTCTCGCAATCGTTTCTTATAATTTACACGATCGCTGTTACGTTATTATTTGTTCGTGTGTACAAGAATACATTGGGAAAAAGGTTTATTACGTTTCAGTTCTTTTATTTCTTGTTTTACGTCTGTAACAGACATAATAGGTTATGCAGGACGATATACGTATAGGATTAATCAGTAATAATGTCGCTTTTTCTAGGTAAATTGATTGTCTAGAGTGCCTAGAATTCATAATTTGGCAGTCGACTATATATTCAGAATATTGTATCATCGTAGGTCAACTATTTCATAAGTATCAGAACACCTGGAAGGAGTTGAGATTGTTCCACTAAAGAATGAGTCTTAACTGTACTAACTAGGGTATACTAACTTCATTGCGTCATTATAATCTTTTTTCTTGAGTAAATCTATCACAATATTTTCGTTATAGCCGTTATTAGTTGTTATCTGTTTTATAATTTAAATAAGGCATAAACCATAGTTTGTGAAACCATTGTTTGATAAAGCCACCGTGTGGTGAAAATGTCCCGTTTTAGTGGAGTAAATCTGGCGAGAAAAAAGGCAAGGTTGGCGAAAATTTTACGATGCTTAGCGACCCGGTGGAAAGTTTTTGTTAGGGTACCAATAACAACCCCCTGAAATTTCTATTTCCCAAAGTGGGTGCAACCCCCTTTTTTTTACCAAAAAGGTTTTTTTTGTCATTTTTAAGGGTAGTTTAGCGAAAAAAAATTAATATCTCCGGTTGTATTGGAAATTAAGAAACCAAAGTAGAACCCTTTCATTGTCAACGTCCAAGGAACTTCCAGTCCAAATTTCAAGTTGATCCGACCTCCCCCCTCCCCGTAATAAATATATATATATATCCTCATATATGCAAGGAATCTTGCGTAACGGCTCACTCGGTCATTTTTCAACCGATTTGGCTGAAATTTGGGCTGAAGATAGGAGTTATGGTCTTGAAACTAGCCTACAAATTTCAAGTGAAAATATTGAATAGTTTTTCAGAAATTCAATTTTAAGTCAATCTTTTAGTTATTTTTCAAAGTAAGATATCTCATGTCATTTACATCCGATCTGGATCTGCTTTGCGGGAAAATATAGGTATTCGCATATAGTTTCATGTCATGGAACTCATTTTTTATTTATTTTTTTTCTGGCCTATATTAGCCATTTTATTTTCGGTATTAATATCCCCAAAACTTGTGTCAAATTAATTAATTTGAAGTTTCTGAAACTGCGAAATTTCGCAATCTTATACGAATATTGTGAGACTCAGAAATTGATAGCGCTTTAGGCTCCGGAATTTTCACGTGGCCTATCGAAATTAGAAGGTTCAAATTGTATAAAAACACAATTGCATGAACGCCAGACGTCCTATGTAATTAGCTACGAACGTAATCATTTCGACGTTTCCCTCGAGAAGTTCGCTACGCGTCAGTTAGAGTTTATACATCTTGCCCCGTGCGGGCGGCGCCAGTTGTAATAAAGTATTTTCGAATGTGGGCCGCTGGCTTCCACCCGCTCCGGGTATATTTTAGTAGCTAGAAAATTCCCTTTGGTACGGCGCACGTTAGACGCGCGTAGCTGAGACCTGAGAGTACCTGTTTCTATTTTAATTAAAGTTTCTTATTCAATGGACATTTATCGAAAAAAGAAGGGCCGTCGGGCACGGTCCGATACCTTATCTACTACATGGAGCGAAATCGGCACGCGAAAAGTCGTCGTAAAGCCGTATTAGGTACAACCAGTTTGCACTTTTCTAACTCGCCAGCTACGCGCTCCTCATGTGAACGTCATTCGATTTATCTCAAAGTAACCAAAATGGCCAATATAGACCGGAAAAAAATAAATTAAAAAATGACATGACATAAAACTATATGCGAATACCTACATTTTCTCGCAAAGCAGATCCCGATTAGATGTAAATGACATGAGATATCTTAATGTGAAAAATAACTAAAACATTGACTTAAAGTTGAATTTCTGAAAAACCATTCAATATTTTCACTTGAAATTCAGAGGATAGTTTTGGGACCATAACACCTATCTTCAGTCCAAATTTCAGTCAACTCGGTTGAAAAATGACCGAGTTAGGCGTTACGCAAGATTCCTTGCATATATGAGTATATATATATATATTTATTATGGGGAGGGGGGAGGTCGGATCAACTTGAAATTTGGACTGGGAGTTCCTTGGACATTGACAATAAAAGGGTTCTACTTTGGTCTCTTATTTTGTGATACAACCAGAGATATTGATTTTTTTTGCTAAACTACCCTTGAAAATGTCAAAAAACCTCTTTTCGCCCAAAAAAAAGGGGTTGCACCCACTTTGGGAAATACAAATTTCAGGGGGTTGTTATTGGTACCACAACAAACATTTTCCATCGGGTCGCTAAGCATCGTAAGATTTTCGCCAACCATTTGCCAGAATTACTCCACTATTTTGTTTAATAAAAACGAAGTTTGTGAAAATTTATTGCAAATGTATTTTTTATCAAAACCATCTTCTAACCCCACGATAGCTATTAATTATAGAATTTTCTGAAATTTGTTGAAATTTTTTCTTATTTTTTCGTGCATAATAACTCCTTGAGTTTGGCGTATGAGTCTCTGGATATTCTGTATAACGATAGTGTTCGACGTCTCGATATTCCTACTTTTGAGTGGAATTACTGATGAAATTAGAAATAATAGGGATATTTTGGTATTAACAGTTCGTTGCAGATAAAAACCACGTTCTTGTAACCAAATTTAGATTAAAACGCAAAAGCAGCTAGCGCCTTATCGTTTTCTGTCACAATTGCTGTGGCAAGAGGATCACTCTGTTGATCGGTGATTCCGAGACTCGAGTTCAATTCCTGACAGGGGCAAAACATTTTTTTATTTTCAGAGGGTTGCCTCTTCAACGGTCTTGCATTCATCATCATGCGCCATTTATGAAAACTAGATGACTGTTCTTCATCGTCCCTCAACTGTGTCCCTCGCCCATAGAACTAGATATCACGTAAGCAAATCGAATCAAGCGATCCAGCACTCGACTAGATCTTATTCCCTTGTTAATAGAATGATAAATTTGAGGTTGTACGTCGGTCGCACGTTGCATGTCTGGCAACGATTCGAAAGATCTGATGCAGTCCTGTTTTACGAGCCTCCATTCCATACCAAACGTGAAGAATCACCATCTGAATATTTCACTAGTGCCCCTCGCCCCTATACCTACGCCACCCGCACCCTACATTCACCGCCGCGTACGACTGCTTTATCGAATAAGTCTCCATACACCAACTCCCATAAACGCGATGTCTTTCTGGCAAATACATGATGTACCGTAACACGGTCCCGACACGATATTGTCACCGTAAGTATGTCGGACGTACTGAGCGGCAAAAATAAAACTAAGCTACTGTAATACGAGAAACGCCGAGTTTATCAGCAAATTTGCTAGTCAAAGATGTGCTATTTAATTCATTTTTTCCACAAGCAACTGCAATATTTTATTCCTAGTGTTTCATGAAAGAGTTGAAACATATTTCCATAGATCTTGCTTGCAGTTCACAGTACCTGTGATACTTCGTATCTTAATTCTACATATTCGAATTATAGAGCATATCCAACTAAACCAATGGTCGAGTATATTATTGATGGATGAGGCGGCCTCTGTATCATTTACTTCGTATCATTGGTGCTCGCAAGTTACAGTTAACATATTTTGTAGGACATACGATCGTCTTGGTTGCATTTCTAAACATTTGGGGGCTATGTTTGACTTCTTCGGGAAACATTAGGAGCTTTCTGAGAAAATCTGAATCATAGAACACAAGACTAAATTGTCATTTCCGATCGCCAAAATTGGCAGATATGTTTTTTATAAGATGTAGAGGCACCTGCTAAGAACGGATTTTACGAAACTGAATCCTAAACGGGTTAAAAGGGATTCCAAGTTTATTTTCACGTTTTTAACAGAAAATATAATCACGTACAATTTACATGACAAACAGATCCATAGATTAATGGATCAATATCGCAGGTCAGACTGTTCATGCTAAGACAGACAGCAAGACAGTTAACGTTTAAACGACAGCTGAAACATTGACAGTCCATGACAGACCATTCCATAACATAATATTAACTAAACTCTAATGAGTTCATTAATGAATTATGAATTATATTTTTGAATTCTAATTTTAATTTTATTCTTCCGGCTAGCTTTTTATTTTGATTTTTAATTTGATTTCAATGATTATATATTGATTTGAATTGAATTTATATTATATGTTATATGGAATTAGACACAGTATTTTATATGAATGTTAATAGTTTATATTTCAATTTTAATGACCCTGTATCAAGCTTACAGATTTTATAATTTACCTTTATGTTCTTAAATTTCTATGTTGACAAATAGTTCTTTGTTATTTTATATTCTCTATGTTTAACCTCAAAACTACTTAATATTAATACTTGTTTACAAATAACAATTTTACATTCAGAGACACAAACACAATGAGGATATTATAAATAAACTTACTTTTAGCTATATCCAATAATACGAGAAAGAATGTTGGCAATGTTCTGATGATTTATATCTTCTTGATTATTTGATTATTCACTTTTAAAAACAATGCTCTGCTATTACACACACAGGTAAACTACGTTGATTCTTCTTTATAATTCAGGAACTGTTGATAATAAATTGTTGATTGTTTTATTCTTTTAAGATATAAAACTTCTTCTATAATGAACTGGACTTGCTATCGAAGACTGACTATTCTACGATGCTACTGGAATAACTGTGGTTATTATAACCTTAAACGTTGATACTATAACTCTTGCTTCGTAGGAATAATTTATATGCTTCGGTTATATGAACTTTCAATCTCAGATGTAAATGCAAACTGTCTAGCTTCCCTTTCTGTTTCCTTTTTATAGGACCCACAAAAGGACGCCAGTTTATGTCATTTCTAATCAATAAGGTACTTCCTTTCCTTATCTAGGATGCTATTTCGATTGTTGGATCTGACAGAACTTTTTAATTGTTGATTGAATTTTGTATGGACCAATCAAAATTGAGTATTCTTGAAATTTTGAATTATTGAAGATTTTCAAATTATTTAAAGTGATGGTGCATTCTGTTATTTAAATTAATATTGCCAATATTTTTCCACATATTTTGGTATAAAATAACCTATGATTAGGTTCCTATTAACTTGATTATTCTAATTCTTATGTCATTTTTGACATTTGTCAATTCTTAAATCTAATACATAATATTAAATATAAATAACATTTATATAACATTGTTGAACTCAACTTTCTTAATACTATCTTAAATCTATAACTTATTTTAATAATTTGTGCTATCTTCTGATAGACTTGGAATCATTTTAATTATGATTTCCTCTTTCGTATCACTGTACGTTTATCCACTTTCACTGTTTCTTCTTTACACTTCTTATTCTATATTACATTCTGGTTTATTTTGTTATACATTGTTTAATATCTTATACTACCTATAATTTAACTTTTAATAATGTTTTTAATTCCATATTTTATATATTTTATCAATCTTTTCTAATTTTAATGTTTCGGTAAGTTCAAATTTTATCATTTTATGTTATGTAGGAAATGAAATCATAACAATAAATATAGAGTATTATTTTATCTCCTTCCACACCTTAGCTGTTTCTACTCAATAGAAATATTTTTATACAGTATTGAAACTTGAGGAATGATATCGCGGAAGCGCAGCCGACGCTTTCTTCTACGAGTATTAGCTGTTGCTGCAGGCGTAGCACGCAGCTACTACAAGGAACAGAGGCTATGTTGACAGAAGCTCTAGTAAAACACATACTTATAAAGTGAATAATTTTATGTTATTATAAATGTGCCATATTTGAAGGAACTGTAGTGGGTAAAGGAGTAAAGTGATATTCATCAGTTTAATGTAGTTGTGCAATAAGCTGGAGAAGGAGAATAAGGTATAATAACATGCGAATTAATTTTTATTTCTAGAATTTATTGATCTTTATTGTTTGTTATTAGTACCTCCGTCAGTGAATGTGCAAACCTACGGTTTTATATGATATATAATTGAGCACTTTTTGTTCCAAGTAGATAACGTGAGTAGTGTGAGATACATTGCTAGATGCTGTATGAAAAGGATTACCCTACGCCTCATTTGTTTAAGAGAGCGTAAATTAATAAGATCAGGGTGATCAGTATTCAATGTTTTTTAAGTTGACATATGTTGTGAAGTTAGAAATAATAATGAATGACTTTTGGGTTTTTTGATGTAAGCTTGATAAATAAACTTCGAATCGACATGCATTTAATTTAACCAATCCCTAACAGTGGGTACCTCATTTTTCCATTTTAACATGCAGTTATTTTCCTTGATATAATGAGTAAAGAACTCCTAATTTTGTTTGCAACAAAGTTTATTGAATCAAATGGTTAGTTTATGACAATATATTGAAAACGTGATCAACACTGTATCACCTTCAGCTATGACGTCATTTCCCTATTTCTGCGAACATAATATACATATAACTTGTGTATTGACTCTGCTATTTCAGTGGTGGATCATGTTGTTTCTTCAACCAAATGCATATTAACGAGGTATTCATGTGACGGTCCATGTACTGCCTTTACAAAATCGAAAAGCTTTACTAAACAAAAAAGGTGAAGTAGAAATATTAAATAAATTTCGCCACGAAGAAACAGTTGAGCTCTTTAAATTTAATACATAACTTTACATAATAAGATCCCACTTTTTGCGTATTTTGTTCGAAACGTCGTTATGGCGTTTCAATCCGGTCGCGCCCAGCTGCAAAGTGAACGCCGTTGCCGACGTGGCACACAATCACTACCAACACATTGTCTTAGCCGGTTGCATATTAATTACGCCACCTAACCTTCTAATAAATTCGCTGACGGTAATGAAAAGAAATTCTAATTAGGAAAATAAGAGTGGAGTCTGGTAAAGTGGCGGATTTATGATTTTTATTCGCTCGGGTCGTCGGCGGAAATGGTAATGTGACATGTTTTTACATCAACCGTAATGGATAAGTTGGATAACTGTAGCGAACTTCTCCAGATATTATACCGATAAATAAAACTTATTTTCCGACCGTCTCATCAGCCATTCACGGCGAAATGACACCAACCCAAAAGTCTAATTAATACGGCCTCTTGTCCGATGCCAACTTAAAGTAATTAAATTTATTCCCGCGAAGTTTGCAGCTATAACAGTGACTTATGCTCGTTGTGCTCTGGGTCAATCCACCGGAATTATTTCTCAACTGATAGAACAGCAACAGTATCCAAAAAAGGCGGGACCAGAATAGTGGCGCCCAACGTGGGGCATTAGAATTAAAGTATCGTTCAAATCATCATCCAATATTTTACACTGACACTGCAGTTCTGCCTACACAACACATATCAGTTACTTGTCATTCAATGATATACTTATTAGCAGAATGACCCTGACATTGGATAACATTAAATGGAAAGTAATAAAGATTCCATCTTCCAAGAGCTCTTGAACCAGGACAACGCACAGGTGCGCAGTCGCGCATCCACCATATTCTTCAGATTTGACAGTTAATTCCCATGTCCGCCGTCGGCCAATCAAGATTGCCAATTGATGAACAAGAAATAATTTTGTAAATTAAATTCTGGCCGACATTCAAATGAAATCGATTGATTTGCATGAATCAGAGTATGGTTTTACTAAAAAAGTGGCTCTCAACGTGGGGCGAGATCTGAAAACAATCGAATATAACATCAAATAGTTGGAACAGATAGTTTTACTGGTTCAATGATTCAGGTAATAAACTGATTGCAACATAAACGACTAGGACTAAGACTTGATCATTTACCATATTTCAGAATCGCGAGAGGTATTTTAGATGAAGTCGTAATCGTATGAAGCTCGACCTTATAGAAATAAATGTGTCGGGTAAACTAAAAGCAACCCTTGCGGTCCATGTAATTCTATCTTGACTCTAATGTTCTTTGTCAGTGCTTCGTAAAAGTAAAACAATTCCAAAAATCTCTATATCCTGTGCCCCTTATATTCTTACACAAACGTGTAAATGTATGAACACATGACATCCTTTTCATTATACCCGCGCTATCCAATGACTTTGAAATTATAGATAAATACTATTTGTTAGTTGTAATTACGTATGGTTTATTCCAGATACGAGGTTGGGCCAAATATAGCAGACACTTTTCGTACTTTTGTTTTGTTAAGTAAAGTGTTTATTGCTCACTTCTTAAGTGAAGTGAGCGATAATTTCGCTCCAATCATTCATTTATTTGTTACTGCTTACATACATAATTGCATAATAGTGTTAAGCTCATAGACGTGTTACTGTTAATTTTCAAAAATGTACTATCCTCGGTTATATTTGAGCCATCCTCGTACATGCATTTAGATACGAATTTAATAGCAATCTTAGATTATAACATCGGAGGAATAATTTATACTTCTTATGGACGTTTCTCCAAATACCATAAACACTCACAAAGGAATTTCTGCTTGTCTTCACGTGTATTCCGTTAAACCGCGGGGGAGATACGTGAAATCTAGCTCGCACTGCCAAAATATAATCCGACAATAATTTTATTGCTTTTTTATGCTAATCGAGGGAAATCTTAAACCTCGCTGTAGAGTCGTATAATTCCACATTATAACCTATGTGTTCTTAATTACCCCATTTTGAATATTCATTCTCGTTTACATTTTATTGCTGCTGTTGCTTGCAATTTAAAACTGTTCGCCTGGTTTCTTCGCTCTTCGAACGAATCGGTTGGGGACAAATATAAGTCAAATTACGTATGATACTGGAAATGAAGGAAAATACGGAGACAGAACTTCGAATGTTGGGTTCACACGAAATGATTGTAATGACCTTCCGGAAAATTATAAATTGTTCTCATAAAAAGATGCTGCTGCATGAAAAAATTGCTTATACATTTATTTTGTTACAGAACGCATCGTTTAGATGAAAGGCTGCTGGCGTGCAGTCAAAGTGTCGAGGTTCTCCAAGTTAAATTTCACCCAGGCAGCATTCGAGACAATCATATAGTTGTTTTGACGTCTGATAACACTTTGAGGTAAGTTGAAGAAAAAAAAAATGAAACGTGTGGCACTCGGGGACTGCCGCGGTAAAGCTATTGCATAGCACTACGCCACTGGAAAAAGTTGGGCAGAAAAACATCCACTACCCCTTCAAACTCTTCACGAATTATGAGTAAAAAAATTTTTTGATCGCATAAAACATAGCTTGCTATGAGTAGAAAATGTTCGCAAATGATGTTTTCTGTACTATAAACAGTTCCGGAGATATTTGCAAAAAACGAAATTTTTGTTTCAATTTCAACCCTGTATCTCAAAAACTGAGCGTCTGCATATATGTTAATAGGAACTTTTTTCCTCAAAATCAAATTTTCTATCGACTGTTGAACATATAGTGTAGTACCAAAAGACGCCACATAGGGGAAACATAAAAGGCGTCACGTAAGAGTATCATCTTGATCTCTATGAAGAGTATTCTGTGACAAGCATATAACTCTACTACCGGTAGTAGAGTTATCTATGGTGACAGTTACTTGCAAACACAATTTTATACGAAAGTTTTAACGTTCAGATCTCGATAACGCTTCCGGCTCCGGCATTTTCACGTGGCCTATCGAAATTAGAAGGTTCGAATTGTATAAAAACACAGTTGCATGAATGACAGACGTCTTATGTAATTAGCTACGAACGCAAACATTTTGACATATGCCTCCAGGAGCTCGCTGCACGTAAGTTAGAGTTTATACATTTTACCTCTATTTTGTCAATTTGGGGCCGTTTCGAACCCCGTGCGGCCGGCGCCAGTTGTAATAAAGTGTTTTGGGCTATGGGCCGCTAGCTTTTACCCGCTTTCGGTATATTTAAGTAGCTAGAAAATTCCCTTTCGTACGTGGCACGTCAGTTGCTAGTAGGTGACAGCTCAAAACTGTTTTAATTAAATTTTCCTATTTAATCGACATTTTGGGGCCCGAAACTATGCTATTTAGTTGGCCCCGTTCATAAACTAACGACATGGAGCGAAAACCACACGCAAGAAGTCCTCGTTAAGACGTTTTATGTACCGTAAATTTGCAATTTTCTAACTCGCGAGCTACGCACTTCTCACGTGAACGTCATTCGATTTATCGAAAATTAACCAATTCAAAACAGTTTTCGACCCAGTTTGGGGCTATCACGACCTTTTAAAAGGTTCAAAGTTAACATTTCGAAACATTTCGACAATTTTAAGCTCGGCCGAGCTACATGGTAGGCGGGATGGTAGGTGTCAGGATATTTTGTTAAGCTATTTCCGTTACGGTATTTGTTTTAAGCTATTTCCGTTACGGTATTTGTGTTTTGTTTTTTTTTCTTGATTCGGTCGCCGCGCTCAAAGCCCGCGATAAAAGCTATATGCAATAGCTTAAAAGCCGTTGTCAATACATCACTAAATACTTTCACTTTTGTTTGCACAATTTTTGCACTAGGAACAGAGAATATATTGGAAATGATTAAGAAACCGTTAATGATAGTTATACTCTATGTTTCATTGAAGTTTATTTCAAATGGTCTACATAATAATGTATTTCACAACTCTATGTTTTATACTGACACCTGCTGTCACATGAACTATCACAAATATTGACACTATATAACCGTACTTTCATTATACCATATAGCACAGATCCACGGGTCTGTGCGCAATCAATAAATCAAAGCGAGGGCGGACAAGTCATGAGCACTTAGATCACTCAATTGAGTCCTTTTTGCGCCCCCTTGAGACAAAACTATCTATCAGGCCAAAGACAGTGGCGGCTGATACTAAAGGACAAGTGCAAATTCTGCATGGGCTGATGTCTCTTATGGCCTAAGGGGGCATGTATGCGCTGCTGAGGTGTTGTAGCCTACGAAAAGCCAGTGCTGCTACTAGGATATGAGAGGCAGTTTTGAAATAAACTCAAAAATGTCTCCTTACCAAGACTCACAAATGTCTTTTTTCCAAAATCAAATATAATGGATAAGTCAGATTCAATTCTTCGGTCGAACCGGAAGTAACACTTATTTCCGTTGGGTGGAAAAACAAAAATTCATTAGCACACAATATAATCTGAATTTATTGTTTTTATAGGTTGTATATTATCGAAAACGAAGTCAGAAACGTTGGCGTCTACTCTGTTGGCGAGAAACCTCTCGCTAAGGTACCATGTTCGAGGATAACATTTTTGGGTGCGCTGGGAGAAATTGCAGTGGATTTCGACTTTGGCCATCCGGAAATAAACGACAGCAACGGCAGCACACCTATGGAAAATTCTCACGGTAAGTTGTATTCCGTTTTGACATTAAAGTCTAAAGTTTCCAAAAGAGAGTCTACATTACGTTTTACAACAACGCGTAAAGTCAAATAGTTTTGTTTTAAAAAAATGTGAATATTCGATCTGTTCTTACAAAATGAGAAAATATGTACCTCATTAAGCACTTGTGTTTTAGAAACAGTATTGCCAGATCCATGATCAGGCGACCTTGGAGTACCGGGATATCAAAAATTATCTTGGTCAAGGTTGGTTGTGGAATCTAAAACGTGTGTCTGTCTTACTTTACGTTCAATTATGTCACTGTCACACTGACATCATCAATAACCTACAAATTTCATACCTATTTATTTCAATTGTAAAACAATAATGAACTACAAATTAAAAATTATCTTGGTCAAGGGTGGTTGTGGAATGTAAAACGTGTCTTACTTTAAATTTTTGAATATTTTTAGTTGTGTCAGAATCTGTTAAGTCATTGTGCTGAAATTTTCTAATCCAGTTTTTGAATCATGCCTCTTACCACACAGCACAAAATTTTCATGATTGAAGCCTATTTTCGAACGGTTGCGCTAGTTAATGGAAATTAGCAATACAGTCAACGTTTTTGTTTGGACAATTTTCGAGAGCACTTCCCAAACGTGGCAATATTACCGGACAATTTTTATGCGTGCCTTACAAATTGTGTTGAAGTGTTTCGCGAAACTGATTGTGTGACTCATAAAAAAGATGCTGGTAGACCAAGAGTTCGTACAGAAGAAGTTGCCAATGACGTTCGTCAACGTATGGAAGAGGAGCCTGCAAAACCTTTAAAACGTCTTTCTCAATGCAATATGCAACCATAACGCCAGAAATGCTGCAAAACGGTTTTCACAGCATGAGGCTGCGCGTCAACTTGTGCATCGAACAAAACGGGGGACATTTCCAACAATTACTGTAATTTAGTTTTTCTTGTTACTAAAACCGTTATTTCATAATTTGTAGTTCATTATTGTTTTACAACTGAAATAAATAGGTATGAAATTTGTAGGTTATTGATGATGTCAGTGTGACAGTGACATAATTATTTCAAACGTAAAGTAACACACACTTTAGATTCCACAACCACCCTTGACCAAGATAATGTTTGATATCCCGGTACTTTACTCATAGACCTTCTAGTAGGTCTATGGCTATACGTCCCTCTCTGACTAGTTCTGTAAGAGGTTCTGTTTCACTGATCGAATTACTTCAGATATTGGCACACTGCTCGGTGTATGGGAGAATCGGAAGGGCACAATCTATGTACTAGAAGGTATATGGCCTAGATCGATTCAGCAAGACTCAAAACTGATATTCCCGCGAAAATTGGGAAATTAATCTTTGAGGTTATATTTATTTGAAAGAAAACAATAAACAAGAGGAAGTGATTCTTCTAAATATTAAAGCATTGTAGTATAGGAATCTTCCATCCCTATACGAGATTATCTAAAATCCCTTAATTATAGAATGCGACCTTATTTCTATTAGTAATGTTATTAATTATATGTTTAGATCTCATAGCTAACCCACTTAAAAATATGATTACTGATGCGATATATTAAACATATTGTTAGCTACCTTGACATCTTAGACTAGATTAACTAGGATAATAACAGTATATGACATAATATATTAAAATCCTGGCAGGGTTGCCATGTGGGGATCAGCTCTTAAAGTCGGGCGGTTTGCCCTAAGCTGACCCGTGGTCCTGATGGAGGCATAGGAATAGAAACACACACTTATAAAAATAGTTACACTTTACTAATTGTAGAGCTTGACGTCATTTAGACTTAATGTCTTGCTCTACATAATGACAATTGGTACATATACAAATCAATGACAATACCGTCAATAATGATTGATGACTATTATATCTATATGAATGATGTATGAATATATCTAAATGCCCTACATAAGTATATATACAGGGTGTCCTCGAACTGCGTGGCCAAAATAAAACCGAAGATTCTTTGATTCAAAAAAAATTTGATGAGCCTATTTACTTTTGTCTCAAGTGTCTTGTTTAGCCGGTAGAGGGCTTCAAAGTTGCAGAAAAATTTTTGTTTTTTCGGTATAACTTGAGAACGTGATAGAGGACTTCTACAATATTTGGCAGGTGAGTTACTGTCAATAATAGCCGTTTTTGAGAGCGGAGCACAGAGCCTTAGAAACCATAGAAATGGCTCAAACTTGAGGATGTATTGAGAAAAGTGTCCAGAACTTTCTTGTGGTCAATGTAATTCACTCGATATTTCTTATGTAGATAGCTTATCTAATTTGAAAACTTTTTTTATTCTTAGAAAATTTTGGTAAAATCAACGGATTAGCTTGAAAAAATTAATTTTTGAGTCTCTGCAATTTTGACTTACTAATCTTACTTGATTAAAATACCTTAGTTGCCTTTGCTTTTCTAATGTCATTTTGGCATTTGGAGAATTTATTTTCAGTTTTTACTTTGCTTTCCGTAAAAATTTCATAAAATTATGGCTCAAAATTTCACTAACACTGAAATGGTTGATATTTTATTGATTTATGGACTTTGTCGTTGCAATGGCCGGAGAAGTGTACAAGTTTATAGGGAAAAATATCCGCACCGCAGAATTCCAAATCGACAAACCTTTGCTAATATCGAGAGGCAACTTCGCGAAACTGGTAGATTTGAAGCAAATCGCAGAGAAACTGGACGCAGACGGACAAGAAGGCCGTTAGAGCTCGAAGAAGCGATACTGGAAGCGGTTGAAACTGAACCTAGGATAAGCACACGACGTTTGGGACTTCGTATTGCTGCCTCAAAATCATTAGTTCATAATGTACTGAAAGAAGAACTGTTGTATCCCTATCATATTAAAACAGTTCAAGACTTATTGCCCATGGATCCAGGTTATTGGCTAGATTTCTGTCGGTTTATTGTCCAAAGACAAAACGCAAACCCCAATTTTTGTAGAAGAATTCTGTTCACGGACGAAGCTACATTCACGAGATGTGGTCTTTTTAACCTCCATAATGAACATTTTTATGCTGATGAAAATCATCATGAAACGGAAGTTACACATTTTCAGAATCAAACTAAAATCAATGTTTGGGTTGGAATTGTGGATAACTTTATTATTGGCCCTACCGTTATACCCGATCGATTGAACGGGGAAAACTACTTGAACTTTTTGGAACAAAGGCTACCTGAACTGTTGGAAGACTTGCCCTTACACATTCGTCATGACCTTTGGTTTATGCATGATGATGCACCTCCTCATTTCACATTAGCTGTGAGGCGACATTTGAATGCGGAATATCCAGATCGCTGGATAGGTAGAGGACACGATGCACCAGTGAACTGGCCGGCCCGCTCCCCTGATTTGACGCCCTGCGACTTCTTTCTATGGGGCGCTTTGAAGTCGAAAGTTTATGCAGCTCCAGTAAACACACGAGAGGAATTGTTGCAACGAATTAATCATGAAGCGGATTTATTGAAGAATGATCCTGAAGTACTAGCCAGAGTTCAATTCAATCTCTTGAAACGAATTAATTTGTGTATTCAGGAAAATGGGCAACATTTCGAACAATTGATGCCTTAGCGATTTCCCAAAAAGTTTTGTTGTTTCTTTTAATTTAGCATTTGTTTTTCCTAAATAAACACATCGTTTCCCCATTTCTATTGTTTTTATCATTCGTGTTTTACCGAGATATTAACCATTTCAGTGTTAGTGAAATTTTGAGCCATAATTTTATAAAATTTTTACGGAAAGCAAAGTAAAATCTGACAGTTTTGAGAATAAATTCTCCAAATGCCAAAATAACATTAGAAAAGCAAAGGCAACTAAGGTATTTTAATCAAGTAAAATTAGTAAGTCAAAATTGCAGAGACTCAAAAATTAATTTTTTCAAGCTAATCCGTTGATTTTATCAAAATTTTTAAAGAGTAAAAAAAGTTTTCAAATTAGATAAGCGATATACGTAAAAAATATTGAGTGAATTACATCGACCATAAAAAAGTTCTGGACACTTTTTCCGTTACATATTCAAGTTTGAGCCATTTCTATGGTCTCTAAGGCTCTGTGCTCCGCTCTCAAACAAGGCTATTATTGACACTAACTCACCTGCCAAATATTGTAAAAGTGCTCCATCACGTTCTCAAGTTATACCGAAAAAACAAAATTATTTTTGCAACTTTGAAGCCCTCTACCGGCTAAACAGGACACTTGAGGCAAAAGTAAAAAGGCTCATCAACTTTTTTTCGAATCAAAGAATCTTCGGTTTTATTTTTGCCACGCAGTTCGAGGACAGCCTGTATATTATGTCATACTCTGTTATTGTTATTGGTCTAGTTAATCTAGTCTAAGATGTCAAGGTAGCTAACAATATGTTTAATATATCGCATCAGTAATCATATTTTTAAGTGGGTTAGCTATGAGATCTAAACATATAATTAATAACATTACTAATAGAAGCAAGGTCGCATTCTATAATTTAGGGATTTTAGGTAATCTCGTATAGGGATAGAAGATTCCTATACTACAGCATGCTTAGGTGTTTTTTATTTATTGAATTAAATTATTCTTTAACATGGAATATCTTCTGACTTGTTTATGTTATGTAAAAAGATTGGTAGATTGTCACGTTGTAAATACTTTCAGCTTTAGATATTGTGAAGCAGAATCAATTGGAAGATACGATAAGAAATTTGTCTATCCAATCCAAACCCAGACAAGTTGTATCGGACGAAAAGAAATATTCAAATTTCAATTGGCCAGTATACGTATTATCGGGAGACTTCGTGATCGTGACCATCAATATTCCGCTATATTCGAAGTAAGTAACGTAATTTTTTTTTACGTTTCCGTTTTTCATTGTTTCTTTTGCAGTCATGAGGCAGTGGTAAGAGGACCTATTCCTTTGCTACCGAGAGACGTGGTACAGTATGACAAGAGGGCTTGTTCAATTTTGTGCATCAATTCGACACCGCAAGTTGTCTGCATAGGAAATTCAAATGGAGAGATAATGCACGGTGTGGTCTTAACCATCGATGATGAAAAGCTAACAAAGGTAATGTAACTTTTTCCCATATAGAAAGTATGATAATACTTTTCCTCCCTTGGGAAGAAAGTAATACTGCGAGTACATCGTTGTCTTTTATTTATTGGTTTCACTCATAGATATTTTATATACTGTTATGTTAACTCAAATGAGTTTTGATTGCCCCACGTTGGTGACAATTGTTATAATACTCTCATTGAGTTTATTTAATCTTAGTGATTATATTTGAATTCTAATTTATTCCGGCTAGCTTTTTTAATTTGTTTTTAATTTTTACTTTGATTTGAATGATTGATATTATTATTATATTATATGGAATTAAATAAAACCTTATTTAAAATGTTAAAAGTTTTATATTTAAATTTGGTTATGAACCCTGTATTGTGATTACAGATTGTACAAGTTAACTTTATGTTTCTAAAGTTTCTATGTTGACAATAGTTCTTTATACTTTAAAATTCTCTATGTTTCAATTATAACCTCAAACTACTTAAAATTAATACATGTTTACAATAACAATCTTTCATTCAGGTACAACGATACAATGATAAAATTGTAAATAGACTTACTTTTACTTATCCTATAAATATTAGAACGAATGTTGGTAAAGTTTCGTAGAGTTTTATATCTCCTTATTATACTTGCTTATGCACTTTAAACAATATTCTGCTTTTACACATTCACAGGTAACACGTTGATTCTTCTTTATTATTCAGGAACTTGTTGATAATTTGTTGTTAATTGTTTTATTCTTTTAAGATATAAAATAAATCTTTGTTTATAACAAACTGGAACTGCTATCGAAGATTGAATATTCTACGATGCCACTTAAATAACTTTGGTTATGTTAACCTTAAACGTTGAGATGAAGACTCATGAACACTATTTGCTTCGTAGGAATTACAAATTGGCTTCGGTTATATATACTTGTCGAAGCTACAGAGACTGTTTCAGTTCTCCGATGTTATTAAAAACTTAGGTTATGGAAATTAAATTGAGCTGCTGGAGACACATATTCAGTGCTCAGATGTAAATGCAAACTAACTAGCTTCCTTTCATTTTCCCTTTTATAGGGCCCACAAAAGGACGCTAGTTTATTCTCTTTTCAACCAATCAGGTACTTCTTCTTAATATCTAGGATGCTATTCCCATTGTTGAATCTGACAGTTCTTTTGTATTGTTAAGCTTTAAAATATCTAATTGTTGTATCGACCAATGAGAATTGAGTATTCTTAAAATTTTGATATTTCGAAGATTTTCAAATTAATTAAAGCTATTGTGCATTCTGCTATTTAAATTCATATTACCAACATTTTTTACCATATTTTGATATATGATAACCTATGATTAGGTTCCTATTAACTTTATAATTCTGATTATTATGTCTGTTTTGACATTTGCCATTGCTTAAATCTAATACATAATTTAAAATATAAATAACATCTATATAACTTTATAGAACTGGAATTTCTTAATACTATCTTAAATCTATAACATATTTTACTAGTTTGTGCTATCTTCTGATAGTCTTTGAATCATTTTAATTATGATTTTCTTCTTTCGTATCACTGTACGTTTATCCACTTTCACTGTTTCTTCTTTACACTTCTTATTCTATTTTACATTTTTGATTTCTATTATTATACAATGTTTAATATCTCATACTACTTATAATTTAACTTTAAATAATGTTTTTAATTCCATATTTCATATTCTTTTGAATCTTTTCTATTTTTAATGTTTCGGTAAGTTCAAGTTTTATCATTTTATTTTATCTAGGAAATGAAATCATAACAGTATATATAATATCTATGGTTTCACTATTTTAGTAGTTTTTAATTTTATTGAAAACGTTACATGTATTAAATTAAGTTAAATTAATTGAAAAAAAGTCCCACGTGATTCAAAGGAATAATAATTCTAGTTAGAAAATATAACTGATTATTGTGTGGTGAGTTTGATTTTTTATAAGTTTGGATAACCACTCCTCTTCGCCCAAGATGTTTGTGGGAAGTAACTTCTACCCAATGAGAGAGAGAGAGAGAGAGAGAGAGAGAGAGAGAGAGAGAGAGAGAGAGAGAGAGAGAGATGCCCCGTCTATCTAGATATTAATGATTGTGGAATTATGAATATCCATTTACTACTATTACTATTGCATTTGGTAAGTTACAAAATTTCTTCACAGATCAAAGAAAATTCAAGCGTATCGTCAGGTTATCCCGATCGAGAGATTCATTTTTTCGAAATAATGGAAATAGAGCTTGGCCTGGCGACAACGCTCTCGCACAAAGATGAAGGTTACACTTGTCCCATTTTCTTACATAAAGACGAATCACGATGCGATCGCTATTTCGCAACTCATTCCACTGGAGTGCACGTCGTTTCGATGCCATGTTTGGACGAGCTACAAAAATTTGCCGCGGACGATCAAAAAGGTAACTTTCGTTGATCTATACCTGTTGCAAACTTTCCGCACCACTCAGTTTTTCTTATTTATTCTCATTGTCGAGGGAATTTGTTTTAAAATGGTAATAAATCATAGCTGGCTTCTGCACTTGATAAATGAATTTTGACAATTTCCATAAATTTTGTACTTGCTCAAAGCTAGCTAGTTGAATGTGAATGCCTTGTGAGTATTTGCTACAATTTTTAAGCTATTGCATATAGCTTTGAGCGCGGCGACCGAATCAAGAAATTCCGTAACGAAAAATAACCTAAGTCCTAAACACCTAACATGTGTCAAATTAATTAATTAAATTGAAGTTCCTCAAAGTGAGAAATTTCGCTATTTTATACGAATGTTATAACACTCTAGCGCTTTAGACTCCGGGATTTTCACGTGGCCTATCGAAATTAGTAGGTTCGAATTATCTAAAAACATAATTGCATGAACTCCAGACGTCCTATGTAATTAGCTACGAACGAAATCATTTTGATATATGCCTCTAGGAGCTCGCTACGCGTCAGTTAGAGTTTATACGTTAGACGCGCGTAGCAGAGACCTGAGAGTACCTGTTTCTATTAAGCTATTGCATATAGCTTTTATCGCGGGCTCTGAGCGCGACGACCGAATCAAGAAATTCCGTAACGAAAAATAACAGGAACTCGTTCATGTTGCGCTCTCTCGGGTGACTAATATTGAAAAATTGTATATCACGACAAAAAACGATAATTCTACATTCAAGTTTTATAATAATCGAAGGCAAGCTGCATCGGCTGCATCTTTGTTGCAAGAATTCAAAAGACTGCCTTTAAATGGTGTTCAGACGACAGCTCAAAGTGTCTTAGATTTCATTAGTAATAGAAATGGCATTTCAATAATGACTTTCAATTGCCAAAGTCTAAATAGTCACAAATACGATTTACAAGATTCAGTTACGAGACAAACAAATGTGTTACTTCTTACCGAAACTTGCATGGCGCATGATAATCCGATTGAAATACCTAATTTCAATTGTATTGTTCAATTCAAACGAGACACTGTTCCAGAAGGTGGGGTAGCTATTTACCAAAATAATAATATTATGACTCCGAATATTGAAATAAATATTGCACACGTTAGCGATGTTAATGTTAGGCGCTCATTTGTTGGAGATATTTGTGCGTGCTTATGCAAACTTAGAAATGGCCTACACATGTCATGGTAGCAATTTACATCTCCGAATCCAAAATTGGACGAGGTAGAGCATTTTATTCATCGCACTTCACTGGAGTACACTGAAGAAGGGTCGAAAATACTTGGTACAAATGGTAATAAATTTCCACTTATCTTGGCTGGCGATTTCAACATCAACTTCGCTGATAAAAAATCAGAGCGGTTGACAACTTTTCTTTCGGAAAAATTGAATTTGAAAATGAATAATGATCCACAAGAATCCACAACAAAATATGGGACCACCATTGACGCGGTATTTTCCAGATATTAAGAGGATATCAAGTCTCAAACTTATGTGTCTTATTTCAGTTATTCAGTTACCATAAACCTATAGTTTCAATGATAACAAATTCCTGAATTACCTACATGTATTGTAAGATAAAAAAAATATTTTAAACGATATTAACTTCTCATTTATTCAATAAAAGGAAAAAATTTGTTTTCTTATCGGTCACCACGCTCAAAAAGTGTAACTTGAATTAATATCAAAGAAAAAACTTGAATTAAAATTTCAAAGAAAAAAAAATACTGCATAAATTTAAAAAAATAAATAATTATAATTGCATAAGTTGAGGAAAAATTCTATGCAATAGCTTTACCGCGGCAGTCCCCGAGTGCCACACGTATCTTTTTTTTTTAATAAAAATCAAGATTTACCCAATCATGTTTATTTGTCAATTAATTTTCCTAGAATCAAACTCCCATTATTGTAGTGTTGTGGTAATTTTCACCATAAGTTTGAGATTATATTGATATTATTTCTCAGAAGAGGCGAATTCCGATGTTTGCGTTGCTGCCAGCATTGCGGAATACTTGGTTTGTACGAAGACGGCATCGTCCAAACTGTACAATCCTGTGATTGGATTTTCGGTGTTTTACTATCCGAACGCAATTATAGCTTTATTGGCGAATGGAAATTTGGTGAGTTTGGGACTTATCAGCACCAGAGCCCTGCCGCAGATAGATCGGCTTTCGATCAAGGATCAAGTGGTGGATTCTCCGTTGAAAGACGTAAGTATTCTCGAGTTCCCTGAAGACATCACAAATATAGGTTTACACAAATTTAAAAATATTCACAAATTATAGGCTACTTCATAACTGGAAGGTTCTCAGTACGTTTTTGGTGAATAAGTATTGTCAATAAAAAAATTTCTCTGCATTTTATTATTCGTCTCCAATACGGTTTCCCATTTGGAACGAAACTAAGTAGCAAAAGTTAATGGGACGAGAACACCATCCCAAGACTCGGTAGAAAAACCATCAAAGGGTACACTAATGACTCCAAAACAACAGAAGAGACTGGAATAGAAGTGTATGGAACTGGAACTAAATAATCAAGCTTAGGCAAATTCTCGAGCATTTTCCGAACGAAGATTCACTTCAAGGAAAATGTGTCCGGTTCAATATAGACAGAGACCTCCGCAAACAGGAAATAGTCATCAAGACGCAAATTCAAATTTTTCATGCAGTCAACTAAAACTTCAGGAAAGCTAGTTTCTATACCACTATTATGGCCAAATATCTGTCTTTCTCTCATATTTTCACACATCTCCTCTGATACATCAACGCGATCTACCTAATTCTTTATTTGGAAATATTTTCTTTCGTCATTGAGACGATAATTTTCACTTGCACTTTTATCATTCTGCTCTTTTTATATTAATACTGATCGATTCATTCATTGACTGTTTCTCTAATTCTATGGGAGAACCATTCGTAACTGAAGCATTCGTAGAATTTCTTTTTTTTACCCGATCTGTTCGTTGTAGTACTCGATTTTACTGTCTTTTGGACATCATTTCTCTTTTTTCTGTATTCTGAGTCGGTCTAACATCAACTATTTCTGGCTGTTTTCCAACAGATTGTGCTTCCTTTTCTGCCCAAAATCTAAGTCTCGCAGGAGGATCTTCCCACACACACCTTTGGCGCTTTATTCAAATCCTCGTAAGACCAATTGTAAACTCCACACTTATCACAACATGGAGTTACCTTCCTATGGGTTCCGGGACACACCGGGGTGGAGGGTAACGACAGGCAGACGATCTAGTAAAAAATGAGTTGAAACACCATATGCTAAACCTGAACCCTTTTGCGGGGTACGCGCCAGCACAACACTGGAAGAACTTGAAAAAGTAGCAGACAACAAAAGATCCCAACACTGGATAGGTCTGCAAGGACTAAGGCAAGCAAAGAAACTTTTGGGAAATTACAACCAGAATACCAACGGGAATGTTAACAGGGCGCTGCCGGTTGAAAGGACACCTTGAAAGGGTCGGATCAGTAGAAGAAGAAAAGTGCAGGTTATGTGAGGAGAAGGACGAAACTTCCATCCACATCTTTGCAAAACCCAAGGGCACGATACCTTGGAGCATACCAAATAGAAGAGGGAGACTTACCTAACGCAAGAATATCCGACATACTAAACTTTATTAAAACCAAAAGATTAGAGGAACTGCTTAGTCGCTGAGATATCCTGAAGGGGACACAATAGATCTTTTAGGTCGCACTGTGCCAATATCCCCACCCAATACTATAATAGTCGAGGAAATATAGACGAAAAATCGCCAAAATCTCTAAAAAAAATTCTAGGCAACGGAATTAAATGAATGAAGGGTCAATCGACCTGGAATTATGTGTAAAAAAAATCTAGTAGTAAGCGTTTGGGGGTGTGGCTTACTTGCATTGCTGCATGTAAAAGATGCATTTTCCAAAATTTCTCTTCTCGGGGATTTTTGGGGTTACTGAACATGAATTCCAAGAAATGCTACGGTGCACCTGGTGCTCGTGACCCCGGGTCGCCTACCTCATCTTCGAGGATTAAGCTTAAAAATGCACCAATTGCTTTAAATTTCGTTACTCGTGGGTTCTTGGGGTAGCTGAACACGAATTCCGTGTCCAAATAATGCTGTGGTGCACCTGGTGTGCCCGAAAATCCCGCAAGTAACGAAATCAGAAGGAATCCGTGCATTTTAAAAATTAATTCTCGAAGAAGAGATAGACGATCCGGGTGTCATGCACCGTAGCATTTTTTGGACATCGAATTCGTATTCAACTACCCCTAAAACCCCCGACAAGAGAAATTGGGCTGATTTTACTGATTATTTTTCTAGTTGTCACAAATTGAAAAAAATGCCTCTTGGAAAATGCATCTTTCACATGCATCTTTGAGTGCAGCAATGCAAGTGAGCCACACCCCCAAACGGTTGATAGTAGACTTTTTTTTAGACGTAATTCCTTCATTTAATTCCATGGACTAAAATTTTTTTTACAGTTTTTTTTCTACATTTCCTCCCATAAATGCAAAAAATTCTAATAATTGCTCAAAAGATGTAACGTTTATTTTTAACTAGCGACCCGCCCCGGCTTCGCACGGGTACAATGCTGCGGCCTCCGACTCGCTATTTATAGGCACGCTCCCGCCCGGCCGGCCGGTACCGCCGCAAACGCTACGTCCCGCAATTTTTAAATCTGCTTTTTTTAGACGTAATTCCACGTCGATTGACGTCTCATTCATTTAATTCCATGGACAAGAATTTTGTTTACAGTTTTTTTTCTACATTTCCTCGACTAATACGGTTTCCCATAATTGCAAAAAATTCTAATAATTGCTCAAAAGATGTAACGTTTATTGTTAACTAGTGACCCGCGCCGGCTTCGCACGGGTGCAATGCTGCGGCTTCCGACTCGCTATTTATAGGCACGTTCCCGCCCGGCCGGCCGGTACCGCCGCAAACGCTACGTCCCGCAATTTTTAAATCTGCTTTTTTTAGACGTAATTCCACGTCTTTTCACGTTTCATTCATTTAATTCCATGGACTAGAATTTTTTTTACAGTTTTTTTTCTACATTTCCTCCCATAAATGCAAAAAATTCTAATAATTGCTCAAAAGATGTAACGTTTATTTTTAACTAGCGACCCGCCCCGGCTTCGCACGGGTACAATGCTGCGGCCTCCGACTCGCTATTTATAGGCACGCTCCCGCCCGGCCGGCCGGTACCGCCGCAAACGCTACGTCCCGCAATTTTTAAATCTGCTTTTTTTAGACGTAATTCCACGTCGATTGACGTCTCATTCATTTAATTCCATGGACAAGAATTTTGTTTACAGTTTTTTTTCTACATTTCCTCGACTAATACGGTTTCCCATAATTGCAAAAAATTCTAATAATTGCTCAAAAGATGTAACGTTTATTGTTAACTAGTGACCCGCGCCGGCTTCGCACGGGTGCAATGCTGCGGCTTCCGACTCGCTATTTATAGGCACGTTCCCGCCCGGCCGGCCGGTACCGCCGCAAACGCTACGTCCCGCAATTTTTAAATCTGCTTTTTTTAGACGTAATTCCACGTCTTTTCACGTTTCATTCATTTAATTCCATGGACTAGAATTTTTTTTACAGTTTTTTTTCTACATTTCCTCGACTAATACGGTTTCCCATAATTGCAAAAAATTCTAATAATTGCTCAAAAGATGTAACGTTTATTGTTAACTAGCGACCCGCGCCGGCTTCGCACGGGTGCAATGCTGCGGCCTCCGACTCGCTATTTATAGGCACGCTCCCGCCCGCCGCAAACGCTACGTCCCGCAATTTTTAAATCTGCTTTTTTTTAGACGTAATTCCACGTCTTTTCACGTTTCATTCATTTAAATCCATGGACTAGAATTTTTTTTACAGTTTTTTTTCTACATTTCCTCGACTAATACCGTTTCCCATAATTGCAAAAAATTCTAATAATTGCTCAAAAGATGTAACGTTTATTGTTAACTAGCGACCCGCCCCGGCTTCGCACGGGTACAATGCTGCGGTCTCCGACTCGCTATTTATAGGCACGCTCCCTCCCGGCCGGCCGGTACCGCCGCAAACGCTACGTCCCGCAATTTTTAAATCTGCTTTTTTTTAGACGTAATTCCACGTCGATTGACGTCTCATTCATTTAATTCCATGGACAAGAATTTTTTTTACAGTTTTTTTTCTACATTTCCTCGACTAATACGGTTTCCCATAATTGCAAAAAATTCTAATAATTGCTCAAAAGATGTAACGTTTATTGTTAACTAGTGACCCGCGCCGGCTTCGCACGGGCGCAATGCTGCGGCCTCCGACTCGCTATTTATAGGCACGCTCCCGCCCGGCCCGCCGGTACCGCCGCAAACGCTACGTCCCGCAATTTTTAAATCTGCTTTTTTTAGACGTAATTCCACGTCGATTGATGTCTCATTCATTTAATTCCATGGACAAGAATTTTGTTTACAGTTTTTTTTCTACATTTCCTCGACTAATACGTTTCCCATAATTGCAAAAAATTCTAATAATTGCTCAAAAGATGTAACGTTTATTGTTAACTAGTGACCCGCGCCGGCTTCGCACGGGTGCAATGCTGCGGCCTCCGACTCGCTATTTATAGGCACGCTCCCGCCCGGCCCGCCGGTACCGCCGCAAACGCTACGTCCCGCAATTTTTAAATCTGCTTTTTTTAGACGTAATTCCACGTCGATTGATGTCTCATTCATTTAATTCCATGGACAAGAATTTTGTTTACCGTTTTTTTTCTACATTTCCTCGACTAATACGGTTTCCCATAATTGCAAAAAATTCTAATAATTGCTCAAAAGATGTAACGTTTATTGTTAACTAGTGACCCGCGCCGGCTTCGCACGGGTGCAATGCTGCGGCCTCCGACTCGCTATTTATAGGCACGCTCCCGCCCGGCCCGCCGGTACCGCCGCAAACGCTACGTCCCGCAATTTTTAAATCTGCTTTTTTTAGACGTAATTCCACGTCGATTGATGTCTCATTCATTTAATTCCATGGACAAGAATTTTGTTTACAGTTTTTTTTCTACATTTCCTCGACTAATACGGTTTCCCATAATTGCAAAAAATTCTAATAATTGCTCAAAAGATGTAACGTTTATTGTTAACTAGTGACCCGCGCCGGCTTCGCACGGGTGCAATGCTGCGGCCTCCGACTCGCTATTTATAGGCACGCTCCCGCCCGGCCCGCCGGTACCGCCGCAAACGCTACGTCCCGCAATTTTTAAATCTGCTTTTTTTTAGACGTAATTCCACGTCGATTGACGTCTCATTCATTTAATTCCATGGACTAGAATTTTATTTACAGTTTTTTTTCTACATTTCCTCGACTAATACGGTTTCCCATAATTGCAAAAAATTCTAATAATTGCTCAAAAGATGTAACGTTTATTGTTAACTAGCGACCCGCCCCGGCTTCGCACGGGTACAATGCTGCGGCCTCCGACTCGCTATTTATAGGCACGCTCCCGCCCGGTCGGCCGGTACCGCCGCAAACGCTACGTCCCGCAATTTTTAAATCTGCTTTTTTTAGACGTAATTCCACGTCGATTGCAGTCTCATTCATTTAATTCCATGGACAAGAATTTTTTTTACAGTTTTTTTTCTACATTTCCTCGACTAATACGGTTTCCCATAATTGCAAAAAATTCTAATAATTGCTCAAAAGATGTAACGTTTATTGTTAACTAGCGACCCGCCCCGGCTTCGCACGGGTGCAATGCTGCGGCTTCCGACTCGCTATTTATAGGCACGCTCCCGCCCGGCCGGCCGGTACCGCCGCAAACGTACGTCCCGCAATTTTTAAATCTGTAATATCTTCGAAAATATTCATTTAAATCATATGCTGTAAAGGGCCATATAGATCTATATTAAATCAACAATGTATTTAAGGTATTTAATTGGATAAGGATTAATGCTGTATTGGTTAAAATCGCTTCGAAAATTAGCCATTATTTGTCGTAAAAAGTAAATGACAAAAAAATGGTATTGTGGGATAACCATAAGAGATAGACATATACCATCGCGGAGTTTTCTGTGGACCTTTTCAATGTGTACAATACTTAGTACATTATTTTCATATATCTCGTAGGGTTCAGCCTGCGTTTGCAATGTAAGCGGAAAAAATGTAATTATTTACGACATCACATTAGAAACCTCAAAAATAACCGTATTTCTCCACTATTTAATGGATGCTGTTATACATATAAACCTTCCTCTTCAATCACTCTATCTATTAAAAAAACGCATCAAAATCCGTTGCGTAGTTTTAAAGATTTAAGCATACATATTGATATAGGGCAGAGAAAGCGACTTTGTTTTATACTATGTAGTGATAATTTTTCTTATCCGCTTTGAAAATGATTTTATTTAGTCTGTCATATAACCATTATTTCAAATAGGTAATGAAATGTAACAAAATTTCAGTTTTTGAAGGCGCCTTTCGAACAATACATCCAGAAGATATTGAAGCAGGCCGATACTCAACCCATTCTTAAACTGTCGCGAAGTACTGAACATACCCAAAAGGAATGCTACGAGGTACGATTTTCGAATAAGTTTACGTTGTCTTACATTTGTTAACGTTTTTATCTCTTTTTTCCCTCTTAGTTACTACAGAAAGCGTCTCAACTGTTTCGGGACAACCATTTCAAATGCCACACTTTGGCCAGAGAAGAAATCGAGCAACGCATAAAGGCTCTGACCATGTTATACGAGTACCAGATCAAACAAGTAGCGAGCATGAACGAGGAAAAGCAAGATCTTCAGGATAAAGCCGAAAATTTGGCGGAGAAGTACGAGGATATTAAGGACAAACAAGATCTACTCATAAAGAGGTGGGAATCGTCGACATTGCGATCATATTTTCATAGACATACTAAGCAAATGTTTCGATTTCAGGTGCGAAAAATTATTGATACTGGTTTCTCATAAGAGGGAGATATTATCGAACGCCGAAACGGATTATCTGCTGGAATTGAGTACGATTAAGGATAAATTGGCTAAATATGATAAAACCATCGATAAGTTGATGGTGAAGAAAAATTACCAGGAGAATCAAGTAAGTTCTCCCATATTTATTGTTCATTTTGTATTCTGGATTGTGTTTATTTAGGAAAAAAGGTGCCTTCCCTCACTTTTAAGCTTTTGGACACATCCGAAATAAATTGGAAATGATTTGGAAATATCTACAGAAAGATACTCCATGTTCCACTGACATTTTATTCAAATAATGTATTTCACAACTCTGTTTTATATGGTGAATTCTTTGAATTTCTTTCTCTGAAACTTCACCTCTTTCGGCAGCTGAAATTATCATCATGAGGGATTTCGACGTTCACAACTCCGCTTTGCTCAACTTCTCAAAAAAGACGGACGACGCAGGGCGACAGGCTGAGGCCTCGAGCAGTTAATTGATGAACCAACACGGATCCCTGATAACATATATCATTATGCCAATTCGCTTGACTTATTCCTCACACACAATCCAGATCCCTATGAGTAAAGGTCCGTCCAGGCTGTGAACCGGGATTTTAGCTATAATAAAAAAAACATTTTGCTTCAGGAGGTTCTCAGGATCATTCATACACCTTAAAATCTCTTGGGAACCCCAACCCCACCCATTGGGGGCGAAAATGCCCCGAAATCTCAAAGTCTTGAATTGTATTTTCTACAAAAAAAGGTATTTTGGCATTTCGAGTGCACCTAGGGGGTTTTTTGAGTCGCTGATCACGAATCCGTAGCCACATTTACTTGCAATCCATCGTAGGGGTGGTAAAATCGACAAAATTTGACAATTTAGCACCCCTAATATGTTATCTTACAATGTACGTGTTTAAGGCATTTCGAATGCACCAATGAGGTTTTTTGGGTCGCTGAATACGATTACGAAGCCAGATTTACTCGAATATCATCGTAGGGGTGCGAAATTTACAAAAATTACTAATTTGACACGCTTCTAAATATTTATCATTTTTGCATTTTAAAATTACTTCGGAGTAAATCTGGCTTCGGAATCTTATTCAGCAACCCAAAAAACTCCTTGGTGCATTCTAAATGCCAAAAACACGTAAATTGCAAAATAACATATAGGGGTGCAAAATTGGCCAATTTCATCGAGTTTACGACCCCTACGATGGCTACGGATTCGTGATCAGCGACCCGAAAAACCCCCTTGGTGCATTCGAAATGCCTAAAACACATAAATTGCAAAATAACATATTAGGGGTGCGAAATTGGCCAATTTTGTCGATTTGACCACCCCTACGATGGATTGCAAATAAATCTGGCTAAGGATTCGTGTTCAGCGACTCAAAAAACCTCCTGGGTGCACTCGAAATGCCAAAATACCTTTTTTTGTAGAAAATGCAATTCAAGACTTGGAGATTCCGGCCATTTTCGCCCCCAATGGGTGGGGTTGAGATTCCCAAGAGGTTTTAAGGTGTATGAATGATCCTGAGAACATCCTGAAGCTAATGCAAAGAAACATTTTTGATTCGAACTTACATGTTTTTTTTTTCCGGTTCATAGCCTGGACTAACCATTGGCAAACTCTGACCATTCACTCATCACTACCGCCTGTCTCTATATCACTCCACGAACCAACCCAACACCTCCACGCACAGTTTAGCATTATAACTGGGACTGTCTTCGCATCTTTTTCTCAGTATCCTTAGAGAAGCGTATGTTTTGAACCTGATGACCCAATGCAATGTGCCATAGAGATCTCGGATATTATCAGGCTAGGAATGGAAACTTACATACCGCATACCAACAAATCACCCTCATTTGTTGAACGTTGGTTCAATAAAATCTTTTCTAGGGCCGTCGGTTCAAAACAACCAGCATACCGTCGTTGGCGCGGTAATCCATATCTGAAGACCAGAACAGAATATGTTGAAGCCAGACAATAAACGTTTCGTAAGATAAGATCAAAGCTTATAGAATGTCCGAATGGTTCACGTTCGTTTTGGACTTTCGCCAAAGCAATTGGTAGGAATTTGAGTTCCAGTTCATTCCCTCTTCTAACCAAAGATGATGGCACACTGACTACTAATCCACAAGAAAAAACCAACCTTTTTGCTGTGGAATGTTTGCAGCAAATTCAACTTTGAGTCCACAAAGAAAGGACCCTCCTAATATTGCTGCCATTGGTAGCCATATGCCTGAAATTGTCTTTTGTTAGTGCACAATTAGGCGCATTCTGCTTGATCTCAATACCAAAAAGTCTATGGTGCCAGACGGAATTCCATCTGTCGTTCTCAAGGAATGTGTGCCTGAATTAACACCAGTTCTCTGTACTAGCTGTACCATTGGATATCGCATTTGACCGAGAATGGCACCAAAGCCTTCTTGGAAAACTTCCGTCATATGGTTTGTCGCCTCATATTTGTCGCGTATTATCGAGTTTCCTCTCAGATAGATCGCTCCTTGTGGTGGCTGACGGACTCTCCTCCGATACAATGGCTATTAACGCTGGTGTTCCACAGTGACCTGTCTAGGCACCAACTTTGTTTCTGGTTCATATAAACGATCTGCAGAAAGTAAACAGCTGTCCCGTCCACACTTGAGAGAGAACTATATGGTCCGGTTGAGTCCGGGAGTAGATTCAGCAAGCAACGTCCTTTTCGTGGGTTTCGAGATAAGTAACACCAAGGGTCCAGGGCGAAACCAACAGTTGCCACTACAAAAGATCCGGTAAACTGTGCACCACATACAGTTCACCACTAAAACCATGATACCATGCCTTCCTATTCCAGAACTTCAGAGTATGGAGCTCTCTGGTCGAAACGGATTCACGGCCGTGGTAGACATATGTGGTAGGCTATTTTAACGAAGCCGAACGGTGACTCGTTAAACGTTCCTGGTAAAACAGGTAACACGAGGAGGTGGAGTTGACTATAGCCCAGAAGGGGCAATAATATAAGTCTAGCAAGCAAGCGCCCGTAGTGGGTCCGTTTTAAAAAATGCTGCCTCTACATGGGTAATTGTTGCACTACATGGCTTTCCCCCAAAAGTCCGGTTACTGTGACTTCGTACCCTATAGGTTCTAGGCAATGGATTCGAGGCCGTGACAAAGATATGTCGTAGACCGATGATAAGAGGTCGACGGTTACTCGTCCAACGAAAGCCTAAACCATTAACGCCAGTAGGCTGGGGGAGAGGGGCCCAGACGGTTCAAAAGACTGTCTCCTATCCAAGAAAGGCGTTGGTCTCTGCCGGCTGGTGGTTGAAAGCCACATGCTGGCTAGCGGGTACTGGAGAGTAACTTGTTACAATCCTTCACCTTCGACGGGTGAGCTCAGCTCGGGCATTGACACTGCAGAGCCAGTAGGGACTTGTATAGGGTCCCGCTCCGACCAGTGAGGTTCTGGGAATTTATTTCCAGCACATACTAGCAGGTAGGTGTCATCCTACCGCGCTGATTAGGCGTGATCCCAATCCCTCGCCCATGGGGGCAGTGCGGTTGAGCCCTCGGGGCAGGCACTTTACGATAAACGAATATCTGGACATCTGTCCCGTCCACAGCTTTCCAGATGATGGTACACTTCATATCGCTGTCTCATGAAGAGTCTGGCACCAAACCCTTCTTGAGAAACTTCCGTCATATGTCTCGACGCCTCAACTTTATCGCTTACTATCGAGTTTTCGTTCAGATAGATCATGTGGTGGTTGACGGAGTATCCCCCGATACAATGAATATCAACGCTGGTGTTCCACAGGGATCTGTCTTGGTCCCAACTTTGTTTCTGCTCCATATCATCGATCTGTTGGAAGTGACCACCTATTCTGTCCACAGCTTTGCCGATGATGGTAAACTTAATACCGCTTTATCATCAGGAGCCCCTATACCATCCAATGAAGCCAGAAGATCGAGATAGGGATTAGTGATCTGATAATCTAGTAGAGTTTAATGTAACCAAGACTCAAGCTTGCTTCTTCTCCAGGAAGGCGAATCCCACAGTCCCTAATATAATGATGTCAGGTACGACTATTCCCATGATGTCTTCTCCATAACAATGCTCGGGATCACCACCAACAGCACCTTGGAACGATCATGTGAGGTCCATTGCGAAAACTGCTTCGCAAAAACTTGGCTATCTATTCCGTGCCAAGAGCTACTTCACATCCCAGCAGCTCATAATCTATAAAGCACAGATTCGACCTGTTTACATGTTTGAAGTTCGGCTCCCAAATAAACGCCGAAGCTCTTGGATTCTATCCAGAAGAGAGCTTACAAATTCATTGACCTCTCTAGAACATCGTAGAATAGTGGGAGATCTCTCCCTTTTCTATAGATATTTCCATGGTCGGTGTTCATCAGGAATCTTGTCTGTTGTTCCACCACGAGAGATTCCAGATAGACGGATTAGACAAGCTCAAACTAGTCAATAGGACAGCGTTCTTGTCTCCACATCAAGTGGTATTTTTGACATCCATCTTCAGTTGGTACGATGAAATTATAGTATTTTATTGAAACATAAAGACAACAGTGTTTTTCTGGATATATCCGCAAAAATCCGTAAAATAGACCACCACGGCCAAAGGACATAACTTTTTCCAATTGTTATAGTTTTTGGCACAACTACAGTCTAGCTCCTTTCGACCGATAGCCTCTACTTTTTAAACGTACTTGTCGGCTACGCTATTAATGTATAGATAGAATTGGCTTTTGTGAACGCATATATTAATAATTCGAATAAACTTTCAATATAATGACAAAGGATAAACTATATTTTCGGTTCCTACGAGTGAGGGAAGTCACGAATGAATTGGATGCAGCGTTTTGGCGAATCAAGGAATTCCCTCCCCCTTCACTTACCACCTGAGATTTATCTGCCTCCAACTTATCTTTCTTTGGATATTAATCCACATTTGTCAATCCAAATCCACACGTAAATTATCACACACCCGTACATAAGCTGTAGCCACTGCAAACTTTATGGTTTATTATCTTTACAGAGAAGAAATTGGAAATCCCAACAAGAAAAGAAATATCACCCCATCAATGATACTCACAGAGACACCATCAAAAACAATTTGGTCGATACGTAAGTTCATTCATAATCATCTGACTTGTTGTAAATTCATTATTTCTTTTACAGATCCAAACGAATTAACGAAATGATCGACGAAATAAAAGAATATAAGATCCAGCTACATTTAAAATGATTGTTATAAATATTATTGTAGTCAATGTCAAGACATATTTTCTGTATTTTTTAATAAAGAAGTTCATTCTGATTGATTCGATTCTTCCTCTCCCCCTCTTCATTCTTAAATTGTTTGACAATTTCCTAGAGAAACGATATTCTGGTTCTTGAAGTTAGTTTTAACACTGTTGAATCGAATTTTAAGTGTACAGTTAAAAGACGCCTCTTTTGACTTTGTCGCTGCCATCTCTTGACCGGTAGCTCAACTACGCAATTGCAGAAACCTGTAATGTTGATCGTTACAGATTCCTGTAAACCGGAAGTTCATCTACCAACCGACAGATGCCACCAGCAGTTACTATCAACCCGTACATCCTGTGATAAAAATTATATATACAAGTATTGTAATTTGGGAAAGAGGGCGGGGTGCCAGAGTTGGACGCTACGATTCTCATTCTCCCCCTCTTCATTCTTAAATTGTTTAGACAATTTTCTAGGAAAACGATATTCTGGTTCTTGAAGTAAGTTGTAACATTGTTGAAAAGAAATTTATGTGTACAGTAAAAGACGCATTTTTTTATTTTGTCGCTGCCATCTCTTAGCCGGTAGCTCAACTACGCAATTACAGAAACCTGTAATGTTGATCGTTACAGATTCCTGTAAACCGGAAGTTCGTCTACCAACCGACAGATGCCACCAGCAGTTACTATCAACCCGTACATCCTGTGATAAAAATTATATATACAAGTATTGTAATTTGGGAAAGGGGGTGGGGTGCCAGAGTAGGACGCTACTCTCATTCTCCCCCTCTTCATTCTTAAATTGTTTAGACAATTTTCTAGGAAAACGGTATTCTGGTTCTTGAAGTAAGTTGTAACATTGTTGAAAAGAAATTTATGTGTACAGCAAAAGACGCATCTTTTGATTTTGTCGCTGCCATCTCTTGACCGGTAGCTCAACTACGCAATTACAGAAACCTGTAATGTTGATCGTTACAGATTCCGGTGAACAGGGAAATTACAGAAACCTGTAATGTTGATCGTTACAGATTCCTGTAAACCGGAAGTTCATCTACCAACCGACAGATGCCACCAGCAGTTACTATCAACCCGTACATCCTGTGATAAAAATTATATATACAAGTATTGTAATTTGGGAAAGGGGGCGGGGTGCCAGAATTGGACGCTACGATTCTCATTCTCTCCCTCTTCATTCTTAAATTGTTTAGACAATTTTCTAGGAAAACGATATTCTGGTTCTTGAAGTAAGTTGTAACATTGTTGAAAAGAAATTTATGTGTACAGCAAAAGACGCATCTTTTGATTTTGCCGCTGCCATCTCTTGACCGGTAGCTCAACTACGCAATTACAGAAACCTGTAATGTTGATCGTTACAGATTCCGGTGAACAGGGAAATTACAGAAACCTGTAATGTTGAACGTTACAGATTCCTGTAAACCGGAATTTCGGCATCTACCAACAGATGCCACCAGCAGTTTCTATAAGCCCGTACATCCTGTTAGAAAAATTATATATACAAGGATTGGTATTTAGGGAACAGGGTGGGGCTTAGAAAGAGTTTACTTTGATCCACTCTTCATTCTTAAATTGTTTAACAATTTCATCAGAAAACGATATTCTGGTTCTTGAACCAAGGCAACAACGAGAATATCGATTTCTTCCGAAATTGTTCTGGGTTAAATGTTCAAATCAATAGGTAATTCAACAATTTATTTAAAAATTTTGTCAATTTACAAATGTGGAAAAATTGTCTTAATGTTATCACGAAATATAGCATCGGTACATGAAGTTACTCCTCATTAGGGATGTGCGATACACTCGAGAGTATCGATATAAGGTATCGATACGGATCGGAACGTAAAATATCCATACAGTAAAATATCGTGAGTTGAAGGATCGATACTCGAAATATCGATACCTAACGATCCGGGATTTTCAGGTTAAGTGAAAAATTGGATAAAATACTCCCCATTATAATCAAGAGAGGAGAATGGAGGAACAAAAAAACACAATTGGTTTGTTTAATTCATTTGTGATTATCACAAACAAAAGTGAAAAAAGTAACCTAATTTAGTAACAGACTAAAGTAAAATACATATTCTAATTTAAATGTCCCACATATTTAATTGTAAAGAAATAGCCATTTTGACAATCTTTCACCAGTCAGCCTATTCCGGCTTTGCGCTATTATATGTTCATCCTTAGAAAACAGGGGCTCAGATGGAACAGACGTGCCAACCACTATATATAAATACATATTTTATGACAATTTCTCGTAATAAACTTTTTTCTGGAGATTGAATCCAGAATTTTATTCCATCAGTATTAATATTGATTATTGGATAATTCAAGTAAACCTTCAAGTCCAAGTAAAGCCCACCCTCCCGATTATCAATTCCAGTCATTTGTTATTTCATAACTAATTCGTTATGAAAAGACCAAACATACTTTGTTGTCCTTTCGGAATTTTGGCTTTCCTGCAGGTCAGCCTCATCCACAACATTGTTTCTGTTGATAGTGCTTGGGTACAAAAACTGTTTATAATATTAATTGTGCACACGCACCGACCGATCCGGGAAGATGGCGATACGTACTAAATAAGTATCGATACACAATATATCGAAGAGTAAAGTATCGATACAAAATATCGTGTATCGCTTCTAATAGGATCGATACTTCTGAGTATCGATACAGTATCGAACATCCCTAATAGGTATTCAACAATTTATTTAAAAATTTTGTCAATTTACAAATGTGGAAAAACTGTCTTAATATTATCACGAAATATAGCATCGGTACATGAAGTTACTCCTCATTGAACAGGATTTGTTTTTATTATCTCCTGATAATGATAAATAATCCAATTTTACTCGTTAGCGACGAAGATATGATAACATAATGATTTAACTGTAATACAATAATTTTCAATTAGAGAGTAAACATTAATAACTAATTAACCAGTGGTCCCCAAAAGTATTTGCTTATCCTATTCTCGTCTTCGGTGAGGAAAAAATCTCGACCATGTTTTACAAATTCTTTACAAGTGACTTTTCCATCTCCATTGGAATCAATAGCTCTGAACGCCAAAATTGCATCAGCTTCGGGCAAACCGAGACACTCGAAGAATAATTTATATTCTTCTATGGTAATTTTACCGGATTTGTCCTTGTCGACAGCCTGAGAACAGATATAATGTGTTATAGAGGTATAACTTTTCGGAAATGTGAATGTAACATTTGCAGGAGGTTAATGACAATGGATTTTTGTAAGGTTTCCAAATGAATACTTACTGAATTTCGAAAAAACAATTCCCTTGTATTTGAACGCCCAAAAACATTCAAGGTTGTAAATAATACAATCATTTCTAAATATCATATGAACCAGAATTGATGTGGCAAATAATCAATAAATGACCCCTAAGGGGAAACATGAGGCATTGGTGTCACTATAGTTACGCTGAATTTAAATAGAATTCCTTACTCCAAGGTGTTGGAGCACCAACTATCTGTTAAACGATAGAAGCCGGACAACGAACTTTATATCTCTGGACATCTCGATAATTATTCAATGGAAATCAAGAAATCTAATCCAATTCAACGCCTCCAAAAGTCAGTTATACCCCATCAATATGAACGTTCTCTACCAACCAGAGTGAATTGTTCCTCTTGGGAACCTCAACCCCACTCATTGGGGGCGAAAATGGCCCGAAATCTCCAAGTCTTGAATTGTATTTTCTACAAATAAAGGTATTTTGGCATTTCGTGTGCACCTAGGGTTTTTTTTGGGTCGCTGAACACGAATCCGTAGCCAGATTTACTTGCAATCCATCGTAGGGGTGGTAAAATCGACGAAATTGGCCAAGTTTGCATCCCTACGTGTTATTTTGCAATTTACGTGTTTTAGGCATTTCGAATGCATCAAGGAAGTTTTTTTGGTCGCTGAATACGATTCCGAAGCCAGATTTACTCGAATATCATCGTAGGGGTGGGAAATTTACAAAAATGGCTAATTTGACACGCTTCTAAATTTTTATTATTTTTGCATTTAAAATTACTCCGGAGTAAACCTGGCTTCGGAATCGTATTCAGCGACCCAAAAAACCTTCTTGGTGCATTCGAAATGCCAAAAACACGTAAACTGCAAACTAACATATTAGGGGTGCGAAATTGGCCAATTTTCTCGATTTGACCACCCCTACGATGGATTGTAAGTAAATCTGGCTGCGGATTCGTGTTCAGCGACCCAAAAAACCTACTAGGTACACTCGAAATGACAAAATACCTTTTTTTGTTGAAAATACAATTCAAGACTTGGAGATTTCGTGCCATTTTCGCCCCGATGGGTGAGGTTGGGGTTCCCAAGAGGTTTTAAGGTGTATGAATGACCCTGAGTACCTACTGAAGCTAATGCAAAAAAAATTTTTGGTTCGAAGTTACATGTTTTTTTTTTAATTATAGCTAAAATCCCACAGTCTGGACTAACAATAGCCACATCACCAAAATCCAGGAATCCTGTTTTAAACCAGAAAGTGCTTCTCGTCTGCTAATGTACTCACTCAAAGAGATTCAAATTTGACCAAGATAAGAGTATTGTACCTCCATATGCTGCGCAGCACTTTTGCAACTCTCAAACTACTGTAATGTCCGAAAGAGGTTCTGCTCGTATGCACCCTTATTCCAGGCAAACTCGAGACTTTAGAACATCGCATTCCGCACTTATTCCCAGCGCCTCCCGATTGTGGAACTCTCTGTCCCACATGCGGTATTCCCCATTGCTCCCTATCTCCAACTATTTAAAAATCGCGTAAATAAGCTTCCACTTATCTCCCCTTTAAGATATACGGTACTCCTGTCGTATTTAGGCTTTGCCTTTGTGGAAACCGTAGGATGTTCCAAGATAAAACATATGGATGCTGCACTGGGTCAAGAAGAGAACGTTGTTGGATATCGGAGGAGCTGGCTAATTGACGGTTGTACTGACAGTGAACGAATCAATTGGAAACACGGGTTTCCGGTCCGCGATATAAGCGTATCTCTGTGCAAAAGTAATTGACACGGGTATGGGAGGGCGGATCTGTGAAGGAGTTGAATTGAGCGGATTTCAAAGTCAAGCCTCAGCTCGACCGTTTCGAAAATAGAATTCTCACAATTTTCAAGGTGCTTTGATACCAAATAAGTATCTAATGTGACTTACTTTGAATAAATACGGCAAGAAAGAATGGGCCCTTCGTACTAGACTCTTGTCGTTGAGAACGTGATGCATGTCTTCCAAATATTGTTCCACTGTAACCAGATTGTACGGTGTTATTTCACCCCATCTTTTTTCCCATAAATCCTGAAACATATTGAGAAATGAAAATTTCGTTAACTCATACAGGAAGGCGAGAAATAATAATTTATTGCGGGATTATTTCACGCAGTACCATCCGTCTTAGTACCATCACAAAGAACTAAAAACCAAACGACTGTGAGTCGTGTATTTTATCAGAATGGACATAACATTTGCCCTTACTATTGAATCACGTAAATTCTCAAACGATGAAGAGTAGAATGCTTACGTTACAGAGGTCCTTTCCGGCGTATTTTCTTTAAATTGCAGTTATATCATTCTAGCGTGACTATAAACAAATGTTTCCAAAAGGCTGCATTTATGGAAACGTAGTTTCAACAATATTTGATTCAACCAAAATACGCGAATATAATTGATTGATTTTATTCTACAGTTCGAAGGAAAGTGGTGCACGGAAGGGGCATTGTTATAAAAAAATTTGTAAAAGAGGAATAAATAACGTTTCATGGAGATCCAACTGCAATATATAGTTCTGATTTTTTTGGCGAAAAACATCTGAACTGTTATGGAATGATGAAAATATAGATTGCCTTTTCACCCAAACGGTCTCACAGGGAGCTTCATCCTTACCAAGACCGAAATGTGTGAAGGAAAACAATCGGAGAGCCATCGAATATGAGCAGATCCACATATTGACAGACAGTCAGGCTGCGCACTTAAGGCAATGAGAAGTCAGGAAGTGACATCCCGTCTGGTATGGGCATGCGAAAAATAAACTTGTAGAACCGAAACCGCGTTAAGCTGATCTGGGTGCCGAGACATCAGGGAACGACAAGCAACGAAAAAGATTCAGATTCAGAACAGACCACGGGGGTACCAAAACGTGCAGCAGGAAGGTCTATAGAAGATTGGATCATGGAAAACCACAAAGAATACTGGGAAAAAATCCCAGGAAACGAACATGGGAAGAAATACATCAAAGCCCCGTGTAACAAAAGAACGACAAGCTATTAGCACTAAATAGGGAAAAATAAATCGTAACATGCGCCAGTGAAAGGGCACCTAAACAAAATGGGATTGTACAATGGCGACCTGACATGCAGACTTTGCGGTAAGGATACAGAAACAGGGACACACATATTGTGTAAATGCGAGGCACTGGATCGCAAAAGACAGTCAATTTTTGGAAAGTCTAACGGCGAACCAGAATCATACAGTTCCCACCCAGTAAGGGACTCTTACAAGGTACAACAAATAGTCGAATGGATACCGTAAAGAAACAAAACAAAGGCGAGAAACAATGGGCCAGCAGGCCCTAGTGTCATCGGAGGCAATAGCCGGACAAGCCAAGATGAGGCTTTTGAAGAAGATGACATTTCACTCAGTCAGTTGTCCTCTCTCTTAAAGAAATACGCCAGGAAATCTAGAGCTGGGAAAATATGTCTCAATCTATTCAGAACTCTTAGCAGAGAAGCCAGATTTCGATTTGCAGGAAATAATTCAGGAATTCACTGACAAAGAAGGCAAAACCGACCCTATTGCAGATGAAGACTGTGAAAATGACTAAGACGAAGAGATTTTGTGTTCATCTGTACAAAATATGAGTGAAGTTTGTGAAAAACTGAAGGACTCACAAAATTTTTAAGCTATTGCATATAGCTTTTATCGCGGGCTTTGAGCGCGGTGACCGAATCAAGAAATAACGTAACGGATAAACCTAAGACCTAAACACCTAACATGTGTCAAATTAATTAATTAATTTGAAGTTTCTAAAAGTGAGAAATGTCTATATCTTATACGAATGTTATAACACTCTAGCACTTTAGACTCCGGGATTTTCACGTGGCCTATCGAAATTAGAAGGTTCGAATTATCTAAAAACATAATTGCATGAACTCCAGACGTCCTATGTAATTAGCAACGAACGAAATCATTTTGACATATGCCTCGAGGAGCTTGCTACGGGTCAGTTAGAGTTTATACGATAGACGCGCGTAGCAGAGACCTGAGAGTACCTGTTTCTATTAAGCTATTGCATATAGCTTTTATCGCGGGCTTTGAGCGCGGCGACCGAATCAAGAAATTCCGTAACGAAAAATAACAGGAAATCGTTTATGTTGCGCTCTCTCGGGTGATTAATATCGAAAAATTGTATATCACGACAAAAAACGATAATTCTATATTCAAGTTTTATAATAATCGAAGGCAAGCTGCATCGGCTGCATCTTTGTTGCAAGAATTCAAAAGACTGCCTTTAAATAGTGTTCAGACGACAGCTCAAAGTGTCTTAGATTTCATTAGTAATAGAAATGGCATTTCAATAATGACTTTCAATTGCCAAAGTCTAAATAGTCACAAATACGATTTACAAGATTCAGTTACGAGACAAACAAATGTGTTACTTCTTACCGAATCTTGCATGGCGCATGGTAATCCGATTGAAATACCTAATTTCAAATGTATTGTTCAATTCAAACGAGATACTGTTCCAAAAGGTGGGGTAGCTATTTACCAAAATAAAAATGATGTAACTAATATTATGACTCCGAATATTGAAATAAATATTGCACACGTTAGCGATGTTAATGTTAGGCGCTCATTTGTTGGAGATATTTGTGCGTGCTTATGCAAACTTAGAAATGGCCTACACATAGTCATGGTAGCAATTTACATTTCTCCGAATCCAAAATTGGACGAGATAGAGCATTTTATTCATCGCACTTTACTGGAGTACACTGAAGAGGGTCGAAAATACTTGGTACAAATGGTAATAAATTTCCACTTATCTTGGCTGGCGATTTCAACATCAACTTCGCTGATAAAAAATCAGAGCGGTTGACAACTTTTCTTTCGGAAAAATTGAATTTGAAAATGAATAATGATCCACAAGAATCCACAAAATATGGTTGTCTTTCATCGGCATTCTGCTTGATTTCAATACCAAAAATTCTATGGGGCCAGACGAAATTACACTAGTCGTTCTCAAGGAATGTGCACCTGAATTAACACCAGTTTGCTGCAGATTGTTCAATCTTTCATACAAACTTGGTGTTTCCTTCCAGCTGGAAGACAGCTAGAGTCCAATCAAGTGCAAAAAAATGAAAGAAGGCCCTTCCTAATAATTATAGACCCAGTGCACAATTATCTGCGATCTCTAAAGTGATGAAGAGCTCATCCAATACCTAGAGAACTCCAAAATCGTGAATGACCCAATATGGCTTTCGTCAGCAAAGATCAAGAGGATAGTGCAGTCTGTCTACGGATTTGGACCCTTAAGTAGAGATACAAAAGTATGTAAAAAATCAGAAATTTTGCGTAGAATTCAATAAACCAAAATACAAATAACTGGCACCTCGGGGGCCCATAGTAGATTGGGCCCAAAGTTGGCCAAAAACTGTTTTTTCCATTTTCCTCTGTCATGGTGCCATAAATTGAAAAAAAGTTGTAGAACTATTAAATACGGATCGATCTGTAGAAATCCGATTTCAAAAAATTCGAAAATAAATTATTTATTTGCGAAAAACCGTTAAAAATCGCGTTTTTTTGAAACGCTCATATCTTCGTGAAAACGAATCATTTTTTCACGAAACTTAATGAAAGTGTAGCTCTCCACTAACTAAAAAAGATCGTTTTCAAAAAATTCAAAAATATTATAAACTTTTTGCAAAAATTGATTTTTTCGAAAAAATTACGTTTTTTTTTAATCTCGATAGCTCATACACGCTTTCATATTTAGAGTCAATTTTGAGCTTAAAATTTTCTTTTTATTTATTGCGCGGTTTTGAAATTGATCGTTAATATGCGAAAAATTGGTTGATAAATCCTACAACTACAACATTTCAAGAATATTTCAAGCTCAAAATTGACTAGATATGAAACGTGTATGAGCTATCGAGATTTTGAAAAACTTGGGGATCCCTAGCTGTGTCCTTGGAGATTTAAAGAGCATTTGACCGAGTTTTCACTCAGACAACAGATCCCTCCATGTGGTGGTTGACGGAGAATCCTCCTCGGGATCGCCACAAACAGCACCCTTCCATGGGAAGATCGTGTGAGGTCCATTGCGAAAACCGCTTCATAAAAACTTGGTTTTCTATTCCGTGCCAAGAGCTATTTTACATCCCAGCACCTCCTCATTATCTACAAAGCACATATTCGACCTGTCCTGGAGTACAAACATATGCTGAAGTTCTTGGATCCTATCTATCCGGAAGAGAGCTATTCGTTTGATTGATGAACATCGTAGAAAGATGAGCGTTATCTTCCTTTTCTATTGATATTTCCATTGTCAGGGTTATTCCACCACGAGAGATTCCAGATAAGCAGACTAGACGAGCTCAAACTGGTCACCCCTTCATTGTCAAGCTCGAGACCTACCAAGCTTCATTTTTCTATCGCATAGCGAAATTGTGGAACTCTTTACCTAGTGAGGTCTTTCCCTATACCTATAACCTCCAAACCTTCAAAATAATCCTCTCCCTACATTCCACTGCTGGCTCACACGATATTCTTAGAACACTATAGGTGTAGTCAAATTATATAAAAAAAACTGAAGTTGAAGTTGAGTAGTTTATTCAGTTTAAACAAGAATCCAACATTTTTCGGCGTTTAGTATTGGAAGAAATCATTCAAAAAATGTATATGAATATGGGTATATTATTTATAGTTGAAGTTATAATTTTAATTGTGTTTGAATACCGCCTGAAGAAACTGGAGTAACGGAAGTTACAAATAAAAGTGATATCAACATAGTAGTGTTTAATTTTACAATATGGATCAAAGTATATCATTTTTCAATTGCATTTCTTAACACTGTTTTTCAGGATAAATTCTAGGATAAAAGTGATTTTGAACAATTGCCCATAGCCTAATTTTCATGTAATAAAAACTAACCTTGAGCAAATCCCTGAATTCCTTGGTGTGTTTGCCGCTCAGATGTCCTAGATTGACGAACCTGTCGGCCAAAAGTTTGAAATCTTCAAACGAAATTACACCATCTTTATTTACGTCTAAAATTGCATGGAAAGTCCGGATTTTTCTCCTCCAAAACGAAGATTCTCCCTAAAGAAATTCCAAATAAGTCACCATAGTTTACATTCATTGTTCATCAAATATAAATTCTCAATCGCTTCTTTTCGATATTGATTAAAGAATAATTTGTTTTTTGATGGAATGTGTTCACACATCAGAAATTGCACACATGGACTTACCCGGTGTCCCAGAACGTCCAAGTCGCTATCCGATTCAGATTCTGAAGAATATTCCCTGCCATGCTGATGTTTGACGTGCTTGCTGTAGTCTCGGAAAGGTTGCTTCGTCAGCGACACATTCAACAGAGGAATGTGATTTGTTGTATCAATCTAAAAGTTTAAATATACCTGCAATATTCGTATCGTCCATATATAGTGAATGTGAGGATAGCTTATCCGTTTTGAATGAGGATAAAACGTAACAACGACGGCAATTTTTTTTATAATTATTCAAAATTTTATTTATGCATTTTACAACCATAATAACAATAATATCGTAGATAAAAGCCAAAAAAAAAGCCGAATAATCCCCCAAACTCGACATTTTGGCCAATTTCGTATATTTTTGTTTATAAATAATTTGTTTATAACATTTCAAAAATTTATTTATGCATTTAACGACCATAATAACAATGATATCGTAATTAAAAGCCAAAAAAAAGCCGAATAATCCCCCAAACTCGACATTTTGGCCAATTTCGTATATTTTTGTTTATAAATAATTTGTTTATAACATTTCAAAAATTTATTTATGCATTTAACGACCATAATAACAATGATATCGTAATTAAAAGCAAAAAAAAAAGCCGAATAATCCCCCAAACTCAACATTTTGGCCAAATACATATATTTATTTATAAATAATTTGTTTATAAGATTTCAAAAATTTATTTATGCATTTAACGACCATAATAACAATGATATCGTAATTAAAAGCCAAAAAAAAGCCGAATTATCCCCCAAACTCGACGTTTTGGCCAATTTCGTATATTTTTGTTTATAACATTTCAAAAATGTATTTATGCATTTAACGACCATAACAATGATATCGTAATTAAAAGCCAAAAAAAAAGCCGAATAATCCCCCAAACTCGACATTTTGACCAATTTCGTATATTTTTGTTTATAACATTTCAAAAATGTATTTATGCATTTAACGACCATAACAATGATATCGTAATTAAAAGCCAAAAAAAAAGCCGAATAATCCCCCAAACTCAACATTTTGGACAAATTCGTATATTTATTTATAATTTGTTTCTAAAATTTCAAAAATTTATTTATGCATTTAACGACCATAATAACAATAATATCGTAATTAAAAGACAAAAATAAGCTGAAAATGACCCCAAACTCGACATTTTGGCCAAATTTGTATATTTGTTGATAAATAATTTCTTTATAACAATTCAAAAACCTTTTTTATGCATTTAACGACCATAATAACAATAATATCGTAATTAAACGGCAAAAATAAGCCGAAAATGACCCCAAACTCGACAGTTTGGCCAAATTCGTATATTTGTTAATAAATGTAATTTGTTTACAACCAATTTGTGGGTATACATTCTCCCGATATTGACGATAAAATCGAACTCAGAAGACCAAAATTAGCCCCAAACTCAGAGTTTTGGTCGAGTTCGTCTATTTGTTAATAAAAAGATTGTTTATTAATTGTTTATAACAAATGAAGTTAATTCAACTACTTGTTCAACTATTTCCATATGTTCATTGACCAAAAATCTTGGTCTTTACACGATCAAAAACGGGCAAATTTAGCATGTTCCAGAAATTTTTATGTAATCTCATAAATAATTGAATTTTTAATTTATTGTTAAAAAATTTGCGCAACAGTATTTTTAGTATATAAAGGCATTGTTTCTTATTTATAGTGTTATAGTGTATCCAAATTGTGAACTCTTTTATAGTTTATTAGTGACGTTGACTTTCCGGTCGGGTGAATTCAACCAAATATTTCCTGATTAAAAATACATTTTCGTTCCCTTGAAGATTGTTTGTCAATAAACGTTTTATGAAAATTCATTAAAAGTTATACATTTCAGAACGCGAAAATAGATAAACTAATTTTCTCTGCAAAACAATGATGGTTAAAATCAGAAATCAGTAACAATTATCATAAACTAGATCATTTACAACTTTTAGTATATAATTTACATTGAAAACTGATTTTGAAACATCATACGAATTCGAGACCTTTTATCCTGAATAAAATAAACCAATAGAAAAATTAAATCAATCAACAATAAATTTCAACAATTTTTACGAAAAACTCCTAGAGAAGGAACTAAGAATATTAACATTATTCACAATAAAACCGATATTAAATTCTTCCCTAAAAGCAGAGTTTACTCTAATGATAGCGACTTGGCACCTGAAAGGTCCTCGGTACTTTAACAATATTTTTAGTAGATAAGGTAATTATTTCTTAATTTTTACTATTGTTGGTTCGTTAAAAATAGTTCAACGGAATTTCATGTTTCCCAGTTATTATGACAACTGAGACATCCAGATACCCTGAATATTATACGATAACGTTCTGCGTAAAAATAAATTATACAGGGTGAGTCAGTTTTTTGTAGACAAACTGCAACAGAAGATAGAACAAGTGTTTTTAAGAAGAAAAGTTCCTATAAACATATGCCGTAGAAGGCTTCGTTTTCGAGATACAGGGTGTTGAAACTGAAAAAAATTTTCGTTTTTTGCGAATATCTCCGGAATATGCTATGTTCTGTGCGATAAAAAAAATTTTTACTCTTAATTGGTGAAGATTTTGAAGGGGTAGTGGGTGTTTGTCTCCCCAACTTCTACGCCACTGAAAAAAGTACGGTTTTGAGACAACCATTTGAACCGCCAATGTCTTCTACACAAAAAAGGTACTCTTGGTCATAAGCTCTAAAGTTGACCGTTTTCGAGAAAAATCAACTTTTATGTTGAAAAACATGGTCAATTCTTACTAATTAAACAAAATTTATTCAAACGTTAGAACAAGTAACAAAACCAAAGGATTGACCATGTTTTTCAACAAAAAAGTTAATTTTTCTCGAAAACGGTCACCTTTAGAGCTTATGACCAAGAGTATCTTTTTTGTGTAGAAGACATTGGCGGTTCAAATGGTTGTCTCAAAACCGTACTTTTTTCAGTGGCGTAGAAGTTGGGGAGAAAAACACCCACTACCCCTTCGAAATCTTCACCAATTAAGACTAAAAAAAAATTTTTTAACGCACAGAACATAGCTTACTATGAGTAGAGAATGCTTACAAAAGCTGTTTTCTGTACGATAAACGGTTCGCAAAAAACGAAATTTTTTTTCAATTTCAAAATCTCGAAAACGAAGCCTTCTACGACATATGTTTATAGGAACTTTTCTCTATAAAAACATCTGTTCTATCTCCTGTTGAAGTTTGTCTACAAAAAACTGACTCACCCTGTATATTGAGTTAATAAATATGCAATTAATAGTAGTAATTTTCGGTAAAATATTCTTCAAATCCTTGCTCTTCAAACAAGTTGAAGAGAGAGAGAGAGAGCAAACAAAGATTCCCCTGATTGAATGTAAACAATATGATCAAGGACTCGATAAATGGGTCAACTAACTGTGAACGTGCAATGTCGTGAGTAGTTAGAAAAGCGTTAGCTTTTAGATGTATAAATAAACACTAATTTCAACAACTACATTTGATTTAAGATAAAAATAAACCACTCAATTATAATTTAGAGAATTGTATCATCGACTGTTTAGTTCAGTCAGTGGAGCATTTTTACTATCAATTTTTTTCGAGTAAATGGATTTTTATGAAACCCCCACTCAAACATTTGAGGGGTTATTGAGTAAAGTTTTGAAACCTATGACAAAGTTGTCAAATAGGAAAAAAAAAGGTATACATAGATTGAACGATGGTTCAATAAAATCGAAAAGAGTAGGGGTAAAAAAACTATCCAAAAATGCAAATATGCAAACATCATATTTTAAAATAATTAGACATCATTTTTAGTTATATAACTTTTCTCCGAAAATAAATAGTAAAAGTGTTGAAGTGACCTATTTCCCAAAAATCTACATATAATTCATACCTGGGTCAAGAAACATTGCAATTGAGACATGTTTGTACGAGAAGGCACAGTAAATATGTCCCTTATTTTAAATAATTAAATACATCTTGAAACTTTTTTGGAATGCTTCAACTATCATTAAGGGAACAAAAAAATGTATCAGTACCAATACATCAGCTGTAACGAGGGACTTTATGGGAATGATTCCACTGGCATTAAGAGAACAAAAAGAAATTGAAGTGAAACAAAATAAACTTTGACATGTAACGAAAAATGACATGAAAGTGTAAGAAAAAAATTGTAGAATAAAAAAAATTGAGAGAAAGAAGTTTCTAATGAAATTAAAAATAGTTTCACTTGTACCGTAAAACAAAATTTATATAGTTGTGGGCTTTTTTAGGTTTTCAGCAATTTAAGCGATGTATCTTCTCATTTGACGCGTTTTGTCTTTCGTCTTCTTCAGAAATTAATTTTTGATTTACATTTGAACTGGAATTTAACAAAATATTTCTATATTAATTAACTATATGCACAATGTGTATTTATGACAAAATTTTCAGTTTATGAGCATTAAACTCAAGTTTCATATTCAAACAAGTATCTGCGTAAATAACTAATTTAATTCGGTGATTATGTACAAAATAAATTAATTTCTCATGAAATACCACAACGTCAAAAGTCTTGGACCCCCTATATATCAAATGATTCGAATAAGCGTATTAATTTCTTTTGATTTTTTAGATTATCATGCCAGGTCGTGAAATTTCTGCGTTTAATCGAGCAAGAATTACTGCTTTACACGATGGAGTGCACTCTAATCATCAGATCTCGAAAATGATCATCTGTTGTGCGAATAGTTCACAGGTACCAAGAATTCGATACAGTGGAAAACAGACCACTTAGTGGACGTCCTCGAACGAAAGGGACGTTTGTTATTTGGTGCAATATGCTTCAGCTCTCAGAACCCACTTTCAGCGTAAGTTTCGTCGTGTTATATCGACAACCACAGTTCGAAGAAGACTCCATCATGCAAATTTACGTGATAGAAGACCATTGCGGGTCCCCACTCTACTTCCAAGACATCGTGAAGCCCCCCGTCTCCGATGGGCGCGAGAGCACAGGGGTTGGCTTTTGCAGCAGTGGAGGTGGGTTTTATTCACAGACGAAACCAGATTTGGACTGGTGACTGGTGATGACGATCGGCAATGAGTCTGGAGAGAACCATATCTTCAACAGCGACTCAATTTTCCCCGGGAAGTTGCTCCCTATCAAGGGGGTACTGTAATGTTTTGGGGAGGAATAATGTTTAGCCGCCGCACCCCATTAATTCGCATTCCACAGAATATGACCAGCCAAATTTACGTCGAACAGGTTATTACGCCCATTATCTATCCCATACGTAACGAATTAGGCGAAAATGTTGTGTTTATGGACGACAACGCCCGACCACATCGCGCAAGAAGGGTGCAGGATACACTTCAAGCAGGACATATCAATAGATTGGATTGGCCAGCTAACTCGCCGGATATCAATCCGATTGAAAACATGTGGGATTACATAAGTAGAGCCATTCACCGTCGAATTAACCCACCTCAGACTGCAGATGAGTTAGTCGTCGCGGCGGTAGAGGAATGGAACAATATTCCACAAGACACTATAAACCGCTTAATTATTTCAATGCACAGACATGTCAACATGTTATTCCAACGTGGAGGAGGCCATACCGACTATTAGTCAGTGTACAACATGTTTCATTACTTTCTTTATTCAATAATTTTTCTCAACAAATTCACACATTTCTTACTTTTTAATTTTCTAAGTATCCCGGTTTGTGTAAAATAATCCTTTCACAAGAAATAGATTGAACAAACAATATACTTTGATAGATATCTTTTGTTTTTCTAACAAAACATTTCATTAACAAGACTGAATGGGTAGCCAAGACTTTTGACGTTTAGTGTATTTGAATTTTCACTTGTTAGAAGTCTGGTTGCAGTTAAATTTAATTGCTAACATGAGGCTCTTGTATTATGTTTCTGTTTGACTCGACTTTCCTGATTTAGTTGCTTTTATATATTTCGATCTTATCGTTGCAGTTTTGATTTTTTTTTTGATGTGTACCATTTCTAAAAATATTCGATTCTTTTCATAATGTTCTTTTTCTATTATATCGAACTGCTCGGAATTGAATTTATGTTTGGTATTTCTCTCATGTTTTTTTTAAAGCTGTTGAGTTTTTTTTTATATTTATGACCTTTGATTCGTTTGTCTAAGTTTTGTTTTGTTTGGCCGATATATATTGTGTCCACAGTTTGTACAGGGAATTTTGTAAATACAATGTGCAATATTATTTTTGGCAATTTTGCTTTTGCTTTTTTGTTTTACAATTTTTCCTTCCATTTTTTGTCATTTATGGTTACATTCCAAAGTTTATTTTGTTTAACTTCAATTCTTTTCGTTCCCTTGAAGCATATTACTCCACAAAAGTTTCACTTTTATCGTTGTTAGATTTGCACTGACGTAATTTTTTTTAATTTCAACACACTATATCTCATAAATGAACCGGTTACGGACCATACTTTGTACGAACTTTTTTTCTTAAATTATCCGAAGAATGAGGTCCTCAAGAATCGGATTGCGATTTTTTGTACGTTTCCTATATTGAGGTAAAGCCTTTCAAAGATTGGCTCAGACAAGTTTTTGTTTCTATTATTTAACACAGAAACATCTATCACAATTGTCATGTGTCATCTTTTTGTATTTCCCGTTCAGTTTAGAAAAAGACGTTGTCCTTGCAAAATTTTGATTACGTCAGTTGTTTTCACCATCTTCATAACCCAGTTATAGATTACAGACAATAAACAAAATGAGTTACAAAGAATCCTTCATCGCAACCAATTTTAGTTTCAGGTTGGAGGAAGTAAACTATTAACAGATAAATTGATATAATATACAACTGAATCGTAAAAGACTAACCACATAATTGCAACAACATTACCAGTGATCACCCTAGTAAATAAGTTTCATTCAGTACCTATATCAAATAAGTTCAATAACCTTCATTGTGTTTTGAAATACATAATATTTAGTATATATGCTGTCAATTGAAATATACTTTCAATAATATTTTACGCCGATTACAATACTTCCCCAGCACTACATATAGAAAGGAAGGACATATGTAATATTTACATGTTTAAATATTACCCCTTCCCTCCCCTTCATCTTACGGTGCCCATCTAACTCCCGCATTTCTGAAATATGCCCTCCTGGTAAAAAGGATGCTAACTGCTATCCTACATACGGGTGGACCCACGGATGGAGAGGGCATGGGGTGCCCCCTTGGAGGGAATCAACTGGAAGTGAAATTTGTACCAATTGCTTTGGCAAAACTCCAAAACGAACGGGAGCCATTCGGGCATTCGATAAGCTTTGATCTTATTTTGGCATTATATGCCTTTTTCGAAACGTTTATTGTTTCATTGCACATATTTCTGGCTTCAACATATTTTGTTCTGGTCTCCAGACAGATGATGGTGATTGGTTGGTATGGGGTATGTAAGTTTCCATTCTTAACCTGATAATATTCGAGATATCTGTGGCCCATTGCGTTGGGTTATCAGATTCAAAACATAGGCTTCTCCAAGGAAACTCCCCTTGGGAACCAGAAATGACCAAAACTTGCCGATTTTCCACCCCCAGAATTGATTTTAAGTTAATCTGACGTCAAAATCGTGATCAGCGACCCAAAAACCCCCTTGGTGGATTTAAAATCCAAAAATGATATATAGTGCTAAAATAATCTAGATGGGTGCAAAAATGGCCAATTTGATCGATTTTGCACCCCCAGAATTGATTTCGGGGGCTTGAGAATCCCACGAATCGAATCCCACAAAAAATTTTCGATTCTGACCTATATGTCTTTTTTTATTCTAGCCGAAATCCTGGCTCATTGCCTGGATTACTAGTTAAAGTTTAAATTCGAAATAATGCGTATAACGACATTTCCTATTCGGGGGCTTTATAATGTTTCAATATGTTACCAACATAAACGTATCGAAGAGTGCGGTTTAAAAGTTATAAAACAAACTGGAAAGTTACAAAATTCTGCGAATGCAACATGTTTCGGCTAATTAATCTTGAAAACCTTGCACTTCAAACAAATTAATAGAAATCCTTTTCATGCAACAAACAAAGATTATAATGATCGAAAGTAAATAATATGCTAATCAAGGACTCCAGAAATGGGTCAACGGTTTACGTGCGGTTGGTATCGTTAAACCAGAAACTTTATGTGCGTTTGAACACGCACATCAGTCGATAGTGTACAAATTTTCAACAAATAGATTCAGTTTTAGATAAATAAAACACTCAATAATGGTCCAGATAGTTTTGTTGACTGCAGATAAGTTCATTGCTAGTTACTCGACGGGTTCAATGTATCTTAAATTAGAAACTATATGTCATTGAGTATTTCGGCATAATTATAATATTAGCATACGGTACACTCGCAATTAAATCTCTCCGTTTGAAAAACCACGTTTTAACAAGAAATAATTAATAACACGGGGGCTCATTCGTCGTGTTAAATAATTAAAAATATTAGTCAATAATTGTCTGACTCAGTTTTGAATGATTTTCTATAATTTGTTATTAATTAAATTTAATTTAATTAAATTGCTCAAAACATTATATTGGGTGTTCCACTAAGGTCGGCTGCTGTATCTGGGAAACTATCCGTCCTACAGCTTTCGGAAAAAATATTCTTAATAAAAGTGACCCTGAGAAGTCTGTTTGAAATATTTCCCCTTTCAAATTTCCCCGCTAGAGGGTAGGGTGTATTTTTAAATCAAAACCGAAAAATGAAAACTCCATAAAATCAATAGGGACGGAATGTTTTGTGAATCGGTTTTAGATTTCTCTATACAATTTCTAAAATGTATCTTTATGACATTTCGACCTAACTCTTGAAATGACGAGTTGGGCGAGGGCGGAATCGTATCGCAGAAAAAGTGCGATAGCTCCCGATTACGTTAGCCGATGTTAGCCAACTTGGTTTTGTTATCAATGCATTAAATCGCTTAATGCTAAGCTGAAAAAATATTCAAGTTTATGTTCATTTTTTTGTTTAGTAACAATTTTTCAACAAAATGAACGATTTACGTTTACGTGATAAATTAATTTATTCTGCTTCATAGTTATAAAAAATATATTATTAGAAAACTGACATTCCCAAACATTGTTTACTGAGTTCAACACTGTCTATGTGTTTTGATAATACACGAATTATGGTGATGGATAAAATTAATTGATAAAAAGACATGTTTGTACATATCAACAGGTGAAACAAGTAAAACCAGATCCGCTTAAAACCGCTACCTCTGTAATGTTCAATATGGCAAAATGAATTCCTCCTAAGTGCCCCGAACTTTGCTTTCAATATCCCAATTAACATTCCGAAATAACATCGAGAAGAAGCTCCAAATAATATCGGTTTTGGAAAGAACGTTGCAGACACGAGAGACAGGTGTTGTTACTTCACGGGGTTTCTAGTGTCGCCTCAAGTTAAATTTCTCACAAAGACATATTGACCTGCCCACAACCCAATAGAAAAGGGAACGATGGTCAAATTGAAATATCGTAACTAGTTTAACCACAGATTTAGAAACGTACAGGAGATTTGAAAGCACCAGACTTTTTTATGAGAAAAGTATCTTGATTCATTCCTTTTTTCTTGTATTTTTGTTTCGGTTATCAACCCTTAATATCATTGAATGGCTATTAGAAGTTAGTTAGGTATTATTTCTTATTTAACAAGAAATTAATATTCAACATGTAGCCATAGGGTCACCTTTATTATCAGAATTTTTTTATCACGTCATTACACTCCTGATAATTCTGATATGGATTTGAATTGAAATGAAATTCTAAATATATAGTCCAGGCTGTGAACCGGGATTTCAGCTATAATAAAAAAAAAAACATGTAAGTTCGAATCAAAAAATTTTTTTTGCATTAGCTTCAGGAGGTCCTCAGGATCATTCATACACCTTCAAACCTCTTGGGAACCCCAACCCCACCCATTGGGGGCGAAAATGGCCCGAAATTTCCAAGTCTTGAATTGTATTTTCTACAAAAAAGGTATTTTGGTATTTCGAGTGCACCTAGGTGGTTTTTTGGATCGCTGAACTCGGATCCGTAGCCAGATTTACTTGCAATGCATCGTAGGGGTGGTCAAATCGACAAAATTGGCCAATTTTGCATCCCTAATATGTTATTTTGCAATTTACGTGTTTTAGGCATTTCGAATGCACCTAGGGGGTTTTTGGGTCGCTGAATACGATTCGGAAGCCAGATTTACTCGAATATCATCGTAGGGGTGAGAAATTTACAAATTTATTATTTTTGCATTTTAAAATTACTTCGGAGTAAATCTGGCTTCGGAATCGTATTCAGCGACCCAAAAAACCCCCTTGGTACATTCGAAATGCCAAAAACACGAAAATTACAAAATAACCTATAGGGGTGCAAAATCCGCCAGTTTCGTCGATTTTACCACCCCTACGATGGATTGCAAGTAAATCTGGCTACGGATGCGTGTTCAGCGACCCAAAAAACCTCCTAGGTGCACTCGAATTGTCAAAATACCTTTTTTTGTAGAAAATACAATTCAAGACTTGGAGATTTCGGGCAATTTCGCCCCAATGGGTGAGGTTGGGTTCCCAAGAGGTTTTAAGGTATATGAATGATCCTGAGAACCTCCTAAGGCAAACGCAAAAAAAATTTTTTGATTCGAACCTACATGTTTTTTTTCCGGTTCGTAGGCTGGACTAATAGACGCACTCAAGTTAGTTATAAATCGACAGCAAATTTCACAAGATTAACGAACATAAATACGGAATATGTCAATAATTTCTGAAAATTCAAATAAGGAAGAGATATTTTGAGCAGAATTAATAATTCAAAGTCAAAGGGCTTAGTCGTCTTCTGGAGCTGCGCCGTTCGCTTTGTCATGTACAGGTGTTCAAGATAGATCTAATAATTGGTCTAAAAAAATCCCTAATAATACTTTCTGAAATTTAAGCCAATAAAAGTGGTCGTAGCTGGCCATGACTAGCCCAAAACCAATGTTTAATGCATATTTTGCATACCAACCTAATAAAAAAAGTTTAATCAAAATCCATTAAAAAATACAAAAGATACAAGGGTGGTAAATCCTTAACGTGGACATACCATTTTATAGATTTTGTTTATTCTTTTTTTAGTGATGGGGTTTTGGGTAGCGCGGTCTATGAGATTGTTTATAACACTTTTTTTAACTTGTTGGTTCAACTGAATTATACTGATCTAGCTGAGAACAAATTTCTTTTGTAAACCGCAATGTTTTTGTTTATCTGTCTGAATCATGTCTAGTAAATTTATGTTTACAGTGGAGATTGTTGAATTTATTTATTATATATGAATTTTATCCCTGGGAACATACATTTGGCAATCATCTACACCCAGAATTCTACACATTCTATAACCAATAACCTCAATCAAATCACACTTTTGACGAATAATCAATCCAAAATTGGTAACTTTAGTGTTCTAAGATCCCATAGAAAAGTTCCAGCGATTATTGAACGATTTTGAAATAGTTTTGGTGTTAACCTCTTTAGGTATCGTTCACCTGGGAGAGAATGGTGAACACTCTCGTGTGGGACTGCCCTTTGGTGGCCTGGGAACCGCTCCACGTGGCACGGGGTGCAAAGGGCTTCGGCGTAGCCATTTAGTGACCGCAATGCCCCCCTAAATTATTATTAATAATAATAATAATAATGTGCACCGTGAGTATTGAAAATAAGTGCATTCTAATCAAAACTTTACTGCATTTAAAAATTCAGACCGATCTAGAGGTCTGTATCTTTAACTTCTGTCCAACGTGTTTTGATGCCACTCAATGCTAATTCGGTATATTTCTAAATAAAGAAACAACATCTAAGGAAATTAATTGATTATCTATGGGTACAGATTGATTTTTTATAAACTAATTAAAATGCCATGAGTCATTTACATGAAATCATTTTTTTTTCTATTATTAATATGTATTATTAATAGATTTGGATAAAATATGATGTCAACTATAGAAAAATTACCAATGGTCCAGTTATTTAGCTCGTACAAGAAAAAGAACAAATCAAATAGATTAGGAAGGATTAAGTTGTATTTTTTTTTTCACGGGTGACTTGTAAATTGTTGAAAAAATAAGGCTCACCGTTTGATTTATTAATTAATTGGAAAATAACAACCAATTGCATTTTGCTGAGATCTGCAGGGGAAAATTTCGTATTTTCGCGCCCCTCGACAATGGAATTGAAATTTGGTTGCTATTAGAAAAAAAGCATGAAAATTACTGGTTATTATGTATATTGTTATCAATAGAGATTAATTTGCCTTAACTAAAGGTGTTTTGTTGTTACACTTTAACGTTTCTTACAAAAAGTATGTGACATTGCCATTGTAATTTCTACATTGATAATCCCACAATATGGTTTAAGTTATGAAACAACGTTTTTCAACGATACAAATACGCAATTCACTGATAGGGTTACGTGAAAGATACATTCACATTGACAATATAATGAACTATAAAAGAGTTTACACTGTGGAGACACTATAACACTGTAATTTTCTTTTCATATTGGTAATATAGGTTCTGCTACACGTAACAGAGATGGCCAAAAATTGAAAGAAGCATGTGTGGTACTCACCATATTTATATAAAAGTCTTTCTTCACGCCACTGGTAACATTACTTAATACAGTCTTTTTGTCAAACACATTCGCACCGAACCGAAAACCATTCCTAAATACTGACAGAGCCATGTTAAATGAAATGCCGATCGGCTCAAGACTTATTCAATTGGTAGTTCCAACGCACTCCTGACTTTAGAGAAGGTTGTTCTTGTTGTGTTGTTGTGAGAATCAAAAGTGAATTTAAGTCGTATTGAGGACTGAGGAGAGGTAGATAGATAACCGACAGTGGCAGTGGTTTTGTTCTTCACTTCTTAATGTTCTGTTCTTTACAGTACTACGGGGTCAAGACAAACTCAAAGCAACTGGTAAACAAGGATAGTGTAACCTATCACATATTCATTATCTTTTGTCGACTCGTTCTCGAATAACTACATGCAGGCAGTGTGTTACGGTTTAGCAAGAATTTAAATAAATTAACTGGAAAGTCAAGTTTGTCAAAGAAATTGAACGATTCGTAAAATAAAACTATACATTCACGCTGTAATTACTGACGGGGTTATCCTTGGGTGAACTATGTAGACATGATAAAGAGCTTTTCAACCATTATAGTATAATTAGCAGGTTATAAGTATTTGTTTACATAGGCTTTTGAATGCATTATCTAGATGAATATTCACTTCCGTTTGATGTTTCTATGCTGCCAATAGATGAAGAAACGAAAAAATCGTGTCCAAAATCACGTATTTCAATATACAGTGCTTTCGTAAAGTACTGAATAAATTCATTTTAGTCAAACTATTCATTTCTGAGGAATCTCATGAAACAGGTCGATTTTTAATCTCAATTTGCCACATTTATAAGGGAAAATTAAATATACAGGGTGATCCACCTTTGAGTAATGTCGTCCGCGACAATTTTTTCAAATGTAATTCAATTTTTGGAATCTCCATGGACAGCTGGATTCAAAAATATATTACACATAGGGATTATATACAGTGCGGCCGTTAAATTCACTGCTCTCGTAAAGTAGTGGATAACTGGATAAATGCGTAAAAAATTTTTGGAAAGAACGCTCGAACCCGTCGAGTTTTATTTTCATTTGGACATTCTTTCAAATTTAATTATTACATACAGAATGATTCGTGTAGGAGAAATGACGTCATCGGTATTTTTTGATGGCAACCTTATTTTCCATGAGGAATGTGAACGGGCGTACGCTAAGGTAACTTGAGTAATAGCTGATTATCTGTTTCTATTTCGACAGTGAATCTCATTGGCTATTAAGCATGTTCAAAAAGCCATGTAAATCAAAATGTTTACTTGTGATCGCGAGAATGTCATCAACATATATATACCAAACTTTTTGGAAATGATTCAATTTTGATTTTAATGTTTCAAGATCGCTTTGAAAAATATTGGCCAAAAAAAGAGAGAGTGAGCGGTGAACTCTTAAGATTATTATCAAAATTATAGTTTCTGTCATGACAATGAAAGTTTATTTGAATTAACAACATATTTTTTATACTCTATGTATTATATTTTTGTGTTATTCGCTTGAATTTTAAACTACTAATTCCGGACACTTCTCCAGGTTAATTGTATGATTATGAAGTATATGGTTACAACCAGAAAAACGATTGCAAGGGAAATACCGCGCCCAAAACAATACAGCTCCTATTTTGTATAATGATTCTTGATCCAGGTATGAACTAAATGTAAATTCTTGGGAAATAGGATACATAAACACTTACGTATACTATATTTTCGCCTTTACTTACGTTTCGGTCTCTGAACGTGCTACGTATCGTTACAAAATGAACAAATCAATAAGTGAATGGTACAAAAATTAATTAATTCCTTTGGGGATTCTGTAGATGCATCATTGGATTTCTCCAAAGCATTTGACCGAGTCTGACACCAAACCCTTCTTGGGAAACTTCCGTCATATGGTTTGTCGCCTTAACTTTGTCACTTACTATCGAGTTTTCTCTCAGATAGATCACTATATGTGGTGGTTGACGATGTATCCTCCGATACAATGGCTATCAATGCTGGTGTTCCACAGGGACCTGTCTTGGCACCAACTTTGTTTTTGCTCCATATCAACGATCTGTCCTATTGTACCCTCACATATCCCACATCTTCTCTCAATCCGGTGAATTCTATGAGATTCAGTAGCCTGATGTAGGGTATGTGTGTTGATCTACCAAACCCCTCGTGCAGAGATGTTTGTTGCATGGGGCGTGTCCGGTCAGGATTGTAATAAGATTCCTTATTTCTTTTCTGCTCAACGTCAGAAATTTTTTCATTCGTTACTGCTGGAGGTCTCTCATTAGTCGCTTGGAGTGTGACTTACGTGCCAATAGGCACGGTACTCTGCCTCGAGTCAGTTTTGGATTACAGAGTTCGCTGTGGCATTAGAAATGCCACAAGTTGGCTCTGCTCCAATCAGGGGTTGTTCCGCTCCCGCTTTGACGAGTTTCAGTCCCTTCAAGTCTGATTTCCTCAGACTCCCATACAGATGTAATCTGTTGGGGTTCTTTACTAGTGCCGTTAGCTCTTTTACACAATCGAGTACACATTGTGAGGTGATTGTGTATGACCCTAGTGCCTTAAGCACTGTCAGGTTGCTCGCTATGATTGTGATTTGTCTATTCTCATAAGCTCTCTCCCTCATAATTCGAGCACATGTTGCAATTGCTAATATTTTTGCTTGGAATTCTGTCGCGAGATTCAAAGAAGTTATTTCTCCTTGGTCCTTTGTCTCGACTATTCCAGCACCTGTACTTTTTTCTGTCTTGGTGTCTTCGGTAAGCCATATGGAATTCCCTTGTATCATATGAGGATTGCCCCAGTGTTCTCCCCCCCCCCCCCACCTTCAAGTTTTGAATCGTGAACGGTACAGAAGTGCTGTGAGCCTTGATCCTATCGGATCTCATCCCCAATGGCCCAGGTGATCCAAGCAATCCGAGAATGTTTCGGCTTCTTCGGTCGGCGTTTCCTTGTCCAATAAGATCGAAGCGATACGTTCCTCTTATGGCTTCTGCCTGTACGGCGAGGTGCAGTGACTCCAACCTCAACATCCTCTCCATCGCAGCCGTTGGGGTGGTCGACATTGCACCTGTTACTTCTTAACACGCCGGTCTCTGAACTCTGTAAAGGGAATGATGGGATACCTTCGTTTTTGTTTTTCGCCACCACACGATTGCGGCGTATGTTACAATGGGTCACACTATGGTAGTGTACACCCAATGCACCATCCGTGGTGTGATTCCCCAGGTACTTCCGACAGGTCCACAGGGCCCTTATCGCTTTATTAGTGATTTTCTCCAGATGCTTCCCAAAGGTTAGCCTTTTATCTAGGCTTACCCCAAGGTACTTGACCAAGTCCGTCATCTGTATGTTTTTCCCCATACAAAACTAAGTCTTGTCTGTTTCTGGTACAATGGTTATTTTCTAGGGATCTACTTTATGTCCTTTCTTGTTGCACCATTTTTCCATGGTGTTCAGTGCTTCCTGCATTAGAGATGCTATAGTGCTCCCGAACTTCCCTTGTCCTATAAAGGCGATATCATCCGATTATGCAGAATCCTTTACTCTCAAGGAGTATTAGCAGTTCGTCCACCACCAAAGGTAACAGTACACCCCCCCTGTGGACATCCTACAGCCACCCGCACCTCCTTTTCAATCTTATTGGGAATTCCTATGACCGTCCTTCATTGGAGCATGTTGTGGATCTATCTGCAGACCCTCCATCCCACGATGTCCCATTGCTCGGGAATTGATTCGAAAGAGGTATCATCAAAAGCTCCCTCGATGTCCAGAAGACTCGCTAGCGCAATTTCTTTGCAGTCCAGCAATTTCTCTGCTCTGTGTATTAGCTCATATACTGCCATTTCGCGGGATTTCTCGGTTTGGTCGGCATACTGGTTACGATGTAGGGGGTTTCCCATAAGAGTTCCATCCCTGACTTGCCTGTCGATCAGTTTCTCTAGTGTTCAGGAGAAACGATGTTAGACTGATGGGACGGAAAGATTTTGGCTGGTATATGACTCACCCTGGCTTTGGTATGAAGACCACCTTTGCCAGTATATCAATTGCTTACTGCAGTAAAGCTGGCAGTATCTCATCTGTTTCTGGCAACTTATATCGTTCAAATGAATTTATTGTATCGAAGACAGTATTTACAAAATTGACGAATTAATTGATAATTATGTTAATATCCTAATTTTTTCATTTTGAATTTATTACAACAAATATTTTAGTAGAATAATTATCAAATCGATTTGGTATGGTTTTGTTTAAAAATAAATAACAAGAAAAATAGAAATCATGTTATGAGATTTATTTACATTTGAACGAATAAATTAGAATATTCAATTAATTTTACTTCAGGTATATACATATACATATGATAAAAAATGATAAAATTATTTAATCACAAATATCTCACTTTAATATGCTAATGTGAAATTCATTTCAAAATTAACTTCTAACTGTAATGGAATCAGTAGCAACTTTTTTTATTATTTCAATGAAATTAATGCAGTTATATGAACTTTTGATAAATTACACCCATGTAAATTGGAATATAGTAATAATAATAATAATAAATGATCATGACAAAAATGTGATTGTTATGAACATTTTAGATAAGAATTGGGCTAAACTCGCTAATATCAAATATGTTGCCAACTAAAATTACAAGGCTATAAAAATCTGCAATATTATAGAAGGCTTCTAGTACAATAAATCTTAATATTAATTAGTATTTCACCTACACATAAAATTAATTCTTTTTATATTCGATCCTTTCTACCTTTACTTCATCACCCACTAGTTGATACACATATGTCACCACTGTTGTATTTTGTATATCCATCAATACAAAAGAAGGTGTTATAGTACTATAAAAAAACATTCATTAATCATATTTTTAAAATAAATTATTTTTCCTATTATTAAAATAAATATTTATAGGTAAAAAGATTTTATCTTAATATTACTTATTAAAGTTAAATTTGAAAAATATTCATTGTCAGGTATTCATGATTAATGGATTTGATGTAAACTTACTTATCTAAGGCATTATATGCCCCTGTTGATGACCCAGGGTTAATATAAAACTTATTTTCATGTTCATAAGCTTCAAACTTATGTGTATGACCAGAGATCAAAATATCTACATCCAATTGTCTCTGAATAAGTGCCAAAGCTTCCGGATCTCCCCAGGGTACTACTTGATGACCATGTAACAATCCTATGCGGAATTGGCCAACGGTTACAATTTTTTGTTCTGGATAGTTTAAATTCTAGAAAAGAATTAATCCTAGATTCAACACATACCTATTGGCAAAAATATACATTGGCAAAAACTTACGTTCAAGTATTTCAGTTATCATACTTACATCATCAAAATCACCCCGTACAACATGTACATCACTAGCCAATGTTTTCAGATAGTCATATGATTCCTTCGTACATAAATTACCTGTACAAAGTATATGTTGTATCCTTCCTGGTGCTAGGAGTTTCTTAAATTTCAGAGGTAAGCTGTTACATCTATGCGGTATATGTAAATCACCCAAAACAAGAACCAACTGAAAGGTTTTGAGGTTAGTTTGTTAAAAAATAACAAATACTCGAAGCTTAAGATATCGTCAAAGATGGATCGTTGGTATCTCACCATTTTATGATAAACTTATTGATTCTTGCATATATCCAATAAAATATATTCTAAACCGGGAGGCGGATAGCAATTTTCCTTTGATTTTTGATTCACCAAAACCTTGCATTACAGAGAACCTTAAGATGATATTTTCGACAGAACATAGAACTCCAGACATATTAGTTTCATAAATTTATTGTATTTTCATGAAATGAGTCTATTCAATGCGCGTCATAAAGCATGAGCACAATCATACTCAGCTCAATTCCACTCAAACTTATTCGGGATATTGGAGTTGAGAAATTCTTGAGGCGTCAAGTAGAATTAGGGATAGAAGGTATATAGCAAGATTCGTATCTCCTACCTCCCACCATGCACTCTAGTGCAAGGGCGAGGCAAATCAATTTGTACCAGGAGGATCAATCAATCAATCACATTTCAAATAACCGACTAACCTAGTTTTACAAAAATTTAAAGAAAATAACCCCTCAAAAGTGTAACCTGCGATGACCTTAAGCGCTTGGAGTTTCGAACCTACGGCATTGCGAAGCAAAAAGTATTATCGGAAGCTTTACCAGTACCACGGTCGTACATATAGATCTGGGGACTCGTATGTTTGACATGGGTCTCTTACGCGTCGCCAAAGTCGTAGTCCCTCGCTCAGCCACTAGCTAGCGCTTGAATCGAAGTGGTAAAAGGAATTCTTTCCGGAATCGCAAGCAGTGTTACTAAGTATTCTGATTTGAAAGAGGGATAGAACTGTTACTCTTGTCAAAATGTATTACTCACCTTAAAAATAACTTCCCCTTTTTCGCGTTAAAACGATTTCTATCCGGAATCGCAAGCATCCACTTTTTTCGCATTTCCGCATCTTTCGGCACTTTAAAATAACAACAGAAGTTTCTTGCTTTACACTTTTGTACCCCGTTTTGCATTTCGGCACAATGCACGATTTCGTAATTTGTTTCTAAAAACACCGGTATTCCTTGTGTTTACAACTTAAGAATGACAGTTGTCAGAGAATACTCTCACTTGACGACTTTTGGTACTACGCGACAGTCGACGCTTAGCGGTCCCATTTCTCACATAGGAAACAGCCTCGAGTTTCCAGACCTGTATGTACGACCGTGACCAGTACCACCTTGACCAGCATTAAGTTAATTCGCTTACCGCATGATATTAACTTTAAGGGTGGGAGGTACGAATCTTGTTTAATAGTCACTCCTAGGAATGACTACAAAATTAGAATCATAGAAATTGATAGCATGACAATTGACAAACATAAAAGTAGTATATATTATTTACCTCTATGTTGACAAGCTGTAGTGTGTCAATATTCGAGTTCAAGATTATGAAATAATGAAATTTAAATTCCAAATACTGCATTAGACACTGCAAAACGCATTGGGTTGGACATTGCACGTCTTCTCCAATTCTCCATATCATCATTCTCATCTGTCGTATACCTAGATAAATGATATCATTTTTCTAGGATCATGTATTCGTCACATCACAAGTTACATTGACAAAATTCTTTGAATTAGGTTTCTTTATACATATATAGTCAACCTTTTCAATAAAATAATCTGGGGGAGATCCAGAATAATAAAGATGTGTAAGAGAAAATATGCATTGGGCCCCAATTCGGTAATTATCTTTTACACATAGAAATAAAGTAAATAAATAAGTCTCAAATTATTTTTAGGATTATTCCTCAGAAACAAAGATAACTAAATTAGTCGATAAACAATCAACCATCTTTAACGACGTTTCTATTAGTGTGCTAGGACTAACAAACCCAAATGCTCCCAAATTGAAAACCTTTATAACCCAAAATGGAGGAATTTACAACTCTTATCAGATGAAGACAACGACACATATAATTGCCTCACATATACGAAATAACCAGTTGAAAAATTTGAAGCACATACCTATAGTAACCCCATCTTGGATAACAGACAGTGTAACTGCTGGAAAATTGTTGAATTATAGGAAATATGTACTAATCGCTAAAGAAAGTTGCATTTCATCTAAATCGGAATTTAGTGGTTCACAAAAATGCACAATCAAGGATGAGAATTGTGATTTCACATCAGATGGAAGTGAGCACTCTTCTTACTCTGATAGAGAAGATTCAGATTCAAGCTCAAAACTCAGTTCAGATAATTTGTTAGATTTCTTCAAACACTCGAGATTACATGTTATAGCCTCGTTAGGAACTGAATACAAACAAAGAATCACTAATTTGAGAAATAGAAATAATGGAACATTCAAAGGAAGAGAACGTTTGTTACAAAACAAGGGTGAGTCCCAATTTTCTAAATTGTTACGACATTAACTTTTCTTTTCAATTGTCATTAAAGGAAAGGATTCTAATGAACAGACTTATAGTTCCGTTATAATGCATGTAGACATGGACTGTTTCTTTGTATCAGTCAGTCTACGAAATCGACCTGATCTTAAAGGCAAACTTGTGGCAGTCACCCATGGCCGAAATGGTCAACTTTCGCCAAACGGTCCTGGCAGAACATACGCGGCCGTCTCTAACCCAGAAAGTTTACCAGACCCCGATGCAACCGTCCAGGAAACAATCGATTCACACTCTTCCATGTCCGAGATAGCCAGTTGCAGCTATGAAGCAAGGAAATATGGAGTTGTGGATGGAATGTACCTGGGAACAGCCATGAAACTGTGCCCGAATTTGGTGATCCTACCTTACGATTTTCAGGTATGTACGGCTTCATTTTTATGAAGTCATTAACAAGTCCTTGTAGTCAAGGAAATAAAGCACTAAAATACGCCAAACGTTCCAAACTTGGCGCAGTTGGACGGATTGAGATGCGGTTTTCGGCATTCGATTCAGAAAGTGATTTAGAAAATTTGTCCGGTATTTTTGTTTTGCGGAAAAAATTTATTGCATTTCTAGTAGTGCTGAACAAAAACATGATTTAAAAAAAAAATCGGACTTTTTTGATTTAAATCAGATTTTTTTGATTTAAATCAGATTCTTTGATTTTATGTGCACTGTTCATTAAACAATGGATTTTTATGCAATTTAATGCATATTCTTACTTGTATTACAAGTAAAACTACACATTCATAACGTAATCCCATCTCAATACCCTGTTCGCTGTAATTTTAACAGTTTTGAGTTTCGCGGTGAAATCTCGGCGCCACCTTGAATCGACGTACCAAAAGCGGAATAGTTAAAACCCTAGACATGGTTGGAATTGGAAACACGGGTACAATTTGGTCTGTTCTTGCTCGTTCATGTTGACGATAGTGTAGAGCACTAGCTGCCCGTTTGCGGAGAATTTTTCGCGTATTCGGAACAATGAGTGGGCGGAAAAAAGACGCGATTTGGCAACATTTCGATGATGTGAAAGGGGACAAACATTTGCGTGCCAAAAGCAAGAAATGCCAAAAAGAACCGCAAGGCCTTGTTGCACGGATGAAAACCCATTGGGATAAATGTGAAAAAGATTCAATCACTCATGACGAGGATGAAGCTGATGAACCTGCAGGTATGTTTTATTTGAAGTAATAATGTTCAAAAAATTAAGCACAATAAATATCAATAAAATGAGCAATCAAATTACAAAAAACTCTTTGTCGCAGGAATTCAACCAGACAAACGCCCAATGTCATCCAAAGATTCTGAAGCTGCTCCAGCAAAGAAGCTGAAATCCGGAGAAGAGTTTTGTCACCATTGTAACTGCCACGCAGAAGGAAGCCCTCGATAAACAGGTTGCATGTTACGTGTACGCGACGAACAGCTCGTTCAACAGTGTCGAACACAAGGAATTCAAAGCGATGATCGGAAAATTAAATCCAGGGTATAAATCTCCGAACAGAGACCGCATCGCGAATGATCTACTTGACACCGTGTCACAATAACATTTATTTTATTGTAACCCTACTCCCCAGCTATTTATTTGTTTTAATACATATACAAAATGTGTCTATTTGAACCAATTGATTAAATCAAAGCGAATTATTTGCAGAATTTTTTTGTCTGATTTAAATCATTGATTTTTAAACAAAAATCATTTAATTTAAGCACGATTTAAATCGATGATTTAAATCACTTGATTTAAATCATCGCAGCCTTAATTTCTACAGCCAAAAAATGCATTTTTCTGAGTGCACTCTTTGAGGTGAATATAAAAACGGACTCGAATTGGTTTCTCGGGGGTTTTTGGGATCGCTGAACACGAATATACTATCAAGAAAATTCCGTGATGTCCCCTTGGACCTCCCCCGGTGTATCCGGGCGTCCTGACGCCCAAGATATCGATAAAATTACCTTCAAAATTATTTTTAATAGTCCAGGCTATGAACGGGAAAAAAAACATGTAAGTTAGAATCAAAAAATTTTTTGCATTAGCTTCAGGAGGTTCTCAGGATCATTCATACACCTTAAAACTTCTTGGGAACCCCAACCTCACCCATTCGGGGCAAAAATGGCCAATTTTGTCGATTTCACCACCCCAACGATGAATTTTAAGTAAATCTGGCTTCGGAATCGTATTCAGCGACCCAAAAAAAAACCTTGGTGCATTCGAAATGCCTAAAGCACGTAAATTGCAAAATTCCCCCAAAATCTGTCACCGGATTCGTGTTCAGCGACCCAAAAAAAAACTAGGTGCACTCGAAATGCCAAAATACCTTTTTTTGTAGAAAATACAATTCAAGACTTGGCATGTTGCAAATTTGGGGGAGATTTCGGGCCATTCTCACCCCCAATGGGTGAGGTTGATGTTCCCAAGAGGTTTTAAGGTGTATGAATGATCCTGAGAATCTCCTGAAGCTAATGCAAAAAAAATTTTGATTCTAACTTATATTTTTTTTATTTTAGCTAAAATTCCGGTTCACAGCCTGGATTATAATGTTTGTTAACTGTTCGAGAGGTGTTATAAAAGTTGCTAGTGATGATTGCAACGTGAAAAAACTCTCCTGCAATACCTGGTGGAACCCTGAGACCGGACAACCACGACATCTTCTAGAAATTTTTTGATTTTTCTTCATAAAATGTAGCAAATTCTGGCTCTCGGGGGTTTTCTTCAAAGTCACCGATCACGACTATGACACTCACAATGTTCGGCAAATTACCTGGGGGTGTTTCCGGGTCTCTGTGTATCTACGTCATCTTCTAGACATAAACTTTCTGAGTATCATAATCGGCGACTTCGATAACCCCCGAGAGTCAAAATGTGTAACCTTTTATGAAGAAAAATTAACAAATTCCTAGAAGATGACGTAGATACACAGGGCTCCAGACACCCGAAAACACCTACAGGTAATTTGCAGAACATTGTGAGTGTCATAGTCGTGATCGGCGACTTCGAAAACTCCCGAGAGCCAGAATTTGTTACATTTTACGAAGAAAAATGAACCAATTCCTAGAAGATGACGTGGCTACCCAGTCTCAGGGTACCACCAGGTATTGCATAAGAGTTTTTTCACGTCTTAAACATCACTAGCAACCATTATATCACCTCTTAAACAGTTAACAAACATTAAAAATATTTTTTTTATTAATTTCATCGATATCTAGGGTATCAGGACGCCCGAATACCCCGGGGGAGGTCCAAGTGGACCGCAGGGAACTTTCTTGATAGCATATTCGTGTTCAGCGAACCCAAAAACCCCCGAGAACCAATTCGATTCCGTTTTTTTATTCACCTCAAAAAGTGCACTCAGAAAAATGCATTTTTTGGCTGTAGAAATGCAATAAATTTTTTCCGCAAAAAAAAAATACCGGACAAATTTTCTAAATTACTTTCTGAACCGAATGCAGAAACCCGCATCTCAATCCATCCAACTGCGCCGGGTTTGGAATGTGGAATGCTCTATTTCCTCGACTACTGTACAATAACTCCAAATGGAGGGTGATCGAAAATTAATTCATTTTAGTTATAAATCATCCATTAATCTATTTACAGGGATTCAAAGAAGTTTCGTCCATATTATACGATGTAATAACATCATATACTTTGGACATCGAGGTCATAGGTTGCGACGAAATGTATGTTGACGTGACGCAAATTCTGAATGATGCAAGGTTGAGCGTACACGATTGGGCGACTCATATTAGAAACGAAATAATGGACAAAACAGGTTGCCCATGTTCAACAGGATTTGGTTCGAACAAGCTACAAGCCAAATTGGCCACCAAAAAAGCAAAACCTAATGGCCATTTCTATCTAGAACCAGAAAAGGTACAATGTTTCATGGCAGAAATACCTTTGGCTCATCTTCCTGGTGTCGGCGACGCCACTTTATGCAAGTTAAAAAATTTGGGAGTAAAAACATGTGGCGACTTACAGGTACAAACCATTTGACACATAAATAACGTCGGAATATTCCTTCTTTGACTTCCACAGGTGTCTAGCATCAGTATTTTACAATCGGAATTGGGTCGGAAAAATGGGGAAACTCTCATGGAGCAAGCAAAAGGAATCGATCGAAAACCGCTCAATTATAATCACGAAAGAAAATCCGTATCGGCGGAAATCAACTATGGCATAAGGTTCGATAACTTGGAAAGCTGTCACACTTTACTAAGAAGTCTTGCCAAAGAAGTGTGGAATCGATTGATGGACACGGAAATGACGGCTAGATGTTTAACGTTGAAAATGATGGTCAGGGCTCAAGATGCTCCAACGGTAAGTTGAAACAGTTGTTATCGACATTGCAAATTATTCAATTATCCAACATCTTATAGGAAACTGCAAAATATAATGGCCATGGAATTTGTGATAATTTGAGCAAAAGTACCACTTTCAGCTCGCCTATGAACGATGATAATATCATTTTTAAAGAGGTAAAATCGTTATTGGAGAAATTGAACGTGACCTACAACGATATAAGAGGGCTGGGTATCCAGTTGTCTAAATTAGGAAAACGGGGACCTGTCAACAACATATTGAGCCAATTTTTAAATCGATCCATTTGTGACGATTCGCAAGGTAAGTTGATGTTTCGTAAAAAAAAACATTCTTATTATATACCTCACCACTTCCATTTAAAAAAAAACACTAATTTTTAGCACATACTATCTGGTATACAATAGGATGAAGATGTAACATTCCAATTTCAATAGTTGGGAGTATATGTACGAGGGTCGTTCATTAACTCTTTAGAAAAATGCAAGAGATGGCGCGCGCGTGGCTAAAATCGTTTGTTTTTGGAAAGTGTCATTACTCAGTAGACAGCTGTTAAAGTTTTTGATATATCGCTCACGTGTTATTATTTTTATCGCCGATTAAATCAGAGTACTTTTGTTTATTTAAAAAAATGGAAAAAAGTGAGTTTCGAGTGTCGATAAAACATTTACATTTAAAAGGTTTAAAACCAAAAGACATTAAAGCCGAGTTGGATGAAGTTTATGGCACATCTGCACCAGCGTTTGCCACTGTTTACAGTTGGGTAAATGAGTTTAAACGTGACCGTACATCGACAAAAGATGAACATCGTTCGGGACGGCCAATAGAAGTGGCTACCCCAGAAATGATTGAAAAAATCCATGATATGGTGTTGGGCGATCGGCGCATCAAAGTGCGGGAGATAGTTGAGGCCGCAGGCGTTTCACAAGGTAGTGTTTACAATTTTACATGAAAAATTGGATGTTAGAAAAGTTTTTGCAAGATGGATATCGCGTTTGTTTACAGATGAGAATAAACGCAATCGTGTGGTTGACTCAGGCTATTTTAGCGCCTTTTCGATGAGGCATGGATACATTACTACACTCCTGAGACAAAGGAACAATCAAAACAGTGGGTTTTTGCATCAAAAAGGGCTCCGAAAAAGGCTGGAAAGGTTATGGCCACCGTTTTTTGGGATGTGCATGGAATTATTTACATCGACTACTTAGAAAAAGGAAAAACAATAACTGGAGAGCATTATGCGTCGTTATTGCACCGGTTGAGTGAAGAAATAAAAATTAAACCGCCTCATTTGAAAAAGAAGAAAGTCTTTTTTCGTCAAGACAATGCACGAGTTCACACATGGGCAGTTGCAATGTCCACATTTGTGCAATTAAAGTTCGAATTATTAGAACGTCCACCGTATTAGCCAGATTTGGCCCCCAGTGACTTCTTCCTATTCCCAGATTGACTGTTTGGGACGAACGAGGAGGTCATCGCCCAGACAAATGGCTATTTTAAGGACCTTCCGAAATCCTACTTTTAGGACGGATTATCAAGGTTGGAACACCGTTTAGAAAAATGTATAGAGCTAAAAGGAGATTACGTAGAAAAATAAAAAAAAATTACCAAAATACTTTGTTTTTGTATCTGTTTCAAAAGTTAATGAACGACCCTCGTAGATTCATTAAATGTACAGCATTTAAATGTAAATGATTGATAATTCATTTTCAAAATGATGGATTAGTAAATCATTTGCCAAATAACTTGTTAGGTACCACCCTCTCCACTTACTGAATTAAGTATCTTGTAATTTCTTTAGAGAATGGATTACATGATACAATGTATATGATAATCAACATTCTTATCTCTTATGGTTTGTAGGAAGAACTGCAAACAGTCCAAGCAAAATATGTAATAACCCTATAGATCAAAATAAAGTCAATAAACCTGATAAGCCCAAAAATTCAAACGGATATACAACACCCAGAGCAACGAAGTCGCCAATTAAAATGACGTTCAACGCCAACAAGAGAGTAAACAACACCAAATCAAAAATGGCTAAGTCCAAATTGAAATTTCAACCTGTGAATTTGTATTTCAAGAACATCAATGAAAGAAATGCCCAGCTAAACAAGGTTAAGTAATTTTTCATTACATCTAACGGCCATTCTGTATGGCTAATAAACAATTTAATTTAGAGAAAATCTTTGAAATGTAACTTTTAATCAAATTTATCCAACGTGTACCAAAAAACTGAGAATAAATATGTTACATTGACGTACTTTGTTTGGGGTAATATCTGGTAAAATCTCGATTATTTTTAAAAACTAAAGTTCAGTGTAGCTTTCAGACCACGCGAAAAACTGTCAAACATATTTTTCAATGCAAAAACTAAACCTAATAAGTTTCGGAAGTAAGGAGTTTATAAGTTATCTCGTGAGAAATGTAATGCCGTATACATTGGTAAAACAGGTAGATCGTTTGAAGTTATATATAAGGAACATTTTAAGTCATTTCAATTAAATAAAAGTAATTCAAATTTTTCAAACCACTTTATAGAAGTGTAGTGTAGTGTTTCTTCATTGTATGTTTTGATAATGAACTGGAAAGTTCGAAATTGGTAGCAACTTTCTTTTATATTTAACGAAGTAAAATTTTAGTTTATAACTCCTAGCTGTGGGAACGCCAGTGTGGTAAAACAAATTGTCTTCATTCTTTTCTACATTAAATGTAAATTTGAGTTTAATTCTACAACTTCTGAAAGTTAAAATTTCAACTACTCCAATGATTCAGGTTCCTGCAAAGGCTTGCAAAATTGATATGGAAGTTTTGAATGAACTTCCTATTGAACTAAGGAACGAAATAATTCGAGAAAACAATCTACATGATGAACTTACAGCGATTCAAGTAAAACAAAAAGCAATCGTTGACGCAGATGGCGCTACCGATAAATCTGATTCAGGTAGGTGGATCAGTTTTTGTTTTAACTTATTATTAACGCAAATTTAGTAGGTCAAACTGTGGATATGACGGACAATGAACGATCCCCTTTTGGCAGCTTCAAATGGGAACAAATAAAATCGATGATAAAACAATGGATTGCCGCGGAATCGGAGCCTTCAGATATCGATGTTCAGATGATCGCGACATATTACAAACAGTTGGCTGTGGAAAGAAATATTGAACACTTACAAATCGCTTTCAATTTTTTATATAGGTAAGCTGTTTCTCATATTCATTCTAATACCTTTAGATTTGAAAGATCATCTCTTATCTAGTTGTTGAGTGTGGTTTGTATAATTTAATAATTTTCAATTAGCGCGGACCTGATGTCTATTTAAATGAGACTCTAGTCCATAGACATATAGAATGGACTGCGCGTGGTAATCTGAAGCGCGGATACTGCAGGCGAGAGAGAGAGGGGAAACGAAGAGGCCTAATTCTAGCTTTGTTGTGTTGGCAAAACTAGCTAGTCACGCTGCGTTTCCATGGCAACGCAGCGACCAATAGAAACGCGATAGATAAAGACAGAGTAGGCCTCTTGTCCCTCTCCGTCTCGCCTACAGTATCCACGCTTAGCATTGCCACGCCCAGTCCATTCTACAGGGTGACATAGAAAAAAGTTCCGTGCATAGTGTCAGGCGATAGATGACACTAAAATAAGAAAAAAGTTTTTATTAACATATATGCTCAGACGCTTAGTTTTTGAGAAGTTGAAACAAAAATTTCGTTTTTTGCAAATATCTCCGGAACCGTTTATCGTACAGAAAACAGCTTTTGCAAGCATTTTTTACTCATAGTAAGCTATGCGTATTATGCGATGAATGATTGGTGAAGATTTTGAAGGGGTAGTGTAGTGGGTGTTTTTCTCCCCAACTTCTACGCCACTGGAAAAAGAACCGTTTTTAGACAACTATTTGAACAGCCAATGATTTCTACACAAAAAAGGTACTTTTGGTCATAAGCTCTAATGTTGACCGTTTTCGAGAAAAATCAACTTTTATGTTGAAAAACATGGTAAATTCTTACTAATTAAACAAAATTTATTCAAACGTTAGAACAAGTAACAAAACCAAAAAATTGACCATGTTTTTCAACATAAAAGTTGATTTTTCTCGAAAACGGTCAACTTAAGAGCTTATAACCAAGAGTACCTTTTTTGTGTAGAAAAGATTGGCAGTTCAAATGGTTGTCTCAAAACCGTATTTCTTCCAGTGGCGTAGAAGTTGCAGAGAAGAACATGCACTACCCCTTCAAAATCTTCACCAATTATGACTAAAAAAAAATTTTTATCGCACAGAACATAGCTTGCTATGAGTAGAAAATGTTCGCAAAATTTTTTTTCTGTACGATAAACGCTTCCGGAGATATTTGCAAAAAACGAAATTTTTGTTTCAACTTCAACACCCTACCCTGTATCTCAAAAACTAAGCGTCTGAGCATATATGTTAATAGGAACTTTTTTTCTTATTTTAGTGTCATCTATCGCTTGACACTATGCACGGTACTTTTTTCTATGTCACCCTGTATATGTCGATGCTCTAATCACATTCAGTGACGTAATTTCGAATAAGTTTATGTTTGTAATTTTGCTTTTAGAACTTTCATGGCGATGAGTTGCAAATGGCACAAAGCTTATTTCACCATTATGGATACAACTCAAAAAGAAATATTACTCCGTTACGGAAGCACGTTAATGGTTCCTAGACAATTTGAATGTTGTCATCTTTAAACATTTTTTTTATACTAAGGGTAGTGACAATAGTGATTCAATCTATAAAAATAAGTGTTATATTTTTGTATAGTAGACACATTATGTTCTTATTAAAAGTAAAACTAAGGAATGTATTTCATTTGAACCAGGCATAAAATGTTCCTATCCCCAAAATAATCATTTAATATTCTTTCCCTGTTAATTAACGAAAATTGCAATACATTCAATGGATTTATTTATTGATGGAATCGTTCGGCGATCATGTGGTGGTTGATGTGGGTCGTGAGAGCGAAGCGTACATAAAGACGAAAATAATAAGCATGTGTGTAAGTGTGACTTATTTCCCAAGAGTTTATACATAACCCAGAAAGGCTAAAACTAATATCTACCGGGATATCAACAATTATCTTGGTCAAGGGTGGTTGTGGAATCTAAAACGTATGTCTTAGCTTACGTTTGAAATAATTATGTCACTGTCACACTGACATCATCAATAACCTACAAATTTCATACCTATTTATTTCAGTTGTGAAACAATAATGAACTACAAATTAAAAATTATCTTGGTCAAGGGTGGTTGTGGAATGTAAAACGTGTGTCTTACTTTAAATTTTTGAATATGTTTTGTTGTGTCAGAATCTGTTGAGTCATTGTGCTGAAATTTTCTAATCCAGTTTTTGAATCATGCCTCTTACCACACAGCACAAAATTTTCATGATTGAAGCCTATTTTCGAACGGGTGCGCTAGTTAATGGAAATTGGCAATACAGTCAACGTTTGTGTTTGGACAATTTTCGAGAGCACGTCCCAAACGTGGCAATATTACCGGACAATTTTTATGCGTGCCTTACAAATTGTGTTGAAGTGTGGCTCATAAAAAAGGTGCTGGTAGACCAAGAGTTCGTACAGAAGAGGTTGTCAATGACGTTCGTCAACGTATGGAAGAGGAGCCTGCAAAACATTTGAAACGTCTTTCTCAGGAAATTGGACTTTCTTATGGAACATGTCAGAAGATTTTAAAGAAAGACTTGAACATGCGTCCATATAAGATGCAAGCACATCAAGCTCTTCTGTCCGCAGGCCACCCCAGACCTTGCTTACTGCCATTGGTTTGTCAATAATTTAATGAATGACGATCTTCTGGACTTAACTTTTTTTCTGACGAAGCGTGGTTCCACCTTTCGGGATACATCAATTCTCAAAATATGCGAATGTGGAGCAATGATAACCCTCATGTTTTTACTGAATCGCCACTACATGCTCAAAAAATCGGTGTTTGGATGGCAGTTTCTCGCAGAAGAATAATTGGGCCAATTTTTTTCGATTTCCCCGTCAACGCAGAAAGGTACAGACACAACTTTTTGGCTGAATTTGTGCAACAGTTAAACGATGATGAACTTCGGTACGGTTATTTCCAGCATGACGGTGCAACAGCACATACTACACGAGAAAATATTGCTTTTCTCCGCGAGTTTTTTGATGACCGGCTGATAAGTTTGCATACAGAAGTAGGGTTTCCTCCGAGATCACCTTGTTTGACAATTATGAACTATTTTATATTTCCTTACTTGAAAAAAAAGATTTTCGCAACTCCGGTAAATAATTTGCAAGAACTTCAACAAAGAATAGTTCAGCAATGTGCAACCATAACGCCAGAAATGCTGCAAAAAGGTTTTCACAGCATGAGGATGCGCGTCAACTTGTGCATCGAACAAAACGGGGGACATTTCCAACAATTACTGTATTTTAGTTTTTCTTGTTACTAAAACTGTTATTGCATAATTTGTAGTTCATTATTGTTTTACAACTGAAATAAATAGGTATGAAATTTGTAGGTTATTGATGATGTCAGTGTGACAGTGACATAATTATTTTTAACGTAAAGTAAGACCAAAGAGTTCTATATATAGAGATGACAAGTCGGATTTATACCGTACTTTGCGAGTCTCCCTTTTTTCGTTCTTTACGCATGATCGAGGCAGACGACTTCATTTATGACGCTATTGCAGCAGAATAAAGTTATTTTTGTTATTTCGTTTTGTTTATATTATTGTTTTTGAGCGATTTAACCTCAATTTGTTTGTTATTTATGTATTGTTATCTATTTATTTTACAACTTTCCTGAATATCTTGAACGACGGAAATTGCGGTGTGAAACAATGTTGCTTCACCCAAGTTCACTTGCAAAAACTAGTCGACTCGATCGCTTGGGACGCGGAGAGAGGGTAACCGCGCTGGACTCCCAAAATACGTTCCCTTTATATGCAAACGATACAACTTGTCATCTCTATATATAGAACTCTTTGAGTAAGACACACGTTTTAGATTCCACAACCACCCTTGACCAAGATAATTTTTGATATCTCGGTATTTTCGGGAATATCTCGGTATTTTCGGGAAAATTCTTATATGCATATAGTGAGGCGAGTAAACAAGAAGGAATAATAAAAACTTACCATATATTAGTAGACACTGAAGAAGTCATCATGTAATGGGAAAGATCGACGTATGTTCTGATTTGTATTCATCAAAAATAAATTCTAAAAAGACGAAAAAACAATAATTTCCTAAAATTCGGAATCTAACCATAAAAATCATTCAGGTTAAAATATTATTCTTACACGCCTTTTTGTTCCTAAAAATGTGCGTCCCAATAAAAAAAAACAACTTTGTAACAATATACAAGCTTTATTGAGAAATGGCACCATATTAAATATTTCCTTATTTATCATACAAAATATTTAAACGTAGAAATATTGTAAATTTTAGTCTGCTAGATCTGGTATTGTAGAAAATCCTTTCCACATTAAACCAAATATTCTTAAACCCTAAAACTTACTACAATAAAATTGCCATTCGTTTAAAAACACCTATAATTGAAGTAATATTTTTAAAATATATAAAATCAACTAATAATTATTTCTCGGCAAAGGAACGGTACGATCTTAATTTATAATTATGGGAGCATTTGGTCCCACTTAAATTATTTAAAAAAACAACTTCTAATTCAGAAAAGAATTTTCCACAAACTACAGTCCAGAGTTATGAAATTGGTTATTATTATATTAGACTAGGATTTTCGCTCATAGCTTCAACAATAATATCAAAATAGCAATAATATCGCCAATAAAGATTATTAAAAGGTTTAAAATCAAATTTTTACATATCTTTGGTGTAATTTTACAATTAAAAATGTCCATTTACAATGCCGCTATTTGTGGGCTTCATCACAAAATTAAATACACAAAAATCAGCCACAGCAAGCCAACAGGTTTTATGCTTCATTAATGGATAATAATACTTTTCTAACATAACCTTTCGGAGACTTTTAAAAAATATATCTGAAATCAAATCCCTTTCAAATATATTCGATAAACAATGTAAAACAATAACAATATTTAACATATAATATAAATTCGCTAATTCATCACGAATAAACTTAAAAAAGCTGATTCATTACTCATGATACCTGAATGTATTTTAATAATTTTATTTGATTCGCGAATAGTATTGAGTAAAAATATTAGAAGCCCAAATAATGTTTTCTTCAATTGGAAATAGAAATAAAATTACTAAATCCTGAAATTTTTAATATTTCATTCAAACAAGAAATCATTGAATATTTCTTAAAATAGTCCCTTTATTTGTACGAGGTTACACATACAATTTCAAAATTAATTACCAAAGCTATCGATATTATTTTGTAAAATGTTTCTGAATTTCATTCAATTGAAGCAGTTTATTAGAACCAATTCTAGAACCTTGAAAAACACCCGAATACGCTTAATTCTGAAACTATAGATGTTTCGAATGATTATCCATATGAAAGTTTTCAAGTTAATAATACACTGGCAAACATAAGTAATGATATCATCGTAAAAATAAAATGACACTTATTAATGGGCAAAATATGGAGTGACACATGTCGAGAAGCCGAGACGCTGCAGACGAACAAAATTATTCCACTTTTTTTACCAATCCTCAATGAACCTAAAGGAATTAAAGTGCGGTTTTTTTCGACCTGGAATGGTTTTGCAAAAAACCGTATTTGAATATTTTGTGATTATTTGTCATATGTTTGTGTGGATTCAACGAAAATAAAGCAAACTTTTTGAATTAACAATTTCAAAATTTCTGGGAAATTGAATTCAATTGGAAAAATATCTAAAAATTTTGGTATTATTTTCTGATGTTAGTTTAGAATTAGTCTATTCATAATTGAAAAATTTTGGAATGCGTATTTTAAATACCTTTAAAACTAACGAAAATAAGAAAGTATCAAGAACTGAATTTCTGAATAATTTAGCTTAATTGATTGAGAAATTTATTTTTTAAATAAGCTTCGAAGTAACTTCGAAAAAATCCTCTAACATAGTTTGAATTTCGATGTGAAACATGTCTAATAACGGAAATATAAAGAAACCAAAATTCAATTCATATTTTTGACATATGTGATTTAATTTTCCTAGTATTTTAGTTAATTTAAAAAAATTTAATTTAATGAATATTAAATAACGAAAATATAAAGAAATCACTTGATGAGTTTCAAAATTCAATTCATACTCTTGAAACATGTAATTTAATTTTCCTAATTTTTTAGTCAATTTGAAAAAAAAAACTAATTTAATGAATATTAAATAACGAAAATGTGAAGAAATCACTTGACATTAATTTCAAAAATGCAATTCATATTCTTGACATATGTGATTTAATTTTTCTAATATTTTGATAATTTGAAAAAATCTAATCTAATGAATATTAAATAACGAAAATATAAAGAAATCACTTCATATGAGTTTCAAAAATCAATTCATACTCTTGACATATGTGATTTTATTTTCCTAATTTTTCAGTCAATTTAAAAAAATCTAATTTAATGAATATTAAATAAAGAAAGTATAAATAAATCACTTTATAAGAGTTTTTAAAAATCAATTCATACTCTTGAAATATGTTATTTAATTTTCCTAATTTATTTATCAATTTGAAAAAAATCTGATTAATGAATATTAAATAACGAAAATGTGAAGAAATCACTTGATATGAGTTTCAAAAATCAATTCATACTCTTGACATATGTGATTTAATTTTCCTAATTTATTAGTCAATTTGAAAAAATCTAATTTAATGAATATTAAATAAACAAAATATAAAGAAACCACTTGATTTTAGTTTCAAAAATGCAATTCATATTCTTGACATGTGATTTAATTTTCCTAATATTATGATAATTTGAAAAAATCTAATTTAATGAATATTAGAGAAATTTGTAAAATTATTTCTCAGCTTAATTCCAATATAGCCGACATTGAAATCAGTTCTATGATGATGGAAAACCTAATAAAAAGATTACTAAAATTTTAAAAAATTACATTTTCAAACGCTTAATTGAATTCTGTGGAAAAAATAAAAATGAAAATGTGTTTCAAAAAAAAATATCACAATTGAAATATTTCAATAAATAATTAATTTAAGAAATCACGTCTAATTTAAAAATGTCTGGATTTCTTAGGATTATCCCCATTTTAATTCTAAAATTTAGTACTCCGGAATTGTACAATTTTTCAATGTCAAGCCAAGACAAAATATTATTTCATTTACAGCGACTACTCGAAAAAATTGGAAGGGGACGACGAATTTGATTAATTTTTCAAACTACCACATAACGCATTTTAGAAACATTTCCGACGATTTATTAAAACTACGGGCGAGTAAAAAATACCTTGGAAAAGAACAGCACTCTTGAAAAATGTTAGGAATATCACTGTAAAACTTTTCTGATGGAAAATGGATTGATTAACTCTTTTTACAACGTCTGAAAAGTCTAGTACTAACGTGAAGTCTAAAAACCTTGAGCACTGCGTTAAAAACGTCCAAGAGTTTTTACATAATTTGGGAGCCAGAAAGGTCTGATTGTACTCGGAGGCGAAAAATATAGTTAAACGCAAATGGATGTTTCTATACAGATATAGCATATATCAACTCACATTCTTGACACGACTCCCCATTTCGTCGTCTGCAGATCGATCTCGTAAAGTTGCCAAATGACACTGCCCATGCAAAAATAAAAACCTAAGAAATCGCCTAAAAGTATTACTGTATAGAACACAACTGTTTGCGCAGCTCAGATTCATTCTCGTCCAATTCGACTTCAGGCACCATTTGACCGTTGCTGCACGTCACGTCCGGCAGGTATGGCTTGTAGTCGAGCCCGGACCGTTCGTAGAACAGGATGTAGGCGGAGCTGGTGTCTATCTTCGGGATCTTCGCGTCGCTATACGCGCACTTGTAATTGTTTATCGACGTTCTTGAACTATACACAGACGACGATGCGTTCATGTCCCCCCTACACAAAGCTAATCTATTACTGCTGGTCGTGCCGCCGACTTCCGTATCGGTCGTCTCCTCCGAATCGCCCGCGTCGCCGCCACTCGATACGACCGACGATTCAGACGAGACTTTACTAACTACGCCGCCGCCCGTGCTTAACATCGATTCGCGATCATTGACCATCGTCGTATCTCCTCCGACGACGATCGAATTTTCAGTCTTCTCGATGGTGTTGATGCTGTTGCGACTGCCTGCGTCCGCGAGGTGTAAATTCCGACGGCGTGATAGCGGCGTGCATCCGGAATGATCGGCCGCTGCTTTGAGTTTGGAATTTTCGGGGTCCGCCAGCACTTCCCGACACGAACTGTCATTGTAACAGTACCAATTGCCGTTCGGATTGCAGGCGTAAGAGATGTAATGACCGCTAGTGAGATTCCCAGAATGACTCTGAAAGTAAAATATCATCATCATCATCAGTGATTCGTCCGCCCGGCTTTCCACACGCATGGGATCAATTTCAACGTTGCAGAGTATACAGGCTGTCCTCGAACTGCGTGGCTAAAATAAAACCGAAGATTCTTTGATTTGAATAAAATTTGATGAGCCTTTTTACTTTTGCCTCAAGTGTCTTGTTTAGCCGGTAGAGGGCTTCAAAGTTGCAAAAATAATTTTGTTTTTTCGGTATAACTTGAGAACGTGATGGAGGACTTTTACAATATTTGGCAGGTGAGTTACTGTAAATAATAGCCGTTTTTGAGAGCGGAGCATAGAGCCTTAGAGACCATAGAAATGTCTCAAACTTGAGGATGTAACGGGAAAAGTGTCCAGAACTTTTATGTGGTCGATGTAATTCACTCGATATTTTTTATGTAGGATTAGCTTGAAAAAATTAATTTTCGAGTCTCTGCAATTTTGGCTTAATAATTTTACTTGATTAAAATACCTTAGTTGCCTTTGCTTTTCTAATGTCATTTTGGCCTTTGGAGAATTTATTCTCAAAACCGTCAGTTTTTACTTTGCTTTCCGTAAAAATTTTATAAAATTATGGCTCAAAATTTCACACTGAAATGGTTAATATCTCGGTAAAACACGAATAATAAAAACAATAGAAATGGGGAAACGATGTGATTATTTAGGAAAAACAAATGCTAAATTAAAAGAAACAACAAAACTTTTTGGGAAATTGCTAAGGCATCAATTGTTCGAAATGTTGCCCCCATTTTCCTGAATACACAAATTAATTCGTTTCAAGAAATTGGATTGAACTCTGGCTAGTACTTCAGGATCATTCTTCAATAAATCCGCTTCCTGATTAATTCGTTGCAACAATTCCTCTCGTGTGTTTACTGGAGCTGCATAAACTTTCGACTTCAAAGCGCCCCATAGAAAGAAGTCGCAGGGCGTCAAATCAGGGGAGCGGGCCGGCCAGTTCACTGGTGCATCGTGTCCTCTACCTATCCAGCGATCTGGATATTCCGCATTCAAATGTCGCCTCACAGCTAATTTGAAATGAGGAGGTGCATCATCATGGATAAACCAGGCCACGACGAATGTGTAAGGGCAAGTCTTCCAACAGTTCAAGTAGCCTTTGTTCCAAAAAGTTCAAGTAGTTCTCCCCGTTCAATTGATCGGGTATACGTTTTGAGAATAAATTCTTCAAATGCCAAAATGACATTAGAAAAGCAAAGGCAACTAAGGTATTTTAATCAAGTAAAATTAGTAAGCCAAAATTGCAGACTCGAAAATTAATTTTTTCAAGCTAATCCGTTGATTTTATCAAAATTTTCTAAGAGTAAGAAAAGTTTTCAAATTAGATAAGCTATCTACATAAAAAATATCGAGTGAATTACATTGACCACAAAAAAGTTCTGGACACTTTTCCCGTTACATCCTCAAATTCTATGGTCTCTAAGGCTCTGTGCTCCACTCTCAAAAATGGCCATTATTGACAGTAACTCACCTGCTAAATATTGTAAAAGTTCTTCATCACGTTCTCAAGTTATACAGAAAAAACAAAATTATTTTTGCAATTTTGAAGCCCTCTACCGGGTAAACAAGACACTTGAGGCAAAAGTAAAAAGGCTCATAACTTTTTTTCGAATCAAAGAATCTTCGGCTTTATTTTGGCCACGCAGTTCGAGGACACCCTGTATAAACATGTCGGAAAATTGAAGCCCTATTTACACGGCGCATAGTGTAGTAACATATCCTACATTCGTGTTCAGCAGAGCTTGGAAATCCATATCCACTATCATTGTGAAGCCTAAAACATTGTAGTACAACCTCTCATAGCTGTAAGGTGTCTAAAAGCACCAAGAAAATCTAGGACTCCAATATTGTAATAATGCAAAAAAAAATGCTGCAAACAGATTACAATGGCATTGAGCATAGAAATAAGAGTAGTTCATAATGCTGCCGTTTCAGATCAAATCAACTTAAATCGTCGAAATCTTAAATATTTGTCAGATTTTAACATTGCAGAGTATACATAGAAAAATTGGAACCAAAGAAATACATTGCCGCTTTTGACTACGATGCAGTTCAAAAGAACTCCATTTAGAGAATCACAATTGACCATGAAAATAGACTCGAAAGTCGCAAAATTTGGCAAAAAAAGGTTTCGAAACGCACGTAAACAAACACGGCGTTACGAAGTTTCTCCAGTAACTGGAGCTAAGATGGCGCTCGAGAATGCCCTCCTATTTAGAGCTCTAGCAACGCTGCAAAATTGAGATATTTTCATATTTCACAGATTTGGAAGACGCATATATGGATAAAACGAAAAAAGAATAGAAAACATCTCAGTATAAGGTCTTAGAAGCAGTTCGAATATCCTCGTAGGTCGAAATTTCAATTTGGTCGGTGCACAATGTCGAAAACTATCTTAAAAATATACAACAACGGCCTGTAAGTAATTTTAGGAATAATCTGTGTATTTAATACCTGAAAACATTGTTCGCACATGAATAAAAAGTTTAAAAGAGGAAACCTCGAAAGTTTGAAGGGTACAAGGTTGAAAGTAGCTATACTATCAATGATTTCGAGTAGAAAAAATGTAAAAAGTACTTACAACAACCGCGTACAACTGATATTTCAGATCAAAAGCATCCTGTCCGGGCAACAGATGGTGCTGATGGTAGTCCTTCAGGTGTTCATCGATAATCGGCGTTTTCAGCAAACTCGTCGACTCCAACCGTGCTCTTCCTTTCGTGCCCACGTTCGTCGCCTTGGGCTTGTAACTCGTCGTCAAACTGTCCTTATTTGGTAACGTTTTGGGCAGAGTCGCGTCGCACAACAATTTGGAACGTTCGCAGTGGCCGTCTTTGCCGTCCTCGCTGCACGTCTCTTCCAAGATCTTCTCGCTGTTCTGACTGTCGCACAGGCTGTCCTCCAACTCTTTGTTCTTGCGGCTTTCCAACAGTTGTTGGTGACGCAGGATGGTCTCTTGCGGAACGGAGGCGAGATAGGCTGTGGGATCGAAGTTTTTGAACGGAAAATTGACCACCTTCTGAGTTTTCACCCATTTATTGTTCACGTAATCGAAACGTTTTAGATGAATTATCTGTAAACGAATAAGAAGAATTACTTCAGATCGAAAAACTTGTATAAGCTTGTCACCCTCTAATTAAATGAGATGCAGTTCCGTGAAAATAATATGGATCTCTAGTATAGCTTCTTATTTGACTAGCTGTTCTCCCGGGCTACGCCCGACGAACAGCTAACATCATTAGCTAACAATCAGTTCTTTTTTATGTGAAACGCTTTTGTAAGGGTTTAGTCGGATAGTGCGTGGTCACCTTTAGGTGAGGTATATGGGCACCTTTAGGTTGTCACTCTGACAGACGTCACTTTGACAGTTATAGGTTATCTAGAGAGTAGTACGCGTTCATAGAATAATTTACTATTAGTACGTGTTATTCTATGATTAAAGAAAATTGCAAAAGAAAATAAAGGAACATTTGAATATGTATATACTGTTTTTGTTGGATTAGTTAGCGTGGAGCTTGTCAATTTTGAAGAATGGCGGTATAAATGGGGTATTAGTACGCGTTCATAGAATAATTTACTATTAGTACGTGTTATTCTATGATTAAAGAGAAGTAGTAGCTATTCATAGAAGAATATAAAATCAGAATAGTCAAATCTTAGTCAAAGGTGTCACTTTGTCAACTGTAGGTTATATGATTTAGTGAAGCTTCAAGTATTGCAAAAGAAAATAAAGGAACATTTGAATATGTATATACTGTTTTTGTTGGATTAGTTAGCGTGGAGCTTGTCAATTTTGAAGAATGGCGGTATAAATGGGGTATTATAATACCCTCTATAGAACAAGACCTGTACATTGAGTACAAAAGTCAGTGTGACGACACCAACAAGAGACGTAGGATACGACAGTATCGTTTAGTCTTGGTAGAGCGTAGCAGGTATTGAGTTTGACAGGTGATAAATATTACAATTTAACAAGTTTTGACTATTTTTTGTGGAAAATCAAATGCTGCACCTGTTCCTAAGGTGTCCTCGTGTGATTGGAACGTATTAACTGTGAATAAGCGTGTATAAGAGGGTTATGACTGAATAAAGTGCGTTGCAAAATGGCTTCTTAAGTTAATGTTTATGTGGTTCTTATAGTCTTGTGTCGTTAGTAACATTTGTTAAATACTTATGCAAAATAAATGTTGTGCTCCTGGTTGCAGAGGAAACTACAACAAACGGCCAACAAGTTAAAATTTTTAGTCTTCCTAAGGATAATGAACTACGCCTCAACTTTGTCGCTTAATATTGAGTTTTCTCTCAGATAGATCACTCTGTGTGGTGGTTGACAGAGTATCCTCCGATACAATGGCTATCAACGCTGGTGTTCCACAGGGATCTGTTTTGGCACCAACTTTGTCCCGTCCACAGCTTTCCAGATGATGGTACACTTCATACCGCTTTCTCATCTAGAGCCCCTATACCATCCAATGAAGCCAGAGGACCGAAACTGGTTGACGCAATTAATGGAGATCTGGCAACTATTTACAAATGGGGATCTGATAATCTAGTAGTTTAATGCAACCAAAACTCAAGCTTGCATCTCCTCCAGGAAGGCGGATCCTACAATCCCTAATATGATGAAGTCAGGTACAACTATTCCTATGAAGACTTTCATATCCATGCTCGGAATCACCACCAACAGCACCCTCTCATGGGATAATCACATGAGGTCCATTGCGAAAACTGCTTCACAAAAACTTTTTCTATTCCGTGCCAAGAGCTACTTTACATCTCAGCAGCTCATCTTAATCTACAAAGCACAGACCTGTCCTGGAGTAATGTTCACATGTTTGGAGTTCGGGTCCCAAAAATACGCTGAAGCTCTTGGATTATATCCAGAAGAGAGCTATTCGTCTGATTGATGATGTCACATTTACCAAGTTCATTGACCTCTCTAGAACTAGTCACCCCTTCATTGTCTAACTCGAGACCTGCCGAACAGCGAAGTTGTGGAGCTCTTTGCCTAGTGAGGTCTTTCCCTATGCCTATAACCTCCAAACCTTCAAGAAAAATCCATATCTCCTGTCCGAACATTCCACTGCTGGCTCACACGATGTTCTTCGAACATTTCTAGGTTAGTCGATTTATAGAAAAAAAAATGAAAGCTTCAAAATTCGGTGGCAGTTCAAAAAATTCGGAGGTGAAAACCTTTATTGACTGGACTATGTAAGGAAAAGCTTTTTCTTCTCGAGATTCCAATCCTTACCACCATGTCATTTTCATTCAATTTTTCAAATTGCCGAAAATCGCTTGTGACTACGATGCAGTTCTAAAGAATTCCATTTAGAGAATCACAATTGACCATGAAAACAGACTTGAAAAGTTTTCATGATCGGATAATAATATTTTTCCGAATAAATGTTCATTTTGGAGCAATAGGGGTTGATATTCCCGAACATTCGTAAACTACAATAAGCGTTTTTTTGTCCTGGGGTATATGTCAAATTTAGAAATTATAATAGACAATTCCGTCTGAACACGGTCGTACATACAGGTCTGGTAACTCTATGGTTGACTTGAGTCGCTTACGCGTCGTTAAACTCGTAGTCCCTCGCTCAACCACCAGCTGGCGCTTGGATCAAGAGGGGGTAAAACGATTTCTTTCCGGAATCGCAAGCAGTGTTACTAATGACCATTTGCACTGTTTAAGCATAGCTTAAAATTGTCGAAATGTTAACTTTGAACCTTTTAAAAGGTCGTGATAGCCCCAAACTGGGTCGAAAACTGTTTTGAATTGGTTAATTTTCGATAAATAGAATGACGTTCACGTGAGGGGCGCGTAGCTCGCGAGTTAGAAAAGTGCAAATTTACTGTACATAGAACGTCTTAACTAGGACTTTTCGCATGCGGTTTTCGCTCCATGTCGTTAGTTTATGAACGGGGCCAACTAAATAGCATAGTCTCGGGCCCCAAAATGTCGATTAAATGGGAAAATTTAATTAAAACAGTTTGAGGTATTCTCAGCTGTTAGCTACTAGCGTCTGACGTGCGATGTACCAAAGGGAATTCTCTAGCTACTAAAATATACTCAAAGCGGGTAAAAGCTAGCGGCCTTTAGCCGAAAACACTTTATTACAACTGGCTCCGGCCGCGCGGGGCATAAAACGGCCCCGAATTAACAAGATCGAGGTAAAATATATAAACTCTAACTGACGCGTAGGGAGCTCCTCGAGGCATATGTCAAAATGATTACGTTCGTAGCTAATTACATAGGACGTCTTTCGTTCATGCAATTGTGTTTTTATACAATTCGAACCTTCTAATTTCGATAGGCCACGTGAAAATCCCGAAGCCGGAAGCGCTATCGAGATCTGAACGTTAAAACTTTCGTATAAAATTGTGTTTACAAGTCAACTGACACTTGTCACAGAATACTCTTCTTAGAGATGTCTCTTACTTGATTCCCTTACGTGGCGTCTTTTGGTACTACGCGAAAGTCGACGCGTAGCGGACTCACTGCTCACATAGGAAACAACCTCGAGTTTCCAGACCTGTGTATACGACCGTGCTTCTGAACAATACCGATTGCTTGGTGAAATTCCCATTAAAATCGATTTGTTTGAAAATTTCAATTCTCAAGTATAAATAATCACTAAAATGCAGTTGTTTCACCAGATTTTGCATTATTATCGAATTAAATTAAATTAAATAGAGTGTTTAAATAAGACCTTTCCTTCCAAGTCATTAAAAGACATGGTTTTTTTGTACTTCATGCCGCTAGCAAATTGAAATGGGATTCATCTAATATTAAGTTTTCTAAAAAATTGATATATTGTAATAAACCCGTTTTAATTAACGTTGGTGACAGTAAAAAACTCTAGCAAATTGGTAGAAGCTGAAAGGTATGAAAAAATTTAGAACATAAAAAAGCGCCGTTGCTTAAGGTACTTACCAAGATCGGTGGCAGCCTCCAAATTTGAAGTTTTTTAGTAGCCGGCTGTTTATCTTGACAATTCGAACAGTGGTACTTAGCCTCTAGGCGTTCCTCCGACGTAAACGCCTTGAGACAGTAATCCAGATCGATGGGTTCCGTGTGCAGTTTTCTGCACGTCGACACCGATTCGTCCTCCAACCAGACCTGTAAACATCCGTCAACTTTAGCCGCGTAATTCGAAAACCAACGAAAAAAACCAACGAAAAAACCAACCTTCTCCCGATTGCTTTGGTAGCGTAGATGCAAGGCCGTCGGGTCCCAATCGATCGCGATCCTCATGACGTTTTGTCCGGCTTGACAGAAATCGAACAGCGAATCTTCCGAACACGGCAACGTGCAACCCCTGCAGAACTGCGTCCAGTGGCATAACGCGCAAATCTGACCTCCTTGTAATACGGCTTTCAACGTGAAAGGAAACTCGTACTTGAGAGAATCGTCGCTGTAATGAAAAAAGTAAAGGACAACGAATTAACCCAGAGCTAGTTCCAAATGTTCATTCTTAATGGAGTCGATCTTTACTTGATGAAAATTATTCAACTATGTTTGAACGCAATCAAACGAAATGATAATTTTCACAACAAAGATATTGATTATTATTAGATTTCAAAATAAAGCAGACAAATTTATCTCTTCCTTGTATTATGGCTTTCAACGTGAAAAGAAACTCATATTTGGGAGAATTGCACCTGTAATGAGATAAATGCAGGACAATGAATCAACCCAGCGCTATTTCCAAATTTTTATGATATACAAAACTAGAGATAGCTTAATTAGGTTAAGTAAATTGTGCAAAAATATGCAGTTGAATAATTGCTGTCTTGAGGTATTTTTTGGACTAGATCTACAACTGAATACAGAATTATTACATTTGCAAACACAGCAAATTCTCATTTCATCGGCGCAGAGTGTACAATCGTACAAACGAACTACACTCCATCTTAACGTAAACACGAGATACTCACCAATCTGTCGCGTGGTTGGTTTGATCGCTCTGCGGTAACGGACTCAGTAACCTGGTAACCTGACTCCAAACGGCTTCGTATAAACTTTGGCATGTGCTGTACGACCCGCAACCCAAAAGAAGCGGCATCCCGAACAAACTGGGTTTGCTTTTCTGTTGCGAGAGGAAGTACGTCTCCTGTCGTACGCACTTCCTGTGAACGGCTATCAAATAATTAGGTAATTTGGAGGAACTAGCTGAAATAGATGAGAGAAAGAATATTGGAAACAGGCTGAAAATTAAATAAATAAAATTGCTGGTATTGTATTCCTCAGGTGATTAATTAGCACCTTTGAAGAATCGAAATTTCTTCAAATTTTAATAGAAATTTTTTAATTTTTGAAATTAATGTTTTCTCATAATTTTAAATCGAGAATTTTGAGAATGTGATTATATTCGTTAATTTTTTTGTTTTAGCCAATTTTTTGTCACGTGTTCTTTCCAAATTAAACATTTTTTAGTGAAGGCTATTTTTTTTTAATTTATTTTTTAAATCTGGGTTTTTTTTCAACTGCATCTCATCAGTATAATTATATTAGAGCCGAATCATTTTATGAACGTTTTTGATTAATATATAATTATAAATATTAGTCCTCAAAAATCTAAAAATTCCAGATTTTTAAAATTTAATTCTTCTGACATAATTTTGATAATTTGATCACATTCGTTAATTATTTGTTTTAGCCTATTTTTTGTCGCGTGTTCTTTCCAAATTAAACTTTTTTAGTTAAGGCTATTTTTTTTTATTTATTATTTGAATCTGGGTTTCTTTCAACTGCATCTCATCAGTATAATTATATTAGAGCCTGAATCATTTTATGACAGTTTTTGATTAATAATATATAATTATAAATATTAGTCCTCAAAAATCTGAAAATTCCCGATTTTTTAAATTTAATTCTGCTGACATAATTTTGATAATGTGATCACATTCGTTAATTTTTTGTTTTAGCCAATTTTTTGTCACGTGCTCTTTCCAAATTAAACATTTTTTAGTTGAGGCTATTTTTTTAAATTCCTTATTTAAATCTGGGTATTTTTCAACTGCATGCATCTCATCAGTATACACATATTAGAGCCTGAATCATTTTATGAAAGTTTTTGATTAATAATATATAATTATAAATATTAGTCCTGAAAAATCTGAAAATTCCCGATTTTTAGTATTTAATTCTTCCGACATAATTTTGATAATGTGATAACAATCGTACATTTTTTGTTTTAGCAAATTTTTTGTCACATGTTCCTTCCAAATTAAACATTTTTTAGTTAAGGCTATTTTTTAAATTTCTTATTTAAATCTGGGTTTTTTCAACTTCATCTCATCCTAGAGCAATCTTTTATGAAAGTTTTTGATTAATAATATACAATTATAAATATTAGTCCTCAAAAATTTAAAATTTCCCGATTGTTAGAATTTAATTCTTCTGACGTTATAAAGACCTTTTATGCCAATTTTTTTTCTTCAATTTAAATTCCTAAAAATAATATTCCACGAGGACCAGCCTTTGGTACTCATTATTATTCTTGGATGTCATAATTCACATTGTAACTTACCTGAAACTGTGGTACCTGAAGAATTGGAATGTATGGAAATGGAAGAGTTTCTAAAATTAATTCCATTAGGCAGTCTAATTAAATCACTTCTAGCTTTATTCTGGAAGAGATAATAAACATGGGTTTTATAAATTTTCGCATCTAATACCTAATTAAAAGGGACCTCAATAAGGCGCTACTATAAAACAAATAAGCTACCAATAACGAAAAAAAAACGTATTTACAATATGTACAATTCTAAAGCAAATTTACGGTAAAGGATTAGCATTGAATTAAAATATCCCAAAAATTTAATCATTTCATTTTTGAAAACTTTTCTGGCACTAATTTTAAATGCAGAATGAATTATTTTAAAAAATCTTTTTTATTTCTGAACATTTTCATACACTTATAAATTCTAAAAAACGGAAAATAATAATTTACAAGAAACTTCTGTATTTATTCATCGCGTTATTGATATTTATAAATAATTCAAATACACTAGATGAAAATTTCGAAATAAAAATTTTGCTATTTAAACTGAATGTATGTTGCAAAAGTTAATAATGGAACAAGGAAAGAGATCAATGACAAATAGTAAAATTGAGAAAACAAATTAATTCCAATATTTCAAGAGTTCCCATCATCTAAATAGAATATAGTACACATTTTGCATCAATAATAATTTCATATTGCTTATAGAATATAGGAAATATTTCTGATAATTTCCAAAATATAGTTTTTATGTAAGAGATCATCAAAATATGATTAAATTTTCCAAATGTGTTAAATTTTTAATTATATGACTATTAATTTGTTTAATGGATTTTTAGTTTAGTTAAATTAATCGATGATGATGAAAGAATGATAAAAAACTGGAAAATTAGCAATTGTTAGGATTCATTTAATCAATATTTCTATTAAGTAAATTTGTTTAAAAAAATATATCCAAGGATTCAAAATCTATGAAACCTTTGGTGGACAAAAGATTAAATAATAAGAAAATTCTACACTATTATTATATTTTTAAGACACTCACCTCAATGTTTTTTACATCATATTCAAAATCTTCTAAACATTGACGGAAACTAAGTTAAATAAAAATTACCAAAAAAATTATTCAAAATTGCTATTCTTATAAAGTTTTAAGAACGTATGCGTTTGTCGTTGAACCAAAAACTACAAATGGAATCAAACACAAAACAAACAAAAAAACGACATTAATAAAAACAAAACAAGCGTTTCAAGCCTCGGAGATATTTTAAAATAATAATAACAAATCAATGGTAGTGCTTCTTCTTTTCGTTGTTGAAGCAATTGGAGGAAGTTTTGTATACCAAACAATCCTCAATTACAATGAACAAAAAGAAAATTACACAACCCTACACACCCATACACACGGTGGCTTTAAAAACGCGTGCATACCTTAAAGCAAAGAATGTTGGGCATGCAAAGGGCCGAACCACCTCTTACCTCGGGACTGTGGGCTAGTGGAAGCTCAGAAACCGGTAAGTCTGCTTCTGTAAAACAAAGAAATCACAAATCACAATATTTCACAGAATCACACCCATCTAGAAAAATTGCCACACATCAAGCCTCGATGGAGCGAAAAACCGATATTTCCACGGGATTCCACAAGGTACCGTGCTTGGGCATTTCGATTGTACACAATGTCATTCTTAAAGCAGATTCTCAACGCTCAAAACTAAAATGTTCACAACTTAAGCAGGATTTAACTTATGGATCCTCCTTTTTAAAGTTGCACTTCAAAGATATTCAAGAGGTCCGTTTACCCATGGTCTTATAAGCAAATACATACGACTACCACCGAAGGTAACCAAGGGTTCTTAATAACATCAAACACCACTTCAACTTACCAGAATAAAACGCCTATTTGTGAATTACGGATGATTTCTACGTTTTATAGGTACAATAAAATTAGGGATTTAGGGAGAAAAAATCATGAACTTCTGTCAAGTACCGTCCATGGAGTTCTGAATGATGATTTCAGAAATGACACCATCCGATGGGTACTTCAATCCTTTTTCCTCGGAAAAATCCCCTCGACTTCACTGCGGTTTTTCACTTTTTCTTTCAAAAACACTTTAGATTTTTTTACTAAATTGCACCGAGCTACTCCAATTGATGTTTCAAGTTGGAGCTACAATTTTTCAAAAAGGTTGTGATTAAAAAGACGAAGTTTTTCATTCTTGATATATTATACTTGAAACATTGATGTTACAATTGCGATTATTCGTATTTCTGTTCGTTTCGGCGACGTGGGCATTTTAATTGAAATTGGCGCGATAAGGACGTTTTGTGTTAATACAATCAGTTTTAAGTAATCCGGTTTTAGAAATAGACCTCTGATGATGGCCGTGAGACCAAAACGTATGTAAAGACGAAAATATAAAGCATAAGTGTTAATGTGACCTAATTCCCGAGAATTTATATATAATACAAGATACCAGAAAGTGTTAAAATAATACAATTTTCATTTAAAATTTCCTGTTATTCCGCAACTGTTGAAGGTATAGATGTCACTCTTTGACATTTCAATGGTCATACATTTTTTCAAAAAAAAAAACTAGTTCTTCAAATGATCTATTGAAATGAAAAGTTTTATTTTTTTATTTGATGTCTGTACATGAGTGTTAAAATTGAGGAGACATTCCTATTGGTCTTATAGATTTAAAATTTAATTTTACAAATCGTAGTAAATATAGGAGCTGTATTGTCTTTGGGAGCGGTAAACCTGTTTCAAGGGGTATATTTTACATCCATCTTCAATTTTTCAAATGAAATTATGATGGATTAGAATTATTTTTCCTGAATTCAAGCAACATTGTGATAAGGTTCAATTACTCAACTGTTATTTGCAAAGTTCTTTTGGTTTTCAGGTGGATAAAGACGCGTCACAAAAACACGACCATGCGCCGACAATAGCATTTAACTAAAAAAATTTTATCAATGAGGTTAAAATCAAAAGGATGGGCATCGCAAAACCACATCCGTGATTTCAACCTTCTTGGAAAATAAAACATCGCAACTTAGAATATCAATTGCGAGAGTTCGACGCAGTTCTGTCCAAAAGCTATTTTGTTAACATAAGTTAGGGAAATCAATAATCGATTGATCACAGATATTTCATCTCATTTTCACATTACCGATTGAGTACTGCGCCATTTTGTTATGATGATGGATTAGAATTCTTTTTCCTAAATTCAAGCAAGATTGTGATAAGGCTGAATTACGCAACTGTTATTTGCAAAGTTCTTTTGGTTTTCAGGTGGATAAAGACGCGTCACAAAAACACGACCATGCGCCGACAATAGCATTTAACGAAAAAATGTTTTTTCAAGGAGGTTAAAATCAAAAGGATGGGCATCGCAAAGCCACATCCCTGATTTCAACCTTCTTGGAAAATAAAACATCGCAACTTAGAATATCAATTGCGAGAGTTCGACGCAGTTCTGCCCAAAAGCTATTTTGTTAACATAAGTTAGGAAAGTCAATAATCGATTGATCACAGATATTTCATCTCATTTTCACATTACCGATTGAGTACTGCGCCATTTTTTATGATGATGGATTAGAATTCTTTTTCCTAAATTCAAGCAAGATTGTGATAAGGTTGAATTACGCAACTGTTATTTGCAAAGTTCTTTTGGTTTTCAGGTGCATAAAGACGCGTCACAAAAACACGACCATGCGCCGACAATAGCATTTAACGAAAAAATGTTATCAATGAGGTTAAAATCAAAAGGATGGGCATCGCAAAACCACATCCGTGATTTCAACCTTCTTGGAAAATAAAACATCGCAACTTAGAATATCAATTGCGAGAGTTTGACGCAGTTCTATCCAAAAGCTATTTTGTTAACATAAGTTAGGGAAGTCAATAATCGATTGATCACAGGTATTTCATCTCATTTTCACATTACCGATTAAGTAATGCGCCATTTTTTTTATGATGATGGATTACAATTCTTTTTCCTGAATTCAAGCAACATTGTGATAAGGTTGAATTACGCAACTGTTATTTGCAAAGTTCTTCTGGTTTGCAGGTGGATAAAGACGCGTCACAAAAACACGACTATGCACCGACAATAGCATTTAACGAAAAAAAATATTTTCAAGGAGGTTAAAATCAAAGGGATGTGCATCGCAAAATCACATCCCTGATTTCAACCTTCTTGGAAAATAAAACATCGCAACTTAGAATATCAATTGCGAGAGTTCGACGCAGCTTAGTAGAGGTTTAATAAGAGGAACTATTTTGATTCTCCGTCCTATTGGCCGCTTATAAGAAACAAACTACAAATCGGAACGAAGTCAGGTTTACAGAGTAAAATGGTTTATAGATGATTTTTGTGTAGCACATCATGTCGGATACTTTTTTGCAAGAGAGTTCGAAGAATTGATTATTTCCCCAAAGAACGAATTTTTACTCGAAACCCTCTAGACAAACCAAAATTGTACAAAGTCACAAAAGGGGTTCCGCAAGTTTCACCATGGGGCCTTCGAAATTCCAGCATTTCGAAATTCACACTCTGCAACACTTATCAAATGGCGATTGCGAGAAAATAAACGATAGCTCACCTGAATTAGCATCACAGTCGTTGTTATCAAGTTCTTCCTTGTAGGTGGGCAGTTCGTAAGCGTACAGTTCGGTGGCGGTGCTCGAACTGATCCGCGAATCGTCGTTGAGGATCTGTTTGATCTGCGAGTAGGCCACTTCGGCCAACAATAGTCTTTCCATTTCTATATCACAGAGCGCTTTGAGTTGGTCTTTCAGTTCCAGGTATTTCGCCTCTGAATTCAGTCTTAGGCCGTATTTCACGGGCGTCTCGCCGTTTAATCTTACAACTGCAAAAATGGAAACGGTAATTTATTATAATACTTATCCCTGGAAGGCCTAATGAGGCCGTACGCCAATAATAATGTGAGCTGGGTCCGGCAATATGGGCTGAACGTGTTTCTTCCAAACTATTATAATCTATAGTTGGTTATATTAAACCCGTATGGTATAGACGGCACTGTAAAGGGTGGGCAAATTTCTATAGGAGATACAAAAAAATTGAAGACATATTCTTTTTTTCGACTTTTAGACACCTGTGAATATCATGGTTCTTTGTAAAGTTGGGAGTAAATAACTTTTACATTTTTGAGGCACTTTTTTTCTGTATCATCCAGTGGCGTCGAAAAATGGTTGAAAAAAGGTGCAATTTCGAGTTATGGCCTAATGTTGTATTTTTTCGAATGGGAATAATAAGTTGGCTATGGTTTAGTTGGGTCGCTTTTGATATGTAAATCATTAATAACGAAAATAATATTTTACTATACCTATCACTTTTTGCGTTTTTTAATATTTATTCCAAGTAGGCGGTTGTCATCTATGACAGTGTTGATCCGTTTGGCATTAAAACACCTACCAACCTATAGCTAACGGTTAAAAATTCGACTTACCTAACACTTCGCAAAGCGTATAACTTTCCATTGGTAAAGGCAAACTCAACAAATTGAAAGGATCGAAACGTACGGACTCGTGGCCGCAAGTTTGACAGGTAACTTTGCTCTTTAGCTGACCGTAAAACAGGTCGGTGATAATGGAATGATCTCGAGCTAAATGTTGCTGCCACGCCTCGTCCGCCACAACCTCGTCTGGTCGGCCTCCGGAATCTTTAAGTTCTGAGTAACATTTCTTGGGCACCCTGTTCAGATCTTCGTGTAGGGCGTCCAACAACCACGCTAACAATTCCTGAGAAACAATTTCATCCATAACATAGCAATTCTTAAACGAACGAACAATCTATTTCTTCTATCGGGGACCTCGCAAATATATTCCGATCGTTGATAAAATGAGTTAATTTTTAATACCCACTTGCTCAAAGGAAGTATTTCTACGAATCTAGATTATCCAAAGAGATTAGGGGGTTCCACAAGAGCCTATTTTGTAGTCTCGACTTACTTAAAAATATCGCCATGAAAGTTCATTCATAATTCTTCTCAACTCAAATATCAATCTTTCTCGATTAATAAGATTCTTAGGATATAGGATATAGGTCACATTAACACTCATATCTATTATATTTTCGTCAATTATTATAAAAGTTATATCCTAGAGATGATTCACATAAAACGTGATAGTACGTCGGTAAATGATGAACTGATGTACAATCACTGAGTCACATGTATCCAAATTTAATTATTTAAACTAATAGGAAACAATAATCTTGGTACCTTGGTACAGCACATACCTTTCCTACAATGATCATAAATTTTAAACATATCTGTTCATTGTAGGTACTTTGGCGCAAAGGAAATTGGTCTCCGAGATGGAAAAATTACTATGTAGTCGTTTTAAAATACGTATTCATATATTTTGGACATTAATGTGTTACAATTTCAATTATTTTAGTTTTTTGATTGAATCTTAACATAGAATATGTTTTTACGGAAGACCTAATTGATGGAAAGCGTTACGCGAGAATTGTTACGTGGATCCGTAACAGGTCTGATTGGTCGAGACCACCAATAGACTCCTCCTCTTATACCAGCGCCGAGCGAGCGCGGAAACAACCGAGCGTAGAATGTATACGTGACTGTGACACTTTTCCTGTGCTAAAGTATTGTCTTTTATAAAAACCGCTTTTCTGGACCACTAACGTAATTTGTTAAAACACCGATTGAACGCATGAATTCTGATTCAACCTTGTTCAGAATCATTAATTTATTCTTTTTTATTTGTTGGGAAGAAAGAACATTAAATATGTTCTATGTTATTCGTTTTTATCTAATAAAAACTGTACATTTTTTTACTTATTCTTTTAGTACACGAGAGGGAAACCTATAATCTTCGAAGAAAATCGTTTGAGGCAACGGTGGAATGTTGGGAGAGAAGATTAGTTTAAAAAATCTAGCGCTTAAGTTGGTGTGAATTAGTTTTCAAGTCTTCTGATGATGGTCTTGAGACCGAAACGTACGTAAAGACGAAAATTTAATTGATATAAGTGTTAATGTGACCTATTTCCCAAGAATTTACATATAATCGATTAATTTGTTCAAAAAGTCAGTCTACTATTTCTATTTTCCAACTTACTCCCCCACAACGAAATGTTAGTAAATGTTAAAAGTATAGTAGTAGTTGCAGTAACGGAATCACGCCAGAAGCTACGTATGTATTAAAAGCGGTCAAGGAATAAGTATTGATGGTCAAAAATTACAAATTAAAATTGAAAACCGGTTTTTCGTGGCTTCGAAATGCAAAATATCGGGAACATTCCATTGATAACGAGCGAACACAAACAAAATTTGAGTCTACGATCCCCCAAATATCTTGTAGTTTTTTCTTCAATCGTGGTCGCAATGAGTTCAGTTTTTTTATTCCAAAAGATTCCCCCCACAAGGACATTCATTAAAGGATCTGTAATTTGAAAGGTTCCCAGAAAATTTGGATTTATGGCGAGTTTTCAGCAATTGTAAAATGACACTTACCTGCGAGTCGTGTTGACCACCGCCGCCCAGATGAGGCGCGTGTTTGGTAACGCAATATCTCAGCTTGAGCGGTGCCACGCTCCTCGTCGACCCCGCCCACAGTTCCCTACAGAGTTCGGCGTACCTCCTTGCCACCATGCCTTTCGTACCCAACGGATTGATGCTGTTCAGTTCGCACAGTTGCGTGTCCCGTTGGAAATATAACGTTAACGGTCTCGTATTTGACACAGCCTGTAGGGCCGAGTTCATGAAACACGTGTTGCCCAAGTTGTGTAAACCGGTAGCACCTGTAAGGAATTTCCTATATAAGTACAGTAATCCTGTAAAATTTTGTAGAAAAAAAATTACACAACAATACCAAAGGAATTCGATAAATACCTGGTGGTAACGAAATGGTCGCTCGTCGTTCCGAACTGAGCAGGGCCTTCTCGTTGCCGCCCGACGCCAGCGCCCCCAATTCCTCCGGCCACGTCAAGTCCTTGTTTCGCACTTCCAACAACAGCTGATCGCAATCGGCGATACCAAGATCTTGCAACGTTACGCTTTCGTCTTCGAGTAGCGTCGTCGATTCTTTGATATGCCAAATTCGTACGTCTTCAACCCGTAACGCCAGTCTGGAGCACAGGAAATCTATCACCTGCCTTATGTTGGCCAACCTGCTGAACGCGGCCGTATGGGCCAAATAACGTCGTGGCGAGGGTAGGGGAGTGGTTGTTAGGCCCGCAGTAGTTAGTGCAGCCGCTCCATACCTGTTGAAAAGTTTAAGGTGCTATTCTTGGTACCCAGATTGTTCATTCCAAAAAAATCCACATATTATTTTCATTCATAAAAAGAAAAATTGTATTCTCTGAATTACCGAATTTGAAACTAGTTGCAATGGCAATGATGAATTTCTCGCTTACCATGGTCCGGTTTGAACAGTTTAGAGGAGTTATTTCTGATGAAATTAAGTTTCCTTTCATAGGAAATATGTAAGATTAATATATTTCAATCGTAAGAACATTTTCATTCATCTAGAAAATTTGAGTAAAATAATCTCGAAATATCTACAAGGGCAACGCCAAAAGTTCCTAGCCTTACATAGATCCAAGTATCGCAGCGAATCAATATGTTGATAACACACAAGTTGAAGTCTTCTTAGCCTTGGAAAAACAAAAATTGATTTTACGTCAATTAGTTTTCTTACAATTTTCACTCATTTATCACGATGACAAAAGTCACGAAAATTGAGTAGAGCTGTTAAAATGTCTTACTTCAGGTCTTTCTCTTTAAAGCATCAACTATTGGTTAGATGGGGAGTATGAGGCAAATTTACCGTCTTATTCGGTGACAAAAAATGATGAATTCCTTCTCACTTTCTATACAGCTACCATCTGGTTTCTTCAGTGCCATTGCGGTATCGACTCTGCTTGTTGTCGAGACTGCATAAAGTCGCGGCAAACAGCAAGTTAATACCACAATGGCACTGAAGAAACCAGATGGTAGCTATACAGAAAGTGAGAAGGAAAGAGCTCAGCTCTGAGACACTCACTTTCCTGGGAGCGAACCTTGTACTATAGGTCAAATACCAGAACAGTATAACAGACCTACCAGAGAAGCCACAACGATAGCCAGACACTTATGCAGCAGAAGTAGGAGGATTTAAATGGTTAAATTCTTCAGCGAGGGCAAGGGGAAATTCTATCACACATAGTAAACATCAGTCGAAGTAGTTTGGAACTAGGATACATACCCAAGGTATGGCGAAGGGCCAAGGTTACCTCTTCATTCGTAAAACGGGAAAAAGGGACTCAACACACCCCAAATCCCTGAGACCAATCAGTCTCACATCGTCCGTACTAAAAACGATAGAGAAAGCAACTGATAATTATATCAGAACAGAAATCTTGAAACTAGGGCCCCTACACCCACGCCAGCATGCGTACCAAACGGGCAAATCTACGGAGACAGCATTGGTGCAACTGAGACGATGAAATCCAGGATGCCCTGGGGAATAAAGAAACTATAATTTGTGCCTTTCTAGACATAGAAGGGGCTTTAGACAACAGATCACTATAAGACAGAGCAGTAGACAGTACGACAACCAGGTTGCTCTCTACCAGAATAGCGGAGACAAAAATAGGGCAACAATCTATTTCCATTTGCACAACTAGAGGGAGTGGCCTCCCCACTAATGTGGAGCTTAATTGTAGACTGACTCTTTTGCGATCTGACCGACCTCGGCATACTTTGTCAGTTATGCCGACGACATAGTCATATTCGCAAGAGGTAGGTTCGAGAACGTCCTCTGCGACATAGTTCAAAGAGGCCTTGAATATACTAAAGATTGATGGCAATCAATGGGACTGAGCTTCAACCCCACCAAAACCACCTTAGTTGCCTTTACAAGGAAAAGAAATCCTAACCTCAAAACCATCTAACTGGATGGGAGCGTTATTGAGTGGATCTAGTATCATACTAGATAAAAAAACTCCTCTGGAGTGAACACGAAAAATAGATAACTACTAAAGCGATCTAATGACAGCATCAACCTAAGAAAAAATAGACTCAGAATACTAACCAGGAATGGTAACAGAGCCCTGTCGGTTGAAAGGTCACCTTAAGAGCCTCGGATTAGTAAAAGAAGAACAGTGCAGATTCTGCGAGAAGGATGAAACTTCCACATCCTCGCGGAATGCACTGCCTTCCAAAACCCAAGGGTACGATACCTTGGGGCATACATACCAAATAGAAGAGGGAGACTTACCTAACGTGAAGCCATCCGACATACTGAACTTAACTGAACTCTTAAAGCCAAAGAGTTTGTAAGTTTGTCTCTTTTTTGTCGATAATGATTATTCAAGCAATTAGAAACCTAGTAGCGTATACGAGGTCTGGCTATTAAATAACGAGACTACGCGCACAGAAGACGTCCTAGAGGAGTAGGAGGAAACAAATGCAGCATTAGATAGCTGGATAAGTGTCTACTATTGCAGTACGAAAACACGTTTTTGTCGTTGTAGTAGTATTTTTTCTATAGAGGTTAGAAACGAACTTGTTTTTTTCTCGTGCCGATAACAATATGTGACGAAAAACACGAGCAACGGATCAATGTGAAATTTCTCGTTAAATTAAAAAAACTCCGACTGTGTGCTATAAGTTGTTGAAAGAGGCCTATGGTGAGAATTCTCTCATCTCGTGCGCGTGTTTTCGAATGGTATAAACGGTTCTGAAGGCCGAGAGAGCACCGAAGATGATCAAAATTTAAAGCCATGCTAATTGTTTTTTTTGGCATCAACGGCATCGTGATGACTGAATGGGTTCCACAAGGTCAAACTGTAAACCAAACTTATTATTTGAAAGTTTTAGCAACACTGCGAGAGCGAGTTCGTGAAAAACGGCCGGAGTTGTGGAAAAACAAGTCGTGGATTTTGCACCAGGACAACGCACCTGCCCATAATGCGCTGTCTGTGAAGCGTTATTTAGCCGCTAGAGGCACTCCAGTGCTCGAACACGCGCCGTACTCGCCTGATTTAGCACCCTGTGACTTTTTCTGTTTCCGAAAATCATATCTGCCTTAAAAGGAACCCGGTTCGAGTCGATGGAAAAGGTGAAGCGAAAATCGGCGGAGCTCCTAAATGCTCTTACAAAAGAAGACTTCCAGCATTGCTTTGACCAATGGAAAACACGAATGGAACGGTGTGTGGCGAGGGTAGGGGAGTATATTGAAGAGATGTAGAATAATTTTCAAAATAAAACTTTTTTTCATAAGCAGTCTCGTTATTTAATAGCCAGACCTCGTAGAATGTTACAGGTTGGAGGAATTGCTATAGCCGCTCAGATATCCTGAAGGGAGCAGCAGCAGAAGGGGATACAATATATCTTTTAGGTCGCAATGTGCAAACGTCCCCAACACAATACAATACAATTCATAAATAGATAAACGAGGTATTCTGATTATCCTTAAGTCTTCCCATTCTTTTAGGCAGCTTACAAGACAGAGCAGATTAAAAGCACGTCTCTCCTTGGCTAGAGTGATCCTCTCAAGTTTACTCGTTTACTGGTTGAAAGAGATAAAAGATTCAATTTCATAAAACCCAAAACCAAGGAAGGAAAATATTTATTACACATCTTTGGCATCTTCGGAAACGCCATTTCAGTGATGACGAAGAGGTGAAGGTTGAAGTTTGGAAGGAAATTGTATTCAGGGGTATTATATCGTTGCTGAACAATGGGATAAGTGTATTGATGTCAGGGAGGACCGCTGCCCTCTTATGTTCGAATTGTAATCATTACATTGCCTCCACTAAAACTTCTTCAACTCGGACCTAAAGTATCAAACTACTTCAAAATTCAAAGAAAAATTGAGTTAAGGAGTGTAATAAAATGTTACTTACCCTCCCACGACGGTACTCCAAGTTGCTTGACTGTTGATGTGTTGTGTATGATGCCGTAAGATTTGCAAATTCGGAGGGTACAGTTCGATTTCGACGTCGTGTCTGCCTAAAGGTCTGATGACTTGCCTCGGTAAGGGCAAAGGACCCCCGTACCATAAAGCTAACGCTTTCCATAAAGAATCCGGCACTAATTCGAAATCTCGATGTTGTACCAATGGAGTGTCTTTTTTCAGTCTACCACCTAGCAGAATTGGACGAAATAAACTTCATAAGTTACAATTAGTGTGGAAAAACGGTGATGTGTAAACTAAATTATAATAACATATCTTAACTAGGTACACAAGATGAATGAATACAAAAAAATTAAACGCTCACCTTCGCCCGTTAAAGTTCCAACTTTGAAAGTCGGCTCGGCCACCAGATTCGAGTTGTCCACGGGTCCCGGAATGCTCTGACTTCTTTTGGACCCCGTTCCCGAACTACTTGAAACTCCGGAAGATGAAACCGAAGCGAGGCTACAACTAAAACGAAGAGATTTAATGTTACCCAATCGATAATTCCCAAGTTAATTTCCCTCACCTATCGCCCCTACTGAGCAGATCGCCCATAGACTCCATGCTGGTGGAATTGAACTCGTTGGAATTGGTGGTGTAATCGGTGCCGTTGCTGATCAGACTTTCGTCGCAGACGATGCCCTCTTCGATGGGTATCCGCGAGTCTAGGCGACAATTGCAATGGTCCATGTTATGTTTGGGGGCGGTCGTATAATTCAACCAGTTCAACCACCATTCGGACGAAATCAGATACCAGAATTGACCGACGTGGTATCCCCTTCTTTCTTCTCGCTCCAACCAGCCCATTACTTGAAATTACATTTTTACATAATTACATTAAATTCGATATAACCTCAATTCGGAAACAGTAAACAAGTTTTCTCATTACCAATGTATAAGGTTTCTCTTTCATTTGATATATAAAAGTATATGGTGTATTGACGGTAAGAGATCAAATTAACTTTTCAGTCGAATTCATTTTAAAATCCAACAAACATAATGAAAAATCTCCCGCTACTGGAATTTAATGTTTCATTTCACGTTGATACAAACAATTAACCGAAAAACATATATTAAAACTTTTATGCCTTACATTATAAACAAAAAGAATAGAAAGTAGAATGTGGTTTTCCATTGATCAATTAAAACAAACATAGCTTCTGAAGAAAACACGAAAAATGGGTATTGAACAGAATTGGCGAGATACGTGATTTATAAAGCGCATGTGAGTACCCCTGTTGTCCTTCAAGTCCCGACAGAGACCAGCATGTCCCGAATACTCCAGATACCTTCTTAGATTCTTCACATTAACTAACATCTGATAATAATACAATGCAATTGACTTGAGACCAGAACTAATGTAGGGTAAGCATAAATAATCTTCCAAAAACGGTGCTAGAGCTAGGTGAAAAGATCAAAATAATAGTACAGTCATTTCAGACGAGAAAACGGCAACTATTGGAATACCTTTCTACAGTTGATCTTTGTCTGAAACTTGTTGCAAAATGTTTTTGATGTTCTAAGAATCATTGGTCACCCAGTTTCACCATGGGAAATTGGCACAACAATTGTTTTATTAACAAATTAACCGTTATGTCATTTTGAGACAGAAATACCCACTGGAGGGTTTTTGAGGTCTCTAATTACGATTCCTAAGTCAAAAATGATATGTTGATGATATTCAACATAATTTATACCTTTTTCTTGCAAAAAATGGACTTAATTGGTTTCTTTGAGCTAGCAATCACTATACCGAATGAATGCAACGACGAACTGTAAATGTAAAAATAATAATAATAAGTAACTAAAACTTATTATTTATTTATTGCCCTCAAATGGTGTATGTTATCATTGAAATATGATTATTACTGATTTTTCATCATGTCATAGGAATATGGAACAGCATCAAATCTTATGCACTTCATAAACTTCCGGGTCCAATTGGTCAATTTTCGGACTGTTTTAGATTGATATTCTATCTTTGAATTTGATATACTGATTGTTAGGTCATAAAAACCAATTGAATCCATTTTTTGCAAGTAAAAATTTTGATTCCATCAATTTCCTGTTCTAATTGGCCTATTTCCGGGCGATTATGAATGATCTCGTTATCTTTGAATTTGGTATAGAGATTGATAGCTCAAAAAAAACAATTGAGTATATTTTTTGCAAGAAAATGGTCTAAATCATGGTGAATTCCATCAAATTCCGGTTCCAGTTGGCCTACTTCCGGGCGATTATGAATGACCTTGTCATCTTTGGATTCGGTAGTGATTGATAGCTCAAAAAAAAAACAAATGGGGTATTTTTTTTGCAATAAAATGGTCTAAATATTGGTAAATTCCATCAATTTCCGGTTCTAATTGGTCAATATCCGGGCGATCATGAATGATCTAGTTATATTTGAATATAGTAGAGATTGATAATAGCTCAAAAAAACCAATTGAGTATATTTTTTGCAAGAAAATGGTCTAAATCATGGTGAATTCCATCAAATTCCGGGCGATTATGAATGACCTTGTCATCTTTGGATTCGGTAGTGATTGCTAGCTCAAAAAAACAAATTGAGTATATTTTTTGCAAGAAAATGGTCTAAATCATGGTGAATTCCATCAAATTCCGGTTCCAGTTGGCCTACTTCCGGGCGATTATGAATGACCTTGTCATCTTTGGATTCGGTAGTGATTGATAGCTCAAAAAAAAAACAAATGGGGTATATTTTTTGCAATAAAATGGTCTAAATATTGGTAAATTCCATCAATTTCCGGTTCTAATTGGTCAATATCCGGGCGATCATGAATGATCTAGTTATATTTGAATATAGTAGAGATTGATAATAGCTCAAAAAAACCAATTGAGTATATTTTTTGCAAGAAAATGGTCTAAATCATGGTGAATTCCATCAAATTCCGGTTCCAGTTGGCCTACTTCCGGGCGATTATGAATGACCTTGTCATCTTTGGATTCGGTAGTGATTGATAGCTCAAAAAAAAACAAATGGGGTATATTTTTTGCAATAAAATGGTCTAAATATTGGTAAATTCCATCAATTTCCGGTTCTAATTGGTCAATATCCGGGCGATCATGAATGATCTAGTTATCTTTGAATTTAGTAGATTGATAATAGCTCAAAAAAACCAATTGAGTATATTTTTTGCAAGAAAATGGTCTAAATCATGGTGAATTCCATCAAATTCCGGGCGATTATGAATGACCTTGTCATCTTTGGATTCGGTAGGGATTGCTAGCTCAAAAAAACCAATTGAGTTTATTTTTTGCAAGAAAATGGTCTAAATTATGGTGAATTCCATCAAATTTCGGTTCCAGTTGGCCAACTTTCGGGCGATTATGAATGACCTTGTCATCTTTGGATTCGCTATAGTGATTGTTAGCTCAAAAAAACCAATTGAGTCAATTTTTTGAAAGAAGAATATATAAATTATGTTAAATATCATCAACTTCCGGTGCCAATTGGCCAATTTCCGGGCGATTATGAATGATCGTTATCTTTGAAGTTGGTATAGATTGATAGCTCAAAAAAACCAATTGAGTTTATTTTTTGCAAGAAAATGGTCTAAATTATGGTGAATTCTATCAAATTCCGGTTCCAGTTGACCAACTTCCGGGCGATTATGAATGACCTTGTCATCTTTGGATTCCGTACAGTGATTGCTAGCTCAAAAAAAAAACAATGGAGTCAATTTTTTGAAAGAAAAATGTATAAATTATGTTAAATGTCATCAACTTCCGGTGCCAATTGGCCAATTTCCGGGCGATCATGAATGATCGTTATCTTTGAATTTGGTATAGAGATTGATAGCTCAAAAAAACCAATTGAGTTTATTTTTTGCAAGAAAATGGTCTAAATTATGGTGAATTCTATCAAATTCCGGTTCCAGTTGACCAACTTCCGGGCGATTATGAATGACCTTGTCATCTTTGGATTCCGTACAGTGATTGCTAGCTCAAAAAAAAACAATGGAGTCAATTTTTTGCAAGAAAAACGTATAAATTATGTTAAATGTCATCAACTTCCGGTGCCAATTGGCCAATTTCCGGGCGATCATGAATGATCGTTATCTTTGAATTTGGTATAGAGATTGATAGCTCAAAAAAACCAATTGAGTTTATTTTTTGCAAGAAAATGGTCTAAATTATGGTGAATTCCTCAAATTCCGGTTCCAGTTGACCAAATTCCGGGCGATTATGAATGACCTTGTCATCTTTGGATTCCGTATAGTGATTGCTAGCTCAAAAAAAAAACAATCGAGTAAATTTTTTGCAGGAGAAAAATGTATAAATTATGTTAAATATCATCAACTTCCGGTGCCAACTCGCCAATTTCCAGGTGATGATGAATATTCTGTTATTTTTGACTTCAGAATCATAATTAGAGACCCCAAAAACTCCCCGAGTGGGTATTTCTGTCTCAAAATAACAATTTTGCAACAAATTTCACACAAAGATTAACTGTACAAAGATATAAAATCTTTAAATGATTATAATAGACTGGTATTATGGTGGCAATTTATGTGAAGAAATTGTGAATAATTTATTTATTACTGCTGTTGAAAATCGTCCGCTGATGATGGAATCTGTAGCATGGGATGTAATAAATGATTTCAAATATGTTTATCGGCTGAGGGAAATCCCGAAATATTAACTCGTCAAATAGCTCCGTTTAATAGTCAATAGTGACATATCACTCACCTATTTCGTTTTCATGATGTCTGCAGTGAGGCTTCAGACCCAGCGACACGTGGCACACCTGAAACAACAATTCCAGCAGCGGCGCCACCAAGGTGTTATTGTCTTCGACGCTCCAAACCAGAAAATCCTCCTGCGTCAATCCGCCCCACTTGTCCAGTCTCTTACTCAGACCGTCCAACGTGTTCTGGTGTACGTTCTTGAGCGACGACTCGGGCGTGGCCAGATACGTCTGTCCCCGGATCGAGTCGAACGCGGAATTCTTCAAGGACGGCGTTCTGTCTTTATCCAGCGAATTCGCCGCGTACATACTGGAATGTTGATTGGAGTAAAATCGGTGGTTATCCTCGGCCACGAACAATAACGTCTGGATCATGTGATTGAGCTCGTCGACGTTCAGGTAACAGTCCCGATCCATGTCGAATATTTTGAAACAAACTGAAAGGGGGAGAGGTTAAACGTAGAAACGTGTTGTAACGATACCCTCTATAATACAAGGCCTGAACACTGACTACAAACGTAAGTGTGACGTCATAAACTAAAGGCTTCAAGTAGATACGAAGCTTACCGTATAGTCTTAATGGTGCATGGTCAGAATTGAGTGTAACCGGTGATAAATATTACAATTTAATAAGAGTTTTATCTATTTCTTGAGGAAAATTATATATTGCACCTGATCCCGAGGTGTCCTTTTTGCAACATCCAACAACTATAGACACAGTTTCTAAGTTATACTTAAGCGATCCAATAGTTGAAGAAAGACAAATGTTCCTTACATATGTCCAAAATCAATTTGAATTTTTAAATGAAAATGGATATATACTTCTACTTGATGAGATCCATATTAAGCCATTTTTGGATTATAAAGCCGAAAATATTGTTGTTATCGCTTGCAATAAGAAGTTACTTGCAACAACAGCATTCATGTTTATGATTGTTAGTGTTAACCCTAATTGCATCCCGTTGTCAATTGTCATCATAACATTATGCGAATGAAGATTATAAATATATAAATTTTTCATTCAACTACATGATGATACCAAATAGAGAACTACATCTAGTGACAACAACTTGAATCACACATTCAGTGTTTGTTATGGCGATTGTTGGGAACCACCTGATTGTTTCATTTGTGAATATACATCAACCTGTTGGCTATTAGGTGAGAGTACTGCACGTACTACAACATCTGTAATTTGTATGTACATGTTGAAAACCTATGTAATAAATAAAATATTTCAAAATATTACTTGAATTACGTTAGAAATTTTCGTTGTAGTACTTTTTTCAACGATTTTAGAAATAGCTTGAGTAAATGCAATATACCCTACTGAGTTCGTCGCGAAAAGTATAATAAATATATTTTTTTCAAACACATTAGAGAACTCGTGCAATATGGGGGTAATTAAAAATTCAAAGGTGTTGTTCATATTTGTTATGTATCAGAAACAAATCACGAATTATTGTTTACTTTTATGAAGTTAATTATTTTGAATTTAGAAAAACTGGATACAAAATATACTGTATTGTAAGAAACAAGAATGCAGTCAACAGCTAAGGGGACGTTCATAAATGACGTAACGCTAAAAATAACCCCTTTTGCCCCCTACCCCCCTTTGTTACACTATGTCAAATTTTTCTCCCCCCTCCCCCCCAAATTACGTCACATTTCAGTTGATACCCCTACAAATGGGATTTTTTTTTTTAAGTTATATATCAATTTCTGCTATTTGTTGAAATTTCAGAATAAAGGGAAAAAACAATTAAAATAACTGTATGTATAAATTTACAATTAAAAATGTTCATGAACATGAATATATCTATATATACATGAAATGTTCAAATATAAATTTCTCTTCTTATTATCAACAAATGATTGAATCATTCACTATGATTTTAGTTCTACGAATTCACAATCGACATCCATAAGAATCAATATAAAAGAGCGTTCCAGAAGCAGCGCTGTTGTGCATACCGACAAATTCATGGCCCAGTCGATAAAAACGAAAACCATATATTAGAAAACACGCGATCTAATTCAAAAAATGTAGAAGACGGGAATAATTTTTTAATAAAGTGTGACAACACGCTGATTCTCCCCCTACCCCTCTCATGTCACGATTGTCTAGCACCCCCCCTCCCGCCCCTAACCGCATTACGTCATTTATGGACGTCCCCTAAGCCATGAACAATTTGCCTAAGCATAATAAGTTCGATTCACTTTTTCAAATGTATAAGGAATAATTGGCTTAATTTAAAACCCAATCGAATTAAGCAGTACCACAACTTTGGAACGGTTGTCTCGAGGACATTGCCTCATTTTATGCTTTAAAAAATGCATGAACTAGAACATATTTTTTGAATTGAGAGCCCTATCCTACAAATTTCGAACGTCAAAATGTTAAAGTAGCCGCCGTTAAGACATCCAATGAATATGTTGTATAGGCTCTACTTCAATTTGGTTCAAATATAGAGCAGTCCTCAATACCAAAAAGTATATGAAGCCAGATGGAATTCCACTTGACGTTCTCAAGGAATGTGCGCCTGAATGAAAAATTGAAAAACATGGGGAATCTCTAGCTGTTGTAGTATAGGAATCTTCCATCCCTATACGAGATTACCTAAAATCCCTAAATTATAGAATGCGACCTTATTTCTATTAGTAATGTTATTAAGTATATGTTTGTATTTCATAGCCGAAGCACCAAACAATATGTTTACTGTTACGAGTATAATAAACTTATTGTTTAGTATAAGCTACCTTGACATCTTAGACTAGATTAACTAGGACACAATAACAATAACATTACATGACATTATTATATATTCATACATTCATATATTGGCATATTATAATCAGATCATAAGCATATCATAATCAGATATCATATGGAGAGATCCTAATGATCAATCATCGTTTAGATTAGTACTATTCATTTTGTATCCGCACTGTTGTTATTTTAGTAGAGCAAGACATTAAGTCGTAATGACGTTAAGCTCTACATTTAGTAAAGTTTAGCTCTTTTATAAGTGAGTGTGTTTCAATTCCTATGCCTCCACCAGGACCACGGGTCAGCTTAGGGCAAACCGCCCCGACTTTAAGAGTTGATCCCCACGCTGTATCTTCAAAGCATTTGACCGAATCTGGTACCAAAGCTTTTTTAGGAAACTTCAGTCATATGGTTTGCCACCTCAACTTTGTCGCTTACTATCGAGTTTTCCCTCAGATAGATCACCCCATGTCGTGGTTGACGGAGTATCCTCCGATACAATGGCTATCATCGCTGGTGTTCCACAGGTAGATCTTGGCACCAACTTTGTTTCTGCACAAATTCGACCTGTCCTGGAGTACTGTTCACATGTTTGGAGATCGGCTGACAAACATACGCTGAAGCTCTTAGATTCTCTCCAGAAGAGAACTAATCGTTTGATTGATGATGTCGCACTTACGAGTTCATTAACCTCTCTAGAACATCGTAGAAATGTGTGTTCATCAGAAATCTCGTCTGTTGTTCCACCACGAGAGATTCCAGATAGGCGGACTAGACGAGCTCAAACTAGTCACTCCTTCACTGTCAAGCTCGAGACCTGTCGAATATTCCTACCAGACTTCATTGTTTTAGCGAACCGCGAAGTTGTAGAACTCTTTACCCAGTGAGGTCTTTCCCTATGCCTATAACCTCCAAACCTTCAAGAACCTCTAGTGTAGTCAAAGCATTAAAAAAATCACGATACACAACCCAGTGTATGTAAAAACTCCCCTCAAAAGGCAACGATTAGGGACATTTTCCAGGAACCTATCGTCAAACGTAACTTAGACGGCGATTTAAAAATCCAATTCTTCAGACATTTATCAAATTGGTTAGATATGTGGAACTTTGGATGGTTTTGGTGCTCACTTGTTGAAAATTCACATCCAGTTTTAATAAAAAATCAAACAATTTTGATAAAACCATCGTATGGTGAAACATGTCACATTTGTTTAATAAAAACGAAATTTGTGAAAATTTATTCCAAGTGCATTGTTTATTTTTTATTAAAACTATAGATATGTGGAAGTCTAGTTCGGTTTCAAATAAATTGACAACACTAACGCATACTGTATGGTCACACACAGTTCACGGAATTTTGGAAATAATTTCATATTGTTTCAATGAGCTTAGTTTAAATTATATATTGTTACGAAATTTTCAAACAGATCCGTTAGAAGACGGTATTTCACATTAAAAATAACAAATGGGGTGCAACTAAGGACTCAGTTCACATCTGACAACACCGTATAAACAGGAAGTCGTTATATAGGGTGTCCTCGAACTGCGTGGCTAAAACAAAACCGAAGATTCTTTGATTCGGAAAAAATTTGATGAGCCTTATCACTTTTGCCTCAAGTGTCTTGTTTAGCCGGTAGAGGGATCCAAAGTTGCAAAAATAATTTTGTTTTTTCGGTATAACTTGAGAACGTGATGGAGGACTTTTACAATATTTGGCAGGTGAGTTACTGTCAATAATAGCCGTTTTTGAGAGTGGAGCATAGAGCCTTAGAGACCATAGAAATGGCTCAAACTTGAGGATGTAACGGGAAAAGTGTCCAGAACTTTTTTGTGGTCAATGTAATACATTCTATATTTTTTATGTAGATAGCTTATCTAATTTGAAAACTTTTCTTACTCTTAGAAAATTTTGATAAAATCAACGGATTAGCTTGAAAAAAATAATTTTCGAGTCTCTGCAATTTTGGCTTACTAATTTTACTTGATTAAAATACCTTAGTTGCCTTTGCTTTTCTAATGTCATTTTGGCATTTGGAGAATTTATTCTCAAAACTGTCAGTTTTCACTTTGCTTTCCGTAAAAATTTTATAAAATTATGGCTCAAAATTTCACTAACACTGAAATGGTTAATATCTCGGTAAAACACGAATAATAAAAACAATAGAAATGGGGAAACGATGTGATTATTTAGGAAAAACAAATGCTAAATTAGAAGAAACAACAAAACTTTTTGGGAAATCGCTAAGGCATCAATTGTTCGATATGTTGCCCATTTTCCTGAATACACAAATTAATTCGTTTCAAGAAATTGGATTGAACTCTGGCTAGTACTTCAGGATCATTCTTCAATAAATCCGCTTCATGATTAATTCGTAGCAACAATTCCTCTCGTGTGTTTACTGGAGCTGCATAAACTTTCGACTTCAAAGCGCCCCATAGAAAGAAGTCGCAGGGCGTCAAATCAGGGGAGCGGGCCGGCCAGTTCACTGGTGCATCGTGTCCTCTACCTATCCAGCGATCTGGATATTCCACATTCAAATGTCGCCTCACAGCTAATGTGAAATGAGGAGTTGCACCATCATGGATAAACCAGGCCACGACGAATGTGTGAGGGCAAGTCTTCCAACAGTTCAAGTAGCCTTTGTTCCAAAAAGTTCAAGTAGTTCTCCCCGTTCAATCGATCGGGTATAACGGTAGGGCCAATAATAAAGTTATCCACAATTCCAACCCAAACATTTATTTTAGTTTGATTCTGAAAATATGTAACTTCCGTTTCATGAGGATTTTCATCAGCATAGAAATGTTCATTATGGAGGTTAAAAAGACCACATCTCGTGAAAGTATCTTCGTCCGTGAACAGAATTCTTCTACAAAAATTGGGGTTTGCGTTTTGTCTTTGGACAATAAGCCGACAGAAATCTAGCCGATGACCTGGATCCATGGGCAATAAGTCTTGAACTGTTTTAATATGATAGGGATACAACAGTTCTTCTTTCAGTACATTATGAACTAATGATTTTGAGGCTCCAATACGAAGTCCCAAACGTAGTGTGCTTATCCCCGGTTCAGTTTCAACCGCTTCCAGTATCGCTTCTTCGAGCTCTAACGTCCTTCTTGTCCGTCTGCGTCCAGTTTCTCTGCGATTTGCTTCAAATTTGCCAGTTTCGCGAAGGTTTGCCGATTTGGAATTCTGCGATGCGGATATCTTTCCCTTCTCCGGCCATTGCAACGACAAAGTCCATAAATCAATAATATAATATCAACCATTTCAGTGTTAGTGCTAATTTTATAGAGTTTTTACGGAAAGGAAAGTAAAAACTGACAGTTTTGAGAATAAATTCTCCAAATGCCAAAATGACATTAGAAAAGCAAAGGCAACTAAGGTATTTTAATCAAGTAAAATTAGTAAGCCAAAATTGCAGAGACTCGAAAATTAATTTTTTCAAGCTAATCCGTTGATTTTATCAAAATTTTTTAAGAGTAAGAAAAGTTTTCAAATTAGATAAGCTATCTACATAAAAAATATCGAGTGAATTACATTGACCACAAAAAAGTTCTGGACACTTTTCCCGTTACATCCTCAAGTTTGAGCCATTTCTATGGTCTCTAAGGCTCTGTGCTCCACTCTAAAAAATGTCCATTATCTACAGTAACTCACCTGCTAAATATTGTAAAAGTTCTTCATCACGTTCTCAAGTTATACCGAAAAAACAAAATTATTTTTGCAATTTTGAAGCCATCTACCGGGTAAACAAGACACTTGAGGCAAAAGTAAAAAGGCTCATCAACTTTTTTTCGAATCAAAGAATCTTCGGTTCTATTTTGGCCACGCAGTTCGAGGACATCCTGTATATGTCCTAAAAAATCTCTGCCTTGTGACGTCACGATCAAACGCCTAGGCCTTGTATGATAGAGGGGGTTGTAACGCGCCGCGCGCATTGCTAGACTTACATTTCATCCGTTCCGCCGCTGGTCCTCGGCAGGCCGCCGAAATTCCGCAGCACAATTCCTTAAAATCGATATGACCGTCCCTGTTCACGTCTAAAGCTAGAAATAACCTGAAAACGACGGATTATTCGCAAATTGTCAACGGTGTGCAACGGTGTTTCTCACCCTTCGCAGGCGGAATGTGGCACGGGAGGACACACCAATGACCTGATGCAGTTTAGGTCGAGATGTCCGGATAATGAGGAACCTTGCAAGGACCAAAAACATTTCTCCAGTTCGCATATATCTTGTTCTTCCAGGTGGGTTACGCCGGCCAAGGTCTGATAGAAGGTGGGCGTTTCGACTTCGGAACTCAAGGATACGCAAGGATTCGATAACAACCTGAATGAAAAGATTTAAAATTACGTAAATATTCCAAAAAAAATGCCCCAAGCTTTTTTCCCGAACAATCAATCTCGATTAGTTGAAACTAAGAAATTGATTGTGTCGAAAAGGTCTTACCACTTTGATAGTATTGTGGCCTCTCTGTTGTACTGTATCCATGCTTTGAAATGATCGAAGGTAACTTTGTCCTGGCCAACACCGAAAAGCGAGATGAGTGTTCTATCCCATGACAAGTTGGGCTTGTTTAGAAAGTCGATCGGTAAGGTGCCTTCAGTTTGTAAGGCAACTTGGAATTCACTACGGGTGATGTGCGTTCCAGAATCGTTGCAATAGAGACTCCATAAAAATCTGTAACGCAAAATTACAGTAATATCAATAACAGACTAAAGTGTTGAATAAAGGTGAGATAAAATATCTCAAAGTAAAATACAAACAGTATAGAAATGTCGCTACAATGAACCAATAAATAATTAGTTCACACTATTTAACAATCACACTTTGGGTCTCACGACCATCGTCCGAAGGCCTCGCAACAACTAACGAAACACTAATTGAAAATGTAACAATAATGTGTAAAATATATGAATATGTATTAGAAAACCACTGCAAAATAATGTTTCTATAGCTGAAAACGTCATATGTAAAAAAAGGCATAACGATCTGACCAACACTGACCTTACAACAGAAATCCCTTCGCACCAAATAGGTACAATGTTAAACAGATGTGTTTAAAATGTTATAATTACGATAGGAAACATCCTGGCGGTACCGTCATTACTGATTTATTGTTTCAACTTCTACATGAACACAATTTTAAGCATTATAAAGAAAATTGTAGGAATTTTCAAGTGTCTAATTTCCGTATAAGTCCCATCGCAATCTGAGCAATTTAGTTTATATACCGTGTGGGCTGGTTTATATTTTATAACAATTTTAGATTTAGAACATTTATGTCATACTTTCTTAAACATTTATTAATTTTCTCTGATGTTTCTGGAATGTATGGTAATGTTATAAAATTAACTGTATTACGGTTTATATTATTCATATGTACTATTATATTTTGTTTATTCTTTCTTTAACGTTTTTGGATAGTCATTCATTTTCAGTATGTTACGAATTTTTAACAAATTTTTAGAACGGTTTTCTGGATGTGACAATTTAACAGCGCGTCAGATCGTTATGCCCTCTTTCTTGAGATATGACGTCTTCAACTGATACATATTCATATATTTTACACATTAACGTGTTATTTTTAATTACTCATGTTTGCGACGTACATTTTTAATTGAAATGAATGCGTTGGAGACGCTCAAGTTCCTAGTGCAATTAGTTGAGCGACGTGAATTAGTTTCCAAACGTTTTCTGATGACGATCGTGAGATCGATACGTACGTAAAGACGAAATCATGTTAAACATGTTAATGTGACCAATTTCCAAGAATTTACATATAATTCGCCAAAACTAATTAAATGAGTTTATTTAACATTATTTTACATGAATATAAGGACAATGATCCAGGACCAACAACCTTATGTTCAATTAACCGTATTATACTTGGCTTGATCAAATAACATTTTCTTGTTTTCTTAACCATCACCGTTCATTAGCGCAACTGCGATATGGCAAGGTTTTTTTTATATATTTTGACTTTACAATATTTTGAGGGCTAAAATCCATAATAACATTTTTTCCCACTCTAAGATAGATTGGGGATAGTAGAATTTTTTTATTTCGATGACGAATTATTTAATCAGCAACCCCAAAAACCCCATGGTTGCGAATTTTATCAAAATGGTACCAGCTTGATAGTTTTACGGTTTTCAAGGAACAATCGGAAAATATTTATTTTTGAAGAAAAATTGTAGAAAGAAAAACTGTGTATTTTTCGACAACAAATGATGTCTAATAATTTTCAAATACGATATAAGACATATTTGCCTTTTTGATTAGCTTTTTAACACCAGTATTTTCGTTCTAAAAGGGCTATAGCTCGGAAGAGGTTCATTTTCCAGAAAAAATTATGGGGTGAAAAGATTGCATCTAAAAAATCTAAAAATCTATGTATACCATTTTTTTCTATTCAACAACTTTGTCATAGGTTTAAACAATGTATTCAAAAACTCCCCCTAATTTGAAACACCTACTAGGGGAATTTTAACAACAAATTTAATAAGCTTGATGAATTATAAATGTTTATTCATCATTCAAAGTCACGAGTACGTTATCTAATTCATCCAATTGATTGTACGTGCAAACGATCTAGATTATGGATAAAATTAAGATTTTTTCAACAAATGTTACCATAAATTGATCATTTTTTCAGTAAGTCTTATAACAAGTTGTAATACGAGGGCAAAGGGAAAAGTCGCAGAAAAATTAAACAAGAAATGATTTATTTGGTCAAAACTTATTTCATGGCAACATAATCTCCTTATAGCCCTATACACTTCGTCGAACATTTTTCGAGGTTTCTGTCAGCGATGATCTCATCGTTGGAGCAAAATTTCTTTCCGCCGAGTCATTCTTCAAGTTTGGAAATAGATAACAATCGCAGGAGGCCAAATCTGGAGAATATGGTAGATGACGAACCAATTCGTTGCGTAATTCATGCAATTTTGCGACGGTGGAGCTGTGCGCCGGTTTCGATTGTGGCCCCATCTGTTTTATTTTTCAGAGATTTTTCACCTTGCCGTCGTATATTAAGCGAATATGGGTATATATTTGAATTTTTAAGGACATGCCCAAGGAAGCACAATAGTATAAAATTTATGTTGTAACCGATCAGATTTTGAAGAAAAGGCAAATGTACATTTCAAAGAAAAAAACTCGGTTCGTTCGAACTATCGGATAATTTGAACCATTAATCTTTTCAATTACAATTTTCTTTCGATTCAAACAGCGATGGTTTAAAATAGACTATGTTACATAAGACATAATTATGTTATCATCATGTTGGAAATTCTGGCATTTGTATTACACGTGCAGTTAAATTTATCTTATTATTTAAGAAAAACGGAACCAATTTCAAATGAACCAGACATCATATTAGGGTTTGTGGCATCCGCCATCCTGGAGACAATACAAATACAGTATTGATCTGACTTGTCTTGTACCTCGGGCTTCAACGGTATAAAGTGTACAGGACAGGAGTTCCAACAGATCGTCGTCTCTGTCTCGCTCCTCTGGCTTTATTGGATGGTATACGAGATCAAGATGAGGAAGCTGTATGAAGTGTAGCATCATCTGCAAAGCTGTGGACGGAACAGTTGGTCTTGGTCACTTCCAGCAGATCGTTTATATGGAGCAGAAACAAAGTTGGTGTCAAGACACAGCCCTGTGGAACACCAGCTTGAATTGTTTCAGGGGAGACTCCACCAACCACTACATGGATTGGTCTATCTGACAGAAAACCAGATAGTAACCAACAAAGTTGAGGTGGGAAACTAAACCATCTGACGGAAATTTCCCAAGAAGGCCTTGGTGCCAGGCTCGGTCAAATGCGTTGGTGAAATTCAATGCTACAGCTAGATGGATGCCTGCCATATATGTGTGTTACGTAGACAAGCAGGTCTCCTGTTGATCTCTGATAACGAAAGTCATATTGTCGGTTGTTCACGATTTTGGAGCCCTAGATATTGGATGAGCTCGATGTTGATTGCTTCCTCCATTAATTGGTCTACAGGGTGTTCCATCTCAGGCGAGCCACCCCGTATATTTCTTATCCTATAGTGAGTGGAAAAATCTCCCGAAACACGTCGAATGATTTTGTTTGGGGGACATCTTTTGACGTATATTTGAGGCTTGAACGAGCAACCCCCTAATAGGGGGCGCTTCAACTCCTCAAAATTGAATAGGGAAGAGGGGTTGAGTGATACGTCATTTGAAAGGTCTTGGAAGCCACTTTAAAACGGTGTATGAAAAACGTAAATTTGATTTACCGTTTTCACCAAAAATCAATTTTGTTGCTCGAATGCGCCACCTTGAATATTTTGGTTATTTGTACAATGTCCAAGCTCATTTTTATTAAGCCTTTTTTACAAACTTAAACAATCTTCAAAAAATCACATTCGTACAAAAATTGAATTGTGTTGCCATGCTTACAATGAAAAAAATTAAATCTGCGTGTTTAAATCAAATGTTCAAATTGTCCTCCATTGACTTCCATACAATAATACATTCCCTCAAACTAATAAATAAAAAAACAGCAAAATATTCCCTTATATTGCCTTCATTTTTTGTTCTTAGAAGGTGTTTATCTGGTTTTAACGTTTCTTCGATCATTTCATGATTTTAATCAATCTGTTGAGTTACTACTTTGCTGATTTGTTTAAAATTTCAAAAAATATGGTGTACACATTGCAAGAACGTGTTGAGCTTTGTGCAGCTTCCGGTATTAGCCAATCTAACGTTTTCAGAATTTTACATAAATAAACACAAGTTCCATCCGTACAAAATTAAATTAATTCAGGAATTAAATGATGATGATTGGGATCGAAGGCAAGAGTTTTGCGAAATTATGGTCGAGCGTATCAACAATAACCCAAATTTCTTGTACAACGTTTGCTTTTCTGACGAATGCACTTTTTTACTTGATGGAGAGGTTAACCGGCATAACTGTAGAATTTGGAGCGATACAAATCCTCGTATATTTCGAGAAGCTCACACTCAACATCGGGAAAAGCTAAACGTTTGGGTAGGAATTTTGAGAGACCACCTAATTGGACCTCTGTTTATTCCTGGTAATTTAAATGGGGAAATTTATCTTGAAATGTTGGGAAATGCGATTGATCCGTTAATAACTGAACAATTAGAAAACGATCCTCTACTACTTGAACAATTGCATTTCCAACAAGACGGAGCTCCTCCTCACTACGCCGCACCAGTTCGCCAATACCTCAATTTGCAATACCCCGGTCGTTGGATTGGAAGAAGAGGTCCTATGGAGTGGCCTGCCCGATCTCCTGACCTGAACCCTCTGGACTTCTTCTTGTGGGGACATCTTAAGTCCAAGATTTTTGTGACTCAGCCTGAAAATTTGGACGAACTACTCCAACGAATTGTAAATGAGTGTCGGCAAAAAACTCCAATTATGCTGAACCATGTTAGAGACGGTTTTCAGTCAAGATTGTATTATTGTATGGAGGACAATTTGAACATTTGATTTAAACACGCAGATTTAATTTTTTTTATTAAAAGCATGACAACACAATTCAATTTTTTTACGAATGTGATTTTTTGAAGATTGTTCAAGTTTGTAAAAAAGGCTTGATAAAAATGAGCTTGTACATTGTACAAATAACCAAAATATTCAAAGTGGCGCATTCAAGGAACAAAATTAATTTTTGGCGAAAACGGTTCATCAAATTTACGTTTTTCATATACCGTTGTAAAGAGGCTTCCAAGACCTTTCAAATGACGTATCAATCAACCCCTCTCCCCTATTCAAGGGGTTGAAGCGCCCCCTATTAGGGGGTTGCTCGTTCAAGCCTCAAATATACGTCAAAAGATGTCCCCCAATCAAAATCATTCGACGTGTTTCGGGAGATTTTTCCACTCACTATGGGATAAGAAATATAAGGGGTGGCTCGTCTGAGATGGAACATCCTGTATATTTATTAGGACCAACTCTAGCTGCCTTCCAGCTGGAGGGAAACACAACAACTTTGTATGTTTGTATTGGATGAGGAAGAAGGGACCAAAATTCGAAGGTTGATTTGCCATCCACAAATAGTTCAACTAAGCTATTAAAATATACATTGTTAAAAGGCGAAATTTTGAAGTTAACTTCTATAAAATGATAGATTTTCTAACATCCTGACTAGTGAGTATATTCCAACCAAATTCATGAGCCTAAAAATTACAGCTAGATGGCAAAAATTAGGGTAAAATGTGAAAAGTCAAACCAATCAAATGCATTCTTTGCGCTACAAGACACGACTATTGCGTTCATGAAATATATTCGCGCCATCCTCAATTAAAAGACGAAAAACGGTGTATTGGATGATCCGTGTGAGTGTCGCAGTAGAGATGAAAAAAATGTAGTGCGAAGTAAATTATAGCTTACTTGATCTTCTCATCTTGCGTTCCTTTAGTGAGCAGAACCAGTCCGCATATAAGATCCTTCAGGGCTATTCCTCTTGGACCGCCTCCGCAAGCCGTGTACAGCCATTCGGCGATCGTTGGAGGAACGCCGTCGCCCAGAACATTCTGCGTGAAAGCGGATTTTCCTAACCACTGGCTACCGCCGGTCAATCGCTTGTAAGCCTCACATACCCTCTTGTATTCAGTTTCAGACACTTGAAAATAAAAAAATAATCAGATAAAAATTCAACTGATAGCGTTTCCAACTACATTGAACATTTAATTGATTAGATCAGATGGAAATAAGACTGTCATATTGCATATTTACTGATTAATTAATTGATTAAATGAATCCAACATACTAAAATTGACAAATATGCAGCATTAATAGGAAGCTGGCAACCCATCATATTCTGGATCACACTACAGCTTGTTAATATATGGACAATTTCCCCAGAACATTTAACACCCATGATTCATTTAGATAATCTCAGAAAAAACATTATTATAATGTTGAATAACTGAATGAAATCTGGCAATAATATTCAATTATTTGAGTTTTAGAATGCCATTGTTTGCATCATATTTCTGATGTCTTATAATTGTTAATTAGGGTGAGGCACCACGATAATAGGAAAAGAAACAATTGAAACAAGTTCTGAGGTGATGTAAAAACATATTAAGATATGTCATTCAGAGAATTCTGATCAAACATGCTCTGTGATAAGTGTATGAGAAATAATTAGAAATATCCAGATATCTTTAGTAAATGGATAGGTACATAGAAGAATAGTGGCTCAAAATATTTCATTTACTATATATAAGGTAGCTAATATGGCTAAGCTAAATTATTAAGGCAATAAGTTATCCTTAATGCTTCTCTTATGTGATGGATGTATTTTAGAAAATCAAAAATTATTCTGGTAATTATAAAGTTAAGGACTGCTACAATTCTTTGATTATATGAAGGGTGATACATGGATCTATTTTGAATGACTGTTTAGAATAATGGACATTCAGATTCTCATAAAAAAGGTAGCATTTTCCAAAATATAGCTACAGTTGCTGAGCCAAAAATATTATTCTTGTATAAACAAATGGAAGAGATAATATTCTCAAGTCTTATAGTGGTAAATTAAGAAAAGGAACCGTGACAGGAGGAAGAAAAACTATTGAAGTAATTCCTAAGGTGGTGTAAAATATCCTTTGATTGCAATCATTAAGATTTTTTCTCCAGATGAAATAAGTTATTCGTATAAGCATTCAAGTTTCAGAGCCGAAACTTCTGGATAGTAGTTGCTGAATTTCTAATGAGAGACAATTGACAACAACTATTTTCCTGGAGTATTAGTAATATTTACTCAGTCCAATAACATTGAACTACCTTCCAATGTAAATGAACTTTTGAGGGCAATAAACATTCCCTATGATAGCAATGGGAAGTTGAACTTCCGTTTACAGCAATTATCAAATGAATATGAGTTAATTTTGAGGATAATTGGATAATTACTTATGAAACAATAAATATTTACGTACATGTAATATCACATGACATAACACAAAAACTGTCAAAAGGTTAATTGTTGTCAATGGAAGTGATTTTATGCGACTTACTCCGTTTAGCTGCATCCTCATAGCTTAAACACAATCTCTTTGAGTCCTTAGCACCCATTTTCACAGTTTGATACTGTCCAATAACATTTTATAAAGAAATGAAATCACTGAAATCAATTAACTTAACAAATACCACAACGATTAAAACAATTTTTGTTTCCACTGACGTGACGTTGAAAGATGACGTCCAGTGTGAAGTAGCAGCCCATTGCCCGAGGACATGATCCAAAGTAACCATAGAATAATTTACTGCCTACGCACAAATGTTGTCAAATTGGAGTCGTTTTGTTTTTGTAGTAACTATACGAATGATCTCAGCTGCATATGTATGTTGGAGATGAAGATATAGTAAGAATGAGAAGACGTGAGAACGAATAGCAGGAGAATGCAAGAATGTGCAAAAATGTTTAGCCCGAGTATAATACGTATAGTGAGGGGAGTAAAAATCTAGATTGCTTCAGAACTGCAAAATGTGAATCTGAATCTTCTTGTGGGACTTATGAGTGCATTTGTATATTCCAAAACCATTTATATTTCCTGTACACGTTTTATTGTTCCTGGCCGAGTTATCGTGAAATTTTCAATCATGATTAATTTGTTTCCTCACGCCACAACATTAAAATACAGGGATCATGGAAACCCGCCTTCAAAATCAATATGGTGCTCTGTGTTTTACAGTTAATCTTAAATCTGTAGATTGGTTAATTTTTAAACTATTCTATGACAAAGAATCACAGAAGCTATCCGATTGACAGATAACTAAATCATAAATCTTGTTTCCATAGATCCATTCCCATTTATATCCTTTTGGCAGTTCTCATTGACACAAGGAGCCTAAAGCAGATTGTTCACAAAAAATGGGTCTATCAACTACGATTTACAACAATATTTTCAAAAGGACGTCTACACTCACATTAGGGTGTGTAGCAGCTGTCTTTTTTTTCGAAAGAACTTTCGATTTGGCCGCCGATTCTATTTTTGACAAATACAATGAAGGGGTAAGTTACATAACTCACTTTTCCTTGGTATCTTTTGGTTACCTTTACAGTCCTGTGACACCTAGAGCTATCTTTGGGCATAACATTATCCCTACCATGCTTAAAGTTATTATCAAATATTAATAAACGATTTTGTTTGTTTCAGAAATTGTGGAAACACATTAAACCTGAGTAATGTTACCAAGAAATGAATTAGACGGTTCACCATAAATTTATAGTAGCTGAATATGTGAATATTTAATTTTAATATAAGTTTCCAGTTATGTGTGTTATTTTTCGCAACATAAAAAGATCAACCATTTTATTGATTCAGAGATGAACGAACAATATCATTAATCTTCCATTAGATTTAATATTACCACCTACAAACTGTTCCTCTTAATTTAAGGAAAAATGATTCCTAAAATTCAATTCAATTGCTACCTTTTCATTGTATACATGTTTGAGTGAAAACACTTGAATATTTCATAATTCTATATTAACATACAATAAAACTTAATACTATTCAACAACTTCCCAGGGTTTCTCAGGTCTATGCTGATCCCAAGGTCTTGCAGGTTTAAATTGTGGTGATTCCTTCAATGAAATACCTTCCTCTTCTAAAACCCTCAAAAAATTGGCCACTTTGCCTTCTGGATTTGAAGATTCTATGAAACAAGAAACCTCAGAAAGGCCAGCTTTTAAACAACGATCTGCTAAAACCTACAAGAAAGGCATTTAAATTATAAGATTGACAATATTTATTTCGGAACTTACCCTTGCTAGATTGATGTACGCTGAAACGTCTGTGCATCTATATAATTGTTTTTTAATCGCCCATTCTGAACTACTAGCTTTTATGACTTCTCCGTTTGTAAAATGTTTTATAGTGGCTGTGGCATATCGTCCACTTTCATCTAAGGTTAACCTGCAATTATAACTGTACAATGAATTATCTTGAATACCTATGATTATGCTTACTTGTGCCAATAACTTCTCACGGGTCTCTCTAAATGATAACCATCCGGTTTGTAAGCTATTCTCAACTTTTCCAAATTTCTCGGATTCCTGTTTGTGAAAATTGGAGATATTTCGCTATTGTTCAGAGATTTCGAGCAGAAATGTTTCACTTCTGAAACACTGTCGAGCAATATCAAACTTCTACGTGTAATAAACATATTTTAAATATTATATATAGGAAAAACTTTAAAATGAGGTTATAACCACAGAGTCTGTTCTGAGAATATATTTTATTATCATACTTACCATCATAGAAGCCCTCAGTAATATATTTCAGACTTTCATATCTATGCCTGCCATAGAACACACGGTAGATTGAATGTGCTTCATAATCCTACCCTATCATCGACCTTGAATAGTTAAAGGGTCAAACCCATCGACATATACGTATGGACTTCGCGTGGCAATGATAAGCGCGGCTAGTGCAGGCGAGAGAGGGAAAACGAAGAGGCCGGCCCTATCGCGTTTCTATTGGCCGCTGCGTACTGTAGCTAGTATGTTTACGTCCCGAGCGGGCCTTTTCGTTTTCCCTCTCTCTCGCCTGCACTAGCCGCGCTTATCATTTGCCACGCGCAGTCCATATGTATATGTCGATGGTTAAACCATGATTTATTCTATGGTCTATTTAAATAAGCGAATCAATCGAACTAATTATTACACGTAGTTAGTATATGAATATAAATTTAATACAATAGATATTATATATAATATCTATATTTAATACCTTTGATTGGAAAACCTCTTGGTGAAATTGATTAATTGAGTAATTAATTAATACAGATATCATCAATTTGACATAGTACATGTAATTAAACATGTAATTAAGGCTATGCGATCTAACTTATCCGTGGATCACTAACTTCCCTCACCCACAATTTGTTAGCACAATTTTTCGCTTTCGGACCCTGCGGTTTTAATGTACGATTGTAATATAATTATATTCAATAGATTTCTTTATAACTAATAGATTAAAGTTAAAACATTATACTCTATGTCAAGTCATTGAAAGTTTATTGGAATTGACAATATACGTATACAAACGGATAATGACCAAGGGGGCTGGCTTAATGATAACCTACCTACTCCTAATTATCATAATACTTCGTCTTACTGAAGAATTATGTTTAAGATTGTACAAAAATATGATAAAAATATAAAGTATCTACTAAATTTTCAGTTCATAACATAAGCTTCAAAACAAAGACTATAGCTACACCTACTACAAAGAGTACCTACTCAAATAACTATTATTTATCAATCAATGGATTGTGAAGAACTGAAAAAGGCTAATTTTGGTCCGTGGACGGTTATAAAGCTTCAGTCTTATCATCCGGAAATTTTTAGCCGGAACAGAATAACCAAACCGAACTATTTATAGGAATAACAAAGAAGATAAATAAAGTGGTAGACTACCGATGAATTCGAAGGATATCGTTCTGCGAGTATAGAATTAAAAGGATATGTTTATTGCCGGCCTTCTCCTGTTCCTGTTTACGATGCGTTTTATTCTACTTGAATCACATAGTTTTAGTGGCTTCTGTGAGTCGGAAAAATATGAAAATATTTCAGAGCCTAACGAAACTCTGTACTGAACCCCCCCCCCCCCCCCGTTTTGAGGATGCTGAACACGATGGCGGTGGTTTAAACTCTTTCTGAGTTGACCGTCACCCCCAAACGGCCAAAAACAAACCCCAAAAAGGGTGCAACGCGGATATACCGACATATTCCGAGAAAAACTGCGTCACCTCCCGTTTTCGAGGATGCTGAACATGATGCCGGTACTTTGGAATTTCTCCGAGTCAACCCCACCCCTTAAACGGCAAAAAACAACCCCCGAAAGAGGTGAAACTCGGATATACCGACATATTCCGAGAAAAACTGCGTCACCTCCCGTTTTCGAGTGTGCTGAATACGATGATGATTCTGGATCTTCTCCCCGAAGCAAACTAACCGCTGAAACGGACAACAACTACCCCTTTGATACCCTGAATTTATGAAGTGGATAAGAAAAATCCGATAAGAGAAAATGTATAACAAATCATTGAATACACACCGGATGATGTTTCCACATTTGTTGACTGACTGTTCACCCTGAAAAATGGGCGTATACATCGTGTCTGGCTAGGTTATTTGGTGGTTTTTAGGTGAGAAAATCTCCTGTATGGAATCAGTGGTACAATTTTACATATTTTATTCTATTGAATCATGAACATTTTCATTTCACGCGTACAATTACTTATTAACTATATATACAAATATAAAACTGTTTCATTGACGCATATAACTACATATCCACTATATATCCATATAAAACATTATTATTGACACCTACAATTACATTCATTATAGATAAATATAAAACATCGTTATAAAATCCGTTTTCATAAAAAAAAATGATCCGCTCAATATAATCTACGTCGCTTACAAGTGGAATTACAGGGTTTCACCCCTTTCGGGGGTTGTTTTTTGCCGTTTAAGGGGTGGGGTTGACTCGGAGAAATTCCAAAGTACCGGCATCGTGTTCAGCATCCTCGAAAACGGGAGGTGACGAGGTTTTTCTCGGAATATGTCGGTATATCCGCGTTTCACCCCTTTCGGGGTTTGTTTTTTGCCGTTTAAAGGGTGGGGTTGACTCGGAGAAATTCCAAAGTACCGGCATCGTGTTCAGCATCCTCGAAAACGGGAAGGGACGCGGTTTTTCTCGGAATATGTTGGTATATCCGCGTTTCACCCTTTTTGAGGGTTGTTTTTGGCCGTTTGGGGGTAACGGTCAACTCATAAAGAGTTTAAACCACCGCCATCGTGTTCAGCATCCTCGAAAACGGGAGGTGACGCGGTTTTTCTCGGAATATGTCGGTATATCCGCGTTTCACCCCTTTCGGGGGTTGTTTTTTGCCGTTTAAAGGGTGGGGTTGACTCGGAGAAATTCCAAAGTACCGGCATCGTGTTCAGCATCCTCGAAAACGGGAAGGGACGCGGTTTTTCTCGGAATATGTTGGTATATCCGCGTTTCACCCTTTTTGAGGGTTGTTTTTGGCCGTTTGGGGGTAACGGTCAACTCATAAAGAGTTTAAACCACCGCCATCGTGTTCAGCATCCTCGAAAACGGGAGGTGACGCGGTTTTTCTCGGAATATGTTGGTATATCCGCGTTTCACCCCTTTCGGGGGTTGTTTTTTGCCGTTTAAAGGGTGGGGTTGACTCGGAGAAATTCCAAAGTACCGGCATCGTGTTCAGCATCCTCGAAAACGGGAAGGGACGCGGTTTTTCTCGGAATATGTTGGTATATCCGCGTTTCACCCTTTTTGGGGGTTGTTTTTGGCCGTTTGGGGGGTGACGGTCAACTCAGAAAGAGTTTAAACCACCGCCATCGTGTTCAGGATCCTCGAAAACGGGGGGGGGGAGTCTCGTTAGGCTCTGAAATATTTGCTTTTTTCGGCCTTTTTTCCGACTATTTATTGAAATCTGCAAAACAATGTAGAAATAGGAGGTAAACTAAATTGATGTAATGATTTACATCATCCATTTTCGCTTATTTAGGAGAAGGTGCCATATGCGCCCGCAAGGGGGACCAGGGTAACATTTGCCTCTCCCTGGAAATTTGCAAATTGCGCAGAATAAAAACGTGGATCACTTGTCATGTCAATTCATCGAGAGCTAATCGAGAAGGCAAACTGCAACATTTTTGAAAATCTGTCGTGATATGATTGAAAATTTAAACCAGCAAATTATTTCCAACTCTATGAAGAGTAAAGCAACCGAAGACATTAATGAAAGACCAGCCAAATTATTACATAAGGAAGTACAAACAAATAAACATGCGACAGATTTAAAATTAAGCGATACATATTCTATCAAAAGGTAGTACACGAGGGGAACTTATTTTATTCCTCAACATAATTTTCTTGTAGCCCGACATACTTCGTCCAACGTTTTTCTAATTTTGAATTTTGTTATTCTATTATTTTTCAAGAAAGAATTTAATTTGTTATTGGATCTTCTGTTAATCTGGTTGTTTATACCTTGGTAGCTATCGTTCAATAGCATTGCACCTTACTCGTTCCGCTGATGGGCTCGAGAGAACGAAATATGTCTCCGGAACAATTCGTTGCAATGTTACTAGGGCACCGTTACGATTGTTATATTCTTTGTACCTCGATATTCGTGGAGACACCTAACAAGGGAAGTAGTAGTTTTTAAGAATTGTCGAAAATTTCTATGTTAAGATACGGTAGAATACTCGTATAAGTGAAGCTTTCCATTCTACCTACTAAAAGGGAACGTAATGATGAATCTAATATTTGTTAGAAAAAGTGTATGCTTGATCAATAAATATAAAGTAAACATTTTATTTGTGTAAATAACCATTGTACAAACTGCTAATTATACATTCACGGATACCTACTCATGGCCATTTGGTTATCAAGGAATTAGTAGCGCGAAAACGTTCGCGTTAATGATACTAATTGGGCGTTAAATCTTGGGGATCGCCTAAAAATACCCCATTAGAATAAGACAAAATATTGATTTTGTCCAATGGAAATCAATAACATATTCCAATCTGAACAGATTGCTTTATAAATAGGTGAAGAACAGTGATTGTTTTGATGATTATAGTCTGTTCACGATAAGAAAGAAATAGTATCACAGCAACAACCAGGTTTACGATGTTCTTGAATATAACTAACTTAAACCTTTCTAAAAATAAAGAGGCCCCCCTCCAGCTTATTTCACAACCACATTAAAATGATAAATATCACTTCACATACATGTTGTTTGTTTAAATATTGCACATTAATCAATAACGTAAAATTATTCACTTTATCAAACTATAACTACAACTATCATGCTCATCTAAAACCCCAGAAAACTAATATATTTCCACTAATCACTTAGATAAATTTAATTTTGCAACAAAGCTATATCTGTCTTGGCAACAACTATGTTTCTGCTCCATTACAACGATCTGATGGAAATGACCATAGATTAGATATCCCGAACACAGCTTTGTAGATGATGGCACACTTCATACCGCTTTCTCATCTAGAGCCCCTATACCAAGGGTTCCCAACCGATGTACCACTGGTGGTACGCGGGAAGGTTTCAGGTGGCACGCGTGAGTGATGTGTGATCAACATGCTATTAATAACTTCTGTACGCATGAGCTCTATCATCATTTTTTGAAAAAAATTAGATATCTCCAATGCCAGATGTGGTTGCAGATATCATTGTTCTCTTGGAAGGCCTTCAAAAAAGCTTTAAGAAGTATTTCTCTGAAGATTATTCAAAAGTGGACTGGATCAGAAATCCTTTTTCGGGAACCTCACCAAATGAATTGGAACTAAAAGAAAGTTTCATCGATCTTACAGAAGATAGTTCCATGAAAGATTATTTTAAAGAGAAATCTTTAATTAACTTCTGGAGCGGATGTAAAACCGAGTACCCTTTGATCTTCCGGCAAACTCTGCTATTTTTGATGCCATTTGTTACGAGTTACTTGTGTGAGAGTGGATTTTCTGAACTCTTGTGCATTAAAAATAAACATAGAAGCAGAATAAGTGTTGAAGAGGACTTAAGAGTGAAGATAAGTTCCATGACTCCTAATGTTGATATTTTAATCACAGGCAAACAACAACAAGTTTCGCACTAAAGACTATAAAAGTATATTTTGTATGATGATTAATTTTTTGCTGAGTTTGTACTAATTTTTTATTTGTATGTTTTTAGACCTATGGGTAATAAATAAAACTGTAAATAAATACCATTTTAATCTTTTTATTTCTCCTTTATTTTGAGCATGTTATAAATAAACAAATATCTAACCATTAAATATGAAGTTTTCTCAGGAATTTGTTTCAAAAAGCCTGTGAACACTTTCAGAAGAATAAATACTAAATATTATACGTTTATAAAATATTTAGGTCTGGTGGTACGCCAAAATGTCTCAAAAAGTCAAGTGATACGCAGGTGCAAAAAGGTTGGGAGCCCCTGCCCTATACCATCCAATGAAGCCAGAGGAGCGAGACAGAGACAGGTTGACGCGATTAATGGAGATCTGGCAAAGATTTTGAAATGGGGCTCTGATAATCTAGTAGAGTTTAATGCAACCAAAACTCAAGCGTGCGTCTTGTCCAGGAAGGGGGATTCCACTATCCCTAATATGATGATGTCAGGTACAACTATTCATATGAAGTCTCCCATATCAATGCTGGGGATCACCACCAACAGCACCCTCTCATACGATGATCATGTGAGGTCCATTGCGAAAACAGCTTCCCAAAAACTTGGTTTTCTATTCCGTGTCAAGAGTTACTTTACATCCCAGCAGCTACTCATAATCTACAAAGCACAGATTGGACCTGTTCTGGAGTACTGTTTACATGCTTGGAGTTCGGCCACCAAACATATGCTCAAGCTGTTGGATTCTATCCAGATGAGAGCTATTCGTCTGATGGATGATGTCACATTGCTAACTTCATTGCGCTCTCTAGAACATCGTAGAATGGTGGGAGATCTCTCCCTTTTCTATAGATAAATCAATGGTCGTCTGTTGTTCCACCACGAGATTCCAGATAGGCGGACTAGAAGAGCTCAAACTAGTCACCCCTTCATTATCAAGCTCAAGACCTGGCGAACTTTCTACTACCCGACTTCATTTTTCAATCGAACAGCAAAGTTGTGGAACTCTTCACCTAGTGAGACTCTTCTCTATGGCTATAACCTCCAAACCTTCAAGAAAAATTCGAATGTCTATCTCCTCTCCCAACATTCCACCGCTGGCTGACCCGATCACTACTCTTGTTCCAAAATCATCTTCATTTATAACCAATTTACACCGTTGACGTTTTATTTTAGCTGTTGCAAGAGTTTCCGCTCTGGTTTACCAGTTGAGACATTCATTTGTAAAGCTGCAGAAACTCTGTTGTTAGAGATCACAACCGTTATACGTTAATCTCCAAAGTACCTAATTTATTATTGATGGTAAATGTAGGTAGAATTATAGATAGTTCTTATAAGAAATGTTTCTGTACTTCCGAAATTTAGTTAATTTACTTCAACGAATTTATGAACTGCCAAGTCAATTGGATGGAATCGATTGATTAATCCTGCAACTTTGGAAACTGTTGTTTGTTAACTGTTAAAATGAAATATTCCTCTTTAGACGAAGATAGCGCACAGCCCTTACATGGGGGAATTATTCAAATGAATTGGTTACCAAGAGCAAAATAAATGAAATATATATTTATTCATTTGTTATTAGTAAATACAATTTTATTTAGGTAAAAGTTTTTCATCTTATCATAGTTTTTTTGAAGAAATTTTAAAAGCATATTTTTGTAATTTTTCACAAATAATTTGAATAACGAATTTATTAAATTTCATAGTTATTGAGTATAACAAATTAATTAATATTTATAATTATGAATTGATTTTTAAAATAATTTTTAGGGAAATATAGCAAAATAAATGAAATATATATTTATTCATTTGTTATTAGTATATACAATTTTATTTAGGTAAAAGTTTTTCATCTTATCATAGTTTTTTTGAAGAAATTTTAAAAGCATATTTTTGTAATTTTTCACAAGTAATTTGAATAACGAATTTATTAAATTTTACAGTTATTGAGTATAACAAATTAATTAATATTTATAATTATGAATTGATTTTTAAAATAATTTTTAGGGAAATATTATTAATTTTCATATTGATAATTAATTAAATAAAAAGTTTAGGTAAATTAATTATTTATTATTAGAATATGGAAAATTATTTTGAAAATTTCTTGATGTAAATTTAAAAGAACTATTTTTATTCTTAATCTTTATTTCATTAATTAAATAAATAAAAAATAGCTAAGTTAACTATTTTTTATTAAAATATGAAAGATTATTTTGAACATTTCTTGATTTAAATTTAAAACAAATAAATTTATTTTTATTATTTTTAAGAAAACATTAATTTTATTATATTTTATTAGTATTGAAAAAGAATTTTGAAAAATAAATATTACGGCAAATTATTGCCTATGACGTCATTTCTTCCTTATCATGAACTGGGTTATACATTTCAGTAATTCAGTATTCGAAGGATTTATATCATAATTATTCCTCCGCTCTAATTGGAAACGAGCATATTAAGGGAAGTTCATAGAAATTGCTTATTGGAATCCAAAAGTTTTGCTCCACATTATGTTGATCACGTACACGTACACTTCTGAATAAGGTCAACTATTGAAAGATCGATAAGAGAGTACATAAAGCGAAAGTATGAGGAAAAACGAGGAATCCCAAAGTAGAGTCTGATAGTATGAAGCCACAACCTGACCGTTCACTATCGTAGATTCAAATTCGTATTTTAAACCTTTAACAAAATGGTTTTTATTTCTATGTACATAAGTATCAATATATCTATGATTTCGGCGTTTATGTAGTGTAAAATCATTTTAACTTTCGGATGTTGGATAATTTAACTCAAGTCAACACAAAACTTGTAACATTTAATTTAGAAATAATGCTGGCAATAAAGCTAAATCTAAAATTATGTCCTTAAATAGTAGGAATCAATCTGAAAGTGGTACAAATTGAGGGATTTGTTTATACAGGTGTTTGGTTGGGAGTTTATTCACAAAATTATTGATAATGATTCTTGACCCAGATATGAATTACATATAAGTTCTCGGAAAATAGGTCACACAAACACATATGGTTATTATTTCGTATTTAAGTATGTTTCGGTCTCAAGACCATCATCCGAAGACGTTCAAATGTCTAAAACGGCATTTATTAAAACTAATTGAAACAAGCACAAAGCGTCCTCATCACACCAATTTCAATTTAAAATGCCCACGTCGCCGAAACGAACGAAAACACGAGTAATCGAAATTGTAACACATTGATATTTCAAGTATATGAATATGTATCAAGAAGCCACTGCATAGCAATATACTTCTAATATTCGAAGTCATATTATTCAATGTTTGAATAAGACTGAAACCATACTGTAACGCTCAAGTATCCAGTTTCGAACCATATGTTAAAGATTTATGAGGTAATAGAAAATGATTCTCAGACCTCATTAGAAATATTGCTATTTCAGCATTCTACCTCAAATATACTTTTAACATTATAAATACGCATGTAGGAATTTGCAAGGGTTTTAATTAATTAAATTAGTATAAATCTGACTTAATGATTGAACGTCTGTTCTATGATTTACAGACTTGGAGTCACGTTTCATGTGAATCATCTCCAAAATATATCTTTTTTGATAATTGGTTCCTTTAGTAAGAATATTAACATTTTTGTAATGGAATTGATTATAATCAAAACAATGTTTAACAAGGGCGATGGAAGTTTTTGTTTCTAGTACTACACTTATGGCCAAACATTCTTTTTTCTAAATATTGTTTAGAGATTTCTGTATAAGTTCAATCGCAATATAAACAATTTAATTTATATTCTGTATGGGTTTGTTTATCTGACTTAATGATTGAACGTCTGTTCTATGATTTAGAGACTTGGAGCAGTGTTGCTAGATTGGGGGCTCTCCCCTACATTTTTTTTGCTTTTGGTGGGTATTTCAGGGGGTACATGTATTTAGGGGTTTTTGTTCGGGGATTTTTATTTGGATAGTGTTTTTAGCTTATTCATTAAGCATTACAAATTGTTGAATTAATCAAGCGACCAATAACAACATTTATAAGAGTGTAAGAAGCATAACATCCATTCCGTCATTCAAATATGCGCGATTATCTGCGTCATAACCCTATATAAGTAGAGGGCGACACCCGATTCCCTGGAAACGTGTGTCATGAATCACAAGCAAGAAGTCACATTTTATAATGTGTATATTATTTTTAGATTATTTAAAAGCTTAGGAGTTTATTTCAAATTTTAGGGGATTTGCAGCGTCATCTGGGGGTTATTGGGCGAAGCTACCTGGCTACTCTGACTTGGAGTCATGTTTTATGTAAATCATCTCCAGGATAGATCATTCAGAATAATTGTTTTCCGGTCGAATTTGTTTTTGTTTCTAGTACTATACTTGACCATACATTCTTTTTTATAAATATTGTTTAGAGATTCCTGTATAAGCCAATCTAAGCAATTTAATTTATATACTGTGTGGGTTTGTTTATCTTTAGGTATTAAAGGTTTTAGATTTGAAAAACACAGTTAGAAGGTTTATGCACAACATTTGTATCATATGTTTTTAAACAAATGAGTGACTACCCAAAAACATTTTACAACCCCATCATTAAAGAAAAAATAAACAAAATCAAAATTATATAAACGGTAACATAGATAATTTTATAACATTACCATATATTCCGGAGAACTCAGAGAAAATTAAGAAATGTTGAAAAAAGTATGATATAAGTGTTGTACCTAAAAACGGTGTTGTTGAATATTTTCAAATCTAAAAGTTTTAATACCTAAAGATAAAAAAACCCATACAGTATATAAATTAAATTGTTTATATTGCGATGGGACTTATACAGAAATCTCTAAGCAATATTTACAAAAAAGAATTTATGCTCATAAGTGTAGTACTAGAAACAAAAACTTCTATCGCCCTTTTCAAATATTGTTTCGATTATAACCAATTCGATTACAAAAATGTTAATATGTTAATTAAAGAAACCAATTATTAAAAAAGATATATTCTGGAGATGATTCACATGAAACGTGATTCCAAGTCTGTAAATCATAGAACAGACGTTCAATTAAGTCAGATTAATACTAATTTAATTAAAACCCTTGCAAATATCTATATGCGTCTTTATAATGTAAAAAGTATATTTAATTTATATACAGGATGTTCCATCTCAGACGAGCCACCCCGTATATTTCTTATCCCATAGTGAGTGGAAAAATCTCCCGAAACACGTCGAATGATTTTGTTTGGGGGACATCTTTTGACGTATATTTGAGGCTTGAACGAGCAACCCCCTAATAGGGGGCGCTTCAACCCCTCAAAATTGAATAGGGAAGAGGAGTTGAGTGATACGTCATTTGAAAGGTCTTGGAAGCCTCTTCACAACAGTGTATGAAAAACGTTAATTTGATGGACCGTTTTCGTCAAAAATTAATTTTGTTGCTCCAATGCGCCACCTTGAATATTTTGGTTATTTGTACAATGTACAAGCTCATTTTTATCAAGCCTTTTTTACAAACTTGAACAATCTTCAAAAAATCACATTCGTAAAAAATTGAGTTGTGTTGTCATGCTTACAATGGAAAAAATTATATCTGCGTGTTTAAATGAAATGTTCAAATTGTCCTCCATTGACTTCCATACAATAATACATTCTCTCAAACTAATAAATAAAAAAACAGCAAAACATTTCCTTATGTTGCCTTCATTTTTTGTTCTTATAAGGTGTTTAGGCATAACTATAGAATTTGGAGCCATACAAATCCTCATGTATTTCGAGAAGCTCACACTCAACATCGGGAAAAGCTAAACGTTTGGGTAGGAATTTTGGGAGACCACCTAATTGGACCTATGTTTATTCCTGGTAATTTAAATGGCGAAATTTATCTTGAAATGTTGGAAAATGCGATTGATCCGTTAATAACTGAACAATTAGAAAACGATCCTCTACTACTTGAACAACAATTGCATTTCCAACAAGACGGAGCTCCTCCTCACTACGCCGCACCAGTTTGCCAATACCTCAATTTGCAATACCCCGGTCGTTGGATTGGAAGAAGAGATCCTATGGAGTGGCCTGCCCGATCTCCTGACCTGAACCCTCTGGACTTCTTCTTGTGGTGACATCTTAAGTTCAAGACTTTTGTGACTCAGCCTGAAAATTTGGACGAACTACGCCAACGAATTGTAAATGAGTGTCGTCAAATAACTCCAATTATGCTGAACCATGTTAGAGACGGTTTTCAGTCAAGATTGTATTATTGTATGGAAGTCAATGGAGGACAATTTGAACATTTGATTTAAACACGCAGATTTAATTTTTCTCATTGTAAGCATGACAACACAATTCAATTTTTTTAAGAATGGGATTTTTTGAAGATTGTTTAAGTTTGTAAAAAAGGCTTAATAAAAATGAGCTTGTACATTGTACAAATAACCAAAATATTCAAGGTGGCGCATTCGAGCAACAAAATTAATTTTTGGCGAAAACGATTCATCAAATTTACGTTTTTCATACACCGTTGTAAAGAGGCTTCCAAGACCTTTCAAATGACGTATCACGCAAACCCTCTCCCCTATTCAATTTTGAGGGGTTGAAGCGCCCCCTATTCGGGGGTTGCTCATTCAAGCCTCAAACGTCAAAGGATGTCCCCCAAACAAAATCATTCGACGTGTTTCGGGAGATTTTTCCACTCACTATGGGATAAGAAATATATGGGGTGGCTCGTCTGAGATGCCACAATCTGAATGATTCGTTATATTTAAGGACATAATTTTAGATTCAGCTTTATTGTCAGCATTATTTCTAAATTAAGTGTTACAAGTTTTGTATAAATTTGAGTTTAGTTCTCCAACGTCCGAAAGTTAATAAGGATCATAATATTATACTGTAAAATCTAGATACATCAATTTCAATAAATAAAACAAGTGGAATAAATTATTTATTTCATCATCTTTAAGCAACTAAATAATATTTTCAAGAAAATATTATTACAAAAACAAATTTTTCGTTTCTGGGCCAACTGAGAGGGAGCCGAGTACCCTAGCCCCCTAGACCATACCTTTGGTTCATCAAATTTAAGTTTGCGATTTTGATGTTGTTGTTGTTGAACGATTGTATTTAAATTTCTGTGAAAGCAGTTTTCAATTAACTTCAATTTATTTTATTATTTATTTAGTGAAAGTTTTGATCAATTCAATGTACACTTTGGGAGTTATGATTTTTTTTAATTTTCAACCCTTCAGTTAAAGGTGTGTTTATTACACGATTTTTCTGAAAAACAATAGGACTTATCACCGAACAGCAACCGATTTTTGTCAAAATTTGAAAATGATATAGGACCTTTCATTTTTGAGTTATCGTGTAGACAAGCAATTCGTGGCGGACATTCAGACGCGGATATTTTCAAAGTTACTTCAAATTCTATGAAAATTACTATGGTGAAGGAATTTTTGTTCTAAGACTTTTTAACGATTTTAGAAATAGCTTGAGTAAATACAATATATTCTTCGGAATTAGTTTGCAACGACTATAATAAGAATTGAAATCGGAAATATGATTTGAAAGTCGATACTCTCTTTGCTTTCATTGTGACGCCACTGACATCTGCCAGCACCTGATATAAAGGTAATTGACATTTTTCTATTTCGCAGCAAACGTTTAAATATGTAGGAATTTAGGACAAACAATTATCGCCATAATCCTCAATACCATACATGCAACCAACAAATTAACCGAAACTCGACTAGATAATGAAGTAATGTCGTAACATGGGAGTTTGCCGATTGTTAAGAGAAACGTGAAAATCCAAAGTCATAACTCCGCCGAAGGATGAGGATGCTTCTCCATGGGTCACTAGTTGTGTTCCGGTAGAAACCCACCTCCCACTACCAGCTAACAACCGAATAGAGCCGCGCTGGAGTAGAGTAGCTCAAGCCGGTCGTTTTGTTAGCGTGGCGTGCCAGCATTAAGCAACGTTCACTTGTTTCGAGTTCAACAGTTCATCCGGTACCGTTACACGCGCGAAAACGAAGCCTACTCTTAAAATTCTCATCCAGCACGAAACTCAGTGAAATAATGGAACATCACGTTAAGTTGATTTTGGCGATCGCCGTTTTGTTTTCGGGCGTCCTGGCGCAACAGCAAACTCCAAAGGAACACGACCATAAGCACGGAGATCACAGGGTGAGTTCTTACGACTTTTTTTTGCTAGCATTTCATGTTCGTTTCGACGGGCGGATTAAAGTAATGGATTAGAAAGTACGTGGGCCCTGGGGCGTTCCAGATTCATTTTTATTGAAAATTTCCGCGTCCCATTTACCTAGTTCTGCGAACGTCGATATTCGCAAATGCGCACGAGATGTTTGAATGTGAGCGAACAACAGATCTTTATTTATGCAGAGAAACGTTACCGTTACAAGGATATCCAGGTAGTCGAGGTTTTTATAATACATCTGTTAGAAACAGTGGATCTAGCTGTGTACGAATAAACCGGCTAGGAATTGCTGAATAATCCCATTTCAATTGTTGAATTGCAAATAGCATGCTAATAACGAAACTATTCGATTATGATAAATGAACACTTGCAAGTAATAATTGTTATTGCCGCGAAGTGTGCAAGGTTTCTCATGTAATTATATCGTAAAATTACATTATTCGCTGATTTCAAGCATTATAATACTTATAAAAGAGTTCACACTGTAAAACAATACACCATTATCCACTAAAAATACTGTTGTAAGCTATCAGATAGCCACCATCAGAGTAAACTAAAGTAGAAATCAAAATTAGTTAACAAGGGATTACCCTCAGCTGGAGATGAATCTGATAGGAGTAGAAAAAATTCAAAAATATTCTTTTGAAATATTTAACCTTTAAGTAGATCTTGCATACCCACAACGGGGTATCATAATCAAATATTATAGACCAGATAAAAATTTGAAATTTTACTTTGTAAATTATCACTTTTTTGAGGTGAATAGAAAAAATGGACTCGATTTTGTTTCTCGGGGGTTTTAGGGGTCGCTGAACACGAATATGCTATCAAGAAAATTCCGTGAGGTCCACTTGGACCTCCCCCGGGGTATCCGGGCGTCCTGACACCCTAGATATCGATAAAATTAATAAAAAAAATATTTTTAATGTTTGTTAACTGTTCAAGAGGTGATATAAATGTTGCTAGTGATGATAACGACGTGAAAAAACTCTTCTGCAGTACCTGGTGTACCCCGAGTCCAGGTTACCACGTCATCTTCTTGGAATTTGTTAATTTTTCTCAATTAAATATAACAAATTCTAGCACTCGGTGGTTTTCAAAGTCGGCGATCACGACTATGACACTCACAATGTTCTGCAATTCACCTGGGGGTGTTTTCGGGTCTCTGGTGCCCTGTGTATCTACGTCATTTTGTAGAATTTAACGATACGTTTTTTTTTATATATTAAGAAAATACCAATACGAATAAAAATCCGTAGTTTGCGTTCTCAGGATCACGACTATGCATAAGCTTTGTGAATGTCACAATTGTGATCGGAGACTTAAAATTAACAAATAAAATGCGGGTTTCGAGGCCGGGTTCAAATACATATAATAATGAAATTTTTTTTGAAAAAAAAAAACGTGGTCTCTGACTTGCTAGAAATTCTATATCAGCCTGTTAGCATCTTTGTGTTCAAGCTATTGAATAACCAAATTGATTATGCTGGTCTGTTAAGAAAATTTGGATATTTTAATACCTAGAACATCTAATAGGACTAGTAGCCTACCACAACAGGCAGCTACCAAGATAAAATTGGCATCACTAATATATAAAATTTCGAAGTGTTTTAACGATTATAGCTTGTACTTTGATATATCATCCATGTCTTAGACAATCAAAGATTTTGTTAAAACAATAGAATCTAAAATGATATAAGAAAATGTACAGGGTGTCCTCGAACTGCGTGGCTAAAATAAAACCGAAGATTCTTTGATTCGAAAAAAATTTGATGAGCCTTTTTACTTTTGCCTCAAGTGTCTTGTTTAGCCAGTAGAGGGCTTCAAAGTTGAAAAAATAATTTTGTTTTTTCGGTATAACTTGAGAACGTGATGTAGGACTTTTACAATATTTGGCAGGTGAGTTACTGTCAATAATAGCCGTTTTTGAGAGCGGAGCATAGAGCCTTAGAGACCATAGAAATGGCTCAAACTTGAGGATGTAACGGGAAAAGTGTCCAGAACTTTTTTTGTGGTCGATGTAATTCACTCTATATTTTTTATGTAGATAGCTTATCTAATTTGAAAACTTTTCTTACTCTTAGAAAATTTTGATAAAATCAACGGATTAGCTTGAAAAAAATAATTTTCGAGTCTCTGCAATTTTGGCTTACTAATTTTACTTGATTAAAATACCTTAGTTGCCTTTGCTTTTCTAATGTCATTTTGGCATTTGGAGAATTTATTCTCAAAACTGTCAGTTTTTACTTTGCTTTCCATAAAAATTTTATGAAATTATGGCTCGAAATTTCACTAACACTGAAATGGTTAATATCTCGGTAAAACACGAATAATAAAAACAATAGAAATGGGGAAACGATGTGATTATTTAGGAAAAACAAATGCTAAATTAAAAGAAACAACAAAACTTTTTGGGAAATCGCTAAGGCATCAATTGTTCGAAATGTTGCCCATTTTCCTGAATACACAAATTAATTCGTTTCAAGAAATTGGATTGAACTCTGGCTAGTACTTCAGGAACATTCTTCAATAAATCCGCTTCATGATTAATTCGTTGCAACAATTCCTCTCGTGTGTTTACTGGAGCTGCATAAACTTTCGACTTCAAAGCGCCCCATAGAAAGAAGTCGCGGGGCGTCAAATCAGGGGAGCGGGCCGGCCAGTTCACTGGTGCATCGTGTCCTCTACCTATCCAGCGATCTGGATATTCCACATTCAAATGTCGCCTCACAGCTAATGTGAAATGAGGAGGTGCACCATCATGGATAAACCAGGCCACGACGAATGTGTAAGGGCAAGTCTTCCAACAGTTCAAGTAGCCTTTGTTCCAAAAAGTTCAAGTAGTTCTCCCCGTTCAATCGATCGGGTATAACGGTAGGGCCAATAATAAAGTTATCCACTATTCCAACCCAAACATTGATTTTAGTTTGATTCTGAAAATATGTAACTTCCGTTTCATGAGGATTTTCATCAGCATAGAAATGTTCATTATGGAGGTTAAAAAGACATCTCGTGAAAGTATCTTCGTCCGTGAACAGAATTCTTCTACAAAAATTGGGGTTTGCGTTTTGTCTTTGGACAATAAGCCGACAGAAATCTAGCCGATGACCTGGATCCATGGGCAATAAGTCTTGAAATGTTTTAAGATGATAGGGATACAACAGTTCTTCTTTCAGTACATTATGAACTAATGATTTTGAGGCTCCAATACAAAGTCCCAAACGTAGTGTGCTTATCCCAGGTTCAGTTTCAACCGCTTCCAGTATAGCTTCTTCGAGCTCTAACGTCCTTCTTGTCCGTCTGCGTCCAGTTTCTCTGCGATTTGCTTCAAATTTGCCAGTTTCGCGAAGGTTTGTCGATTTGGAATTCTGCGATGCGGATATCTTTTCCTTCTCCGGCCATTGCAACGACAAAGTCTCTAAGGCTCTGTGCTCCACTCTCAAAAATGGCCATTATTGACAGTAACTCACCTGCCAAATATTGTAAAAGTCCTCCATCACGTTCTCAAGTTATACCGAAAAAACAAAATTATTTTTGCAATTTTGAAGCCCTCTACCGGGTAAACAAGACACTTGAGGCAAAAGTAAAAAGGCTCAACAACTTTTTTTCGAACCAAAAAATCTTCGACTTTATTTTGGCCACGCAGTTAGAGGACACCCTGTATATATGTATATTTGAATGTGTAACAATGGCTAACACTGTTGGGCACGTATTTGTAAATAACTAAATAGATCCCTTCTAAAATACCTAAATATTTGTTCGTACTGTGGTTATAAACTTTCTTGACAAATGGCGTGACCTGTATTTAAGAAATATTCGGCTAACGCTGATTTTTCGAAAAATCCCCTTTAAACCGAGTTAGAATGTTCCTTATAGTTTGTCCCACATAGCATTTTGAATACGATTCACAATCAACACCGGTAACGTGTCCATACTTATGTACTTGACCTGCTGATATACAAGGTGTTCCATCTCAGACGAGCCACCCCGTATATTTCTTATCCCATAGTGAGTGGAAAAATCTCCCGAAACACGTCGAATGATTTTGTTTGGGCGGCATTTTCTGTCGTATATTTGAGGCTTGAACGAGCAACCCCCTAATAGGGGGCGCTTCAACCCCTCAAAATTGAATAGGAGAAAGGGGTTGAGTGATACGTCATTTGAAAGGTCTTGGAAGCCAAAAAATCACATTCGTAAAAAAATGTAATTGTGTTGTCATGCTTACAATGAAAAAAATTAAATCTGCGTGTTTAAATCAAATGTTCAAATTGTCCTCCATTGACTTCCATACAATAATACAATCTTGACTGAAAACCGTCTCTAACATGGTTCAGCATAATTGGAGTTATTTGACGACACTCATTTACAATTCGTTGGCGTAGTTCGTCCAAATTTTCAGGCTGAGTCACAAAAATCTTGGACTTAAGATGACCCCACAAGAAGAAGTCCAGAGGGTTCAGGTCAGGTGATCGGGCAGGCCACTCCATAGGACCTCTTCTTCCAATCCAACGGGGTATTGCAAATTGAGGTATTGGCAAACTGGTGCGGCGTAGTGAGGAGGAGCTCCGTCTTGTTGGAAATGCAATTGTTGTTCAAGTAGTAGAGGATCGTTTTCTAATTGTTCAGTTATTAACGGATCAATCGCATTTTCCAACATTTCAAGATAAATTTCGCCATTTAAATTACCAGGAATAAACAGAGGTCCAATTAGGTGGTCTCCCAAAATTCCTACCCAAACGGTTAGCTTTTCCCGATGTTGAGTGTGAGCTTCTCGAAATACATGAGGATTTGTATCGCTCCAAATTCTACAGTTATGCCGGTTAACCTCTCCATTAAGTAAAAAAGCGCATTCGTCAGAAAAGCAAACGTTGTACAAGAAATTTGGGTTATTGTTGATACGCTCGACCATAATTTCACAAAACTCTTGCCTTCGATCCCAATCATCATCATTTAATTCCTGAATTAATTTAATTTTGTACGGATGGAACTTGTGTTTATGTAAAATTCTGAAAACGTTAGATTGGCTAATACCGGAAGCTGCAGAAAGTTGTCGTACAGATTGCGTGTTTGGCATAAGTTGGACATGTCCCAATACCGCCACAGCTGCTCCTTCATCATTAACAATTCCAATGGGTGCCCTTTTTTTATCCATTACTGAACCCGTCTCCACAAATTTTGAAATCAATTCCATTACGTCCTTATGGCGAACGCTACGTTCAGGATGGTTTTCGTTAAATATCCTTGCAGCCGCTCGGGCATAATTTTGATTTTGGTAATAAAGGCTAACCAGCTCAACACGTTCTTGCAATGTGTACACCACATTTTTTTAAATTTTAAACAAATCAGCAAAGTAGTAACTCAACAGATTGATTAAAATCATGAAATGATCGAAGAAACGTTAAAACCAGATAAACACCTTTTAAGAACAAAAAATGAAGGCAACATAAGGAAATATTTGCATGGAAGTCAATGGAGGACAATTTGAACATTTGATTTAAACACGCAGATTTAATTTTTTTCATTGTAAGCATGACAACACAATTCAATTTTTTTACGAATGTGATTTTTTGAGGATTGTTTAAGTTTGTAAAAAAGGCTTAATAAAAATGTGCTTGTACATTTTACAAATAACCAAAATATTCAAGGTGGCGCATTCGAGCAACAAAATTAATTTTTGGCGAAAACGGTTCATCAAATTTACGTTTTTCATACACCGTTGTAAAGAGGCTTCCAAGACCTTTCAAATGACGTATCACTCAACCCCTCTCCCCTATTCAATTTTGAGGGGTTGAAGCGCCCCTATTAGGGGGTTGCTCGTTCAAGCCTCAAATATACGTCAAAAGACGTCTCCCAAACAAAATCATTCGATGTGTTTCGGGAGATTTTTCCACTCACTATGGGATAAGAAATATACGGGGGTGGCTCGTCTGAGATGGAACACCTTGTATAATAGTATAAATAAGAAATAATCACCATTATCCACTAAAAATCAATAATACAATAAAGCCGATATTTATTTCAATGAAACGGGAATGACTTAGTTAAATGAAGGTTTAAATTTTATAGGATTCATACAATTTTTAATGGATAAGGTTGATTATTTCTTATTTATAGTATATAGGTATACCAAAGTAATTGTATTTTTATTTGTTTGAACATCTGGATGATTCGATACAGCTAAAAATGCCTCGTATGTCTACTTTCAATTTGAAGTAGGAGATCACATAATAAGTCTACGCGGCAAGCGCTTCCAAATGTCAAGAATTGAATAATTTGATACGTACCGGCAAATTTTATTAGTTTTATGAAACGGCATCGAATAGCGTCGAAATATACATTGTGATAATTTTAAGCAGCCTCGGACTGTAGTAGTTCCTTTTGTTAAAAGAGGTATTTTGACGTGCCGAACTATTTGAAAATGTTTTTCACTCTACAAGGTGTAGAGTTTTACCTGGACAGAAACAAACTTTCTCATTTTATATGGCAACCTGTATTTTGATTTGAAAATTCGATAAAATTTGTAGGTCAACCAACCGATATAGTTGGTTTTGCTCTATTACTTCCAAAGATAATGTTTTTTTAATGCATCTCCTGTATATTTGTACTTTAGTTGACGTGCAGGTAGATATAAGGAACATTTCAAGTCATTTCAATTAAATAAAAGTAATGAAAATTACTATGGTGAAGGAATTTTTGACGATTTTAGAAATAGATTTGAGAATTCAAAAAAACATTTGAAATCATTTGTTGGCGAGATTTTATACACTATATCAACATATACGTGTTCGAAATGAATGAAGTATAGGTAGTAGTTTTTTCAAATAGAACAACCTGTGCTTCATTCAACAATCGGTTAGAGACTATATATAGTCGACTTTCTGATACATTATGCCCGACGAGTGGTGAATTGGGCTGTTGGATTGTAGTTGATTTTTAAAATGGAACATCCTATATTTCACTCGGAAATCGGAATCCTCATTATTATTTCCGATTTCAACGATGAAGTTTAATATACCCATAGTCTTGATGTTAGTGCGAGGAATATAAGCAAAGCGAAAAATCAAAGTAGATATTGAAAACTATGAAACTTCATGCCAAGGTCAATCTCGAATTAGACTGAGTAGATTTCGTTACTCAATTACTGTCATCGTAGCAAGAAGTTTATTGTCCGCGTGATGAAATACGCTATTATAGTGCAAATATTAGATCAGATATACTGACTATTGCAAGGCCGTGGCCAAGTAGGGATCACTAGGGTTTGGTCGCACTCTATATGTTTGTTGGGATGAGAATAATCACGCTATATGAACATTATGAACAAAACTAAAAACGACCTAGTAAATATGATATTTATTTATTTGAGAGCCCAGCAACTAGTGCCTTTAGTGACCAAAATGGAGACTAAGGAATAGCCTGAAGCCAGATGCAACTGAATCTTTGATATTTTCACATTATAATCTACCAAAGTATTGCTTATTTTTAAGATTTTTTTTATTATTCTCCCTTTATCCTTTTTATTTCCATCACTATCACGTAGTATAGAAAGGAAGTATTGTACTCGACCCAAAAAAAAAATAGTCAGCGCACTCCGGGAGTGCAGGCAGAAGTGAAAACTTGAACTTATGGCGCGTTGGGCACTTTTTTGGGTGAGCATTTTTAGGTGCGCTCGCAACATGAGAAATTGTTCATAAAAAATCAAGTTTATCAAAGCAATGTGGGCACTTTTTGAATAGACATGAAGTATAATAATATAGAAACTATATTCGAAGGAAGTGGTTTTATTTAAATGAGTAAATATTAGTAAATAGTAAATACAAAATTTATCAATTCTCATCCATAATTTCAACAACTCTTACATCATCATTATCAGCATTTTCATCATTATTATCAGGATTTTCAATCAAATTCTAAAACTGAAACAATAGGTCTATGGTAACTAAAGTATGAAATGAACAATTTTGATTTAAATCTATTTATATATCTTGTGAATACTGCATCAATAGTAGTTTTGTATTTTGTTGTGCTAAGATTGCGATCATTGGACATCGTTAAATCAAATTCTTCATATAAAAATTCAATTAATAATGTATACAAAATATAGTAACACTATAGTATACAAAAGCACTACAACAATGTTTTTATTAATTCTATTTACACTTTAGATTTGTTTTTTTAACACAATACCATAGCAGCAACACAAGTCAAATGAAATATTTAAATAAATAAATTTTCCGTTTAATATTCATTTATAAAATAAATATAAAAAACTCTCAATCTCGTCTGTCGCGAGGGCACGAACGAATGCCCATGCAAAGACTGCGTATAGCATGCAGCGCTCTCGCATACCTATACACTCTGAGTATACATAGGTATGTAATCTCCTCTGTCGCGAGAGCACGAACGAATGCCCATGCAAAGAGCGCGTATAGTATACATATATTATAAGAATACACGCGGAGTATATCTGTGTAAAATCTCATCTGTCGCGAGAACGGCTGAAAATGCTCTCCCACAAAAGTGCCCAACGCGCCATAAGAAGTTTTCACTTCAAAAATTCGGGTTTCCGCGAGTATATCGTTTTTAAGCATTTCTGAATCGATCTAGAATATTTTTAACATGACAATGACATGTGTATGTTGGCGCCCGGGTGGAACTTCTATTGATCGTATAGATTTGAAGTTTTGCAGCTCGTTTAAAAGTAGTGAAAATAGGAACTGTACTGTTTTTGGGCGCGGTAGCTCCGTTTGGAGTGGTATTTTAGCCACCCATCTTCAGTTTTTCGAATGGAATTACAGTATTTTATTGAATATATTTAATCTTCAGAATAGTCCGAAATTCTCACTTCAATATTCAAATCATCGAAGTGTGTACATGCAGTCTATTTTAAATAGTTAAACTGTCAGAATAAATGAAAGTTAAAATAGTTTCGATACAATAATAATACACTATTGATTATTAGGATTCCTTTAAGAAATGTTGCATCAACGCAAAAATAGATGGGAATTGTGCTACGTTACATTTCATTCCAACTACTGCTGACCGTTTTTGTAGTTATAACTTTACAAATATTGTTTTTTTTTATGTCATGATCTGGAAACGTATCGCAAATAGCTGAAACCTGAAGCTGTACTTGAGTCTGAGCCGGAACTAGAGTTAAAGGGGCCCCGGGGCAAGACTAAGCTCGGGGCGCTATTTCTCTATTGAGTTTGTCAACTCAATTTCTTCCAATTTTTGTAAAAAAAAAAAGAAACAAGGCGTTATTATTTCTATTCATAAATATTTTGTTTCATTTGTCTTACACATTTTTCACGTTGTATTACATATTATATTGTAAGTTAAAATATCAGACATTATAACATCATCAATCATGTAAAGTAGTAATATATTCTTAGCTATAATATTATACTGCACTTTCATCCCTTACCTTACAAAATTATGAATTGTATAAAGAAGGATGAGATATTGGGGTAGTCATTATAAATCACCTTTAATTCGCTAATATTCAGAAGTTCAGAAGATAAGATTTTAGTATTAAAAGATTAAACTAATGCTCATAATCACGATTCACTAAAAATACTTGCACTTCGAAACATTTTTTCTGTTCTTGTCTTTCGCTTAGGGGGCCCCCGAAGCCAGGGGCCCCGAGGCATTGCCCCGGTTGCGCCATTGTAGTTCCGGCTCTGATCTTGAGAGGTCATGAAAAGCACAATTATGCAAAGCAAGTAGTTATATTTCACTAGCGGTTCAGGGATATGCAATGAAGTTGATTCAATTTTTTTTCTCGTAAACCGATCGATGTAGAAGAAAAACTCAAGAAACCAATTTTGTTAAGAAAGGATGGAAAAAAAAAGCAGTCGCGTACCATTTATTTTAAACAAATAATTCAGGGGCGTGTGCGTACGGACGCCACTGGTTTAAGTAGGAAAATAATTGTTAATGAGAAAAAGACTGCCTTTAACCTAGATACCACATACCAAAATTGAAGGAAAATATCTAAAGTGGTTTCCGGATTTTTTTTCAAGTTTTTAACACCTGTAAATAGGAACGGAAGCACTTTAGACCCCATGTTCATATGAAATTTAAATAAATATATTTAAAAAAGACATTAGCAATCACACCCTTAAATTTTTTAGACTACTTAGGAAACATCCTGTATATACAGGGTACTGGTAATGTTATAAAATTGTCTGTATTACCGTTTATGCTATTTATATGACGTTCCATTATAGATTTTGTTTATTCTTTCTTTAATGATGGGATTGAAAAATGTTTTTTTCAATTCCAGTGTATTACAAACAATTTTTAAATTTTTGGGACGGTCCTCTGGGTGGGACAATTTAACAGCGCGATCTGTAGTTGTTGGTGCAACTGAATTGAAGTGAAGATAACGTAAATCACGAAGTTTTATTTTTCCATCTGCATCATGCCTAATGTTCACATCTAGGAAAGTTATATTTTTGTTCACTTCTATTTCACAAGTAAATTGAAGTTTACAGTGGAAATTGTCAAACTTATTAATCACGTACTGAATTTTATCATTGGGAACACACATTAGGCAATCATCTACATACCGTTTATAGAATACGGGTTGAAAATCTGATGAATTTATTAGATAACTGGGTTAGCAATAGTAGCTGAAATAGGAGATCCCATTGCTGTGCCGAATATTTGCCCAAAATATTGTTTCCGTATTGCAAATAAGTGCATTCTAAAATAAAACTTTACTGTATTTATAAATTCAGATTGATCTAGAGATGTGTGATTTTTAATGTCTGCCCAACCTTTTTCGATGCCACACAATGCCAAAACGACTGGTATATTTGTAAATAAAAAAAACAACGTCCAAGGAAATTAATAGATGATCTACGGGTACTGATTGATTTTTTTATAGACGCATTATTAAAAAGCCATGAGCACTTCTTTAAATTCATTTTTTCCTATTATATTGTTGATCGATTTTGATAAATTGTAGGTAGGCGCTCCAATATTACTGGGTCTCAAAAGTATATCACTTTTATGTAGTTTCGAAAGTCCATAGATTATATTATAGTGTGAATAATTTTGAAAGTCAACCTGACAGCAGGTGCGAGTATAAAATACAGCGTAGCAAAATAGTAGAATAAAATGTCAATGTAATATAGAGTATATCTTAACGGTCTTTCATTAACGGTTTCCAAATCAATTCCAATATATTTTCTGTTCCTACAATCATATATTTGACTTCCAGAAGTATTCGAATATTTTCCTTACAACAGTTTACAGTTCATTTGTATTATTTAAAGGATTTATTTCAGTTTGTTTGTATTAAAGATTCTGAATAAAGTTATTCGTCAAAATATTTACCAGAGTTATATTTTTTTTTTAGAAAATATATCGGCAAAAAACCTACAGAGCCGATATAATTTGGGTATGGCATCAGATAAATCGGATCACTATATAAATATAATCTTCTAGTTTGCAATAATTTAATAACAGTAAATTCCTGTTTCCATATTGAAATGAATATACAATTGAATCTTGTCGAAGATAAAGTTACTCTTAACGGATTCTTGTGGCTATCCGCAGATAGATAGATGTAGGCATTCATAAATTTATAACTGAATCCTACTTCATTGTAAAATCTATTCCTATTTCTATTATTTTAACAAAAACTCATTCGCGGTATGATATTCGCTTGGTTAGTTCAAGTTGTTAGTTTCTATAAGCATAAAGAATAACCGTATTACTAATCGGAAACGAACGCGTGTTATACTTCCGTTATTAAGTAAGGTGTTTTCGCTTATTCGAAGGGAGTTTCCTTTTTTAATGCCATACTAAGTGTACCGTTAAATTGTAATTTTATGCACCCTTTAGTAAAAAAAAATATGGACGATTATTGCTCATACAAGCGGAATTCCGATCGATTGGTACGAATCTTGACGTGAATCATTTCTATTCGATGAAAGAACAGTTAGTTTATTCATGTTTTATTAAAACATAATCTGGATTTATGATTAGTACCTTGCACGACCGATCGATATCTTATTATCTGGTTGCATTATTAATCGGCTTTCTGAACGCAAAAGCCTCAATGCTATTCTCTCAAAGAGAATACCCCAGGTTGTAGAGGCCAAGAAAGCGATGAAAGCATTGTTTGTGAGTTAAAAAACAAGTTCACGGTTTGTAAGGCCACGTTGTTAACTCATTCGACTTCTTGTGGGTTGTTTAATTTAGTAAATGTTGAAACGAAAAATTGACACTATATATATAGAATATATTCACAAAATATATACACTACTTGAATTACAAGTAAATTAAATGTTGATGTGGGGAACGAGAATATTAATAATTATGAATTATTAGTCGAGGAAATAAAGCATCCCACCTTCCAACACTGGCGCATTAAGATGGATTTAATTGCGGTTTTCTGCATTCGATTCAGAATGTAATTTAGAAATTTTCTGCCGCATTTGTTTTCTGGGAAAACTCTTTATTGGATTTCTACAGCGAATAAAAGCATTTTTACGATTGCACTTTTTGAGGTGAATAAGAAAAAATTAATTACTCGGTGAATAATGATGTCCAAAAAATTCCCTGAGGTCGCCTCGGACCATCCCCAGGGTATCCGGGGGTCCTGACGCCCTGAATATCGATTAATTTCATTAAAAATTATTTTTTTATGCTTGTCAACTGATCGAGCGAGGATATGAAGGTCGCTGATGATGATTACGACATTCAAAAACTTTCCTGAAATACCTGGGGATACCTGGAGACCGGATATCTAAGTCATCTTCTAGAAACTCATTAATTTTTCTTCGAAATAAGCTACAAATTCTCGCTTTCGTGGGTTTTTGGAGTCGCTGATCACGATTATGACACTTAAAAAGTTGATAAATTAATGATAATTAGTGTATATATTGTAATGATTTCAATAGAACCAATATAAAACAGAATTGTAAATATATATTTTACCGAGAGATTAAAGATATAAAAGTTGAAAAAAAATTGATATGGAATGAAAACGTTATATAAAAGTTAAGTTATATGATTAACATAGTAAATAAAATAATGTACAATGATAAAAACAAATTTGTAAAGTAAATTATAAGAAAGTAAAGTGAAAAAGTGTAAAGTGGAAGAACGTACAGTGCTACGAAGTGAAGAAATCATTACTTGAATGATTTAAGACTATCTACAGATAGATATTAACAAGAATAGGTTAAGAATTTTTAATAGATGTAACTTAGTATTAAGATATTTCAGTTTATACAAGAATGTATGAGTTTAATTTATATTTGAATCATTTATCAATTTTAAATTGCAACAACTGTCAAATATTATCTAATAATAAGAATTAATTTAATATTATTTGAAACATAATCAGATGGAATGATATATCAATTTGTAGGGAAAAATGCTGAGAATATTAATTCGGATATTAGAAATAACAATAATTTGAATTCTTTTGTAAATATGGAAAATAATGAATCTTTTCAAATACTCAAATGCTATTGGTGGATGTTCCAACAATGGACTAGAAATGCACAACAATTTAAAAGTCAGGATAGTGTCATAATCGTGATCAGCGACTCCAAAACCCCTCGAGAGCCAGAACTTGTTGCTCATTTCGAAAAAAATTTAGATATATTGCTTTTTGAGTATTCTATCTGAAATATACTTTTAACATTATTAAGTGGCATGTAGGAATTTGCAAGAGTTTTAATTAATTAAATTAGTATAAATCTGACTTAATGATTGAACGTCTGCTCTATGATTTACAGACTTGGAGTCACGTTTTATGTGAATCATCTCCAGAATAGATATTTTATAATAATTGGTTTGTTTAGTTAAAATATTACATTCTTGTAATCGAATTGATGGTTGTAATCAAAACAATGTTTAGCAAGAGCGGTGGAAGTTTTTGTTTCTAGTAGGTACTATACTTATGGCTATATATTATTTTTTATAAATATTGCTTAGAGATTCCTATCGAGTCCCATCGCAATCTAAACAATTCAATTTGTATACTGTGGGTTTGTTTATCTTTAGGTATTGAACGTTTCAGATTTGAAAAATATTTACCAACACAATTAGTAGGTTTATGCGAAACATTTATATCATACTTTTTTAAACATTTCTTAATTTTCTCTAAGGTCTCCGGAATGTATGGTAATGTTATAAAATTCTGTATTACCGTTTATGTTATTTACATATGACGTTACATAGATTTTGTTTATTCTTTCTTTAATTATGGGATTGAAAAATGTTTTTGGGTAGCCATTCATTTCTAGTGTATTACGAACAATTTTTAAATTTTTGGGACGGTCCTCTGGGTGGGACAATTTAACCGAGCAAACTGCACTTTTTTATAACTTGTTGGTACAACTGAATTGAAGTGAATACTGGGTGTCCCATTTTAGTCCGCCAGTAGCGATAATTCTGAAGCAGTGCATTGAATAAAAAATTAACGGTTATGAGGGGGGCATCTGATGCAGTCCACTTTGCCCCCCGGGGGCGGCGGGAACAGAGGGCAACTTTCAAATCTTAAATGGAAACCCCTATTTTGTATTGCAGATTCGGATAGAGCGTTAAAAAGTAGGTAAATTTCATCCGGGTTGTTTTCCACAATTGATGATAGATGGCGCTGCAAACGTGAAAATGTGTTTTTTCATAAATTAAATAGCAAGATTTTTTCCTTTGGGGTTACCTGAAAGACGTCGTCTTCCGCGATCCTCCAACCACGCGCGAGAACATGATTGAGCGAATAACTAATGCCTGTCATGAAATTTCTCCAAACACGTTGCGGGCGTGCGTGGAGAATTTCGCTAAACGTGTACGATTGTGTCGAGACCATCATGGACACAATTTTGAGCAGTACATGTGAATTGTAATGGCGACGGACTCACATGCCCATGCAACACACAGACACACAAACAGATTTTGACGTTTGCAGCGCTATCTATTACCAAATTTTAAAAACACCCCAAATAAAATTGACCTACTCTTTAACACTATCCGAATCTGCAATACAAAACATGGGTTTCCATTTAAGATTTGAAAGTTGCCCCCTGTTCCCGCCGCCCCCGGGGGCTGGGGGGGGGGCAAAGTCGACGGCATCAGATGTCCCCCTCATAACCGTTAATTTTTTCTCCGGAACAATTTTCGCTTCAATGCACTGCTTCAGAATTATGGCTACTGGCGGATTAAAATGGGACACCCAGTATATCGTTGAGACCAAACTTCTTTAGTAAGTTTTCATTTTTCTCTGACTCATGCCTAATGTTCATATCTAGGAAATTTATGTTTTCGTTCACATCTATTTCACAAGTAAATTGAAGTTCACAGTGGAAATTGTTAAATTTATTAATCACATACTGAATTTTATCATTGGGAACACACATTAGGCAATCATCTATATACCGTTTAAAAAGTTTAAAGAAGTCTTATACTACCTGACCGACATAAAACCTTTTTAAAATAATCCCTTTCAACTTGATAATCTGGTCTGGTGTATGTACTATGGAACCAAGTTTTATGAAGGGTTAGGTAGTGGTTTATTCTTACTGTCATGTTTTCTGTCTAATACTAAGTTAAAAATAGCATGGCAACATGAACAATAATAAAGTAAATATAAAAGAGAGATTTTAAAATTCTCGAACAAGCATATTGTCCAAAAACAGCAGAATACTACTTGAGTCTGTCTCGGAATCACTAAAGTCATACACTGTCAACTAAGAAAACACATGCACATCAAACTTTATAGTGTTCTATGGTGCATAGCATAGCCGGCTGCATATAATCGTAAGTGTGATGTCATCAACAAAATGCCTGGAGTAGAGAGGTAGCTTACGACAGTACCGTCTAGTCACACGGCCAGTATTCAGTGTGACAGGTGATAAATATTACAATTTAACAGAGTTTTACCTGTTTATTGTGGGAATTTATATGTTGCACCTATTCCTTAGGTGTCCTTGTGTGATTGGAAAGTGTTAACCTAGCTTTACCGTAATTAAGAGTGTGATGACTGGATAAAGTGCGTTGCCAAATGACACCGCAAACGATTCGCAAGGAAAGGTATAGCTGTTCTGCAATTAGTCCACACGCATATAAGTTTTTGAGAGGATCGAATGTATTAATTTTGCCACGTCGAACAACTAGAAAGACAGTTCCTAATTTATACTCGATCGATCCGGTAGTTGAAGAAAGACAAAATGTTCCTTACATAGCCTAAAATCAATTCAAATTATTAAATAATGAAAATAACATGATACTTTTATTTGATGAGTTATCAAGCCATTTTTGGATTATAAAGCCGGAAATATTGTTGGTTCCGCTTGCAATAACACGTGTCCAATAACAACAGCATTTGTTTTTATGATTGTTAGTGTTAATTCAAAATTCAAAGAGGTTGTCCATATTTGTCCTGTATCTAAAATAAATCACGAATTATTGGTTTATGTATAAAGTAAATTATTTTAAAACTAGAATACAATCTGTTCGATTCGGTTCAAATATAGAGCATTCCAAATCCACAGCTCAATTAATTCACAGCTTGAAAGGACGGTAATGGAGTTCAATTCGCAATTGTTATCGATTTGACGTCAGGTACATAGCGCATTTACTTCCTCTCGCCTGCCAGATCAACTTGCACAGATGACATTTTCATATAAACTAGGTAGCAATGAATTTCAATCTAAAATTAGAATTTAATTGAAAATAATCGTTACGCCTACGTGGCGCAATTATGACAATAAAGAGTGCTTTCAGGATGATTGTACTGAACTTAGAAACGTTTGACATTGTGTCTGTGTTGTAATGATCATGATTTATAATTTGAGAATCTTGAATTGTCTTAGAATTAGTTTGGGTAACAACACTATTTATAGCAATTATTATACAATTTTAAAGTTTCGGCGCTTATTACGCATAATTATATAACTCTGACTATTAGCAGAACAACGCAGCGAGCAGACACATTTCAGCAAAACTCTATACAAAATATATCATAATTAACGGCTATTTATAGGCTAATTATTAACCTAAAAATTTCTGTTTTTTTAGCTTTACCGTAATACTAGCAGAACCATGCAGATATTAGATACATTTCAGCAGAACTCAATACAAAATATATCACAATTAACGGCTCTTTATAGGCTAATTAAAAGGGCAAACAATTTTTTCGTTTCTATATTTTTTGTTTTAACAGTTTCTGCTAGCTTTACCATAATACTAGCAGAACCATGCAGAGAACAGAGACAATTCAGCAGAACTCAATACAAAATACATCATAATTAACGTCTCTTTTATAGGCTAATTAATAATGCAACAAATTTTTTTTCCTATATTTTTTGTTTTAGAAGTTTCTGCTAGATTTACCGTAATACTAGCAGAACCATGCAGAGAACAGATACATTTGAGCAGAACTCAATACAAAATATATCATAATTAACGGCTCTTCATAGACTAATTAATAGGGCAACAAATTTTTTTCGTTCCTATATTTTTTGTTTTAGAAGTTTCTGCTAGCTTTACCGTAATACTAGCAGAACCATGCAGAGAACATATACATTTGAGCAGAACTCAATACAAAATATATCATAATTAACGGCTCTTCATAGACTAATTAATAGGGCAACAAATTTTTTTCGTTCCTATATTTTTTGTTTTAGAAGTTTCTGCTAGCTTTACCGTAATACTAGCAGAACCATGCAGAGAACATATACATTTGAGCAGAACTCAATACAAAATATATCATAATTAACGGCTCTTCATAGACTAATTAATAGGGCAACAAATTTTTTTCGTTCCTATATTTTTTGTTTTAGAAGTTTCTGCTAGCTTTACCGTAATACTAGCAGAACCATGCAGAGAACATATACATTTGAGCAGAACTCAATACAAAATATATCATAATTAACGGCTCTTCATAGACTAATTAATAGGGCAACAAATTTTTTTCGTTCCTATATTTTTTGTTTTAGAAGTTTCTGCTAGCTTTACCGTAATACTAGCAGAACCATGCAGAGAACAGATACATTTGAGCAGAACTCAATACAAAATATATCATAATTAACGGCTCTTCATAGACTAATTAATAGGGCAACAAATTTTTTTCGTTCCTATATTTTTTGTTTTAGAAGTTTCTGCTAGCTTTACCGTAATACTAGCAGAACCATGCAGAGAACAGATACATTTGAGCAGAACTCAATACAAAATATATCATAATTAACGGCTCTTCATAGACTAATTAATAGGGCAACAAATTTTTTTCGTTCCTATATTTTTTGTTTTAGAAGTTTCTGCTAGCTTTACCGTAATACTAGCAGAACCATGCAGAGAACAGATACATTTGAGCAGAACTCAATACAAAATATATCATAATTAACGGCTCTTCATAGACTAATTAATAGGGCAACAAATTTTTTTCGTTCCTATATTTTTTGTTTTAGAAGTTTCTGCTAGCTTTACCGTAATACTAGCAGAACCATGCAGAGAACAGAGACATTTGAGCAGAACTCAATACAAAATATATCATAATTAACGGCTGTTCATAGGCTAATTAATAGGGTAACAAATTTTTTTCGTTCCTATCTAGCAGGAACATGCAGAGAACAGACACAATTCAGCAGAACTCAATGCAAAATATATAAAAATCAAGTTAACGACTTTTTAAGCTATTGCATATAGCTTTTATCGCGAGCTTTGAGCGCGGCGACCGAATCAAGAAAAAAAAATCAAAAGACAAATACCGTAACGAAAATCTAAAAAAACAAAAAACAAATACTGTAACGAAATATCCTGACACCCACCACTCCGCCTACCATGTAGCTCGGCCGAGCTTAAAATTGTCGAAATGTTAACTTTGAACCATTTAAAAGGTCGTGATAGCCCCAAACTGGGTCGAAAACTGTTTTGAATTGGTTAATTTTTGATAAATCAAATGACGTTCACGTGAGAAGCGCGTAGGTCGCGAGTTAGAAAAGTGTAAATTTACGGTACATAGAACGTCTTAACGAGGACTTTTCGCATGCGGTTTTCGCTCCATGTAGTTGGTTTATGAACGGGGCCAACTAAATAGGATAGTCTCGTGCCCCAAAATGTCGATTAAATAGGAAAATTTAATTAAAACAGTTTGAGGTATTCTCAGCTGTCACCTACTAGCATCTGACGTGCGACGTACGAAAGGGAATTTTCTAGCTACTTAAATATACCGAAAGCGGGTAAAAGCTAGCGGCCCATAGCCCAAAATACTTTGTTACCACTGGCGCCGGCCGCACGGGGTTCGAAACGGCCCCAAATTAACAAAATAGAGGTAAAATGTATAAACTCTAACTTACGCGCAGCGAGCTCCTCGAGGATATGTCAAAATGATTACGTAGCTAATTACATAAGTCGTCTGGCGTTCATGCAATTGTGTTTTTATACAATTCGAACCTTCTAATTTCGATAGGCCACGTGAAAATCCCGGACCCGGAAGCGCTATCGAGATCTGAACGTTAAAACTTTCGTATAAAATTGTGTTTACAAGTCAACTGACACTTGTCACCATAGATAACTCTACTACCGGTAGTAGAGTTATCTATGCACTTGTCACAGAATACTCTTCATAGAGATCAAGATGATACTCTTGCGCTTGAACATCGCCAAACACTCCTTCGAAGTTGTCACATGGTCCCGCTTGTTGTCAACAGGTAGCAAATCCGGCACCACCCTCCGTACCCCTTAGGTTGAGATGCCCATAGCCTCAGCAATCGCGTGCACTTCAACTCGTCGATCGTCAAATATCAAACCACGGATTTTATCGACGATTTCTGGCGCGTTATAACCTCAATTGGACGACCAAAAGGTTCGGCGTTCTTTGTGGTCATATTGCCACAACGAAAATCAGTAAACCACTTGAGAATCGTTTCAATGGATGGTGAGGAGTCCCCATAATGTTTAAGAAGCGGTGCTTTGGTTTGCGTAAGAAATAATATTTAATCAAGACGCGAAATTCACTTTTTCCATGTTTACAAAAAGCTTCAAGGTTGCTTGCTTCTGATGGGTGTCAAAACAGAACTGAATGACATATCAGTCTGAAAATTTTAATGCGTTCTAAGTAAAGATGGTACATCACAAATGGTACTTGGAATTTTCGATGGTGGCGCCATCTGTTTTATTTTTCAGGGAATTTTCACCTTGGCCTCGTATATCATTGCAAGAAAAAGGAGTATCTTCTTACTCTGTACAGACTCTTTGTCAACCTACCCCGTAGGCGTATCTCCAAGAATATCGTTCTGAATTTTCGGTAGAATGTTTTCCCAAAAAGAACCTACAATTCTAAAATATTTTCAATCTTCCTTCACTTCCGATTATACCGGGAATTGATATCAACTTTGTTATTTTAAATAAAAACTAACTTTTTTTGCATTTTTTTTTATTCTTCGTCAACATTGAGAATAAGTTTGATGATACAATTCTACTTTTTTGTTTTTGAGTTATTATAATTTAAAGAAGTATACAGCTTTTGCAGGGTCTTACAATTACAAAATATTTCATATACCTTCTCGTATTTTTCTTTGGATTTTAAAGGAAGTGAGTTCGAAGACGCTTCATGTCTTTAGAACAACTGTTTTCAGTAGCAAGACTCATTTTTATAATTAATATGTAACTTAAACTTAATTCGACTCACAAAATGAGACTTGTTAACTGTTGTTATGTAAATAAACAAAGCCGTGTCAGGTTACTAGGTTACGGAAAGCCTGAAAATTTTAATTTCTAACTTTGCAATGCTTTTATATCTATGATTATTTGCTTATAATTACCTACTAACACAAAATGCGAAAAAATAGTATAAACAAACCTCGTAAGAAACTCAGTTTTACTAAACTCATATAGCTACGTTACTCGCTAGCTGTGCTCGCTTGTACTCAAAACCTATATTCGTTTAGTAAACTTTTCTAAACTGTTTTTTTAATATCGGGATACACGGCAATCTGCTTCGATTAATTTTTATTTAAACAACAGATCCCAGTGTGTAAAAATAAACAACTGTACATTTAACTTTATCCAAATCACATCGGGTGTTCCTCAGGGATACCATTTAGGCCCTTCCTTTTTTCGATGTTCATCAATGACATTGGGCGCTGTTTCCTGAACTCACAGTTTCGTATCTATGCCGATGATTTCAAAATCTATGAATCTGTTACTTCTATCAATGATTGCTTCTCTCTTCAACGTGATCTCAATAGATTGCGCAAATATTGTACAATAAATAGACTACTTTTGAATCTCTAACCTCACATCCTACTACACACGTCTCGAACATCCCACGCTACAGCGTGATAAATGTCACGAAATCACTTTTTCCAAAATATTTAAAATAGATACCATATTAATAGTATGTTGCTGGAGAGGGTAGGGACAATTAACGATCTAGGAGTTACATTAGACTGTAAATTATCATTTGAATCAAACATAGAAATAATTGTCAAGGAGGCTCTTAGCACCTAGGCTTTATATTGCGCACAACTAAATCATTTACTAATCCCTAACCCTTAATATTGCTATATAATTCTCTGGTTCGTAGTCACCTAGAATACGCGCCTCTCTATTGTGGAACCCACTCTATTAAATACATTGATAGATTGGAAAATGCACAAAAACGATTCATTAATTCAGTTAATTTTAGATTTCGTAGAAGACTTCATTTTACCACGTATGACGATAGCCTTAGGCATTACAAATTATTTAAACTAAATTCTCGTAGTCGCCCACACTGTTCTACCACCAATCATTCGCTACAAATTATGCAAATAATATGCCAATGTATTTGCTTGCTACAAAAGAATTACAATTTATTTTTCACACACATAGACTTGTTCCATGTTTCTATGCATAGATTAAAACTATATGCCATTGGCGTTTTTAGAAACTAAAACAATACAATATGTGAAAATGAATTCAAATATTCTCTTTATTTTTTTTCTCTTTTCCTTCTCATCCTAGTGTTAGGTGTTACTTAATTTAATTTATTTACTTTTTATGAAACTGTGTAACCCCGGTATTGGAAAATTGTTATTGTGTCGGGTTGGCTGTACTGAATAAATAAATACATAAATAGACTATGCTGTATTTATGAATATGGAAACGAGAATACTCCACATTGGTTATCGACTATGACTATGAATTCAGTCGATTTCTGTAATTAACTGTAGACTTATCACCATCGTAAAATTGATTACCTACTGTTTAATTTTAATGAGTTTTGAACGTGTTTTTTTAATTTGTGCTTTCATTGCAGGTCAACGTTACGGTATATTACGAATCTCTATGTCCCGATTCCATCAAATTTTTCACTCAGCAACTATACCCATCACTACAAGGAAATCTATCCGAATTCGTAGCCTTAACATTGATTCCCTTTGGAAGAGCCACTGTAAGTATATTAATCATATATTATTCTAATATAATAATCGAAATTGTTTGTTCGCTTATCGCTTGCTAAAACACGTTGTTTTTTAATACTATAGTAGCTAAAATATCAATGAAAACAGACTTAATTGGACGTCTCGAACAAAAAACTAACCCATTATTTTTGAATTTTTATGAAAAAAGACAATTTCTGCTTTTTTATATACTGGGTTCCCCATAATAGACTACCCATTTTATATTATTGATAAATTCCCTACGAGATAACTAAATAGGTTGTTCTCTGTGGGATTATCTTCTGTAGTCTTTGGGATTTAAGTAAATTATTAATCAAGTAGGCGCCTGTCACAAATAAATTTTGAATTAATAATTTCGTGGAACGCCATTTTTTTACGAGAAGTTTGTTAGTTTTCATCAATAATTATTTAATTTTTTTGCTTTGAGACATTATTTCAACATCCGTTTGAACTTTCATGGATTACTCAGTCCAACAACGTGTGTTTTGTGTAGAAACTTACATAAGAAGCAATTCGATAGAAGAAGTTAGGCGTGCATTGCGGAGTCAGTTTAATAACAACAACAGGGGTCACGCGACAAATCGTAAAACTGTTAAGTTATGGGTTCGTCATTGGCGTGAAAATGGTTCTGTACAAAATTTGAAGAAGCCTGGACGTCGAAGAACAGTTCGCACACCAGAAAATATTGAACGAGTTAGAATTGCGTTTACGAGAAGTCCTAAAAGGTCTGCTAATCGACAAACCCTTATCCTAGGAATATCGAAAGGAGGCTTAGATCGAATTCTTCAAAGGGATTTAAAATTGCATCCCTATAAATACCAAATGGCACAGCACCTTAGAAATCAAGATAAAGAAGCAAGGTTAGCATTTTGTCAAGAATTTTTGGATTTACATCAAGGAGCAATTCACAGTCTCCTAATGACCGACGAAGCAAATTTTTATTTGAACGGCATGGTCAATAAACAGAATTTTAGATACTGGTCAAATGAAAATCCTCGTGAAATCTTCACACCTCCATAATCCAAAAGTTGTTGAGTGGTGTGGAGTAGGATCTTTTGGTATTATTGGCCCTTATTTTTTTGAGGATGAAAATAACCGCGCTATAACAGTAACACCTGAGCGCTACGTTAATATGCTAGAGACATTTCTCATTCCAGAATTAAATAGACGAGGATTACTAAACAATGCCTTACTATTCCAACAAGATGTGGCAACAGCTTATACTGCCAGAAACTCAATGAGGGTCCTGCGAGAAATGTTTAATGGCCGACTCATTTCTCGATTCGGAGATTTGCCTTGGCCTTGGAGGTCCCCCGACCTAACGGCACCCGCTTTTTTCTGTGGGGATATTTAAAAGCCAAAGTGTTTGCGAGTCGTCCAGGTACAATCGAGGAACTGAAAGTCAAAATTCGTGAAGAAGTTGAAGGAATAGACCAAGGTTTGCTACGCTGTGTAATGAACCACTTTTTATCTAATATTGAAAAATGTGTTGAAGTTGGTGGAGGTCATTTAGAAGACGTGATTTTTAAAAGTTAGAATTAAATTAGCCGAATATTTATCATAAATCATAATCATAAATCCCAAAGAGTTAGCTGTAATTTAGTAAAATAAAAAGTTTGTTTTGTTAACTAAACAAATTGTAATTCAAATATTAAAATGGGTAGTCTATTATGGGGAACCCTGTAAGTAGGTAGTTTCGCCTTAAAATGATGGAATCAAGGGTTGTCGCATACTTCAGAATTCTGCCAAGACCAAACAAGATCGAAATGACTGTTGTTGTCATAATTTGTACAAATTGCCCTCATTTTGGAGTTAGGATATGAGACTGTATAGAACGCAAAAATATTCAAACAGATTGCGAAGAAAAATAAATGGTTTGTATATCATTTAATTGAGATAATATGTTATAATTTGAAAACTTTAATTGTATGTAAAATAAGATAATTACAAATACGTTTATTTTGTGGGAAATTTCTGAAGGCCAAGGATATTTTTAACGATTGTTCGATTGTTGTTTACTGCTCACCTTCCCAGAAATTGCACTCAAGAATTATTCCATATCAGATATAACTTGACAAATGAAAAGTACGATTTATAAATACTTTAACGAACCTTAGGTTACAAGAATATCACATGAATTTAATACTACTTGTGAATTGAATCAGTAAATTATGTACGTCAATGGAACCAATGAACCATCTACTAATTCAAATCTAATCACGTCTGACAGCCCGCGATTTTGTCCGCCATCGAGGTCGCAATTTTACACATATCCCCACCTACTTTACAACCTGTTTTCAACCGTTTAATATCAAACATTTACTAGCAGAAAACGAACAAATATTCTGTGTATCGAAAGCCCACTCACACCGATAGATAACTCAATGGCCTTTCCCACCACCACTTTTCCCAAAAGCGTCCCACTGAGAAAATCATACTACGTAAATTGAGTCCCTGGTGTCAATATAACTCAGAATATTCTTAGAAATGAGAGTTAAGATTAGAGCTATTACAATATTTGCATTCTATAACAACAAAATTAGTAGGTTAGGTTATGTTAAAAACAAAGGGGGTACAATAAACAATCATTATTGGTCATTGTGCAAATACTTGCGTACATATACTACATGTTGACCTTAAAAAGACCCTTGATTAAATTTACCTGCATAGATAGGCAATTATAGAAGCCGGACTCAATCTACGTCGATCCCCCAAAAGTAATCTGTCATAAACTCCTTGGTTCACAGAGCTGCCTACTTATCCCAACACCAATCCTTTAAATCAGAATTGAAACTCCTTTCATCTGTCTATTATCAAATGATTTCTCCCATTATAACATTCAAAAAGTCATAAAGAAATACACTTCGCCCAAAATTTCAAATCAACCTTAGCCACAAACCCCCAGCTTTTAACCACTTCCTATCTTCCTTCTATTGATTTTTTTTTAGATTTGAGGTAGAAATAGCAGTAATAGCACTTGGTATTATGATTATGTTAATTCTGTTTAGTAGAAATAAGAGTTTCGCCCATCTCTAGTAAAAATACTGTTGTGTCGTTAGCTTATGGGTACTGACATGCGTCTTATAAATCAGGCCCCTTTTATAATAATATTATGTTACAAGGCAATACAGTGACTAATATGAAACATTCTGGATGTGGTTGTCACTAATCATACTAGCAGGCAGAATATTAAAACAAAACAAAAAAAGTACTGGGCAGAGGGCAATACCAGATATCCCAGCGAAAAATAAAAAATAATTTAATGTGCCCTCCACTAACCTCAATTCATTAGTCCCTCCGTTTGCAAAATGATTTTGTAAAGGTTCTTATTTACTCTTACTAAAGGATAAATTAAAGCTCTATTTTATCACTTGGTTGCCGACAGCTACAGTGAAGATGGTCGTAGGTTATATTTCAGATATTGAAAATTCGGGCGACAGAGTATTTTAACCAACCAATGAATTATGTATATAACTAGCCCTGAAAGAAAGAAAATAAAAAACCTGTACCCAGAATGATTGAAATTTACTTTGAAATACTAATATTGATATAATTTATGACAAACTTATTAATGAGATATAAAGCGAATGATTAGAAAATATGGATGAAATTAGTTACTTAACTCATTTAAACAAGTGAACAGTTGATTGAATTTACATAATATACAATACTCAATGATTATTAAAATTGTTACACAAAACCACAATCGATAATCTGACCTGGTGAGAGTTGATGTTGTATTTGCTTGGTGATGATTAATTACTTCTACTTCATGTAGGGGTCCCTGCCACAATTATGATACCGTTTCCACGATTGTACAGTACAAATAAATCAGTGACTCCTAAGTGATCTCCCCAGAGCAAATTCCAAACAATCCTCAACACACTTCTTGTTGAACTTTCCACAACATAGACAAAAAATATAGGGAAGAAGAAGAACCCTGAAATCACGAAACGTTCAAACTTATATTGTTCTACTTTCGTCAGAAGACAGACATGAACAAAATACATAACAATTGTTTACAAATTTAGGACTAGCCTATGTTCTGTCAGATACCACCTATGAAGGCAATTAATTCCTGACGTTAGTGAATAAATCAAATGGAATTACAAAGATATTTACCTCTAACACGATAGGGTTTTCCTTCAAATGAGACAACTTTTACTTCCGTTCACAGCCAGTCACGTCGAAAACTAAGTTTAGATCCCCGAAGGTATATCAATTACCCAATTAATTCCAAATATTCCAATCCAAATTGGTGATTGATGTCTCTGTTTTCAACGGAAGGATATTCCCAAAATTTGGTTCCAAACACACGCTTGGTATCTCCTCCCTGTTGAAATAACCTAGCAATCGACTTTCCACTCGAACGAATTGACCAGAAGTAACATTTTCTCTTCCTTTCCGGCGTCTCACAGAACACCCTCGAAAGAGAAGCGGTAACTGACACAGAGCAACCAAGACCCTTAGAATATAGGTACGGTCTATGACTCTCAGAATATACGGACCATGACTCTTAGAATATACCGAATATACGGTCTAGCATAGCTGACGTCACAGGAGTTAACCGATTGTCCTATAGCGGCCATTTCTAAGCCTTAAAGTGGAATTTACACGTTACAATTTTCTAATTTAAAAATTATGTTTGGCTGATTGGCAGATACCATAGTTCTTGACGATTATAAATGCCTTGGGAATATACTAGAGATTTCATATGCCCACATACATGGAAATCTAAGTTCGAGATAGCCACGGAAATTCACGACCTCTGCCAATCCAACGATGAGGAAATTGAACGTCAACATAGCTCCATCCTCATAATTTCAATCTAGGATGATCCAAAAAACTATCTCCAAAAATACCGCACCATACATTAATTTTGAATTCATGTTGAATGTTCTAGTGTCTACACTCTGACAAGTATCAAACAGTGTTAAAGTAATGGGCAAAAATCATTGTAAAGTTTTTAAATAAAATACCACTTTCTAACTCAGTGAAGTATACTATACTTTTCGAAAAACTTGATAAATATAAATTTGATATTGTTAGTGTCAATATTATTAAGTCGTTTTTAAGAGATCTACATCAAGCAGTGTGTATCCATGGCAGATGGTTTGAAAATAAATTACTTGCGGTTGGTGTATTCCAAGGATCCATATTGGGACCTTTATTATTTTTAATTTTTGTCAATGGCTTGCCGGAATACTTTTCATTCTTGCACACTGTACTATTTGCTGACGATGTAACATCTTCAAATTCTGGAAAGGATCTAGATCATGTGGAGGAACAGAGAGAATAAAGCCGTGGAATGGTTTTCGGAAAATGAGAACAAAACGGTAAAAATACTCTTTTCCCTAAAGGCAACAAATAGTTTTGATAAACATACAAAAAATTGACAAAATTTGACAAAAATTAAATGGAAGTATTTTTACTTTGAAAACATTATCTCCGCCGCTATCTCCTTGTATGATAAACACTGCATATTTTTCTTTGATTGAAAGCCAGTTACGCTACGCTATTTTAGTTTGGGGTAATTGTTCTAAAATAAATGAGATTTTCAGATTACAAAGGAGAGCGATAAGAATTGTTGCGAGTATTGGTTATAGAGACTGCTGTAGAAAATCATTCAAGGGATTAGGTATATTAACATTCCCAAATCTGTATATATATGAATGTCTTAAGTATGCACATAATTGCAGAGATAAGTACTCCTTGAGTGAGGATTTTCATGATTGCAATACCCGTAATAAGATTTTCTTGGACTTAAAAAATTTTCAAATGGCCCAAAATCTCAAGCGTTTCAATATTTTAATAAATTGCCCGAACCCATTAGAGAATTACAATTGAAAGAGTTCAAGAAATCTGTTTTTTCTTCTAAATAATATATTTTACACCACAGAGGATCTTTTCAAGATAAATTTTTAAATTTTACAGTTTATAATACTACAGTTTTAAAATTTGAGATTATGATCGTATCATGATTTTTTGAAGACGAGGTTAAACATATTATGTACAGAACATGAATAAAATGATCTATCTTATTGAGCGTTATGGGTTAAATCTTCATATTTTCTATCCTAGATTCCCCAGTTAACGTATGTACAATTATTAATGAATCATTCTCTATAAATTGTTACTTAATACATTATACAATAATACAATATACGGTTCATCGTTATAATGACATTCTTTAACTGCAGTCAGTAGGTACCTAAAATACCGCATTCTCCGAAAGGAATAAATTAAGTTGGAATATATTGTCGATGAATCATGTTATGCTTTGCATTATAATGAACATATTGATGAATCAGCACGACGTAAATATATTTTTTTTTGGGTACATAGAATTAATATCATATTTGCTCATGGTTGACTTTTTTTTCAGTTTTATACTTATTGAACTTGATACATGTAAGCATAACGTAATTATATGCGGACATATAAGTACATCGAAGGGGCATTAGTCCGGTTGATTGACGCCAGCATGGAAGATAGCATATCTAGGCGTATGATAAAGGCGCAACATAACGGATACGTTGTACACACCACCGCTACAAAAGGCTATCCACAGGGAGGTATCCTATCTCCGCTTCTGTGGTCGATGGACTTTTGGAGAAATTCTAACAGGCTGGGTTTTATGCCCAAGCCCATAGGCTCGTTTGGCTCCACCTGCGGGCGGCACTTGATCACACTGTGCGAGCTGCAAAACACTACTCGGTGTGGTGGACAGCCGGTGTCACACGGAGGGGCTCAAAGTCAATCCTGACAAAATGGAAATTGCACTGTTTACTAGGAAACGTAAGCTGGGCGCGAACACCTCTAATATCGAGTGAGGAAATCCACTGGACCAAAATGCACTCGTGGACACTGAGCGATTTTAAGTGAGGCAATCTCTAAATGCCTCATACTAGAAATGAAGCAAGATAGCATGATTCCAGCTATATGTCTCACTTCTCCCAAATTCCTCATCCCGGATAGAGCAGATTGGAGTAACGAAACTCTCACCCTACTGCCACCAGGTGGGCCCGTATGGTTCACTCCAAAGTAGGTCAGGCTTCTGGTGCCGGAATGTACTTAAAAAGGCCAAAGATCACTATCTCAGTGACTCTAGGCGCTTACTGCACGGTTTTTCAGGCGGAGGTTACGCAATATTGACTTGTGCCATGGAAAACCTGCGAAGAATCTATGTAAATAGGCGCATATATATTTGAACAGACAGCTTGTCTAATCTGGGAGCTTTCAAATCACACATCAAGGCTTGTCAAAGAACTACCTGAACTAGCCAGAAGAAATAAAGTTCAACTCATCAGGTCCCTGGACACAGTGGAGTTGAAGGAAATGGAATGGCCGACTCTCTGGCCAGATGAAGGTAGACCAGCGCCCCTGGCAGACCTGAGCCAATGGTCGCTTTATCATATTGCGTGGGGGGTCTTGCCCTTTTAGGCCAACTGAACAAAGAGTTGTCTGAACTGTGGTGAGAATCACCACGCATGAGGCAGACCAAGCTCTTCATCAAAGATCCTGTGCCTAGGCTCCCAAAGAAACTCCTTTCTCTGAACAGAAGGGACAAGATGACTGGAATCCTAACCAGTCACTGTCGACTTAACAAACACCTTCATACCTGGAGATGCAGAGAGACAGTACAAACTGCCTTTCACATCACTCACTTGGGAGAATCAAAACTGCTCCCAGAAGAAATTATGAAAGCTAGCATTGGCAATATTCTAGGTTTCTGGCGGGCCACAAACCTTCTAGAATAGAGATGGCTTATGACTACGGGGTACACAATGGGCCCAACTAAGTTGGCTAAGTGTATTTGGGGGCTAAGCCTCCTCCTCTGAAATGATGATGATATGTGCGGACATAAGATTTTTTCGATTTCAATTCTTACTTAATATTTTATTGAAATTGATGATTAATAATTTATATCTAATGTTACGTTGTAATAAATAATTCAAAATGTTACATTTTAAAATATAGGCTTTTAATATACAGAATGTTCCATAATTAGTCTGCCAAACTTCACCAGCGGCTTCAACGACCAAAAATATGAAAAAAAGTTCCAATGAACATGGTCACGGCCTCCTTAATGTGGGCTCCTAACGATGGTATATTCTGAAGAATTTCGGAACGCCATGGTACAAGAGCTAAAGTTTTATGCCCAATGCCGTGAATAAAAAATCTATTCAAACATATTGTTACATCTCACAAATTATAGACAACTACGTTGCATCATAGTACAAACCACGGTCGTATACACAGGTCTGGAAACTCGAGGTTGTTTCCTATGTGAGCAGTGAGTCCGCTAAGCGTCGACTGGCCCGTAGTACCAAAAGTCGTCACGTAGGAGAATTTTCTGACAACTGTCAGTTGACTTGTCAACACAAGGAATACCTGCGTTTTTAGAAACAAATTACGAAATCGTGCATTGTGCCGAAATGCAAAACGGGGTACAAAAGTGTAAAGCAAGAAACTTCTGTTTTTAAAGTGCCGAAAGATGCGGAAATGCGAAAAAAGTGGATGCTTGCGATTCCGGATAGAAATCGTTTTACCACTTCGTGATCCAAGCGCTAGCTGGTGGATGAGCGAGGGACTACGAGTTAGGCGACCCGTAAGAGACTCAAGTCAACCATAGAGTTTCCAGACCTGTGTATACGACCGTGGTACAAACTACTTCTGTGGCGTGTGAAATAGGAAGACGATATGATAATAAACTATCCCAGTTCATTTGCTTTGAACTTGTCGAAGTAATTCATCCTGCGTGCTTACCTCAGTTTCATAGGCCAACGCTTTCATATGACCCTATAAATAATTATCTAGAGGATTGAGGTCTGGTGTTCGGGGTGGCCAAGGAATGGAACCATTACGACTTATCCACCTTCTAGGGAACCAAGTAGCTGTGGTAGAAGCTTCGAATCTCAGCGACGACGGAATTTTTCCGATGGCCCCATAGAGTGGTGATATGACGTACAATGGGCCTCTAGTTTATAAATCGACCTTTACTTACATTAAAGCTGACAAAGAAAGCGCCCGCAAAGATGTATGCGTCAGCCATAGCCTACCAGGTAGCTCAGTGGTAGAACGAATGGAGGACAATTTGAACATTTGATTTAAACACGCAGATTCAATTTTTTTCATTGTAAGCGTGACAACACAATTCAATTTTTTTACGAATGTGATTTTTTGAAGATTGTTTAAGTTTGTAAAAAAGGCTTAATAAAAATGAGCTTGTACATTGTACAAATAACCAAAATATTCAAGCTGGCGCATTCGAGCAACAAAATTAATTTTTGGCGAAAACGGTTTATCAAATTTACGTTTTTCATACACCGTTGTAAAGAGGCTTCCAAGACCTTTCAAATGACGTATCACTCAACCCCTCTCTCCTATTCAATTTTGAGGGGTTGAAGCGCCCCCTATTAGGGGGTTGCTCGTTCAAGCCTCAAATATACGTCAAAAGATGTCCCCCAAACAAAATCATTCGACGTGTTTCGGGAGATTTTTCCACTCACTATGGGATAAGAAATATACGGGGTGGCTCGTCTGAGATAGAACACCTTGTATGTCCTAAAGAATAAATAAAACTTTTGTTTTACTGTCGATATTGCAGCATTGTGGTATAACGTGCGATCGAGCTTTCAGGCCTTGTACTGTAGAGGGTATTGGCTCTAGCGACAAAGAAAGCTTTGACGAAGATGCATACGTCAGCTAGATAATTTTGCCAACCCTTCATCAACAGCTGTAATATCATAAAAATCTCTTACATCAGGACCAAGCTGCGCTAGCATGCATTCAGTAAATCATTTATTTGAAATAAATAATGGACATTTAGGAATTTCAACGGTAATATTGCTAAGTATTTAATTATGTTTCCAATAATCGGGTATATATTTTCGGCCTGGGTAAGATATAGAAAAGCTTTTATCGTCTCAGAGATATTATTCATTTTCCAGATAACTTTATTGGTTTGATGCATTTTCAAACAACGTAGTTCTCTTATCTCTAATCTAAAAATCCAATAAACATAAAACTTGGTTCATAAACTTTTAATTACATCTTTGTTATAGATCATAAAAAAAACTATGAATTCATTCCATTATTTTTTTTTGTTATTGGTATTCTAGCTAGCCGCAATTTTCAACTCCAGTCAAGGGTATTTTGTATTCCGTGATAAATTAGTTCATTTGATGGATTCTATGAAATCATCATTTAATTTTGGTCGATTTTCAAACAAAAGTACTAACTTACTACGAAAGAGCTACCTAATCATAACTCTAATAATAATCTTAGGATAGATGGTTATTGGAATTTTACTTGCTTGGGTTTAATTCATTTAATTATATTACTTTAAATTTGCTACAAATTAATAAATATAAGAAGTCCAATATCCTATTGGAACGATCAACAAATACTTAATAATTCTCCCTTGGTTGATTCTTATAATAAGATTTTTCGTTTGCTACCAGTTTATCGTTTAATCCAATGAGTTAAAACCAATTAGGTAAAATTCCAATAACCATCTAACCTAAGATTACAATTAAAGTTATATATTAGGTAGCTCTTTTGTGGTAAGTTAGTATTTGAAAATCAAATATGTATTTAATTTCACATTAATTTTTTGTAACAAATAATAATTGAAAATTAATATTGATCTTGATCCAGGAATAAATTACATATAAATTCTTGGGAAATAGCTCACACTAACACTTATTATTTTCATCTTTACGTACGTATATCACCTAAATTGAGATTTCCCAGAACTAATTGTATCATGCACAAAGCGTCCTTATCGCGTTAATTTCAATTAAAAATGTTTTAAGGTGCTTTGCCATAAAAATCGACTTTTTGTTTTTTTCCTGATTTTTTTAAATAAATAGATGTACGAGGTGTAGCAATTAAGTTCCGAGACTATTGCTATAACATCTTTATTTTTACTTTTTGTACACTTTTTTATTTTTCCCCCTCAATATACTCTCCTTCCGCATCCCTACACCGCTTCATGCGAATTTACCACTGTGCGAAGCAGTGCTGTAGGTCATCTTCCGACAGATTGTTGAGTAGCTGCGCCGATTTTTTTTTACGTCTTCTAATGACTCATGGCGGATTCCTTTCAAGCAGGATTTGATTCGTGGGAACAGATAGAAGTCGCAGGGTGCTAAATCCGGCGAATATGGTGGGTGCTCCATGACTGTGACATGGTTTTTGGCCAAATAATCCTTGACAGAGTACGCGTTGTGAGCCGGCGCATTGTCTTGATGGAAAATCCAGGAGTTCTCTTTCCACATTTCGGGCCTCTTTTTGCGAATCTTTTCTCGAAGCCTTCGCAATGGCCCTTATACTTAATCGATGGTCTTTTCGAACAATCTCGGTTACTTTTCGAACGTTCAAGTCACTTTTTAAAGTCACAGGCCGCCCGTGGCGCTCGTCATCTTCAACATTCTCCCTACCCTCCTGAGAACGTTTGTACCACTCAAAAACTCTGGCACGGGATAGGCATAAACCGTCTGCAAATTTTCATAGGTTTCCGTCGCGGACTTTAACAAAAACTTTATATTCACTCTTTGCTCAGTTTTTATATTCAACATTTTTTCGGCGAGTGTAATTTTTTCACGTTTGTTATTTCACGATTACAACAAGACTGTTTATTGTAGTCACTTGAAAATTTTACCCAAGGTCAAGGGATAAATACAGATTAAAACCACGCCCTTTACATTCTTCTCACTAAGCTGGTTTTAATTTTAAAAAATCAGTCTCGGAACTTAATTGCCACACCTCGTATTATTGATACACAATTCGTCAAAGTTTGAAAGAGCCTGTTCGTTTAGTTTCGGAGAAAAAAAATTTTGAAAATCGTAAAAATCCTATGTGCGTCTTTTTCTAACCACATGCTCTTATGGGAGCCGACCCCGACAAGTCACTCTGTTTTAACAAATGCGCAAAAGAAAGTTGTTTTTTTGTAAAATAAAAACGTTTCACATGTTCTTCGAAGTTATAATAATGTTTCCTTCGGTTAAAATAATCACTCGCCCGTTTCTTTTATATAAGTAAATCGCGATGTTAAATGATAAACAACGCGAAATGGCAACGGATATTTTTTCTCGAAATTCGCTTATAAAAAGTTGGCAACACCTCTCATCGCGCGCGGAGTTTGAATTTACGTACGCGGTATATGCGTTCTGCTTGAAGCTATTGATTCTTCATCGCTTACGCGTAAAAGCTATCAGACCAACTGAAATTTCTAAATAATAAATCTCATCGTATCAATAAAGCAGTTTTCTACCGCGGTACCCTTCGTAACCGCTAGATGGCACACCTCGCGAAGGCAAAGCACTTTGAGTACGAGGGCAAAGTGAGAAGTCCCTAAAAAATAAAACAGATGGCGCCACAATCGAAAATCCCATGTGACATTTGTGATGTACCGCCTTTAACTAGAACGCAGTCGCATTTTCAGACTGATATGTCATTCAGTTTAGGCATGTCGATTTAAAATCGATTAATCGAAAAATCGATTATTTTGAATGATACAATCGATTTTTTAGATCGATTTTGAACCCTACATCGATTCAATGAATCGATCCATAAACCTCCCGAATCGGAACGATCAATAAATTTTTTGCTGTTATCGGACGCAAAAGCAACTGGTAGTACTTGGTCGATAATTTGAACGCATCCAAAAGTGAGGCAATATAAACTCAATAAAGGTTTTTTCTTAATAATTGTCGCTCAAACGTGGGGCCATTTGAAAAAGGGAATAGAACCGCGTAATCAAAGTAATTTAGAAAACTAGATTAAATAATAAGGAAATAAAATGGAAGCACAAATAATAAAATTACTAGAAAGTATAAATGAGAAAGTTAATGAGACGAATGTGAAAATTGAACAAGGTATAATTAAAATAAGAGAAGAATTTAAGAGAAAGAATGATAAATTTGATAAAAGAACTGAGGAAATAACGAATGTAGTAGAAACAGAGGAAAAGGAAATTGGAAAACATGTAGAGGAGAGAATAGATAATAAATTAGATGAAGATAATAGCTTTGTAAGTGTAAAGTTTAATAAAGTAGAAAAGGAAATAGATATTGTCGAAAATCGAATGAATGATATGGGGAAGAATATTGAAGAAAATATGAATGTAAATGTACAAAGTATGAAAGAAAATCAGGATAAAATAATAAGTGAATAGGATAAAATAATAAATGAACAGGATGAAAGGATAAAAAGAATTGAGAATAGATCCGAAGAGAGAATGAATATAGAATACAGAAATGTAGGTCATGAGAACACAATAAAATTTAATGGAAACATAAAATTATTACATCCATGCATTTTTGTCAAAGATTTAAAAAATGAGATACAGTATGTAAGGAATGTAGAGAGAATGAAAAAATTAATAAGAGAACGATTGGTTGATGAACCATTGTTGTGGTTCAATTGCAAAGAAAGGGAATTAAATAGTTTAGATGAGTTTATAAATCTCTAAACGCCAAACACGCAAACCTAACCCAACTATTCTAACTAACTTATTCTTGTGAGTGAGTTTATTTATCAAAAATATACTGTGGATAAATATTATTTTTACTGTAAAAATTTATAGTAATGGAATAAATAGTATCATGATCGTGTTCATATAGCATTTGTTTTAATTTGAAAAATAGTAAGTGATTAGATTGAAATTGATTTATCGAGAAACGTGTGTTGCAGTTTGCATTTTTGATAAAGTATTGTTATTTTATAAACTTAAAATTTGATTAATTTATTGACTGACTTACTTAGGTGAGACTAGAAATTTAAACTGCCACATTAGTTTAGTGGTTGCAAGCACTACTGCTGCTGAGCAAAAGATCCTGGGTTCGATCCCCACCTCTACCTATTCTTCCGGAGGAATATAGGCGTGATATTATGTTTATTAATTTAATAACTTCTATCCAATTACTTGTATTTGCGATATATGGTCATCAATAATGTCCTGTATCTATATGTTTGAAATTGGCGCGATTAATCGAAAATCGATCTTTTAATGCTCGATTTGAACAAGAATCGATTCTAGTATGCTCGATTCGAATCGAATCCGAGATCGATTTTTTGTAAAGAGAATCGACATGCCTAAATTTCAGTTCTGTTTTGACACCCATCGAAAGGAAGCAACCTTGAAGATTTTTGTAAGTAAGGAAAAAAGTGAATTTCGCGTCTTGATTAAACGTTATTTCTTGCGTAGAAAAAACATTCACCATCGATTGGAACGATTCACAATTGGTTCACAGATTTTCGTTGTGATAATATAACCTCAAAGGACGCCGAACGTTCTGGTCTCCAATTGAGGTTACAATGCCAGAAATCCTCGATGAAATCCATGGTATGATATTGGACGATCGTCGAGTTAAAGTGCACAAGATTGCTGAGGCTATGGGCATCTCAACCGAAAGGGTACGGAACGTTTTGCATACATTTTTGAATATGAGAAAGCTATCTGCCAGATGGGTGCCGCATTTGCTCTTTGTTGACAACAAGCGAGACCGTGTGACAACTTCGGAGTGTTTGGCGATGTCCAAGCGCGATAAGAAGGACTTTTTGCGCAGTTTCGTAACCGTGGACGAAACATGGATCCACCACAACAGAACAGTCGCAGCAGTGAACTAGTCCTGGCGAATCGAAGCCAAAAAAGGCCAAAGTGGGTTTATCGGTCAACAAAGTCATGGTGACAGTTTTTTGGAATGCGCACGGTATCTTCCATATCCATTACCTTGAAAATGGCAAAACGATCACCGGCGTATATTATGGAGGGCTGTTAGATCGATTCGACGGAAAGAAATTTGGCTCCAACGATGAGGTCATCGCCGATACAAACGCCTATTTGGAATGATTGCCGAAATCGTATTATTTGGAAGGAATCGAAAAATTAGAAAAACTTTGGACGAACTGTAACGGGTTACAAGGAGATTATGTTGAGAAATAAAATAACTTTTGACCAAATAAATCTATCAAGAAGCAAATGCCTAGCAATCTATCTATAGTAATCGAAATTATCTCATGAAATGTGAGAATAAGATAAAATGAGAATGAATTTTCATCACGTAATGGCTGATTCTATGCAATATTTGAAAGAAACTGATAACAGTTTTTTAGCTTTTTGGTATTTTCTAATTACTCAACCGATGCAGACTAGCTACTCAAAATGTCTGGTGTTTTAAAAAATGTATTGCCGAAGTATATTTCCCTCAAACACAACATTCGAATGGCTGTAATGGCTGATTCTATTCAATTATTAATTTTGTAGTTCCTAGAAATTGTATCACGGGATGGCGATGATACAGTCCGTATAAATCCGGAACCCAAGGTTTTTCATAATTCATAATTTGCTTATCGCTTTGACCATTTCGTTGATTAATCATGATGCGTGGTGATGGTGACTAATATAGCCAAGGCTCCTTGAGAAAGCGGTATTAACAAATACACGTTAATGACTGAGATTATGAGCTATGTAACGAGAAAGCAACTTTAGAATGCAAACACTTATTTCAACAGTCACCCAAAGTGATTAGCAAAAATCTATTAACACCTTCACTGCAAATACGAACACCAAAGTGCTCAGACCATGTTAGTTTTGAGACCGCCCCTATGGTCTGTCACTCTTATGTAGACTCTAGATTTGGGACCTCTCGTTCGAAATGCACATTTGTTTCTATTGGCTCACTCTGTTCCACAGGGATAACCTTTGCAAAAATATAAAGTAACGTTTCTTTCAGTTTAAAGACGAGAACAATGAGGTGAAATTCGAATGCAAGCATGGACCAGCCGAATGCAAAGGAGACAAAATTCAAGCATGCGCCCTGCATAAGATAAACGAAGGAAATAACACCGAAGGACTTGGATACAATAAAATCACCACAGGATTCATCAACTGTCTAATGGATAAAGTAGTCAGACAAGGCGATAACACCACTTTCCCCACTCAAAAATGCGCCGAGATGAATCACGTTGACATTTTGGCCGATATTGAAAATTGTGCTGAACATTCCGAAGGTATGTGCATAATTGGATAATAAAATACAATTTTACATTTTGATAACAATTTATTAATAGTATTGTTCCATCACACAATGAGTGGTATCCTAAAAATGAACGTGTGAATAATATTTTGATTTGTTGAACGAAACTGGATTTGAATTCTTTTTTAAATTTTGCACCCCAAAAATAAGTTTTCTTTAGAAACCGAAATTTCGAATTTTTAGATTTATCTGTTCCTGAATTATAAAATTTATTCACATTCGCCATCTACCACATATACCACAATATGTGACTCAATAATAATGTTTATTTAATATCTATCAATAAACAATGAAAAAAAGTTTGTGGTATAAACCTAGACCTTTCAAAGGCATTCGAATCTGATAATCGTGCCCGATTACTCTACAAGTTAGATAATCCCAGAATCAGGGGTCTTCCTCATAACTTTTTGGTTTCTTGTTTTTTCTATACTTTGACTACTAAACAATGAAAAAAAGTTTGTGGTATAAACCTAGACCTTTCAAAGGCATTCGAATCTGATAATCGTGCCCGATTACTCTACAAGTTAGATAATCCCAGAATCAGGGGTCTTCCTCATAACTTTTTGGTTTCTTGTTTTTTCTATACTTTGACTACTAAACAATGAAAAAAAGTTTGTGGTATAAACCTAGACCTTTCAAAGGCATTCGAATCTGATAATCGTGCCCGATTACTCTACAAGTTAGATAATCCCAGAATCAGGGGTCTTCCTCATAACTTTTTGGTTTCTTGTTTTTTCTATACTTTGACTACTAAACAATGAAAAAAAGTTTGTGGTATAAACCTAGACCTTTCAAAGGCATTCGAATCTGATAATCGTGCCCGATTACTCTACAAGTTAGATAATCCCAGAATCAGGGGTCTTCCTCATAACTTTTTGGTTTCTTGTTTTTTCTATACTTTGACTACTAAACAATGAAAAAAAGTTTGTGGTATAAACCTAGACCTTTCAAAGGCATTCGAATCTGATAATCGTGCCCGATTACTCTACAAGTTAGATAATCCCAGAATCAGGGGTCTTCCTCATAACTTTTTGGTTTCTTGTTTTTTCTATACTTTGACTACTAAACAATGAAAAAAAGTTTGTGGTATAAACCTAGACCTTTCAAAGGCATTCGAATCTGATAATCGTGCCCGATTACTCTACAAGTTAGATAATCCCAGAATCAGGGGTCTTCCTCATAACTTTTTGGTTTCTTGTTTTTTCTATACTTTGACTACTAAACAATGAAAAAAAGTTTGTGGTATAAACCTAGACCTTTCAAAGGCATTCGAATCTGATAATCGTGCCCGATTACTCTACAAGTTAGATAATCCCAGAATCAGGGGTCTTCCTCATAACTTTTTGGTTTCTTGTTTTTTCTATACTTTGACTACTAAACAATGAAAAAAAGTTTGTGGTATAAACCTAGACCTTTCAAAGGCATTCGAATCTGATAATCATGCCCGATTACTCTACAAGTTAGATAATCCCAGAATCAGGGGTCTTCCTCATAACTTTTTGGTTTCTTGTTTTTTCTATACTTTGACTACTAAACAATGAAAAAAAGTTTGTGGTATAAACCTAGACCTTTCAAAGGCATTCGAATCTGATAATCGTGCCAGATTACTCTACAAGTTAGATAATCCCAGAATCAGGGGTCTTCCTCATAACTTTTTGGTTTCTTGTTTTTTCTATACTTTGACTACTAAACAATGAAAAAAAGTTTGTGGTATAAACCTAGACCTTTCAAAGGCATTCGAATCTGATAATCATGCCCGATTACTCTACAAGTTAGATAATCCCAGAATCAGGGGTCTTCCTCATAACTTTTTGGTTTCTTGTTTTTTCTAAACTTTGACTACTAAACAATGAAAAAAAGTTTGTGGTATAAACCTAGACCTTTCAAAGGCATTCGAATCTGATAATCGTGCCCGATTACTCTACAAGTTAGATAATCCCAGAATCAGGGGTCTTCCTCATAACTTTTTGGTTTCTTGTTTTTTCTATACTTTGACTACTAAACAATGAAAAAAAGTGTGTGGTATAAACCTAGACCTTTCAAAGGCATTCGAATCTGATAATCATGCCCGATTACTCTACAAGTTAGATAATCCCAGAATCAGGGGTCTTCCTCATAACTTTTTGGTTTCTTGTTTTTTCTATACTTGTTTTTTCTATACTTTCAAAGGCATTCGAATCTGTTAATCATGCCCGATTACTCTACAAATTAGATAATCCCAGAATCACGGGTCTTCCTCATAACTTTTTGGTTTCTTGTTTTTTCTATACTTTGACTACTAAACAATGAAAAAAGTTAGTGGTATAAACCTTGACCTTTCAAAGGCATTCAAATCTGTTAATCATGCCCGATTACTCTACAAATTAGATAATCTCAGAATCAGGGGTCTTCCTCATAACTTATTGGTTTCTTGTTTTTTCTATACTTCGACTACTAAACAATGAAAAAAGTTAGTGGTATAAACCTTGACCTTTCAAAGGCATTCGAATCTGTTAATCATGCCCGATTACTCTACAAATTAGATAATCTCAGAATCAGGGGTCTTCCTCATAACTTATTGGTTTCTTGTTTTTTCTATACTTCGACTACTAAACAATGAAAAAAGTTAGTTCAACCGTTTTCGAAATATTGGCATATTTATGTTAAACATGACAGAAGAAGACACAACTCACTGTTACATCTAAGCAGTCTCATATTCTGATAAAGTATAAAAAAAGTTCACACTGTGGATACTCTTTAACACTATAAATAAGAAATAATCAACCTTATCCACTAAAAATACTGTCAAGGTACTGAGGACCTTTCGGCTACCTAGTAGCTACCATCATAGTAAACTACAGTTTACTCTGATGATGGCTACCAGTGCTGGCGTTCGTCGTGAGACACCCACAAGGGACTGTCTTAGGGCCATTTTTGTTCTCACTTTATAGAAATCGTCCGATGAAAAAGGCACATTATTCATATCATTAACAACGTTATGAACTTTCGCCAAAGCAATTGGTAGAAATTTCCCTTCCAGTTCATTTTCATCGAACAATTAGGTGGCATTCTGTTTGATCTCAATACCAAAAAAGCTATGGAGCAAGACGCACATGTCGTTCTCAAGGAATGTGCGCCTCAATTAACACAAGTCTTCTGCAGGTTGTTTACCCTTTCATACAAACCTGATGTGTTTCCTTCCATCTAGAGTCCAACCGATTCCAAAAAAAAGGGGAGAAGACCCATTGCACTATTATCTGTGATCTGTAAAGTGATGAAGAAAAAAATCAACATCGAGCTTGTCCAACACCTTGAGACGTCCAAAATCGTGAATCACTGGCAATATGGCGTTGGTGAGCAGATTAATAGGAGACCTACTTGTCTAGGTAACACATGTATGGCAGAAATCAATTGAATAATATGGGGAATCTCTAGCTGTAGCATTGGATATCCCCAAAGCATTTATCCGAATCTGGCACCAAAGACTTCTTGGGAAACTTCCGTCATATGGTTTGCCGCCTCGACTATCGAGTTTTCTCAGATAGATAACTCTATATGTGGTGGTTGACGAAGTATCCTCCGATAAAATGGCTATCAACGATGGTGTTCCACAGGGACTGTGCTTTCTCATCTAGAGCGTCTATAACATCCAATGAAACCAGATGAGAGAGACACAGATATGTTGACGCAATTAATGGAGATCTGGCAACGATTTTGAAATGGGGATCTGATAATCTAGTAGAGTTTAATGAAATCAAAACTCAAGCTTGTATCTTCCCCATTAAGACGGATCATATTCATGCTCGGGATCACAACCAACAGATTCATCACGAAATTTCCGGAATTGCCGGCAAAAAATTTGGCGCCGAGGTTCCTTATACGAAAGAAAATCGACCCCTAAGAGGGCAAAAGGGTAATAAATCGATATAGTGTGAGGTTTTTGACAGCTCTTCTAATCTTGTAACTTCATCATGACATGACAGCTCATAACAGCTGAACTGCTCCAGGAAGCATATCCTCAATATCCATGTTCAGTCAGTATCAACACCCTCTCAAGGGAAGATCGTTTGAGGTCCATTGCAAAAATCGGTTCACAAAAACTTGATTTTCTATTGTGTGCCCAGAGCTACTTTACATCCCAGCAGGTCCTCATAATCTACAAAGCACAGATTCGACCTGAGTACTATTCACGGCTAATTGATGGAAGTTCTGCATAGAAAAAAAATATGAGGAAGTTCGTTTAAAAAATTCAGATTTATCAATAGGGATAGAGATCAAGTTTTTGCGCTATATATTTATATTCTATATGTAATTTTATCTAATAAATAGCCGAGTGTACAATTGATTAATTGAACAGCCGGCGATTTTACATATTTCCATACTTCCTATGTGCAATTCAAAAATAAACAGAAATCGTTTTTGAACTGTAGTAAATGATAGTTGTCTTCCATATTTTCCATTTTAAATCGTGTTTTTCATTGTGGTTATGTATTTTCTTTTTACACCGCAGGAGCTAAAACACGCGCCTAACTCCCTCATTTTAGGGACTAAAGTGCCACATTCAATCCCTTTGTGCTAAAATGGGAGGACACCTGCACAAAAAGGGTCTGTAGAGTGGCGTTTTTTTCTGCATACAATGCGACAAAGAGGCACACACTGCCAAACAATACCGTCAGAATGCGAGGCATTAGGATCGCAAAATATTCGGGTGGTTCAGGCTATCACTGAAGAGTACAATAATTATTAACCCGTCCCCTTCTATGTAATGCTTTGCAGATTTTCTAAGTCATTCCTCCCCCACAAATTCGGTACGAGGCTAACGGACGAGCCTAACAGGAGAAAATTTCAAATTTGATTAACATTACAAGCTAATAATTTGATATAAACAACCCGACTAACAGAATGCCAGACCAGAGAGATGTAAGGATAGAGTCTGCTAGCGCCATAAGCGTAACGTTAAAAAAATGACCGAGGTTAAGCGAACTAACAGCTAGAAGATTCATCCCCTCTCTTTACTAAATATCGCCACACACACTGTAGTATTTAGTATACAATATAAGCTGTTGAGGAGTAGTGGATTTCTCGCTAAACAAAATCCCATCACCATCCAATTATATATCTTAAGCCCGGTCACTAAAATAGTCGCTCGCGCTCTATAGATTTACATCTCTCTGTGTCAGACAGGACGATGATCGTAACGCCATCTGCCTAATAGTGTTCGGAACTATTAGAGTGTAATTAAACTGATTGATCTAAACTAGAGATAGATTACTATTGTTATCTGACAAAAGCCAACCAGAAATAAATATTTAATTGTTATACTAGAGCTATATTAGGAAGATATCCAGCTTTATGTCGAAATAAATCATTTTCAAGATCGCTTGCTCAAATCAGATATGCACTTTGTTAAACCATCGATTAGGTGCAATAGTTCTTTTGAGTCATTTCATTTGTACGAGCGTACTTCCCGTACGACTTAGATTACGGATCAATTGTTTGTGGTGGTTTGTATGATATCTATGAATCACGTAAGGATATTGCAAAAGCAGCTTTTAAGATAATTCGTCATAAAAATATGTTGATATTACCGTACGTTATCTGGTAGTCTGGAAGTTCTTACGCAAACAATATAGTATATTCTAGACAATCTACCAAAAATCAGTGTTACCAATAAGGAAAATAACGAGCGCAATTAGCAAGGGAATAATTGGTCCGAAAGGTTCATAGAGCAACATCTTCTGATACGTTGGCGCATCAAATTACATTCCATTAAAATTAGTGGGATTTCATATTCATAAAATAAATAAATGAGTTCCAATTTTTTCACGATTGTCGTTTCTACATACGTTGTTCCTTGCTTTAATTTATTTAATACCTAAAGCTACTATAATTATAATTCTCTGCGAATTTTGAGCGATTTGTGTGGTTCTGTGCGAGTTATTCTTCCGTTTTCGCCAATTCTGTGATTGTCCAGAAAATGTTCCTTTTTTTCGTGCACCGTTAACCTGAGGGCTACGATGTTATTCTAACGAGAAACCCATAAATTTAATATAATAATCGTTTAGAAATCCACGCTATGTGAACTTGAAACCTCACCTTGACGCAATGCAACTTGATATAATTATTAGTATATTCCTATATTTATTACTCACCCCATGGCCTCTAGACAAGTTATTCTAGTTCTGACGCCTTATTTATAGAATTAGCTCCTTGACATCTTCACACTAGTGGAGTTCTCCATGCGTATTCCAGTGTTTTTTGCCATTCAGACGCACTTGAACATGCCAAACAGTTATTCCCATGTACATACTTTCAACATTCCTACATAAATTGAAATTGCTAAGCAATGCACACATTCTGCATGTGAAAACAGGCATTAATTCAACGATGCACTTTTCACGCAAGGCCGTAAGCCACCATTACTGTCAAACTGCGAAAATAATGTCGAGATCGAGAACGTTATTCATTTGTTACACACATTGAATAAATGTGCCACGGCCTTCTATGCTTAAGTTGAATTCAAGTTTGAAACTAAATTTCTAGTTAACAGTTTCATACAATACCGTATTAAGTTTATAAATGCTATTTTTGTTACAGCCTCCAACTATCTGAAGCAATTGGGAGAAGTAACACAAGCTCTCCAACCAACTCTAAAATCGGTTCCAACCATTGTTTTCAACAACCAATTCATGAAAGAGGATAACGACCTGTCACAAAATAATTTCGTGAAGGCCCTTTGTAAACACATCAAAGACCACAACGTGTACGAATGTCTAAAAGGCGGCGCACCCACCTTAAGTCTCAGTTTCGCCATAATCATGGTTGCCATAGCAAGATGGTTCTATTAAATTGATTGTTCTTTCAAATTAATTTAAGCATTGACCAAAATTCGTACCTTTAATGCCTTGAAAATTGAGCTATATCCACATATCTCTTCTTGGAAATTCTTATCAAAAAAAAATATCCCTCTATCGTAAATAACGTAAATGTAAAGTAAATTCGTGTCATCTCAATTTTTTGTAATTTTCACTTTTAATAACATCATTTCACATTGTAATTGATTTATCTTGGCAACTTCAGATCTGAGATTAGGTAAACATAAATTTACAATACTCATCATTATTGAGATTTTGTTATTTAGTATTACTGTGTTCATTTTCTCAATATAAATTATAATATTATTTGTACTCTGTGAATAAATCTCTTTGGCGAGATGCCTATAATTCTAGTATTTTAGATCTTTTCAATGAAAAATATTTGGATATTCACCTACTTGATACTCAAATATAAAACTTAACTTCATTAATTTCATAAATCTATTATACTCATAACCTTATGGCTCAAGATGATATTGTGATAGATTCTGCACTTTATATATTTTGCTATCCTATTAATGCAATCTTTTAGAAACTTATTGATGAACTAAAATTTTGCATATTTAGGATTTAATAATATATGAATAAAATAGATCTGTTAATTTTAATCCATTCTAAGTTTTATGAGATGAATAAAATAAATTAATTTAACGTGCATTACTTGGTTGATTTCTCATTATTCCTATTTGAAATCTGTCAAAAATCCTAAAAATTTAAATCAATCAAAATTTCAAAATCAAATCTCATGACATTAATTACTATTGATTAATCAATGGAATTGCATTTCTATATAGAAAATAATATATGAATTTATTGTAAATTGTGTATTTTTGTAATTCGTATGCTTTTGATGTGATCACAAAAGGAGTCATGCAAGTTGCTGTTGCAAGCTTATGTACTTTATAAATGATATTGATGTGGCAAAATCACTTTTTTCAATATTTGCAACATACTTATTTTTCATATCGTCCAAAATAGTTTTAGAAATACTTGTAATTTAAGATCATTTTAAATAAAACACCAAATAAATTACTGTCGCTTATTTATTTCCTATTATATAATAACCCGTTGAAGAAAGCGTCGGCTGAGCCGAGGAATTAAGTTCCGAAAGATTCTTAGGTGAGGAAAACAGGTGGCTACGAGTTCGCGAAAGCCGGGACATCACGACATTCTAAATATTGTACAATGAATATAAATGCAATAGAGTTACAGATATTGGAAAATTTCAAGTTGACTTACCATTTTAGCAGTTTCGGTTTCCAATTTTAGTAAAAAATTGATACAAATTTTTTTGCCACAAGAAATTTTTGCACATAACAATCAATACAGTGTGCTAAGTAATCATTAATAAATAAAAAAGAAGACAGATAAGCTTACAAAAAAAGAATCCTAGCAACAACTGATTTTGTAAAAGGGTACTATGAATAATAATCAGTTATCCTGAAAATACAGCCCTAGCGAATCTCGAAAATTATTAAATCAAATTATAAACCTAGAAACAAAAACATAACATAAAAAATTCTGTTTTTGTAATTTAAACTGTCGACAAATGAATATAAATGCAATTCAGTTAGATATTGCAAAATGTAAGTTAACTCACCATTTTTGCAGTTTTAATTTTCAAATTTTTTAACCACAAAAAATTTTTGGTTCTGAAGAGTTTATTTTTTATTATTATATTATTTGTTTAATTTCCAATAAAACAAGTAAATTCTATAAATTGTCTTTTATTTTACATTAATTTTCTGTATATACTTAAAATGAAAATCAATAAATTGCTAAATAATCATTAATTAATAAAAAAGAAGACGGATAAACTTACAAAAAAACTGATTTTGTAAAAAGGAACATATAAATAATAATTAACCAGTTATAAGTTATCCTGAAAATACAGCCCTAATGGAATCTCGAAAACTATTAAATCAAATAATAAACCTAGAAACTAAAACATAAGATAAAAAATTATTTTTGTCATTTATACTGTCAATAAATGAATATAAATGCAATTGAGTTATATATTTTACATATTGGAAAATTTAAGTTGACTTACCATTTTAGCAGATTTGATTTCCAATTTTGGTAAAAAATTGATCAAATTTTTTGGCCACAAAACATTTTTGGTTCTGGAGAGTTTATTAATTTCCAATAAAACAAGTAAATTCTATAAATTGTCTTGTATTTCACTTTTATTGATCATTCAAATAAACAATAAATTGGTAAATAATCATTAATTAATAAAAAAAAGACAGATAAGCATACAAAAAAGAATCCTAGCAAAAACTGATTTTGTAAAAAGAAACATATGAAGAATAATTAACCAGTTATGAGTTATCCTGAAAACACAGCCCTAACGGAATCTCGAAAATTATTAAATCAAATAATAAACCTAGAAACAAAAACATAGATAAAAAATTATTTTTGTCATTTATACTGTCGATAAATGAATATAAATGCAATTGCGTTATATATTTTACATATTGGAAAATTTAAGTTGACTTACCATTTTAGCAGTTTTGATTTCCAATTTTGGTAAAAAATTGATCAAATTTTTTGGCCACAAAACATTTTTGGTTCTGAAAAGAGTATTAATTTCCAATAAAACAAGTAAATTCTATAAATTGTCTTGTATTTCACTTTTATTGATAATTCAAATAAACAATGAATTGGTAAATAATCATTAATTAATAAAAAAAAAGACAGATAAGCTTACAAAAAAGAATCCTAGCAAAAACTGATTTTGTAAAAAGGAACATATGAATAATAGTCAACCAGTTATAAGTTATTCTGAAAATACAGCCCTAATGGAATCTCGAAAATTATTAAATCAAATAATAAAAACCTAGAAACAAAAACATAAAATAAAAAATTATTTTTGTCATTTATACTGTCGATAAATGAATATAAATGCAATTGAGTTATATATTTTACATATTGGAAAATTTAAGTTGACTTACCATTTTAGCAGATTTGATTTCCAATTTTGGTAAAAAATTGATTCAAATTTTTTAGCCACAAAAAATGTTTGGTTCTGAAAAGAGTTTATTAATTTCCAATAAAACAAGTAAATTCTATAAATTGTCTTGTATTTCACTTTTATTTTACACTGATTTTCTGTATATGCATAAAATTCAAATAACAATCAATAAATTGCTAAATAATCATTACTTAATAAAAAAGAAGACAGATAAACTTACAAAAAAAGAATCCTAGCAAAAACTGATTTTGTAAAAAGGAACATATGAATGATAATTAACCAGTTATAAGATATCTTGAAAATACAGCCCTAGCAGATTCTCGAAAATTTAATTAAATCATAAATAATAAACCTAGAAACAAAAATATAATATGAACAATTCTTTTTTTGTAATTTGAACTGTCAATATACTTAATTTAAAAGTAATCAATGATCGGCTTTACGCATTTTACATAGATTTTGTAATGGTAACAACTTGATGTCATCCTTCATTTTGACAACACCTTCGTGAAGATCTATGGAAAGAAGTTCTCCTGTCGCTTCCCTTTCTTCACCAATGATAACCTACATAAATACAAGAATGAGTGAATTTAGAGCGAAAAACCATAAAAAATTCTAGAAAATAGAAGGAACAACAAGAATGTTCCAAAGAGGATAGGATAGAGTAATTTAGATATTTGATATCAAACTATCAACACGTCAAAAATACATACCTTGAAAGCGTCACCGCGTTGAGGGCAAACTGGATCCAAATGGTCCGACATGATGTTAACCACCCTGTCTTCTTCCGGTAAAAACACGGAACACATCGCACCCGATATACTCCGGATGATGCCGTTTTGTCCAACCAAACCCGGATCGTCGTGACTATCTCGAATACGTACCTAAAATTCAGAAAAATATTACATACATACTAATACTGACACTTTGTTGCGAATTAATGTAAATTCGATGAAAACCAAATACACGGTGCCAAAAAATGTGTTTCTATTTTAGGAATACTTGAACCAAATTTGCTCAAAATCACTGCAAACGCCAATGGTTAGAGTAAACCGGTTTTTCTAAATGTACTAAAGGGAGGGTTTCTCATGAAAATAAAATTATGCACGTGGGTTTAATTTTCGACGGACCATAGCCTACTCTAATATCAGGCCAACACCTTTACCACATAACCCAATTTTCGATGGGTTATAGCCTTCGAGTGAAGTTATCCAGTAGAATTTGTAACGTTTTGGATGTCAATAAAATTATTTCATGGTCATTTATTATTCCGATAACTGTTGCGAGTAATTTAATCTTAGAAAGAAATAACCTCGACCTCTTTAGTTTGACAGCCCAAGCTAAGTACGTTAATACGGTAGCGGGTCACTGCAGAAACAGAAGAGTCACGCAAGAGGTCACACGTTTCGTGATATTCGGGGAGAGGTCGAATGCGGATGTAAAGACGGGCATCTTGAGTGTGACTAGACAAGATAAGATCGATAAAAATCAATTTTGTTATTTCATAGTAATTCTCTAACTCGAAACTCTATACAGTTGTAGATAGATATTATGATATCTTGATTATTCTAATTACTTAATATCAATGTGATATTCGCTATTTAAATTTTCATTTATCGAACTTATCCCTGTCACACACCAAGATCATTTTTTCTTGTATTCGACTGCATGTAATTAAAGCGAAATTATATTTCTTTTTATCGTCACTAATTAGAGTATTACATTTGTCAGGTTTACTATCAGAATTGTTCGTATCCTTTCATTACGGCTTGATTAACGTAGCAAATGAGTCGCCTGGTTTCGTAGTATTCCGTAGCATCTCGAGTTGACATTGATCATAATAAAGTTGATACAGTAGCGGCATTGTATGCTGAAGTATTGGTGATATAAAGGAATAATTATTTGATCTGGGTGTTCAGGAATCTATAGTTTAGTTTTATTATGTATTTATTATAAAACTTTTCCGAGAGAGTAGCAAAGTACTGATTATGTAAAAGAAGATACGCTGATAAGAACATTTTGGTCCTTCGAGCCGGATATATAAAGCCGGTTATAGCAGTCATTCCTAAAATTTATACAAGATATCCTAAGACGTAGTGAACCATTTTCAGCCGCAAGCTCAAGCGCAAGATCTTACGTGAAAATTGAACGAGTTAGAACGGATAGCAATATAGAACCTAAAGAGAAGCGAGCCATTCCTTTTTCCTTTTATACTCATATTTTGTATCCCAAACGTATTCCTCTTTTTGCTCGGTTTGAATTATCATTTGATTTAGTTACCTGAATACTTTTCATTTTCAATGTCAGAGGAGGAAAAAAATACTCTAATTAGGCAAAGGGGTTTCATACTTCAAACTTCAAGTGTGTCTGTTGTAAAAAAAACACCAAATATACAACTGCGTAGATTTCAACAAATTTTTTTACATAACACATTTTTATAAAATAACAATTAATCTATAAAAATTATGGTATGGAACATCTTTTTTTAATATTTCAGAAGATGTAAGGATCATAAATATTTACAGTCTTTGCAAAATTTTAGAGTTTGTTTTATTAACTTCTAGCATTATAGAATATTTTAAACATATTCGTGTTAACACCCCCAAAAACCCCAGAGTAACAATTTTGAGATAATTTGGATATCTTGTACGAATTTTAGGAATGACTGCTATAACCGGCTTTACATATCCGGCTCGAAGGACCAAACTGTTGTTAACAATGGACTCGTAATTGTTTTTTGTTGTAATTGATACTTTTTTTATTTACTTCTTTTAAATATATTTCTTCTTGACAGTTCTTATCAGAGGTATCTTCTTTTACATAATCAATACATTTAGAAACGACGATATCATTATTCCAGCATAACCATAACCAGTAAACTAGTAACTAATTATTCTCTTTCAGATTTCAATATTGTAATTTAATAAATTGTTATTCTCTGCTTAACAAATTTCCTGTAAAACATTTATTCTCTTCAAGACTTTAAATTTCGTTTTATATTTTTTAATATACATTTTGGGTAGATAACATAATCAGTTGTGGGACTATTTTGATTGTTCCGCGAAATTGAAGCCAAGATACTGCTCGTATCGCCTATATTTCAGGGTTTGAACGATCGAGACGTCTCCTTCCTTTTTCCCGTGTCGTGTAGCAAAAGAAATTCCTGATAGAGCTGAGATTCAACTACAAAACGTTCAAATAAGTTTCAAGGACGGTAACATTTTTTAGTTGGAATAACCAAATTTTCGTGATCCCCTGTTTGTGATCTCTGTCCAAAATTATTGTTTACAAACTACACATTAACTTCCTTAACTTGAACTTTTGATTCAAAATAAATTTTTCTTTAAATAATAAACTTTCAATCAAAAAACATCCCGAAGACGATTAAAATAAGAAACTTACTTCGATGTCAACCGTGTGCCAATCCGTCATCGGCAGTACGTCTAGTCCTGCGCCAGGCGTTTGCGGATTGTAAGGCATACCGGGACTATTGGGACTGTACCCAGAACTGGGCGTGTTGTAAGGGTTGTTACTAGCTGGCGATTGTCTGTATCCCGTTGACGGACTAGGAGTTGAAATGGCACCTTAAAAAAATTACGAAACAAGTTTAAAACATTATATTCCACTCGTCACGTAGTTTTCAGATGAGAGAGAGTCACTCACTTTGATAACCCGGACTGTAAGTGCTGTCGTACATTGTCCCCGGTGTCTGGGGCGTGAAAGGACCGTTCATTTGATATCCAGGAGTACCTGAAAAAAAAGTTCATGGAATTTACAGGCTAAACATTACCATAATACGTTTCCTCTAAATGTACTGAAGATTAACCAATGTAACAAATGAGAATATTCGTTCATTTCTTGTTGGCTGTTGACAGAAACCAATAATAAGGTCTCTGTAGAATTCTATTAGCCGGTTCTTTATAGCTTCGATAGAAGATCGTTCAATAACGTTGTGAACTTTCTCGTTCTGCTGAGGAGCTCCATGAGAGACCAAAACAGCTGTAAAGAACCATTAGTTTGTAGTGTTACTGGTGGATCTACTGATAATTTTGAATTCTTAATGAGTTAATTATTACTTAATTGAAATTATTCACAATTAATATAATTAATAAAATCAAACGCAACGGTAATGTTCACAAAAATATATTTATTATTACAATATATCGTATTTACAATGTTTAGGCACACTATGCCTTTAATCAATATATTTTTATGAAACTTACTATTTCGTTTAATCACGTTCAACTATGAAAATTTTGAGTAAAATATTTAAAATCCTTATGGAAGCTGTGAATAAAAATTTTTTATTCGTTGAATATTTCATAATTTATGTTTTTGAATTTACAATTTTTTTTTTTAGTGAAATATTGGAAATCCTTATGGAATTCATGAATAAAATTATTAAATCAAGGATTTTGCTGGTTAAGTATTTCACAACAATACATCTCTTCTGAATGTACTGAAAATTATGAATGAAATATTTCAAATCCTTATGGAATACTATTTCGTTTAATTACGTTCAAATCTGTTAATGATGAAAATTTAGAGTAAAATATTTAAAATCCTTATGGAATCTGTGAATAAATTTTTTTTATTCGTTGAATATTTTAATATATTTTTTAAATTTACTTAAAATTTTTTAGTAAAATATTGGAATCGTTTAATTACGTTCAAATCTGTTAATTATGAAAATTTAGAGTAAAATATTAAAAATCCTTATGGAATCTGTGAATAACATTTTTTTATTTGTTGAATATTTCATAATATATTTTTTTTTGAATTTACTTAAAAATTTTTAGTAAAATATTTGAAATCCTTATGAAATTTTTTAATAAAATTATTAAGTCAAGGATTTTGCTGGTTAAGTATTTCACAACAATACATCTCTTCTGAATTTACTGAAAATTATGAATCAAATATTTCAAATCCTTATGGAATACTATTTCGTTTAATTACGTTCAAATCTGTTAATGATGAAAATTTAGAGTAAAATATTTAAAATCCTTATGGAATCTGCGAATAAATTTTTTTTATTCGTTGAATATTTTAATATATTTTTTAAATTTACTTAAAATTTTTTAGTAAAATATTGGAATCGTTTAATTACGTTCAAATCTGTTAATTATGAAAATTTAGAGTAAAATATTTAAAATCCTTATGGAATCTGTGAATAACATTTTTTTATTTGTTGAATATTTCATAATATATTTTTTTGGATTTACTTAAAAATTTTTTAGTAAAATATTTGAAATCCTTATGAAATTTATGAATAAAATTATTAAGTCAAGGATTTTGCTGGTTAAGTATTTCATAACAATAGATCTCTTCTGAATTTACTGAAAATTATGAATGAAATATTTCAAATCCTTATGGAATACCATTTCGTTTAATTACATTCAAATCTGTTAATTATGAAAATTTAGAGTAAAATATTTAAAATCTTTATGGAATCTGTGAATAACTTTTTTCATTTGTCGAATATTTCATAATATTTTTTTTAATTTACTTAAAAATTTTAAGTAAAATATTGGAAAACCTTATGAAATTTATGAATGAATGATTATTAAATCAAGGATTTTGCTGGTTAAGTATTTCATATGTATACATCATTATTATTATTATATTACATTTTACTATTCTGCCCACTCACAAGTTTTACTTTTGTGGGTCTTCTTTTATTTATTCACCATTTATTATATTACATATATTGTATACTTGATCTGGAATTTTTGGTAAATAAATATTATTATTATTATATTATAACAATACATCTCTTCTGAATTTACTGAAAATTATGAATGTAATATTTCAAATCCTTATGGAATACCATTTCGTTTAATTACATTCAAATCTGTTAATTATGAAAATTTAGAGTAAAATATTTAAAATCTTTATGGAATCTGTGAATAACTTTTTTCATTTGTCGAATATTTCATAATATTTTTTTAAATTTACTTAAAAATTTTTAGTAAAATATTGGAAAACCTTATGAAATTTATGAATGAATGATTATTAAATCAAGGATTTTGCTGGTTAAGTATTTCATATGTATACATCATTATTATTATTATATTACATTTTACTATTCTGCCCACTCACAAGTTTTACTTTTGTGGGTCTTCTTTTATTTATTCACCATTTATTATATTACATATATTGTATACTTGATCTGGAATTTTTGGTAAATAAATATTATTATTATTATATTATAACAATACATCTCTTCTGAATTTACTGAAAATTATGAATGTAATATTTCAAATCCTTATGGAATACCATTTCGTTTAATTACGTTCAAATATGTTAATTATAAAAATTTAGAGTAAAATATTTAAAATCCTTATGGGATCTGTGAATAAAATTTTTTTATTCGTTGAATATTTTAATATATTTTTTGAATTTACTTAAATTTTTTAGTAAAATATTGGAATTGTTTAATTACGTTCAAATCTGTTAATTATGAAAATTTAGAGTAAAATATTTAAAATCCTTATGGAATCTGCGAATAACATTTTTTTATTTGTTGAATATTTCATAATATATTTTTTTGGATTTACTTAAAATTTTTTAGTAAAATATTTGAAATCCTTATGAAATTTATGAATAAAATTATTAAGTCAAGGATTTTGCTGGTTAAGTATTTCATATGTATACATCATTATTATTATTATATTACATTTTACTATTCTGCCCACTCACAAGTTTTACTTTTGTGGGTCTTCTTTTATTTATTCACCATTTATTATATTATATATATTGTATACTTGATCTGGAATTTTTGGTAAATAAATATTATTATTATTATATTATAACAATACATCTCTTCTGAATTTACTGAAAATTATGAATGAAATATTTCAAATCCTTATGGAATACCATTTCGTTTAATTACATTCAAATCTGTTAATTATGAAAATTTAGAGTAAAATATTTAAAATGTTCATGGAATCTGCGAATAACTTTTTTCATTTGTTGAATATTTCATAATATTTTTTTTTTAATTTACTTAAAAATTTTTAGTAAAATATTGGAAAACCTTATGAAATTTATGAATAAAATTATTAAATCAAGGATTTTACTGGTTAAGTATTTCATATGTATACATCATTATTATTATTATATTACATTTTACTATTCTGCCCACTCACAAGTTTTACTTTTGTGGGTCTTCTTTTATTTATTCACCATTTATTATATTATATATATTGTACACTTGATCTGGAATTTTTGGTAAATAAATATTATTATTATTATATTATAACAATATATCTCTTCTGAATTTACTGAAAATTATGAATGAAATATTTCAAATCCTTATGGAATACCATTTCGTTTAATTACATTCAAATCTGTTAATTATGAAAATTTAGAGTAAAATATTTAAAATCTTCATGGAATCTGCGAATAACTTTTTTCATTTGTTGAATATTTCATAATATTTTTTTTTTAATTTACTTAAAAATTTTTAGTAAAATATTGGAAAACCTTATGAAATTTATGAATAAAATTATTAAATCAAGGATTTTGCTGGTTAAGTATTTCATATGTATACATCATTATTATTATTATATTACATTTTACTATTCTGCCCACTCACAAGTTTTACTTTTGTGGGTCTTCTTTTATTTATTCACCATTTATTATATTATATATATTGTATACTTGATCTGGAATTTTTGGTAAATGAATATTATTATTATTATATTATAACAATACATCTCTTCCGAATTTACTGAAAATTATGAATGAAATATTTCAAATCCTTATAGAATATCATTTCGTTTAATTATGAAAATTTAGAGTAAAATATTTAAAATCTTCATGGAATCTGCGAATAACTTTTTTCATTTGTTGAATATTTCATAATATTTTTTTTTTTAATTTACTTAAAAATTTTTAGTAAAATATTGGAAAACCTTATGAAATTTATGAATAAAATTATTAAATCAAGGATTTTGCTGGTTAAGTATTTCATATGTATACATCATTATTATTATTATATTACATTTTACTATTCTGCCCACTCACAAGTTTTACTTTTGTGGGTCTTCTTTTATTTATTCACCATTTATTATATTATATATATTGTGTACTTGATCTGGAATTTTTGGTAAATAAATATTATTATTATTATATTATAACAATACATCTCTTCTGAATTTACTGAAAATTATGAATGAAATATTTCAAATCCTTATGGAATACCATTTCGTTTAATTACATTCAAATCTGTTAATTATGAAAATTTAGAGTAAAATATTTAAAATCTTCATGGAATCTGCGAATAACTTTTTTCATTTGTTGAATATTTCATAATATTTTTTTTTTAATTTACTTAAAAATTTTTAGTAAAATATTGGAAAACCTTATGAAATTTATGAATAAAATTATTAAATCAAGGATTTTGCTGGTTAAGTATTTCATATGTATACATCATTATTATTATTATATTACATTTTACTATTCTGTCCACTCACAAGTTTTACTTTTGTGGGTCTTCTTTTATTTATTCACCATTTATTATATTATATATATTGTATACTTGATCTGGAATTTTTGGTAAATAAATATTATTATTATTATATTATAACAATACATCTCTTCTGAATTTACTGAAAATTATGAATGAAATATTTCAAATCCTTATGGAATACCATTTCGTTTAATTATGAAAATTTAGAGTAAAATATTTAAAATCTTCATGGAATCTGCGAATAACTTTTTTCATTTGTTGAATATTTCATAATATTTTTTTTTTAATTTACTTAAAAATTTTTAGTAAAATATTGGAAAACCTTATGAAATTTATGAATGAATGATTATTAAATCAAGGATTTTGCTGGTTAAGTATTTCATATGTATACATCATTATTATTATTATATTACATTTTACTATTCTGTCCACTCACAAGTTTTACTTTTGTGGGTCTTCTTTTATTTATTCACCATTTATTATATTATATATATTGTATACTTGATCTGGAATTTTTGGTAAATAAATATTATTATTATTATATTATAACAATACATCTCTTCTGAATTTACTGAAAATTATGAATGAAATATTTCAAATCCTTATGGAATACCATTTCGTTTAATTACATTCAAATCTGTTAATTATGAAAATTTAGAGTAAAATATTTAAAATCTTCATGGAATCTGCGAATAACTTTTTTCATTTGTTGAATATTTCATAATATTTTTTTTTTAATTTACTTAAAAATTTTTAGTAAAATATTGGAAAACCTTATGAAATTTATGAATAAAATTATTAAATCAAGGATTTTGCTGGTTAAGTATTTCATATGTATACATCATTATTATTATTATATTACATTTTACTATTCTGCCCACTCACAAGTTTTACTTTTGTGGGTCTTCTTTTATTTATTCACCATTTATTATATTATATATATTGTGTACTTGATCTGGAATTTTTGGTAAATAAATATTATTATTATTATATTATAACAATACATCTCTTCTGAATTTACTGAAAATTATGAATGAAATATTTCAAATCCTTATGGAATACCATTTCGTTTAATTACATTCAAATCTGTTAATTATGAAAATTTAGAGTAAAATATTTAAAATCTTCATGGAATCTGCGAATAACTTTTTTCATTTGTTGAATATTTCATAATATTTTTTTTTTAATTTACTTAAAAATTTTTAGTAAAATATTGGAAAACCTTATGAAATTTATGAATAAAATTATTAAATCAAGGATTTTGCTGGTTAAGTATTTCATATGTATACATCATTATTATTATTATATTACATTTTACTATTCTGTCCACTCACAAGTTTTACTTTTGTGGGTCTTCTTTTATTTATTCACCATTTATTATATTATATATATTGTGTACTTGATCTGGAATTTTTGGTAAATAAATATTATTATTATTATATTATAACAATACATCTCTTCTGAATTTACTGAAAATTATGAATGAAATATTTCAAATCCTTATGGAATACCATTTCGTTTAATTACATTCAAATCTGTTAATTATGAAAATTTAGAGTAAAATATTTAAAATCTTCATGGAATCTGCGAATAACTTTTTTCATTTGTTGAATATTTCATATTTTTTTTTTAATTTACTTAAAAATTTTTAGTAAAATATTGGAAAACCTTATGAAATTTATGAATAAAATTATTAAATCAAGGATTTTGCTGGTTAAGTATTTCATATGTATACATCATTATTATTATTATATTACATTTTACTATTCTGTCCACTCACAAGTTTTACTTTTGTGGGTCTTCTTTTATTTATTCACCATTTATTATATTATATATATTGTATACTTGATCTGGAATTTTTGGTAAATAAATATTATTATTATTATATTATAACAATACATCTCTTCTGAATTTACTGAAAATTATGAATGAAATATTTCAAATCCTTATGGAATACCATTTCGTTTAATTATGAAAATTTAGAGTAAAATATTTAAAATCTTCATGGAATCTGCGAATAACTTTTTTCATTTGTTGAATATTTCATAATATTTTTTTTTTAATTTACTTAAAAATTTTTAGTAAAATATTGGAAAACCTTATGAAATTTATGAATGAATGATTATTAAATCAAGGATTTTGCTGGTTAAGTATTTCATATGTATACATCATTATTATTATTATATTACATTTTACTATTCTGTCCACTCACAAGTTTTACTTTTGTGGGTCTTCTTTTATTTATTCACCATTTATTATATTATATATATTGTATACTTGATCTGGAATTTTTGGTAAATAAATATTATTATTATTATATTATAACAATACATCTCTTCTGAATTTACTGAAAATTATGAATGAAATATTTCAAATCCTTATGGAATACCATTTCGTTTAATTACATTCAAATCTGTTAATTATGAAAATTTAGAGTAAAATATTTAAAATCTTCATGGAATCTGCGAATGACTTTTTTCATTTGTTGAATATTTCATATTTTTTTTTTAATTTACTTAAAAATTTTTAGTAAAATATTGGAAAACCTTATGAAATTTATGAATGAATGATTATTAAATCAAGGATTTTGCTGGTTAAGTATTTCATATGTATACATCATTATTATTATTATATTACATTTTACTATTCTGTCCACTCACAAGTTTTACTTTTGTGGGTCTTCTTTTATTTATTCACCATTTATTATATTATATATATTGTATACTTGATCTGGAATTTTTGGTAAATAAATATTATTATTATTATATTATAACAATACATCTCTTCTGAATTTACTGAAAATTATGAATGAAATATTTCAAATCCTTATGGAATACCATTTCGTTTAATTACATTCAAATCTGTTAATTATGAAAATTTAGAGTAAAATATTTAAAATCTTCATGGAATCTGCGAATAACTTTTTTCATTTGTTGAATATTTCATAATATTTTTTTTTTAATTTACTTAAAAATTTTTAGTAAAATATTGGAAAACCTTATGAAATTTATGAATAAAATTATTAAATCAAGGATTTTGCTGGTTAAGTATTTCATATGTATACATCATTATTATTATTATATTACATTTTACTATTCTGCCCACTCACAAGTTTTACTTTTGTAGGTCTTCTTTTATTTATTCACCATTTATTATATTATATATATTGTGTACTTGATCTGGAATTTTTGGTAAATAAATATTATTATTATTATATTATAACAATACATCTCTTCTGAATTTACTGAAAATTATGAATGAAATATTTCAAATCCTTATGGAATACCATTTCGTTTAATTACATTCAAATCTGTTAATTATGAAAATTTAGAGTAAAATATTTAAAATCTTCATGGAATCTGCGAATAACTTTTTTCATTTGTTGAATATTTCATAACATTTTTTTTTTAATTTACTTAAAAATTTTTAGTAAAATATTGGAAAACCTTATGAAATTTATGAATAAAATTATTAAATCAAGGATTTTGCTGGTTAAGTATTTCATATGTATACATCATTATTATTATTATATTACATTTTACTATTCTGTCCACTCACAAGTTTTACTTTTGTGGGTCTTCTTTTATTTATTCACCATTTATTATATTATATATATTGTATACTTGATCTGGAATTTTTGGTAAATAAATATTATTATTATTATATTATAACAATACATCTCTTCTGAATTTACTGAAAATTATGAATGAAATATTTCAAATCCTTATGGAATACCATTTCGTTTAATTATGAAAATTTAGAGTAAAATATTTAAAATCTTCATGGAATCTGCGAATAACTTTTTTCATTTGTTGAATATTTCATAATATTTTTTTTTTAATTTACTTAAAAATTTTTAGTAAAATATTGGAAAACCTTATGAAATTTATGAATGAATGATTATTAAATCAAGGATTTTGCTGGTTAAGTATTTCATATGTATACATCATTATTATTATTATATTACATTTTACTATTCTGTCCACTCACAAGTTTTACTTTTGTGGGTCTTCTTTTATTTATTCACCATTTATTATATTATATATATTGTATACTTGATCTGGAATTTTTGGTAAATAAATATTATTATTATTATATTATAACAATACATCTCTTCTGAATTTACTGAAAATTATGAATGAAATATTTCAAATCCTTATGGAATACCATTTCGTTTAATTACATTCAAATCTGTTAATTATGAAAATTTAGAGTAAAATATTTAAAATCTTCATGGAATCTGCGAATAACTTTTTTCATTTGTTGAATATTTCATAATATTTTTTTTTTAATTTACTTAAAAATTTTTAGTAAAATATTGGAAAACCTTATGAAATTTATGAATAAAATTATTAAATCAAGGATTTTGCTGGTTAAGTATTTCATATGTATACATCATTATTATTATTATATTACATTTTACTATTCTGCCCACTCACAAGTTTTACTTTTGTGGGTCTTCTTTTATTTATTCACCATTTATTATATTATATATATTGTGTACTTGATCTGGAATTTTTGGTAAATAAATATTATTATTATTATATTATAACAATACATCTCTTCTGAATTTACTGAAAATTATGAATGAAATATTTCAAATCCTTATGGAATACCATTTCGTTTAATTACATTCAAATCTGTTAATTATGAAAATTTAGAGTAAAATATTTAAAATCTTCATGGAATCTGCGAATAACTTTTTTCATTTGTTGAATATTTCATAATATTTTTTTTTTAATTTACTTAAAAATTTTTAGTAAAATATTGGAAAACCTTATGAAATTTATGAATAAAATTATTAAATCAAGGATTTTGCTGGTTAAGTATTTCATATGTATACATCATTATTATTATTATATTACATTTTACTATTCTGTCCACTCACAAGTTTTACTTTTGTGGGTCTTCTTTTATTTATTCACCATTTATTATATTATATATATTGTGTACTTGATCTGGAATTTTTGGTAAATAAATATTATTATTATTATATTATAACAATACATCTCTTCTGAATTTACTGAAAATTATGAATGAAATATTTCAAATCCTTATGGAATACCATTTCGTTTAATTACATTCAAATCTGTTAATTATGAAAATTTAGAGTAAAATATTTAAAATCTTCATGGAATCTGCGAATAACTTTTTTCATTTGTTGAATATTTCATATTTTTTTTTTAATTTACTTAAAAATTTTTAGTAAAATATTGGAAAACCTTATGAAATTTATGAATAAAATTATTAAATCAAGGATTTTGCTGGTTAAGTATTTCATATGTATACATCATTATTATTATTATATTACATTTTACTATTCTGTCCACTCACAAGTTTTACTTTTGTGGGTCTTCTTTTATTTATTCACCATTTATTATATTATATATATTGTATACTTGATCTGGAATTTTTGGTAAATAAATATTATTATTATTATATTATAACAATACATCTCTTCTGAATTTACTGAAAATTATGAATGAAATATTTCAAATCCTTATGGAATACCATTTCGTTTAATTATGAAAATTTAGAGTAAAATATTTAAAATCTTCATGGAATCTGCGAATAACTTTTTTCATTTGTTGAATATTTCATAATATTTTTTTTTTAATTTACTTAAAAATTTTTAGTAAAATATTGGAAAACCTTATGAAATTTATGAATGAATGATTATTAAATCAAGGATTTTGCTGGTTAAGTATTTCATATGTATACATCATTATTATTATTATATTACATTTTACTATTCTGTCCACTCACAAGTTTTACTTTTGTGGGTCTTCTTTTATTTATTCACCATTTATTATATTATATATATTGTATACTTGATCTGGAATTTTTGGTAAATAAATATTATTATTATTATATTATAACAATACATCTCTTCTGAATTTACTGAAAATTATGAATGAAATATTTCAAATCCTTATGGAATACCATTTCGTTTAATTACATTCAAATCTGTTAATTATGAAAATTTAGAGTAAAATATTTAAAATCTTCATGGAATCTGCGAATGACTTTTTTCATTTGTTGAATATTTCATATTTTTTTTTTAATTTACTTAAAAATTTTTAGTAAAATATTGGAAAACCTTATGAAATTTATGAATGAATGATTATTAAATCAAGGATTTTGCTGGTTAAGTATTTCATATGTATACATCATTATTATTATTATATTACATTTTACTATTCTGTCCACTCACAAGTTTTACTTTTGTGGGTCTTCTTTTATTTATTCACCATTTATTATATTATATATATTGTATACTTGATCTGGAATTTTTGGTAAATAAATATTATTATTATTATATTATAACAACACATCTCTTCTGAATTTACTGAAAATTATGAATGAAATATTTCAAATCCTTATGGAATACCATTTCGTTTAATTACATTCAAATCTGTTAATTATGAAAATTTAGAGTAAAATATTTAAAATCTTCATGGAATCTGCGAATAACTTTTTTCATTTGTTGAATATTTCATAATATTTTTTTTTTAATTTACTTAAAAATTTTTAGTAAAATATTGGAAAACCTTATGAAATTTATGAATAAAATTATTAAATCAAGGATTTTGCTGGTTAAGTATTTCATATGTATACATCATTATTATTATTATATTACATTTTACTATTCTGCCCACTCACAAGTTTTACTTTTGTAGGTCTTCTTTTATTTATTCACCATTTATTATATTATATATATTGTGTACTTGATCTGGAATTTTTGGTAAATAAATATTATTATTATTATATTATAACAATACATCTCTTCTGAATTTACTGAAAATTATGAATGAAATATTTCAAATCCTTATGGAATACCATTTCGTTTAATTACATTCAAATCTGTTAATTATGAAAATTTAGAGTAAAATATTTAAAATCTTCATGGAATCTGCGAATAACTTTTTTCATTTGTTGAATATTTCATAATATTTTTTTTTTAATTTAGTTAAAAATTTTTAGTAAAATATTGGAAAACCTTATGAAATTTATGAATAAAATTATTAAATCAAGGATTTTGCTGGTTAAGTATTTCATATGTATACATCATTATTATTATTATATTACATTTTACTATTCTGTCCACTCACAAGTTTTACTTTTGTGGGTCTTCTTTTATTTATTCACCATTTATTATATTATATATATTGTATACTTGATCTGGAATTTTTGGTAAATAAATATTATTATTATTATATTATAACAATACATCTCTTCTGAATTTACTGAAAATTATGAATGAAATATTTCAAATCCTTATGGAATACCATTTCGTTTAATTATGAAAATTTAGAGTAAAATATTTAAAATCTTCATGGAATCTGCGAATAACTTTTTTCATTTGTTGAATATTTCATAATATTTTTTTTTTAATTTACTTAAAAATTTTTAGTAAAATATTGGAAAACCTTATGAAATTTATGAATGAATGATTATTAAATCAAGGATTTTGCTGGTTAAGTATTTCATATGTATACATCATTATTATTATTATATTACATTTTACTATTCTGCCCACTCACAAGTTTTACTTTTGTGGGTCATCTTTTATTTATTCACCATTTATTATATTACATATATTGTATACTTGATCTGGAATTTTTGGTAAATAAATATTATTATTATTATATTATAACAATACATCTCTTCTGAATTTACTGAAAATTATGAATGTAATATTTCAAATCCTTATGGAATACCATTTCGTTTAATTACATTCAAATCTGTTAATTATGAAAATTTAGAGTAAAATATTTAAAATCTTTATGGAATCTGTGAATAACTTTTTTCATTTGTCGAATATTTCATAATATTTTTTTTAATTTACTTAAAAATTTTTAGTAAAATATTGGAAAACCTTATGAAATTTATGAATGAATGATTATTAAATCAAGGATTTTGCTGGTTAAGTATTTCATATGTATACATCATTATTATTATTATATTACATTTTACTATTCTGCCCACTCACAAGTTTTACTTTTGTGGGTCATCTTTTATTTATTCACCATTTATTATATTACATATATTGTATACTTGATCTGGAATTTTTGGTAAATAAATATTATTATTATTATATTATAACAATACATCTCTTCTGAATTTACTGAAAATTATGAATGTAATATTTCAAATCCTTATGGAATACCATTTCGTTTAATTACATTCAAATCTGTTAATTATGAAAATTTAGAGTAAAATATTTAAAATCTTCATGGAATCTGCGAATAACTTTTTTCATTTGTTGAATATTTCATAATATTTTTTTTTTAATTTACTTAAAAATTTTTAGTAAAATATTGGAAAACCTTATGAAATTTATGAATAAAATTATTAAATCAAGGATTTTGCTGGTTAAGTATTTCATATGTATACATCATTATTATTATTATATTACATTTTACTATTCTGTCCACTCACAAGTTTTACTTTTGTGGGTCTTCTTTTATTTATTCACCATTTATTATATTATATATATTGTATACTTGATCTGGAATTTTTGGTAAATAAATATTATTATTATTATATTATAACAATACATCTCTTCTGAATTTACTGAAAATTATAAATGAAATATTTCAAATCCTTATGGAATACCATTTCGTTTAATTACATTCAAATCTGTTAATTATGAAAATTTAGAGTAAAATATTTAAAATCTTCATGGAATCTGCGAATAACTTTTTTCATTTGTTGAATATTTCATAATATTTTTTTTTTAATTTACTTAAAAATTTTTAGTAAAATATTGGAAAACCTTATGAAATTTATGAATAAAATTATTAAATCAAGGATTTTGCTGGTTAAGTATTTCATATGTATACATCATTATTATCATTATATTACATTTTACTATTCTGTCCACTCACAAGTTTTACTTTTGTGGGTCTTCTTTTATTTATTCACCATTTATTATATTATATATATTGTATACTTGATCTGGAATTTTTGGTAAATGAATATTATTATTATTATATTATAACAATACATCTCTTCCGAATTTACTGAAAATTATGAATGAAATATTTCAAATCCTTATAGAATATCATTTCGTTTAATTACGTTCAAATATGTTAATTATGAAAATTTAGAGTAAAATATTTAAAATCCTTATGGAATATGTGAATAAAATTTTTTTATTCGTCGAATATTTCATAATATATTTTTTTGAATTTACTTAAAATTTTTTAGTAAAATATTGGAAATCCTTATGGAATTTATGAATAAAATTATTTAAAAAGGATTTTGCTGGTTAAATATTTTATAACAATAAATCTCTTCCGAATTTACTGAAAATTATGAATGAAATATTTGAAATCCTTATGGAATTTGTGAAGAAAATTAATTTAATCATGGATTTTGCCGATTAAATATTATTCAATGTTTTGATGATTTTACTCCTCAAAAACCGTGAAATTTGTGGATGGCATATTTTAAAACTTTGAATTAATTTCGTGAAATGAAGAGATTAACTTTTTGCTCTAAAAACTTGTAAAATCGGCCCTTCCCATCCTCGAATATTGACGATTCGATTAGAAAACATCCTGGCACATGCAAATAAATAACAACAGTACAATCACGTTAAAAATATTCAAACTTACTTGGATTGTAGCCTGGGGAAGGATACGTATTCGGTACCGTTGGGTCCCATTCGGAATGTGCGTTCGGCGTTCTCGAACCATCGTGTATCGGCGTCATCGAACCATAATGTAAGGGAGTCCGGGAACCGGAGTCGCACATCGGCGTTTTGTTGCCAGCGTCTCTGTACAACGGCGTTTGGTTTCCGGTGTAAGCGGGGGTCCTTCCGTAGCTGGAGATGCTTCCGTCGCGACTTGGTGTACCTAGAAGACGGGAAAATTGGAATTAAAAATCTGCTCGGAAATTCACCTCAAACATGTATATTTTTTTCAGTAAAAAATTTCTACTCACCAACATCAGCGATATTATTCCTGTCCACGGAAATCGTCTGGCACGAGGTGTGAAGTTCGATCCTAGCTGTCGATTGGGTGGCATCTTTAACAATACCGATGTTGCCCTTGTACGGTCCTCTTGTGATCTTGATCGTCGTTCCGATAATATCGCGATCGCGCGTCGCCCCCCTTCCTCTTCCAGCACCACCCATCGGCCTTGGTGAAGCGAAATTACCTGAAAGAAAATTCCTCAATTCTCGTTTAAAACAAGTCCGACGGGGTGGGAGCCAAAAAATGGCGCCCAACGTGGTCTACGTTGGGCGTCAAAATTTCAACCACTCTGCTTACCTCCGCCTCCCACGTTGACTCCGCTGGAAGGATGCATCGGCGAACTCCTTCGGGGCGACATGAATTCCATGCCGGTGGTAAGATCCGCGTTGGGTACCGTCTTGTTACCGCCGGCCAGGAGGAGATGTTTCGTTTTGCAAACGAAGATACCGCCATTCTGTAGGAATTCGACCGAATGGAGGAACGCGAAATTCCTATAGAGATGCTTGATTTCGCCGGCGAAACCGGAATGTGGACCGTCTATCACCTTGACCATGTCTCTGCGATGCAAATTGTTCCGGTAGGAATCGAGGGCGGCTGTGAACCTGTTCAATCTGCGTTTCTGCAACGACCCCGGACGACATTCCACTATTTTACCTATAGGAAAAAAATACGTAATTCACCGAAAACATTGAGGAGCCACAAGTTCCATATGTTATTAAAAATTCACCGTGCATGTTCAGAACGTGGAAATTCTCCCTTTCCAATCGCACTATCACGCCCACCGTTTCCGCGTCCAAATTTACCAGATCGCCCCATTCGAATTTCCCCAGCGAATCGACTCCGCTGGCCATGTCCGTGCAAAGCTGAAGATCCTTGGGCAGTATTTCCATTTCGTGCATCGTCAAATCTGATATCAGCACCACCCTGTTGTTTTCAACGCGTACAACTAATCCAGTGTCTCCTTCGTAACGACCTACGGGTTTTTTTCAAAAGATTGAGAATCGAAGATGCCCAGTTTTACAAAAACCAATTACGCACCTGCTAAAACCTTCACATGATCGCCCATTTTGAAATATTTTCGTATTTCCGCCGCTTGGAACACAAGTGGATCGTTCAAATCTTCGTGTTTTGGCATAATGGTAATCATGGCACCATCTATGCTCATAATTTTTCCCTGAAATTAAACCACAATTGGAAATCTATACAATTACGATTTATAGACCAGTTCTTCTGATGTCCCGGTAATCATTTCCAAAAAGTATGAAACTGAACAGTCCATATTAAACAATAGGAATGGCATTCGATGTTTTGCTTCAGCATAGGCGAAGTTTCAAGTTTTTGGACTTGGATAAAATAATTATTGATGGTTTGATTTTCACTACACACATTAATGTTTTAAGTATATGAATATGTATCAAGAAGCCACTACATATCCATCTACTCCTAATAATAATAATAATAATATCTATTCAGGTGTAGTAATACAGTGTATTACAGTAGTAAAAACATAAGTGGATTTTTTTCAGAATGAATTTATAAATTAGAAATGAATCTATGTGAGTATTTATAGCCTCGAACATCTTTGTAATAAATATTTGAATTTGAAGATGACACCAAATCAGAAAAGCATACTAATGTTTTAATCATTTGATCAATTTTCCGGTTTGGACTAGAGTACAACCACACTGATCAATTTTTTTGTTTTTATTTTTGAATTTTTGTTAACATTTAGTGATTTTAAATCTTAGGTAACTTTATAACTGATATATCTAAATGTTCTTCGTCCAATTTCTTTATACAGGTTCGGAAATTATTTATCTTGGGTATGGTGGCTTCATGAGAGCGTAAAGAATAGCTTGCTAATGAAGAGAGAGCATTACAATTTCAGGTCGGTCAGCTCAGAACCTAGGACGTCAGTATCATACCAGCCATAGATAACTCTACTACCGTAGAATGAAATGTCTTATGGAAGGGACCAAAACCGTCACGGGAGGGCGCGTCAAGCGTCCTAAATTAATAGAAATTATAATGCGCATGCGTTTGTTATTGTTGTTCAATATTAGCCATGTTTAATTCATTTGTGGATTTTGCTTGCTATCATACACGCTATTTCTACAATATTTTATTATTTTTGCATAATATTTATCATGGGAAAACACGGCTATATACCCTGGCTTTAGCCCAGCTGTATTTCATGGATTGAAAGAAACTGCAAAGAATATGAAACCTAGTGAGAAACATTGTGTTCTTATTTTTGATGAAATGAGTCTTACACCATACCTGCAGCATAATGAAAATACGGACGAAGTCGATGGTTTCGAAGATTTTGGAAGTTACAAAACCTCTAACATAGCTAATCATGTACAGGTAAACTATATGTGAATGAAAATAATTGAATTTCTCTCATTGACACTCTTTCAGGTTTTGATGCTGCAAGGTATTGAGGGAAAATGGAAACAACCAATTATGTATCAATCTATTAAAGGAGCAGCAAAGGGTGGAACCATTAAATGTTCAATTCAAAACATTGTACGATCTTGCAGGGAAATTGGTTTCAATGCAGTGGCCACAATTTGCGATCAAGGTACAAATAATGTCAGTACGATAAACAAATTAGTGAAGGAAACGAAAGAGGAGTATGCAAGAGGAGGGAAAGAATTATATGACTTCATATTTGAAGTTGACGGACAAAAAATTATCCCATTGTATGATCCACCACATTTACTGAAAGGTGTGAGAAACAACCTCCTAACAAAAACCGTTTATTACACGCTATGTGTTTTTGTTTTAATTAGTCTCGGTATTTAATTGTATTTATATGTATATTTTTTGTATTTTTGTTTTAACCCATTGTAATTAGTCTCGATATTTAATTGTATTTATATGTATATTTTTTGTATTTTTGCTTTAACCCATTGTAATTAGTCTCGATATTTAATTGTATTTATATGTATATTTTTTGTATTTTTGCTTTAACCCATTGTAATTAGTCTCGATATTTAATTGTATTTATATGTATATTTTATATATTTCTGTTCTAACTCTGTTGTTGAATAAAAACTATTGGTAAAAACTATCGACTTTCATTTCCTACTTAAATTGTAGAAAACAAAATTTGCATTTATGTGCTGTGTAACTTCGAATTTCCCTCCAAACCATCATTTAGTACGCTTCCAATCCTCACGCAGCGCTCTTGTCGCGGTTTCGATACCAAACATGGAACATTTCATTCTACGGTAGTAGAGTTATCTATGATACCAGCACCAGTGGGGTGAATGTGCGAATCGCAGTTAACGCCTCGGGTGGGGTAAGAGGGGCGCATAGCAGTTCGTCTCTCTTGTTTATGTGGTATTATCATATCATTGCGTTCCTTGTTGCATGTGTAGATTTATGTCTATACCCCAGAAGAATTATTTCCGATACTGTATACTTAAGGTAAATTCAAACTTGTAATTCTTTTAGATTGCTGTAGTTTCATGTAGTATTGTGTTTTTAATGTTGTGTAGTTAGCAATTACTGACTTCTACATGCAATATTTTCTAATGTTCAAGATGTTTTTTTCCATAAATAATTGATAGATGGGTAGTACTTTATACAATTGTATGGAAGTCAATGGTGGACAATTTGAACATTTGATTTAAACACGCAGATTTAATTTTTTTCATTGTAAGCATGACAACACAATTCAATTTTTTTTACGAATGTGATTTTTTGAAGATTTTTAAGTTTATAAAAAAGGCTTAATAAAAATGAGCTTGTACATTGTACAAATAACCAAAATATTCAAGGTGGCGCATTCGAGCAACAAAATTAATTTTTGGCGAAAACGGTTCATCAAATTTACGTTTTTCATACACCGTTGTAAAGAGGCTTCCAAGACCTTTCAAATGACGTATCACTCAACCCCTCTCCCCTATTCAATTTTGAGGGGTTGAAGCGCCCCCTATTAGGGGGTTGCTCGTTCAAGCCTCAAATATACGTCAAAAGATGTCCCCCAAACAAAATCATTCGACGTGTTTCGGGAGATTTTTCCACTCACTATGGGATAAGAAATATACGGGGTGGCTCGTCTGACATGGAACACCTGTATATTATCTTTATTATTATACTTTTTGTATATTATTGATCGATTTTAGTGCTCTATTGTAGGTTCCTCCCCAAGCTATGATGACATGTTGAGACTGACCAGAAATAACATAATAAAGCATTAAAAGTTGGCGTTCATTTAAAACCTAGTTTTTTTGATTGATTTGTTTGATATGCTCAATAATGAAAATTTAATTTCTTCTTAAAAAAAAAATAATCAAATAAAATGAGTTTTAATACTAAAATTTATTATTGAAAAAATATAATAATTAAATAAAATGAGTTATATAATATAAATTATTATTAAATAACGATTTTTATTATTATAACTCATTTTATTTAATTATTATATTTTTTAATCATTATTTAATAATAATTTATATTATATAACTCATTTTATTTAATTACTGTATTTTATAAAATATTATTTTTCTTTAAAAAAAATAATAAATTTTAGTATTAAAACTAATTTTGTTTGATTATTATTTTTTTTTATCAACAAATATACACTGCGATTTCAAACAAATTTGAATATTTTGAAAAAAAACATGCTCGCGGGACCCTTTAAAGCGCCCCCTCAGATTTGAGATTAATATTCACCCATCAGCATGAACTTGAAAGAAATGGCCCAGGAATTTTTGAAAATACAGATAATTGACTCTAGCGGCTTTGTTTCATAATTTATGCATGACCATTCATACACCACTTTGAAGTATTCACTTTTAACTGCCTTCACACAAAATTATAGTCTGATCGGAGTAGCAACACTTGAGATATGAATTTTTGAAATCAGTTTTTTCGAGTTTGCACGCATGCGCGAAACGATGAACCAATTCTGAAGGCGGCGTTGGATTCCTTGGAAAATTTCCCAACAAATCCATGGCTTGGAATATTTGTTGCTTCAGTAATGCGTTTCTACAGAATGCCGTTTTTTCATTTTCAATCAATAAAATTCCAAAAAAAAATTTAAAAATATTCTAGGCGGCGCATTATTAAGTATATGGCTTGAAATTTTGGGAAACACCTACAAAATTTCAGCGCAATCCAAAGACCTCATCTGGAATGAAGTGCGAATACGACCTGGAATGCGCCATACTAGTAATAGTCAAATAAATTTTTTTCATTTTTGAGGAAAAAAGTGTCATTTTATGTAGATAGCTGGGGTTTTAAGCTATATTCAATTGTTTTTATGTATAGCTCAATTCTCAGGGAGCCTAATTATAAAAATATAAACAAGAGCTAAATTTTTTATTTTTACTACAAACCTGAAGCAAAATTTCTGTTTAATGAATTATTCTTATGCTTAATTAACATGAATTAACATAATTAATTATTCAATTATTGTTGATACCACAATCTTCGATGAGCTTTTATTCATTTGGACAATGTCTGAATGCTTTTTAAACTGTACTAAACTTTTCAGACAATCGATTTAAAGCTCATCGAAAACAATTAATATTTCAAAATTATTTCTGTTTAAACTGATCCATAATTTAGTTAATAACCTGAAATTGTGGACTTAATTGAATTTACATGTCCCACTCATAAATATACAAATAATACTGCCCCTATCTACCGAAACCAAAAAATAATTATTAAATTGTCAAAATTATCAAAAATCTAAAACTAACCTGCAGATTAATCAATTCTCCCTCGCAAACTTCAATGTTATCACCCGCACTGAAAGAATGCGTAACTGCCTTGTCCTCCTTCTCAGGAGGCAGTTCCAAGTCTATGCCCTCAGGTTGCTCCTCGAATCGCTCCAACTCGCTCAATGTAGGCTTCACACCATCGATGATGACCGCACTGAGAGTGAAGTTCTTGTAGAGGAATCCTTTACGTGAATATCGATTACCTTCAAAAATCAAGAAATCACCATCGGATGTCACTTCACCCCCAATCGCTCGAATTGCTTCTGGATCGAAAGGTTTGCTCGGTGGATGACGTTTCTTTTTGCGTTTTTCCGCATCCGAGTCCTAAAATTCAAATCAATTAACAACGAAATCCTTTCCGGGATGTACTTTTTGCTGACCCAATAGTAAGATTTATTGATAATTTGTACAAGATATTGATAAACTTACCGATTGTGTAGTTCTGAGGGCCCCTCTAAGTCTCGTGTAATCTATCCTTGGTAGTAACTTCAAATGTACCTGATTCTGGGCCATATCGAAATAATCAACCTGTGCGATATCGTCCTTGTAAATACCACGTTTCAATCTGACCCACTGCTTTGATTTTAAACCTGAAAATTTAATCAATTGGTTTCCTAAGTCTAGAAAAATTGTAACTTGTGCTTACCAGTTTGTTCTTTAACAACACGCAAAACATCTGTCATCTCTTTGATCGGGACCATTTGTTGCTTCCACATTCCCATTCGTAAAGCACCAACATTTTGAATTGCAGCTTTAACATGCGGTTGTTTGTAGGATTCAATATAAATATAACCTTTTACACCTTCAGGAGCCACAACCGACTTTATTTGTAGGGGTTCGGGAGTGTCCTGGAACGCAATAAACTTTCTCATCAGCAAGAGGGCTGTGAGTTTTTCCTCGCCTATGCGACACTTAATCATCCATAAGTTGGGATCTCTGATTTTCAAAAACAAAAGGGCGTTAGATATTAGTAATTTTTTCTACCAAATTACTTACTTGACACCAGGCAGAAGAGTTTGTTGAGTAATTTCATCAGACATTTCCTCACCACCATCACCAAAGTGCTTAGCTGCAACACTATCATCGGCATACTTTTTACGAAGGTATTCCTCAATTTCATGTTCTTTTTGTACACTGAAAATCAAATCATTAATCACTGAAATGATGTAATTTGTGAAACATACTCCCAAAGATTTGTACCACGCCTTCTCCCTTCAATTTCTCTAGCTGTGGGGCCAAATTCATCAACCTCATTGGGAACAATACCAAATTCTGGAACACCATCTTCCCATTCGTCTTCATCCTCGACTTCGTCATCAACCTCAGCTTCATCAATAATAAAGCCTCCATACCTATCCTTCTTCTTCCTTTTTTTACCTCTACCAGAATCACTTTCCTCTTCACTGTCATATTCTTCAGAATGTAAAGAATCTCCTTCTGGTTCCTGTTCATCTTCTACTTCTTCAGGCCCAGATGCTTCTCGTGCCTCAGATCTTGAAATAAATCCACATCATTTCCATTCGATTAAGCAAATGAAATCTTGGACAAAAATGTGGTTCAGTAGGTACTTACCCAGAACGTGCAGAACCACTTCTAGATCTCGACCTCGATCGAGATCGTGACTTGGACCGAGATCGTGACTTGGACCGAGATCGGGACTTGGATCGAGATCTGGATTTGTTGGAAGCTGATCTAGATCGAGATCTTGATATAGAACGTTCTGGAGATGGGCTTCTGGATCTGGACAATGACGGTGACCTACTTCTAACGCTACCTCTAGATCCTCTTGATCTCACCGATCCGGCATCGGACCCATTGTCGGAAAAATTACTTCCCTCCGAATCCGACATTATTAGGCTAAAACAAACATATTGCGAACTAAAAAACAAGCCTTTAGAAAAATCTTACCACTATAACTTACCTTTTCGCTAATTATTCACCAATTATGTAGGAGTTTTGTACTCATAAATCCAGATGAACGTATTTCCTCTATTCGTTGACATATCACAACATCAACATGCACCCTCAAATACCGCAATGGCAAACTGCCTGCATTTACAATTTACAATGCCAGTATCAAAATGACCAACATGAGTTGTGCCAACATAAGACCACCCATAGATATTGTGCATTTATGTCTATGACTATACTATATTTTATAATTCAAAACAATCCAATTGATGTGAGAAATCAGCACTTACGATTCATTGCTCTATTATATTTAAAAAATGCTTTAGGTGATATCACTCAGGGTAAGAACCATTTAGTGAATACAGTAATTTATGTAAAGGATTAAAAGAATCATCATTTTCTGTGCGAAAATACTCGAAGGGTCATATGCAGTGTTCAGAGTGAAAACCCCCTAGATGCGTTAAAGGGGAGGAATTTTTAAATTATGTAGGTTGCCAATGTTTATAAATAGAAATTTGGCTTTTGATGTGCACTTGACAATCAATAATATTGTACGTATATAAAAAGACGTTTCTATATTATTAACGATGGGAAAAGGAGGAAAAGGTGGAAATAAAGGAAATGCTGCTGCAACAGAGGTAAGCAAATGCAGCACTGTTGACACCTATCTTTTAAGTGTATTTTAATTTGATTGAATACTTTTATAGAAGAAACCTGCTGCAGCGAGCAGCGGGGCTGCAACGAAAGCAGGAACAGGCGATCCGAAACCAAATGTAAAAGAAACCACGCAGAAAGGTGGTAAAAAAGGTGAGTTAGTTTGAAAACGAATGATACTGTTGTAAATATATAATTTTCCAGGTGGAAAAAAATGATAAACATGGTGGAATATACAAAATGAAGTATTATGTTATAGTTATAGGCACTTTTATGAACTGAATTAACTTAGTCATATCTATTTCAATAACTTGCAAAATGTATTTTCAAATGTAGTAACCAATAAAAAATGACAAATTGTCTATTTATAGTTTAATGGTGGTGTTTTTCAGACTTCTTAGCCAATTCCAGCTCTAATACTTATTAGAAAGTTAGAGACATTAATTTAATTATGAATGATATAATCGGATTATCTCGATTATCCCCGAGTAATAGAGATTATTCGATTCGAAACGATTACGATTGTGTTTTAAGAATGACTCGGGAATTCGTCTGCCGAACATAAAACGAATAACGATTCCGTTCTGTTGGACAATCCCTATTGCTGGTTGCAAATAAGTCGTATGTACAAATTTCGAAACGTTTGGTTATCTGATGTATTTCGTAACTTAACGGAATGGCACAGTTTGTGCAAGTCGCATGTGTGTCAGTTTTGAGTGAGTTTCGTGCAGAGTCGCCGAAAACGGTACGACTAAGATACTAGGAAGGGGAGGACTCTACCTCCATCCTCCATCTGTTCTCCAGTCACTTTCGAAATCGAAACCTCTTATTTGAGAAAATGGTGTAGTGTAGACTTACATGTTAAAAACGTTCCAGAAATGAGTGGGAATATTTTTCGCAGCTGGTGGAACGATATATTGATTTGAACTCGTTTTAAATATGTCAAATCAACCACTCGTGTAGTATATTCATTCTTTGTTTTAACAGAATTGATTGTTTTCATACAGCAGAATTCTATTTAGAAATGTCTGTATATCCAATTATCCATCATAACCAACAAAATTCTTTCCGTACAAATGACTAGTCATAATTGTATTGCACCCCTAAAATAAACGCATCATTCATTCTAAAACTCATTTACATTTTTACATAACCAGAATTAGTCGGAATATTATGGAATACAGAACCGCCTCTCTAACGTCTTACGTGGCAGTCGCTTTTATGGGAATAATAGTAATAGGTGCTGTAGCGATGACTGCTTATGTTTATGAAAGTATTGAGGAAGAAAATAGGAAAATACAATCTTCATATAGAGCATATACTTGGCTCCTCTGGATTCTGCGTTATCTGTACTAAATCTAAACGAGATTATCTCAAATTAGCAGAAAAGCATGTAAACTGAATATCTGATCAATATAATAAAGGAATATAAAAAGGTTAATGTTTGGGGAAATAATAGTTAGAATTGAAAGTTTAATGAAGATCTCAAATTAAAAAAGTAAAAAGATTTTGTTTTTTTCTCAGTTCATTATACTTTTTTACGTAGAGCTAATCTAAAATTAATTTTGCTAGGCATTCGTTGGAAAGTAGATCAAATAATAATAATTGGAACTTTCTAAAATGTAGAGTTGCTCAACAATTCCTATTCTACAACTACAAGTTAATTTTAAAATTGTATTTTACTATACGTACCAGAGCTGAGGTCAAAGTCAAATACCCGACTATTTTTCGGAGTCAAATCAATTGTCAAAACCTTAAACTATATACCATAGAGATCAAGAATAGAGTACTTGAATGACTGATTTCGTAACTAGCTCCAAGAACTCTACGGTGTTTCTATCTCTTTCTAATTTGTCGAAGAGAGAACAGACTATTAGAAAAGGATAAAACCACCGCCGCTCGTTTAGACCTAGTCAAATAGACAACATTGATCTTATGGGCTTCGAGTACTCTATCCTTGATCTCTATGCTATATACGAAAGAGAATATGATTTCAACATGATCACACTCTGATTACCATGAAGCCATAAGCTTATGATTATGACCATACGATCTTACGATCTGGATACAAGTCCGTCTGGCACAACTTCACAACATGAAAAGCTTTTGCCGAATTTAATAATATCAATTTGCGCTGAATATGCTGAACTAATCACTATTTCCAAACCGTACAAACACCACGCAAAATGTTCAAAAACACAAACACTTTTATACTGTCATTCAATAATGAATCGGACCAATGACTATGAATTATATTCCATAGAAAACATATTATATCATAGTCATAGAATCAGACATGTAGTTCGTCGTGCTTCAACCATAGAGATTAAGAATAGAGTACTCGAGCAGGCAATTTCGTGACCGGCTGTAAGAAAATTTTCGGTGCTCTTTCCCTTTCTAACTTATCGGAGGAGAACCGATATATTAAAAAGAGACAGAGCACCGAAATTTCTCTTACAGCCGGTCAACGCAATAGCAATACGCTTACGGGACTCGAGTACTCTATTCTTGATCTCTATGGCTTCAACCTTCGAGTACTGTCACTAACTCACTATCGCGGATCGCTTAACGTCAGAATTCAAAAGGTGCAAACTGGAGTGCGAGTTCAAAATTAGACAAAACTTGCCCTTCAAAGCTTCAAATGAGCGATCTTACTTAGAACGCTATATAAGCCCTGAAAGAAATGATTTATTAATATTACAACACTGCATATTTATTTACATAACCTCAATTAGTTATTTGTTATCAACATGCCATCCATACCGATTTCTCAATCGGTTTTCGTGGGGGCCGCTGTATTGGGAGTAGTGAGTGCTGCGGCGGTATATGTCTTTGAAACTTTTAGGCAAGAAAAGAGGCGACATGCAATGGCAAAAGACTTGGCTCGCTTGGATGTGGAATTATCTGTACTTCGGACTGAGCTAGATAAACTGTTAATACAGCAGAAAGACAAGTAATTTGAATATTTAAACTATGTTATGCATTTCTATTTCCAATTTTTTCTAGGAATAAAAAAACTAGGCGCACTAAAAGGAGTAATAAGGCCAATTCGATCATTACAACAACTACTGAGGATTTTATGAGTATGGGGGATATGGACAGCTCTGATTTAGAATTTTATGATGTCAGTGATGAAGAGGAAGTAGATTCTATCATTTCAAACTCTTTAGAAGTGGTAAGTGCCATTTCAATCTAACATTGTAGAAAACTTATTAGGTATTATAATTCAGGCACTGAAAGAAATTGATCGGTACTTAGAAAATAAAACTCATTTGGAAGAATGTTTGGATAAATTGACAGATTTATGTATCGGACATCCAGGAGATCCAGAATTATTGTGGAGGATCGGAAAATGTCATTATAAAATTTCCGAAAATTTAGAAGTAAAAAAGAAGTTGGTTCAAATAGAGAAAGGTAAGATTTAGGATTCCAATTTTTTGTTTTCTACTTGATGGTTTGACTTTTATTTTGGATTCAGTTATACTTAACCCTTATAGAAGTTTCCATCCATAGTGAAAAATTTGATGTTTTTGTCCATTCATAAATTAGTCAAGGCTATGAATTGGAAAATAAAAAAAAAACATGTAAGTTCGAATCAAAAAACTTTTTTGCATTAGCTTCAGGTTCTCAGGATCGTTCATACACCTTAAAACCTCTTGGGAACCCCAACCCCACCCATTGGGGGCGAAAATGGCCCGAAATCTCCAAGTTTTGAATTATATTTTCTACAAAAAAGGTATTTTGGCATTTCGAATGCAGGTTTTTTGGGTCGCTGAACATGAACCCGTAGCCAGATTTCCTTGCAATGCATCGTAGGGGTGGTCAAATCGAAAAAATTGGCCAATTTCGCACCCAGAATATGTAATTTTGCAATTTACGTGTTTTAGGCATTTCGAATGCACCAAGGGAGTTTTTTGGGTCGCTGATCACGAATCCGTAGCCACATTTACTTTCAATCCATCCTAGGGATGGTAAAATCGACGAAATTGCCAAATTTTGCACCCCTATTTGTTATTTTTGCAATTTACGTGTTTTTGGCATTTCGAATGCACCAAGGAGGTTTTTTGGGTCGTTGAATAAGATTCCGAAGCCAGATTTACTCCGAAGTAATTTTAAAATGCAAAATAATAAAAATCTAGAAGCGTGTCAAATTAGCAATTTTTGTAAATTTCCCACCCCTACAATGATATTTGAGTAAATCTGGCTTCGGAATCGTATTCAGCGACCCAAAAAACCTGCTTGGTGCATTCGAAATGCCTAAAACACGTAAATTGCAAAATAACATATTAGGGGTGCAAAATTGGCCCATTTTGCCCTTTTTCCCACCCCTACGATGAATTGCAAGTAAATCTGGCTACGGATTCGTGTTCAGCGACCCAAAAAAACCCCTAGGTGCACTCGAAATGCCAAAATACCTTTTTTTGTAGAAAATACAATTCAAGACTTGGAGATTTCGGGCCATTTTCGCCCCCAATGGGTGGGGTTGGGGTTCCCAAGAGGTTTTAAGGTGTATGAATGATCCTGAGAATCTCCTAAAGCTAATGCAAAAAAAATTTTTGATTCGAACTTACACGTTTTTTTTTAATTATAGCTAAAATCCCGGTTCACAGCCTGGAATAAATAGCTGACTTCTGAAAATGACACACATCTAACAACCAACACTATCAAAGATATTCCGATTCAAAACATGTTGGTTATAGTAGATTTTTTTCATCCTATAGCTTCCAAATCAAAATTGTATGAAATCTATGTTGTGTATGTTGAAAGCTGAACCATCAATGTCAATCAAATGACATATTAACTTGTTTTTCCTAAGGGCAAATTTGCTAGGAATGAACTTTATCTGTTTCAAAGAATTGTTGACAACATTGGAAACCATTATATTACTAAAGTGTCTCTTCCCTTTCAATAGGAATAGAAGCATGTGAAGCTGCCATTAAATTGAGTGCAAACCTGGCGGAAGCTCATAAATGGATAGCAATTCTATTTGGATCAAGAAGTGATTTCCAGTCTACAAAACAAAAGATTATCGACGGGCAATTGTTTAAAAAACACGTTGATTTAGCAATATCTCTCAGCCCGAATGATGCTGTCCTGCATCACTTGGTTGGAAGGTTTTGTTACGAAATTGCTGGCTTGAAATGGTATTTAATAATCAATTAGATTTACATATTTTCATTTAATCCTATTTTTAGGTATGAAAGAACAGCCGCGGCGGCTCTTTATGCTGAACCTCCATCGTCTACTTATGAAGAAGCGTTGGAACATTTCTTAGAGGCTGATAGATTGGCCGATTATAGCTGGAGGGAGAATTATATCTCTTTAGCTAAATGTCATTTTACATTGGGAAATCATAAAGAAGGGTTTGTTTGGTTGGACAAAGCTAAAGTAAAACAGGGAGACACCTTGGTGAGTATTATCTATTTAAATAGTACATTTATGCTCACTTATTCCCAATGTTAAAATTAAATAAAAATTATGTTCTATCCTCTTTGAAATAAATTAATTGTTGCAGGATTATAAAATTGATGAAGATATTAAAAGTCTCGCAGAGAAATATTCAAGTTATAGGTAGATAGTTTTAATAACAAATAATAATTATTGTTTGTTATTTTTTGTTTTAAAATGTTATTATAAGGATGGTTGAATGTTTTAATTCGAGCCAATGAAATTGCTAAATAGATTTGGTATCGAGTCTCAAAATGATAATAAAACGTAGTAATTAGGTTTTAGGTATTACACCTTCGAATTGTATTTGGCTAAAAGGTATGATATATTGACTGATTTTAGATATTTGGAACTATTTTGTATTGGTCTTGTTTTATTGAATTTATTGATATTAAAATGTTTATAAAAATAGAATTTTATCTGTGAACAAAAATTTTGGTACTGACATTTAGCTCTTTGTAATTTGATATATATTGCTAGATTTTCAATAATTTTATATTTGTATTTTAGAACATTAATATGTTGTTACTTGTCTCTTTGTATTTAATAGACTTTACTTAACCAAATAATAGATCAGTTATTATCTCTAATGTGGCAGATTGTTGTTTTAGTTATTAAGTAATTTATCTTTGATACTGATTTTTAGATTCTTGTAATATAATTTTTTGTTAGATATTAAATTATTTTATGTTGGTATTTTATGAAATTAATATGTGAATATTTTAAAATTGTACACAAATAAATCGTATTCCAATTTTCGATTTTTTTTATTAACCTCTAATTCTCATAGATAATTAATAGACATTAACTGCTCAATAAATGTCTTGACTACCCTAACCATGACCAACATTTTATTTGAATTCACAGCATATGTGTTTTTCAACTATTATATTTTGCAGTCAGGTGAACTGTCAAAATCATGATACTAAAGCAGTGGCGGCTCGTGAGTTATGACTTCTTTCATTCAGGTTATTTCCAATATTTAAAAACAAAATCGTTCTTACAAAATTAAAATATCTAAAAGTAAAGAACATCTAGGGGTTGCCAGATGTTTTCAATAACAAATGCAGCTTGAGAAAAGTAAAGGAATTTCTAAAATAAATATAAGACAATTCACACTCGCTTCAAGCAGGGTGATATGATACCATAGCTGATTATGGTTAAGAGAGTTGCAATAAGTTCACAAAAGTTTGGTTCTAAAGGAAATCATAAACCTGTCAAGATCAATAACCAATATAAGACGGTAAACGAATGATAGCTATATTGTTAATGTTTACCATCTGGATATGTTTTATGTACATTTAAATCAGTAATATTTAGTGAAGGACACATATTCAGCGACGTTTCGGCGATGTGGGTATTTTTAATTGAAATTGGTGCGATAATGACGCCTTGTGCTAATATATGTGTTAGTGTGACCTATTTCTCGAGAATTTATATATAAGTGAATATAATGTGCATGTGGATATGTACTTTTGATAATGGCTTGGACACCATATGTCTTACCGCTCTTCACGGACGCCCCATCGTAACTTTGAGCGATTAGTTTATTGTTATCAGACCCAGGAGAATTTAAAATAGTTTTACTTCATTCAGAAATGTTTTTGCTAATCCATCAGTATTATGTCCACCCGGCTTAAAAAAGACCAAAAGCGTTCAAAACAAATATCGAATGATAACAACTATTTGCTGATGATTAGAGGTGTCTGTAGTTTCATCGGCCTCTAAAGCAATGAAATTTGAAAATATGATTTCTTTTAATATTTCCTGCTTGTAAATTTGCATCATTGCATCTATCAATTCGTTCTGAATAGCTTTTGTGACGCCTTTAAACACTTGTGAACCACAACCTTTCATATGTATTGCAAGCACAGTTAATTCAGCTGCAAAGTTGATTAAGCCTATATAAATACCTGGATTTTGTGAGGTCAATGTCTCATCATGGCCTCGTAACGCCAATTCAAAGACTCCGCGGTGTACACTATGAAGGCAAGGCGTTTACTGGAGATACGGCGCTTTGTACCCCAAACCGACGGTATAAGCGCGTACATTTCAGAACGATCCCCGGAACATTGTTTTGAGCGTTAGCATTGAATGCGCCTTACTTTAGTAACTAAAGAGTAAATTAATGTAACCTTATATAGAGTAGCTATGGTCTATGACCTATACATTTTTTTGGTTTATCACTATGAGGAACATAAATATGTGATCTCACCTTCCTTGCTGGTTTATCAAAAGTGACTTGAGGGTTTTCTTAGGTTTTGAGCAATTTAAACGATGTATCTTAATAAAACAATCTTCTCATTTGACGCAATTCGGCATTCGCCTCCTTCAGAAATTTATTTTTCGTTTACATTTGAACTGGAATTTATCAAAATATTTCTATATTAATTAGATGTATGTACAATGTGTATTTATGAGAAAAAATGTTTCAGTTATTTACGAGCATTGAATTTAAGTTTTCATATTTAAAAAATTATGTGTAATGTATAACTAACTTAATTCGGTGCATATGTACAAAATAAATTAATTTGTCATGAAATATTTAAATTTTGAATATACTTTTTACATAATTACATTATTTCAAAAACAGCTTACAATAGTTCCCTTGTTGGTACAGTGAGGGAAGTAAAAACCATATCAGATCAAATAGTGAATGTTTCAATCAGTGTTGTCAGAAATCAGACAGTTATTAGAATATTTGATATCGCATATTGCTGATTTTAACTTTGAATTACGTTCCATTAATATTTTATGCAAAATTAATTTATATGAAAATTATTTTTTCAAATTATTCGAAAATATGTAGATAAAAATCCAATGAATTACGTTCCATTGATATTTTATGCAAAATCAATTTATATGAAAATTATTCGAAAATATGTAGATAAAAATCCGATGAATTACGTTCCATTAATATTTTATGCAAAATCAATTTATACGAAAATTATTTGTTTAAATTATTCGAAAATATGTAGATCAAAATCCAATGAATTACGTTCCATTAATATTTTAAACAAAATCAATTTATACGAAAATTATTTATTTAAATTATTCGAAAATATGTAGATAAAAATCCGATGAATTACATTCCGTTAATATTTTATGCAAAATCAATTTATATGAAAATAATTTTTTTAAATTATCCGAAAATATGTAGATAAAAATCCAATGAATTGCGTTCCATTAATATTTTATGCAAAATCGATTGATATGAAAATTATTTTTTTTAATTATTCGAAAACATGTAGATAAAAATTCAATGAATTTTTATTGATTGATAAGGATATTTTTGGGAAACGGTATCTTAAGGTACGGTAATATTTCAGGTAAATAAAATGATTAATTGAAACAATATCTATTTTATTTAAATTGGTTCAGAACATACAATTTTTTCAATAAAACAGAACAACAATAATATTGTTCTTAAAACAATAATTCAGTAAAAAAATTAATGAACATGCCTGAAGTTACTTTCGCCTATCGCCTAAAATCTAAGTATATAATTTTTGGTAAATTCCAATATTTACCAATAAGGTACTTCTTAATATTCCTGAACATGTTAAAAAACTATGTAAGGTTTTATAAATTATATAAAAAGCGTCTCCCATTAAAAATGCTATATATTACAGACTAGTATATATTGGTAAAATTAGGTATAAAATACAATCAATTTAAGGGTACATTTTTATTACATCATACATGCGATAAAAAGCCTCGTTAAAATGACAAACTAAATAAATATGGAGTTTGCGCGAATCTTATTCAAACGTCCAAATAGTAAAGCAAATATTTCAAAAAATACAACAATAAAAGGAAACGAATAAATAAATGTATTATGTACAATAGACTTCTCATAATTTTTCGAAATAAATAAAATAAAATATTAAACTAATCTTTCAGAATTATCTACAAAGCAACCGATTCATTTTTCAAGATCTTTTGAGTGACAAATTAAATAATATAAAATCACACAGCTCCTAATTTCACATACATAATGTAAAAAAATACCAATCGGAGATAAGGGCGGGTCACTGGTCAAAAATGTGCACACTGAAGATTGTAACTGTGCAAATATGATAATAGCATTAAAGAACATTTCAGAAATGTACAGGCTTACATTGCTGTGATGTTACACCCAATACATCTAAGGAACATGATAATACTTGTTTTTTGTAAATATGGAAAACAAATTTTTTCAATAATGTATGGAATTTCATTCACAAGTGCCTATTGCTGATTATGTAAATATATTAATTATCAAAAAATATTCACTGAAGCAGCAGCGTTCATTTACATCTATAATACAAGAAAGCAAATAAGTTATTATTTTAGTGAATTTATTTATAAAAGAAATTCCACACATCATTATTTAATTATTCAAGAATTACTATCAAAACAAAATAATCGAAATATTCATTGGAATGAGCGTTTAGGTTCATAATATTAAAAAATTCTAATATTACTAAGACATTCATCAAATTATAAAAAATGGTTTAACAACATCAAAAATACTTTTCCTTTTCATTATAAAACACTCATATCTACAATATACATTCACAAATACACCTATAATAATTAAACTAAATGAAAAAGAAAAGTAGAAATGTTATATTATTGTTAAAATATGATGCCAACTTTTAAAACATAAAATTCATTCCATTTCTATTCTCAAATAGTTTCATGTCAATTTATAATTGTATTCAATTAATTGAGAGGATAATGGAGTTGTTAAAAATAAGATTTTTATAGACCTCCATTTTTCAAGAGATCAATCAATAACTAGTAAACACTTAAGCAGGATAATAAAAATGTTACAACAAAATTTTTCAGATTAAAAAGAAATATTCATTTTAACTGAAAACATATCAATTAATTAATTATTGATCAATTTTCAATAGATCAGATAATGGTGTTGAACTTGTTAAATAAAATTAATTTATTTGAAAAGTTTGAATTATATACATAATAATTATTACCTTAGCAATTTATTTTCTTGGAAGCTATATATTCGAAGTGTCTTTAGTAATTCTCAACAAATGTATAATTTAAAAATCGTATCATATATAAAATAATTAGTCCAAGGAAAATTGAAAACTAAAAATAAAATAATCAAGTATAATTCCATAAAAACATTGAAAAAGTTTGTATTGTTTCAGAAATATCTGGAACAACTTTATTATTCAAATTTAGTAAATGTTTATTTTTTCCACGTGTGCTTTCATCAAAATATGTATCTACTGGAAAAGTTTTTGAATGGAATTAAAAAGTTCATTGAAATGGAAGAACTACGTAATTTACAATTTAATTTCATTTAAATATCATATCTAAATGATCAACAAATCGTTTGGAAGAACGTAGCAAAATAATGATGATATATTATTTGAAAATATAATAAATAAAAATATAAATATTTTTAAAAGTCAGCTGACATACAAACAATTCTGGAGAATGGAAAACTATTTACCTATCTTTCATACAAATGGCAGCGTTCCGGCTAAAAGGATAAGAAGACGTAACGCTTTGCTCCATAGTTGTCTGAGAGGCGCGTAGCGTAACGTCAAAAAATGCCACATGCACATGACAGATATAACTTGAAACGTCCGATACGTCCAATATAAACGGGAAATTTGTCTCCTAGCCTTCGGAATCGAATCCACGTCTTCTTTAAAGATGAATCTATAAATAATTTTTCTAGTAATAACTGGAAACATACATAAACACAAAAATTTATGTTTTTGTAGATACAAAATGATTAAATTCCTTAATGATGGTAGTTTATTTTTCCTCGATTTTTACTTGGGACTGAAATAGCCATTTTAGTACCTAAAATACAGTTTTTGCGGATGATTTTTTTTTCCTAAACATTATTTAAAAATTTAAAATAATATGCAAAAGGTTGCTATGACAACTTTTAGGGTCTAGCCCGAAAATATAGCATTTTACGGACTCAACTAAATCCGTAAAATGGTAATTTTGGAAAGACCAAACAATTTCAAAAAGATTTTTAATTGCAAGATTATAATTTATTGTTATTTTTAAGTTTATCTACCATCTAGCCGTACTAAAAATTGCAAATAAAATCACTGTTCCGTTCAATATATAAATACTATTACGTAAAATAAACATAACGGCAGATTTTAAATTATTTGTTCTATTTATTTAACTTAATGGATGAATATCAAAAATAAAAAAATTATTTGAAAAATTTTTAAAAATATTAAACTAGTTGAAATTCTGTTGTTTCATTCATTAACAAGGGGGAAAATGGCCCATTATAAATAAATAATATTACCTACGTAAAATTGACATACCTGTAGCTTTTAAATTATTTGTTATATTTATTAACTTATTGGATGAATAGCAAAAATAAAATGAAAATAATTCGATATAAAATTATTAAAAATATTATACCAGTGGAAATTCAATTGTTTCATTCATTAACAAGAAGAATTATTATAAATAAATAATATTACGTAAAATCAACAGTTATGTACATTATTTGTTCTATTTATTAAAAGATATCTACCTTCGAATACCGAGGATGTAATTCTCGATATAATCCTCCCAGTCTATTTTGGCCATGTCGAAGTCGAATTCTTTCCTATCCTGATCTGTCAGAGCCAAATTCAGTCGTCTTACATTCTGGTCGTCAAACTTCCATTGTTTCAAAGTGAAATATTCTAAACATACCGCAGCCTTACATAATTTGTCTTGGATCCTCAACATACTGCAAACATCAAAACAATGTAAGTATATATTTGAAGGAAAACGCGAATCGGTGCAGAATAAACTAATTTTTGCAGATCGATCTATAACAAAGGGTGATCCAAATCATGATTTGTTACACTATTCATAGCGTAAAGGAAGTATTGAATATGGTTTAAAAAAAGTGAGTTTTTATTAAAAATAAAAACAAACAACATAGAATATGTTTTTCTGTAGACTATCTTATGTGGACACAAAACACGTATAGTTCGAGACATTGGAGATCGCCTATTAGAGATAGGTATCAGAGAGTCAAGTTCATAATATCCTAATATCAACAACTTTTTTGCTGAAAGGATGTTTTAATGCGATCGCTACCATATATCCTGAAACGCGACTATTAACTCTCCCTGGCGAACTTTCATGTCTAGCACAGAATGCACGCTCGCTCAGCCAATACCCTCTATGTACCCAAGGTCTGGGGCTCACAAGCCAGAGGTTATATAGTTATATTGCTGCCGGTCACCCGTACGTTATGGCACAATGCTGCAATATCGACAATAAAATAAAAGTGATTATGGTTTAGGACATACATAACGACTTCCTATTTAAACGGGGTTGCCAGACATGAACTGAGACCTTAGATGCTCCACATGTTTGCTAGTACGCCACTAAAAACGCGGGAAGAACCAACATAAACATTCACTTAGGAAGTCATTTTGCAACGCAATTTATTCATTATAACACTCTTATACACGCTTATTTACAGGTGAAAATACATTCCAATTCACGAGGACACCTTCATCACTTGAAGGGAGGAGGCTTAGTCCCCAAATGCACTTAGGCCACTTAGTTGGGCCCATTTTGCGCCCCATGATCAGAAGGCTATTCTATTCTAGCAGCCTTGTTGCCCGAAACCCAGAATATTGCCAATGCTGGCTTCCATAAGTTTTCTGGGAGCAATTTTGATTCGGTGCCTCAGGGATGCTAATGCTGGGCATTCCAACAGGATGTGAGACGCAGTTTCTTCCGCCTCGCTGTATTTGCTACATATTGGGTCAACTGTAACGCCCATATAGTGTAGGTGTTTGTTAAGACGACAGGGACCGGTTAGTATTCCAGTAACCTCTCTGATGTCCCTTCTGTTCAGATTTGTTCATTTTGAATTCCTTAGGATCAGTAAGCACACTTTGTATTGGCGGAAGAGCAATGTTTCTGTATTAAAGAAGTTTCTTTGAGAGCCTAGGCATAGGCTCTTTGATAAAGAGATTGGCTTGCCTCATGCGTGGTGATAATTGCCACAGTTGAGACCACTCTATTCAGTTGGCCCAGAAGGGCGAGACCCCCCACGCAATTTGATAAAGCGACCATTGGTTCCGGCGGGAGCACTAGACGACCCTCATCTGGCCAGAGAGTCGGCCATTTCGTTTCCTACAACTCCACTGTGTCCAGGGACCCAGATGAGTTGAACTTTATTTCTCCTGGCTGGTTCAGCCAGTGTATTCCTGCATTCTTTGACTAGCCTTGATGTGACTCTGGGTGATTTGTGAGCTCCCAGTGCCGACCGGCTGTCTGTGCAAATATATATGCTCCTATTTACAGTTTCTTCGCAGGTTTTCCATGGCACAAGTCAATATTGCGTAGAACTCCACCTGAAAAACCGTACAGTAAGCGCCTAGAGTCACTGATCTTTAACCTTTTTAGGAACATTCCCGCCCCAGAAGCCTGACTTACCTTGGACCCATCTGTGAACCATAAGAGCCTGTCTGCTGGAAGTAAGGTGAGAGTTTCGTTACTCCATTCTCCTCTATCTGGGATGAGGATTTTGGGAGAAGTGAGACATATAGTTGGGATCTTGTTCATTTCTAGTATGGGGCATTTAGAGATTGCCTCACTTAAAATCGATGAGTGTCCATGAGGGTAGTGCGTTTTGGTCCAGTGGCCTAGGCCCTCTAACCTATACGCCGTTCTCATGGCCTCATTTTTTATGTATAAGTGTAGAGATGGTAATACGGCGAGAGATCCAAGGGCTCTCGTTGGAGTCGGCCTGCAGTCGGTTCATGGGGCGCTGGGAAATACCAGTCCCTGTCCCCGACCACCACACCACCGCGGCATAGGTAACCATAGGCCTAATCACAGCAGTATAAATCCAACAAAGAATCTTTGGCTGTATACCCCATGTGCTGCTGAAAGCTCTTCTGCACGTCCAAAATGACGCAGAGGTCTTCCTCACTCAATATTCGAGGTGTTCGCGCCAGGTAAGTTTAGAGTCTAGGATTACTCCCAGAAACTTCACCGACCCTTTGAATTGCAGGACCTTGCCAGAGAAACTAATCTCTGGCAATGTGCCCAGCTTGCGCTTCCTTGTAAACAGAACAATTTCCGTTTTGTCAGGATTTACCCTCAGCCCCTCCGTGTGGCACCAGCCGTTCACTATGCTGAGCAGCGTGTTTTGCAGCTCGCACTGCGACGAGGACACCTTAAAACTCCAAGCCTTTTGTTGATTACGATACACTGACTTTTGTACTCTGCGTTCGCTTTTCAAAGTCTTATACCTTAGAGAGTATCGGCTAAGAGCCGATATAATATGTATAACAAGTACTGGAGAAGATGGAGCCTATTACAGGACATGCCATTTCGACTGATCAGACGTTTCCGTGTCACAGTTTTAATAAATTAGGTTCTCCGTGGAACATATTCTATGTTAATAAATTTTCCGATTTTAGTAGTTGAAATAGTAGTTTTGAGCCATTCTGCATCGATCTAGTCCATTTTTGAGATAACACATTGAGAGACGATACTCAATGATTGCACCTCGGTTCTATTAGTTACAGATTTAGCATCACGTTTTGTGTGAATCATCTCCAGGATAGATATTTTATAATAATTGGTATCTTTAAAATATTACAATTTTTTTTTTAATCGAACTGTACTATACTTATGATCATGCATTCTTTTTTGTAAATAACTAACACAATATTAAATAAATCGATACCTATAATTCACCACTTGTCAACAATTTTGTAAATAACATAATTTAAGGACATTATTTTAGATTTAGCTTTAGTTGATAGCTCCTAGCTTTGAGAATGCCACAGTGAAATAAATTGTAAGCATTATTGTAGGATGCTAAAATCTGGCGCGCATTGTTTTAGATTTAGATATCATAGAATATATAGAAATAAGAAAGAAGACAGATGTCAGAATATAAGATAGGAAGACGTTAGTTAGATAATTATAAAATATCTTTGTAATCTGAGGTTTTAGAAGAATAAAAGTGTTTCAAACGAATTAGTTGGTGTTTTGTGTCCAAGTAATTCTACAAATTGGGGGCTCAACCGGGATCTAAACGACAGGAGGAACAAGTAAGACGAAGAACGACGCTGATAGAAGAGATATTCACGACGGAAGACGCACATTAAGCGAAGGTACATCGCATCACTTTGAGACGACGAAGGTGTTGGATTCGATCAAGAAGACGACTTTTTCGAATTTGCTTTTTTCTTATGTGAAATTTGACGACGTAAGTAAAGTAAGTAATAAATAATCAGCTGTCAAAGTTGCTACAATGGAAAATTTGTCGCAAATTCGTGCCATAAATAAGAGATTGCATGATGCTTCTGCCGCAGGAATAAGAGCGCTTCATAATTTGATTTTTGAAAATGATGGCGATCGTGACAATCGCAAAAGACTTCGTGAATTTAGTGGTTTCAGTTTTGAGGAAAATTCGATTGAACTGAATGACAAGTTGTCATTCGCGGCTAGATTATCGATACGTGACCTTGTTTTAATTTGTGATATTCTTGGTCTTGAGTGTCCAAATACGACTGAGGAAACTGCGAGTCAAATATGTACCGCTCTTAATAATATAAATTTGCTCATGGATGACATTTCTAGCGTTGAAAAAAGTAATGACGCAAAAATAAAACGTGTAAATCAGTTTAAAAATAACGACAAGCATGTTGAGATGCAGAAATTAAAGATACTCAATTCAAAATCAAAGAAATATGATGATTTTGATGAAAGCTCCACTGAAGATGATTATGAACCAACTCCGAGACGACGTTCCAATTTTATAAGACGTAGGGATAAATCCCAGCAAGTGAAGTTTGCTATGAATTTCAAGGACGTCCAAGATTCTATTCGCCCATTTGATGGTACAGATGTCTATCTAGTTGAACGCTGGATTTCTGAATTTGAAGATTTAGCTGAAATTTTCGAATGGAGCGAGCTCGAAAGAGTTGTTTTTGCTAAGAAGTCACTGATTGGTGTAGCTAAGACTGTAGTACAAAGTGAACATTTTACTAATTCCTGGAAAAAATTCAAGGAACTGATGCTCGAGGAGTTCTCAACGAAGATAAACAGTGCTCAACTTCATGAAATGCTGGTCAACCGCAAGAAGAAGAAGGATGAGACCGTGAAGGAATATTTCCATATCATGAAACAACTTGCTTCCAGAGGAAACATAGAAGACGAGGGACTAATGCAGTATGTCATAGACGGTATTCCAGATGATGTTTCCAACAAAATTGTTCTATATGGTTCCACGAATCTAAGAGACTTCAAGAAGAAGATTGACGTATATGAGGTGATACGGAAGAAAAAGTTGACAGGTTCTAGACAAAAAGAAAAAGAAGAGTCATTCATGAAGTCAAGTATACCGAAGATTCCATTGAGTTCATCAAGTAATGCTGATGAGAGACGCTGCTTCAATTGTGGTTTGAAGGGACACGTTTCCAGGTACTGTAATTCGAAATCTCTTGGTACGAAATGTTTTAAATGTAATAAATTTGGCCACAAGACTTCAGAGTGTAAAACAGGTGAAAATGTTGCTGGTAAAATGATAGGACCTTCGATCAACAGTATTGCCATGTCATCTAAAAGCAAAATGCTCAAAGTTGTTAGTGTTAATAATGAAGATGTGCATGCTTTGGTTGATACAGGTTCACAAGTAAATTTGATGCGGGATGATATTCATCAGAAAATTGGTAGTCCGGTTTTGGAGAAGTCCGATGTTTTATTGATTGGTTTTGGGCAGAGTGAGATAAGAGCTTTAGGTTTTTTCCAGACAATAATAAAAGTTGATGACGATGAATTTCCTAGTACTGTTTATGTTGTTCCAAGAGGATCAATGTCATTGGGGATGATTTTGGGAGATGATTTATTAGGTCAAGCTGAAATTGTGATTGGTTCAGAAGGTGTTAAAATAAAGAAAACAACCCTTTCTGTGTTCTTGACTCAGTTTGGTGTTGAGCAGGATCCCAATTATTTATCTCTTAGGCATATTGAAGATAGCAGTCTTCGTAAGAGAACGTTAGACCTTGTTGCATCGTATGAACCAATATATGTTAGAAGTAATGCCATTGAAATGAAGACTGTAGTTGAGAGTGATATTCCAGTTTTCCATAGTCCACGTAGATTGCCTATATCTGAGCGTGAAATTGTTGAGAAACAGGTAGATGAGTGGTTGGAAGAGGGTATAGTTGAACCGAGCAGTTCCAATTACGCTAGTCCTGTTGTCGTTGTGAAAAAGAAAGATGGTTCTTCGAGAGTTTGTGTTGATTATCGTAAGATAAATAAACTCATCATAAAGGATAGATATCCCTTACCTCTGATTGAAGATCAGATCGACGAACTTAAAGATGCGAGTGTTTTCAGTACGATTGATTTGAAAAATGGTTTCTTTCACGTTGGTGTTGAGAAGAATAGTAGAAAGTACACCGCTTTTGTTATTGAGAGTGGTCAATTTGAATTTACGAGGGTTCCATTTGGTTTGTGTAATTCTCCGTCAGTGTTTCAAAGATTTATAAATTACGTATTCCGAGATTTGATCAAAACAGGAATAATAAAACGACCACATCTTGATGACTTGGTTGTACCCGCGAGTACTGAAAGTGAAGCTTTTGAACGTTTGAAAACCGTTTTTGAAGTTGCACAAAAGAATGGTTTACAAATAAATGTGAAGAAATGTCATTTTTTGCAAAACAGGATTGAATTTCTTGGTCAGGTCATTGAAGATGATAAGGTTTTTCTGTCGCCAGATAAAGTGAGCGCGGTTTTGAGTTTTGCTGAACCTCAGAATGTAAAGGATGTACAAAGTTTCCTGGGTTTGACTGGCTATTTCCGAAAATTCATTGGTGGATTTTCACAAATTGCAAAGCCGTTGAGTGATTTATTGCGAAAAGACAAGAAATTTCGGTTTTATGAAGAGGAAAGAACAGCTTTCAGACAACTTAAGGTGGCCTTGACGCAGGAGCCAGTTCTTCATATTTACCATCAAGGACGTGAGACAGAGTTACACACTGATGCTTGTAAAGACGGTTATGAAGCTACGTTGATGCAAAAGTCACCTGAAGATGAGCAGTTCCATCCTGTACATTTCATGAGCAAGAAGACGACAAATGCAGAGCAGAATTACTCCAGCTATGAGCTTGAAGTTTTGGCAATTATATATTCTCTGAAGAAGTTTCGAGTGTATCTTTTGGGAATACATTTTAAGATTTTAACCGATTGTTCTGCTTTTGAACAAACAATGAAGAAAAAAGATCTTTCAACTAGAATGGCAAGATGGGCTTTATTCTTGGAGGATTATAATCACACCATTGAACACAGAGCTGGTGTGAAGATTAAACTTGTTGACGCTTTAAGTAGGTATCCAATTATGATGACTGTGACACAAGATGTAGCACCTCAGATAGGACGTGCTCAAGAAGAAGACAGTGCAATTAAGGCGATTGAAGAAATTATGAGGGAGCTCATTGATGAAGAATTAGAAAAAGAGTTTCTTGAGACACGGGATGAAGTCAGGCAAAGGGCTAAACAACAGATTTGCAAAGTTCGAAATGAAAATCGTAGGACGTGCAATCTACGACGACGACCTGCCAATAAGTATGCTGTAGGTAGTTTAGTTGCATTGAAAAGAACTCAACATGGACCGGGTCGGAAAATTAGAGCGAAGTATCTAGGTTCGTATCGTGTGGAAAGAGTTAAATCGAATGACACTTATGGTGTAACACGTGTAGGTGTGAGTGATGAACCATCAAGTACGAGTATATGTGCTGAATATATGAAGCCATGGTCTAATCTTTTGTACGAGACGTACAACGTGTAGGATGGCCGAACTTGTAGGATGCTAAAATCTGGCGCGCATTGTTTTAGATTTAGATATCATAGAATATATAGAAATAAGAAAGAAGACAGATGTCAGAATATAAGATAGGAAGACGTTAGTTAGATAATTATAAAATATCTTTGTAATCTGAGGTTTTAGAAGAATAAAAGTGTTTCAAACGAATTAGTTGGTGTTTTGTGTCCAAGTAATTCTACATTATTATTTTCTAAATTAAATGTTTTGTGTAAATTAGAGGTTAATTTTCCAACTATTTTACAATGGTTTATTTATATCAGCAATCAATTTCAACAGATATTATAAAACTTGGATTATCATTACTTACATTGGTTTATTTCCTAACAACCACATGATACTGTCCATGAAATAAGCGGGAGCCCAGTGTAAGATATACTGGTTCAGAGTATTTAATAATCTAGAAGCCGTTACCGTTCCGTCTGGATACCACGTAACTTCCGAAACTGGATGTTTCCTCATATAAACAAAACACAAGTTTATAAAATTGTGCCACGTGATGGGTTTTTGTTGACCTACGAAAGAAACTAATCAATGACAATTCAATTCATTTAGCGTAAGAACATACCTGTACAACAATGGTAAACTTGCAACTCTTTCGACTTCGTTGTACCAATTTTCCAAGCAACAGCTAATAACAGATTAATAACCATGTCAACTGGTACCAAGTCTGCCGTTTTGTTGGGCTCACAGAGCATAGTGCGAAATAATCCTTTTCCGGCGGCAGCTATAATACCTGAAATAGAAGATGATAGTCAATATACAGCTTGGGGAATCTGAATAACATTAAATACATAGAGCCGTAATTTTTCATGTGAATATGAGACTATTCCATGCCTCAGAAGTTGGATATTGCGCTTCCGAACTGGAAGACCTATTCGATCCTAAACAAAGTTTTGCACCCACATAAACATTTGTCTTCTGAATGAGCAAGATTACTCATTTATTAAACCACAGCCCGATGAGAAAATCAACAAATTTATCAAAGAGAAAGTGGAAGCGGCGAATCAAGTATCAGATGAAGTCCACACACAAAAGTGAGCTAAACTTTAGTGGTAATAAGTGTATTGACGTTGCCCAAGGGAAGTTTTAGCCGTATATGTTTAGTAAATTGTACAGAAGGTTCATTCTTTGAAACATTATCTATAATTTTCCATTATCGTGAAATTCAGAATATGGAATTATTGTAGAATGTAGTTTTTTATTTGTACAGTAAACTCCTTATTTGGGCCTCGTTTCTAAAAATGGTTGTAAGTAGCAAGTAACCAATAAACCATTGGAAGCTTCCCTGGCTGTCTGTAGATAGGAATTTCCGGGAATAATGATCGAATTAATAATGCTTCATTTAGTAAGACCTAAAATTTATGACCAAAAAATTACTTAGTTCAATGTGTTCCCCTGAGAAGAACAGAAACGTTTGTTTCTTATAGAAAAATGTGAGATTATAGAGGAAAGCGAAAAAACAAACCAGTGCGTGAAAGTTGACGGACAAGTTTAGTGTTGGAAGAACACAAGTGAATGCTTTCTCAAGAATAAAATGGAATTAAAAAAACATTTGAAGATGAAGGCGCTGATGAAGATTAAAAACAGAAGGATTTGCTATTGACCAAATAGTTTATGATTGATTTTGCCAAGCTAGAAATAAGAACATTCCTATATCGTGACCCTTAATAAAGGAAAAAGCTCTCGAAATGTCCGAAAATATGAAAATTAACTGATTTAAAGTTCCAAATGGCTGGCTGAATAGGTTCTGCAAGAGACACGATATCAATTTTAAAACAAATTGTGGCGACTCCAATGACGTGGACGAAGTAAGTGTGGAATATTGGAAAATTAAATTGGCAACAATAATCAAGGACTATGAAGCTAAAGATATTTTCAATGCTGACGAAATCGAACTTTATTATTTGACAATGCCAAACAAAACTTTTGCATTCAAGAGTGATGAATCGGTTAAACAACGAATGGCACTTCCTTTTTGCCATAACATGGATGATGAGAAGGAAAATCCAATAGTTATAGGGAAAAGCAAAAATTCGTGATGTTTCGGAGGAAGACATGTAGATAAATTGCCAAAATGAGCTTTTGGTAGAAAAAGTTTGTAAGAAAAATGTAAAACCAGGGCCGAAAAGTTCTTATATTCTTTGATAATGCTACTTCCCACCCATAAATAGAATTGGAAAATGTTCTACTCCTTTCTACCTACATTAAGTCTCATTGCCAAGCACTGAATCAAGGGATAATAAATTTTTTTTAAATGAAACAGACAATTTTTGTAAAGAAGGCTTTTGGCTTTTACCAACACCGAAGATAATTTTGAAAAATCAGACAAAAGCATAGATTTGTCAAGTGCTATGGTATGGGTAGTTTTGCAGCATGAAAAATGTATCATTTATGGAAACGATCCAAGAAGATGACGCTTTTGAAGAAGATGACATTTCACTCGTCAGTTGTCCTCTCTCTTAAAAAATATTCGAGAACATCTGGATCTGGGAAAATATCTCTTAATCGAGACAGGACTCTTAACAGAGAACCAAGATTTTGATTTGCAGGAAATAATTCAGGAATTCACTGACAAAGAAAGCCAAAAGTCATTCCTTTTCATTTCTAACTTGACAACGTATGTCAACTTAAAAAACATTGAATCGTGATCACCCTAATCTTATTCATTTACGCTCTCTTAATAAATGAGGCGTCGGGTAATCCCTTTCATACAGCGTGTAGCGATCATCGACATATACATATGGACTGCGCGTGGCAATGATAAGCGCGGGTAGTGCCGGCGTGAGAGAGGGGAAAACGAAGAGGACTAATACTGTCTTTATCTACTTTATCTATCGCGTTTCTATTGGCCGCTGCGTTGCCATGGAAATGCAACATGACTGTAGCTAGTATGCTTACGTCCCGAGCCGATAGATAAAGACAGTATTAGGCCTCTTCGTTTTCCCCTCTCACGCCGGCACTACCCGCGCTTATCAATGCCACGCGCAGTCCATATATATATGTCGATGGTAGCGATGTATCTCACAATACATATTACAATTAAGAAATCCTATCGTTGCACCCTTTGCTACGTGATATGAAATTTTAACCAAATTGTACAATTACTCACTACTATGTTGATATCGCTCTTATTTGTAACTTCCGATACTCGAGTTTCAGCATTATCTTGTCATCTTCAGCGGTATTTAAATACATTCATGAACTTAGAGGATTATTACTATAAGATTATATGGTGGGTTTTTACATTGTAATAATTACGAATTAACAGCAGGGAATTGAAGCTGAACAGGACAATAATTTGTGGAATAAATACATTCATCATCATTGTTTGAGGGGCCACTTAGTTGGGCCCATTGTGCGCCCCATGGTCGGAAGCCTATTCTATCCTAGCAGGTTTGTGGACCGCCAAAAACCCAGAATATTGGCAGTGCTGGCTTCTAAAGTTCTTCTCGGAGCAGTTTTGATTCTCCGAAATGTCGATGCCTGAAGGATGCTAATGCTGGGCATTCCAACAGGATTTGAGAGGCAGTTTCTTCAGCCTCTCTGCATTTCCCACATATAGGGTCATCAGTGACCGGTTAGGATTTCAGTCATCTCTCTGATGTCCCTTCTGTTCAGAGAAAGGAGTTTCTTTGAGAGCCTAGACGCTCTTTGATGAAGAACTTGGCCTGCCTCATGCGTGGAGATTCTCGCCATAGCTCAGACCACTGTTTATTCCGTTGGCCCAGAAGGGCCCCATCCGATAAAGCGACCATTGGCTCCGGCCCAACAGGACCCCCTGTAATCCTATGGTAATAATCCTAATAATAATAAGTTCATGAATGACCGGCCAAAGTAGTTTTGTATTTGAGTACCGTTTGACGATGACGTAATAACGCTGAAACTCGAGTAACGGAAGTTACAAATAAAAGTGTTATAAACATAGTAGTGTAAAATTTTACAATATGCATATAATTAAGAACTTGATAAATAAACCCGATTAAACCTACTTCATTTTTTGTCGTATACTTTCTTCAATTGATGCCGTCATAATAAACCTGATAAGTACTTTTTTCATGCCCATAAATCATATGACAGTATTTTAATGAAACAATTGAATAGATCAGAACTTATGTAATTAAAGAAATTATCAAGATTATAATGAGACAATGAGATAGTGAATTAATAGATACTATCTTTTTGAATTTTCGACTTTGCACCTATCTTGGAGAATTTCATTCCAATCATTCTATATGTTGAGAGATCAAAAAAGATATATTACTTTACAATCACATTGAGAAGATCTCTTTCTAAAACAGTAAATTGTGATAAACCTATAAATTTTTCTGATACGACCTTTTGCTTTTTGTTTAGAAAGTCGGCCAAAATCCCCAGCTTATCGACTGGACTATTACTATCGACTGAAAGAATATTATTATCGTGTCAATATCGTATTGTCAGTTAGCAGCTTAGCTGGTTTAATCAAATACTTATTATTCTCCTCAAAGAGACAGATTAGTGTTTTAAATGATTTTATTTGTCAATACCTGTAGGTCCATTCCAGTTGTCCACCCAACCCTTCAACGGTCCATTGATGGTACTAATAACGATACTAGGTCTCACAATAGCCAAGGGGAGATCACCTTTGTTGTCTTTCAACCAACTTTCCGCCAAAGCTTTAGTGAACGTGTAAGTGTTAGGTCGATCTCCTATTAACCTTTCCGTTAACGAATCTACCAACGTTTCGTCTAGACAATCTACCAAAGATGTAACTTGTTCGGGATTCATCGGTGGAGGGTAGACTTCTTCTTTCACTTCGCTCCTATTGCAATTACAGTAGGCCGTTGAAACATGTACCTAGGTGAGAAAAACACTTTAGATCATATGAAGCAAGCCAATAGATTTCTCCAGATGTGGAGTACTTTTCTATAGGATTAATAGATTCATCACATTCTAAAATATAAACTTTAAATATAATTATTCCATATGCGAGTCCTGAAGGAATTTTAGAGAAAAAAAACGAATTATCAACTTAACAATTCTACTAACATTTCCAAATGCAGAACAAATCATGTAAGCCAAAATCAAACTAAAAACAGAAATGGACCAAAGAATGATCCTTTAGGCACTCCGATGACGGTAAATCTCTGACGTGGAAAACTTTTTCAGGAATTGTAAAAATTGACATTGTGCTTTAAAAGGATAATACTTTGGAGCTTTCAGCAAAACTTACTAGTGCTTCTAAGTTGTCCATCCTTTTGCTAAGTTCCACCAAACGTTGCGTGCCTAACACATTGATGGTGACAGACAGTTTGAGCTTTTCGTCGAATTTAACTGTGGCAGCACTGTGGAAAACTATGTTGACGGTACGGATAAGCATACTCCTGTCGTTATGACTTATCGCTAATTCTGGCTGTGTAATATCTCCTTCAATAGCTAATACTTTGAATAAGTCTGAAGGTCGTTCTTTCCGAAGTGGATCGAACAGCTGAAAAAAAAAACATATCATTTGTAAACAGCATCGATTTGGAACGTTGTCCAATTTGTTTTGTAAATTCACTTGATGTGCTAAAATAATGCAGTAACAAGCTTTAATCCTCCAAGTGTCATGAAACTAGTGGGATCTTAATATCTCCAATTGCTATGGTTAATCATTAATGGTGTTGAAGATAGCCATGTCTACATGGGTCCGATACACTTAGCCTAGACAGCGCACGCTCATAACGCTCTTAAATTCTTGATATGGAGTAGGTACGAGGAAAGAACCATTTGGGAGTTGTGATGGGTGTATATTTGGTAATGTCAGGGTGTATTTAGCAGACCACGAAGGCCAAAAGTATAGAAACCAAATGGCAGTGTTTTATCATTCCAAATATCCAAATATGAGGATAAAAATCATATTGATCAATCAGTTACATCCAAAATTGTTTATTTAACTTCAAAGGTTTTGCAAAAAGATTTCACAAGATCAACAATATGATTTGATCAGAGATTGAAAATTTTAAGGGGATCTAGTGGTGGCAACATTTTTGTTATTTACAGCATAATGGCATAATTATGCTGTAAATATTAATGATATATCGAAGTATTGTGAAACAGGGAACACCATATTAACATCACAAATATTTCTGGCAATAGTTTAACCTTTTCGGGATGGTTTTGTCGAAAGTTAGTTCCAGTACAGCAAATATCTTTGCATCGGGACCATATTTGTCGCGATACAATTGGACAGCTTCTCTACTATTTTGCTGAGTTTCAACAAAAACCAACAGCATATAAACTTATGTTATGTGTATACATTTTAAAAGGTCCAAGAAGTTAATTTATTGTAATCAATCACGAATGTCGACTAACTTGACATATTTAAATTCGCCTTGTTTATATTGAAAGAGTTTTTTTCATGGAAAACTTGATTTTGATCCCGTTGGTGTGATTTCTTGAATGATGCACTTTTGACTTTGTAGCAAAAATAGATAGGGACATTTTATGTTGGCAAAAGCTATTGACAATACTAAGGGCTTCCCAACTGTGGAAAAAATGGGTATATACTTGGGAAAAACTTCCGTCGACGTCATTACGGCCATAGTAGGTCTTCGGGGCCAACTTTGGATCACCCTGTACAGGTGGGCAAATTTCGATGTTTGTTGTATAGGGTAACTGGGTAACTATAAGAGATCCACATTCTCGTTCTTTTTTTTCAAGACAAATTCACTGGCGGAATCGAAATTGTTCTATTATGTTTTGTATTCGAGTTATAAACAAAAGTCGGATTTTTTCGAGTTTTAGACACATGTGAATATCGCGGTTATTAGTAGTTAGGGGAAAAAACTTTTACACTCTTGAGGAACTTTTTTCTGTATAATCCAGTGGCGTCGAGAAAATTTTAAAAAAGTTGCAATTTCGATTTCTGGCCTGAAGTTGTATTTTTTCAAATGGGAATCTTAGTTGGCTATGGCTCTTTTCAACTATGTATCATATGTCGGGTCCCTTTTAATGTGTCGCTTTACAAACATAGTGGAGTAAATCTGGCAAATGGTTGGCGAAAATCTTACGATGCTTAGTGACCCGGTGGAAAATGTTTGTTTTGGTACCAATAATAACCCCCTGAAATTTATATTTCCCAAAGTGGGTGCAACCCCTTTTTTTGGCCAAAAAGGGGTTTTTTGACATTTTTTAGGGTAGTTTAGCAAAAAAAAAATTAATATCTCTGGTTGTATTGAAAATTAAGAAACCAAAGTAGAACCCTTTTATTGTCAATGCCCAAGAAACTTCAAGTCCAAATTTCAAGTTGATCCGACTACCCCCCTCCCCGTAATAGATATATATCAACTCATATATGCAAGGAATCTTGCGTAACGGCTAACTCGGTCATTTTTCAACCGATTTGGCTGAAATTTGGACTGAAGATAAGTGTTATGGTCTCAAAACTACTCTTCAAATTTGTAGTGAAAACATTGAACAGTTTTCCAGAAATTCAACTTTAAGTCAATTTTTTAGTTATTTTTCAAATTAAGATATCTCATGTCATTTACATCCGATAGGGATCTGCTTTGCGAGAAAATGTAGGTATTCGCATATGGTTTTATGTCATGGAACTCATTTTTTAATTATTTTTTTTCCGACCTATATTGACCATTTTGGTTAATTTGAGATAAATCGAATGACGTTCACGTGAGGAGCGCGTAGCTGGCGAGTTAGAAAAGTGCAAACTGGTTGTACCTAATACGCTTTACGACGACTTTTCGCGTGTCGTTTTCGCTCCATGTAGTTAGATTAGGTATCGGACCGTGCCCGACGGCCCTTCTTTTTACGATAAATGTTCATTAAATAGGAAACTTCAATTAAAATAGAAACAGGTACTCTCAGGTCTTTGCTACGCGCGTCTAACGTGCGACGTACCAAAGGGAATTTTCTAGCTACTAAAATATACCCGAAGCGGATGAAAGCTAGCGGCCCACAGCCGAAATACTTTATTACAACTGGCGCCGCCCGCACGGGGCACGAAACGGCCCCAACATAACAAGAACGAGGTAAAATGTATAAACTCTATCTGACGCGTAGCGAGCTTCTCGAGGGAAACGTCAAAATGATTTCGTTCGTAGCTAATTACATAGGACGTCTGGCGTTCATGCAATTGTGTTTTTATACAATTTGAACCTTCTAATTTCGATAGGCCACGTGAAAATCCCGAAGCCTAAAGAGCTATCAACTTCTGAGCCTCACAATATTCTTACAAAATTTCCCACTTTTAGAAACTTCAAATTAATTAATTTGACACAAGTTTTGGGTATATTAATACCGAAAATGGCCAGTATAGGCCTTAAAAAAAATGAGTTCCGTGACATAAGACTATATGCGAATACCTACATTTTCTCGCAAAGCAGATCCAGATCGGATGTAAATGACATGAGATATCTTAATTTGGAAAATAACTAAAAAATTGACTTAAAGTTGAATTTCTGGAAAACTATTCAATATTTTCACTTGAAATTTGAAGCGTAGTTTTGAGAGCATAACACCTATCTTCAGTCCAAATTTCAGCCAAATCGGTTTGAAAAATGACCGAGTTAGCCATTACGCAAGATTCCCTGCATATATGGGTATATATGTATCTATTACGGGGAAGGGGGAGGTCGGATCAACTTGAAATTTGGACTGGAAGTTCCTTGGACATTGACAATAAAAGGGTTCTACTTTGGTTTCTTAATTTTCAATACAACCAGAGATATTAATTTTTTTTGCTAAACTACCCTTAAAAATGTCAAAAAACACTTTTTTGGCCAAAAAAAGGGGTTGTACCCACTTTGGGGAATAGAAATTTCAGGGGGTTGTTATTGGTACCCTAACAAACACTTTCCACCGGGTCGCTAAGCATCGCAAAATTTTCGCCAACCTTGCCTTTTTTCTCGCCAGATTTACTCCACACAACCACGATATTCACATGTGGCTAAAAGTCGAAAAACTGTTGTTTATAACCCGAAAACAAAAGACAATAGTAAATTTTGTGTGAATGTGCCTCAAAAAAAGAGATCGAGAATGTGCTTCCAGTTTTTTGTATCTCTTATAGTTACCCTATAGAAACATCAAAATTTGCCCATCCTGTGCAACTGGTCCCAATATGGGTGTATATGATTTTATATTCTTGTACTGACCACAGTCTCCATAATATCATAACGTTGAATAATGGATTACTATAGAAGCAAATTGAGACTCGCTCTGGCAAGGCGTCAAATAAATCTAGCAAAATTACTAAAAGTAATTGCTAATGGAATAATGTCATTATGCAGGATGAACTACGATAGAGCGATAAAGAAGAAGATACACTCGAATGTAACCTGGTATACTGAAATTTCCTGGAAACGTGATGCTTAGAAATTTGATACTGTCTAGCAACGTTCATTATATTTAACATGGGAAGCATAAGTATTTTAATTATTATACTGTGTAGTTCTGCAGTCATAAAGGGAAACATTATATTCGCTTAATTAGGTTAATTAAACAAATTACATCACACTCACCGTATATTTGATGTTCAAGAGCTGAACATAGATAGCATGAGTTATTTTAAATTGTGGAAAATTAATTTGAGAGAATGCAGGTTGCAGATACTGTTGGAGCCAACCGAGAAGGACAATCACATAGCTTCTTATATAATAGGAATAACATATTTTACAAATTACTAAACCGCAATCGAATTGAAGTAAAAAAAAGTATACTACAATTCACTGTACTAAGTTGGTTAGTTACAGGCGAAATAAATAATACTCCGTTTAAAATAAGTTCGTGCAACTTGTCATTAAATCAAAACCTCTGCAACCAACTTGAAAAATTCTGATAGAAGAACCATATTGCGGAAATAACTATTCTAGTGAAGAAAACGATTTAAATCGGTAGAAAATAAATTAAACAAAAACGAACAATTAAAAATTGAATACAAAATGTATCGTCAAATACATATTAATGAATCGCAACAAAATCTGCAAAGGATTCTTTGGCGAAATGACAGCAGTTCGGAGATTAAACACTATAAATTAACAACCATAACTTACGGTATGAGCTCTTCTTAATTTTTAGCAACGAAATGCCTTAAGCAACTAGCAATCGAAAATTCAGCAAAATATCCAGTAGATATCATATACAGGATGTTCCATCTCAAACGAGCCACCCCGTATATTTCTTATCCCATAGTGAGTGGAAAAATCTCCCGAAACACGTTGAATGATTTTGTTTGGGGGGCATCTTTTGACGTATATTTGATTCTTGAACGAGCAACCCCCTAATAGGGGGCGGTTCAACCCCTCAAAATTGAATAGATGAGAGGGGTTGAGTGATACGTCATTTGAAAGGTCTTGGAAGCCTCTTCACAACGATGTATGAAAAACGTGAATTTGATGAACCGTTTTCGCCAAAAATTAATTTTGTTGCTCGAATGCGCCACCTTGAATATTTTGGTTATTTGTACAATGTACAAGCTCATTTTTATTAAGCCTTTTTTACAAACTTAATCAATCTTCAAAAAATACATTCGTAAAAAAATTTAATCTGCGTGTTTAAATTAAATGTTCAAATTGTCCTCCATTGACTTCCATACAATAATACAATCGTGACTGAAAACCGTCTCTAACATGGTTCAGTATAATTGGAGTTATTTGACGACACTCATTTACAATTCGTTGGCGTAGTTCGTCCAAATTTTCAGGCTGAGTCACAAAAATCTTGGACTTAAGATGTCCCCACAAGAAGAAGTCCAGAGGGTTCAGGTCAGCAGATCGGGCAGGCCACTCCATAGGACCTCTTCTTCCAATTCAACGACCGGGGTATTGCAAATTGAGGTATTGGCGAACTGGTGCGGCGTAGTGAGGAGGAGCTCCGTCTTGTTGGAAATGCAATTGTTGTTCAAGTAGTAGAGGATCGTGTTCTAATTGTTCAGTTATTAACGGATCAATCGCATTTTCCAACATTTCAAGATAAATTTCGCCATTTAAATTACCAGGAATAAACAGAGGTCCAATTAGGGGGTCTCCCAAAATTCCTACCCACACGTTTAGATTTTCCCGATGTTGAGTGTGAGCTTCTCGAAATACATGAGGATTTGTATCGCTCCAAATTCTACAGTTATGCCGGTTAACCTCTCCATTAAGTAAAAAAGTGCATTCGTCAGAAAAGCAAACGTTGTACAAGAAATTTGGGTTATTGTTGATACGCTCGACCATAATTTCGCAAAACTCTTGCCTTCGATCCCAATCATCATCATTCAATTCCTGAATTAATTCAATTTTGTACGGATGGAACTTGTGTTCATGTAAAATTCTGAAAACGTTAGATTGGCTAATACCGGAAGCTGCAGAAAGTTGTCGTACAGATTGCATGTTTGGCATAAGTTGGACATGTCCCAATACCGCCACATCTGCTCCTTCATCATTAACAATTCCAATGGGTGCCCTTTTTTTATCCATTACTGAACCCGTATCCACAAATTTTGAAATCAATTCCATTACGTACTTATGGCGAACGCTACGTTCAGGATGGTTTTCGTTACATATCCTTGCAGCCGCTCGGGCATAATTTAGATTTTGGTAATAAAGGCTAACCAGCTCAACACGTTCTTGCAATGTGTACACCATATTTTTTGAAATTTTAAACGTGGGAACGTGTTTTGAAAGGAATCAAGGTAAACATTGAGGGGGATTAAAACAGTGGCACTGGGTACGGCGTATTGTCTTGCTGGTCTGATCCAGTGGGTCGTGCGTCCGTGCCACGTGGTCATCGCAAAATTTTGGATTGGGCTGCTGGAAGCTATGGAGTGAATTCTAGGCTTGTTTTTAAGTGCAGGGGGATCCTGGCTAAATAAGCCAGAGGAAACAAACTTCAGCTGATCCTGAAAAGACCGCTGGGCATGTCCTGTGCCGTCGACTGCCTGTGGCGATCCCCAAAGAATTTCTCTATTCAGTGGTACGTCCAGATGGTCCCTATTGTCAAGAGTAATAGAGATGTTTGTATTGATTACTGGCCATTGAATGAGGCTATCTGCCTGAGCTTCATGGTTGAAGAATTTTTTCGAAGATCGATTTGAAAGACCCATTCTGTTACGACTTTTCAAGCATCGTCTGGAATGTTCCAATTCACCGGGCTTGCCCAAAGAATTACGTAATAGGCCGACATCTCAGAAGCAAATCGTTTCCGTATTGTCTGGCTATAAAGGCTATTCAACTTTTATTGATACTGATATTGATCTTTGCACCAACAAAAGTTCAACATGACGCTAGACTTCGTACTGGAAAGATTGAGTCAGTCTGAATTTGACCAAAAGTGTATATTTGTGGTTGAAGAATTACACTTCCTTGGTCATCACCTTACTTCAAATGTTATATGAGGAGAGAGAGAGTCGAGGATGTACTTGAATTTCCAGCTCCAAGCAGGAAAAGTGATGTCCGCAGTTTTCTAGGGCTTGTAAACTTTGTGGGTCATTTTATCAAGCAGAATCTTCGCGAACTGGTGATTAAGAATGGTCATCATCATCAATTGAGAGGATGGGGCTTAACCCCCAAATACACTCAAGCCACTTAGTTGGGCTCATCGTGGCCCCGTTATCAACATTTTCCTTCGCGCTTAACGTGTTAAACAATTATATTTAATCTCACATTCCAGTTAGATTACCTCAACGTATATTTCGACCGAGACATAATAGATAGTGGCACCATGCCGCTTCCTAACGATAAAAGACCGTATATTGGCAGTTATTCTAACGCAACATTGCTAGTTGCGAGATATGTGACGTAGTTGGGACTGTTGTGAGCGATAATAGCGCAGAGCAAAGCCTATACCGTGATAGTAGAGTGCGCTCGTATGCGGAGCATTCGTTGTCAAGTTCACGATATAGGTAATAAATTTACCGTTTTTCAAAATACATTTCAGTTGACTGGATACATATGTGGCGCAGTCGGTCGGATTGCCAAAATTGATCGAAACCGATAACGCTAGTGACGCGAAAAGACAATTTGGTGTTTTTTTAGGCTAACCCTAAGAATTTTATTGTAAACTGTAGATAATCCATCCACTAGAAGTCTATTCAAGTACTAGAAACCCAGTTTCACCCAATGAAACACTACATATTGAGAGAAATGATGCGAAGAACTCTCAATTTCCTAAACAGAAAATCGTAACTGCTGAAAAACCCTCATACTATCAACAGAAGTTTCATAATCCACAACCCCAAAGTCAACAAACAAAGTCCATATGTCATTTAGTACAACTTTTGATCAAACTAAAGAGAAGCTATTTAATTGTATACGAGCTAGGTTAAAACATTGTGAGTTTGATAAAAGGTCCCATTGATAATTAGACACATTTTCCAACAAGAATGATACAATTTTTTCTTCGGCTTTTTTCGCAGAGGCAATTTTTGACATTTGTGCTTTTTCCTGTAAACTTTTCTCGTCTTGTATGGTTTATGCATAACCTCTGATATTTCATCTTAGAATGCTGGTCTTTTTGCGGAAATTTGTCACACAGGGGCTTAGAAAATTAGTATGTTAACCGATAGGTGGCGCGAGTCAAGGTACTTTTTATGTTGCCTTAATATTTGGTGTTGCTGGTGCTGGTGCATGTCGCCGTGATGAACTATATCAATTAAATATGAATGACATAGAAGACTTTGGATCCAAGCTTTTCATTAAAATACCCGATAATGAAACGAAGAAACCAAGATAATTTGTTATAAACGAAACTTATATGCCATTGTATAGAGAATATGTTGCATGACGTCCAGAAAATTTTGAAAGTTACCGCTTCTTCTTTAAATATTCAAATGGGAAAGGTTGCAGGCAAGTAGTAGAAATACATCAGTTTGGCAAAATGCCTCGAATTGTCGCAAATTTGTTAAATTTGCCATATGCACAATGCACATGGATACACAGGACATTGTTTCCATAGGTCCTCTGCGACAATTTTGGTTAATGCTGGGGCAGATTTAATTGTTTTAAAGATGCATAGGGGACGGAAATCGTCAACCGTTGCCGAAGGATATACAGGATGTCCTCGAACTGCGTGGCCAAAATAAAACCGAAGATTCTTTGATTCGAAAAAAAGTTGATGAGCCTTTTTACTTTTGCCTCAGGTGTCTTGTTTACCCGGTAGAGGGCTTCAAAATTGCAAAAATAATTTTGTTTTTTCGGTATAACTTGAGAACGTGATGAAGAACTTTTACAATATTTAGCAGGTGAGTTACTGTCAATAATGGCCTTAGAGACCATAGAAATGGCTCAAACTTGAGGATATAACGGGAAAAGTGTCCAGAACTTTTTTGTGGTCTATGTAATTCACTCGATATTTTTTATGTAGATAGCTTATCTAATTTGAAAACTTTTCTTACTCTTAGAAAATTTTGATAAAATCAACGGATTAGCTTGAAAAAAATAATTTTCGAGTCTCTGCAATTTTGGCTTACTAATTTTACTTGATTAAAATACCTTAGTTGCCTTTGCTTTTCTAATGTCATTTTGGCATTTGAAGAATTTATTCTCAAAACTGTCAGTTTTTACTTTGCTTTCCGTAAAAATTTATTAAAATTATGGCTCAAAATTTCACTAACACTGAAATGGTTGATATGTTATTGATTCATGGACTTTGTCGTTGCAATGGCCGGAGAAGGGAAAGATATCCGCATCGCAGAATTCCAAATCGGCAAACCTTCGCGAAACTGGCAAATTTGAAGCAAATCGCAGAGAAACTGGACGCAGACGGACAAGAAGGACGTTAGAGCTCGAAGAAGCGATACTGGAAGCGGTTGAAACTGAACCTGGGATAAGCACACTACGTTTGGGACTTCGTATTGGAGCCTCAAAATCATTAGTTCATAATGTACTGAAAGAAGAACTGTTGTATCCCTATCATATTAAAACAGTTCAAGACTTATTGCCCATGGATTCAGGTCATCGGCTAGATTTCTGTCGGCTTATTGTCCAAAGACAAAACGCAAACCCCAATTTTTGTAGAAGAATTCTGTTCACGGACGAAGATACTTTCACGAGATGTGGTCTTTTTAACCTCCATAATGAACATTTCTATGCTGATGAAAATCTTCATGAAACGGAAGTTACATATTTTCAGAATCAAACTAAAATCAATGTTTGGGTTGGAATTGTGGATAACTTTATTATTGGCCCTACCGTTATACCCGATCGATTGAACGGGGAGAACTACTTGAACTTTTTGGAACAAAGGCTACTTGAACTGTTGGAAGACTTGCCCTTACACATTCGTCGTGGCCTGGTTTATCCATGATGGTGCACCTCCTCATTTCACATTAGCTGTGAGGGGACATTTGAATGCGGAATATCCAGATCGCTGGATAGGTAGAGGACACGATGCACCAGTGAACTGGCCGGGCCGCTCCCCTGATTTGACGCCCTGCGATCTTTCTATGGGGCGCTTTGAAGTCGAAAGTTTATGCAGCTACAGTAAACACACGAGAGGAATTGTTGCAACGAATTAATCATGAAGCGGATTTATTGAAGAATGATCCTGAAGTACTAGCCAGAGTTCAATCCAATTTCTTGAAACGAATTAATTTGTGTATTCAGGAAAATGGGCAACATTTCGAGCAATTGATGCCTTAGCGATTTCCCAAAAAGTTTTGTTGTTTCTTTTAATTTAGCATTTGTTTTTTCTAAATAATCACATCGTTTCCCCATTTCTATTGTTTTTATTATTCGTGTTTTACCGAGATATTAACCATTTCAGTGTTAGTGAAATTTTGAGCCATAATTTTATAAAATTTTTACGGAAAGCAAAGTAAAAACTGACAGTTTTGAGGATAAATTCTCCAAATGCCAAAATGACATTAGAAAAGCAAAGGCAACTAAGGTATTTTAATCAAGTAAAATTAGTAAGCCAAAATTGCAGAGACTCGAAAATTATTTTTTTCAAGCTAATCCGTTGATTTTATCAAAATTTTCTAAGAGTAAGAAAAGTTTTCAAATTAGATAAGCTATCTACATAAAAAATATAGAGTGAATTACATCGACAACAAAAAAGTTCTGGACACTTTTCCCGTTACATCCTCAAGTTTGAGCCATTTCTATGGTCTCTAAGGCTCTATGCTCCGCTCTCAAAAACGGCTATTATTGACAGTAACTCACCTGCCAAATATTGTAAAAGTCCTCCATCACGTTCTCAAGTTATACCGAAAAAACAAAATTATTTTTGCAACTTTGAAGCCCTCTACCGGCTAAACAAGACACTTGAGGCAAAAGTAAAAAGGCTCATCAAATTTTTTTCGAATCAAAGAATCTTCGGTTTTATTTTGGCCACGCAGTCCGAGGACATCCTGTATAGAGGAATCTTTTGCAAATAAAGTAGACATAGCAGATACAATATTTAGAGGGGGAAGTGACAAAGTGAAATCTAATACTATTAGTATTATTGCCGAAGAAGAAAATAGCAATAACGTCGCTGACTATTCAGGTAACATAACAGATAAATTTAGAGGGGGAAGTGGACCAAGAGAATGACTTTTCAGGTAGAGTTCAGCCTATGTTTAATAATTGTACAAACTGCAACATAGCAACATAAATATACAAAAATAGTTATAATAAACGTTCCATATGTGTAATAATATATTCAATAAATGTTCTTAATGTGAAATGGTTGTTTGCGTGTATTTATTTACTGTCTAAAATGTGTATAAAAAAACGGTAGGGACCAATTTTGAGGCCTAGGTCGGCAAAAAGTTCGTTGCAACGGACTAAAATACTAGATTAGCGTATTTTGGGGTCTGAAGTTGCTCCGAGAAAGTAGGCATTCATTCTTGAGCTATTTCCGAAAAACATTATTTCGAGTAATCATTTAATTCTTCCCATTTTGAATGGGATCTACGTATCTTAGCCAAAAAAACAATCAACTTACCGGTGAACACATTAACTGTTGCAGCCTCTCATGTGCATTTTGTCCTTTCTTCGGCCGAATTAACAGGTAAATTTTCGACACTCCAGGACAGGATCTAAGCAATTTTTCTAATAACACTTTTCCCATAAACCCGGTACCGCCGGTAATGAAAACAGTTTTCCCTATAAAGAAATCCCTGATCGACATCGTCGGTGATGTTTTATTTTGCATAGAAGACATTTCTTCGTTTTCTCGTTGCGTGGAGGACACCATGTGTAGACTAACGCGGGGATTTTAAAACAATAAAAAAAAAACGATTTGATCGTTAAATAAAATAGATAATCGAACAATGATTCAACATTTATCACAATTTTTCTTCAGCTACAATAACGTACGTCAAATTTGTGCTCTTTGATTTGGGAAGTACTTTTGGAAGAAGATATAAATTAATTTATTTTTGGATATTCATTTTGCCATGTCTTCTGGTTGATTTATTGGTCTGGAACCTGAAATAAAGGAGAATGCAATTAGACCAATCGAATCTGCGGTCGATAACAATGATAATTAAATCAATTAAAATTCAATAGTAGACAGATTAACTTATTATGATAGATTGTGGATTCTTAGAACTGTACACTAATCTGCGTCCGGTCCGACCTATGTAAGGAGTGTTAAATAGATAAATATATTTTTTTATTGTTCTTTATTTCTGTACTATGGCTAAGAATAAAATAAAACTTGTTATTGAAGTATCGACAGTTTTTTTCTATCAAAAATTGTTATTATATCTAAATTCTCGGGAAATAGGTCACACTAACACATATGTTTATTATTTTCGTCTTTACGTACGTTTCGATCTCAAGAGCATCATCAAAAGACGTATCAATGGGGTTTTAAAAACTAATTGCATCAGCACAAAGCGTCTTTATCGCACCAATTTTAATTTTTAATTGAAAATACCCCCGTCGCCTTCACCGAAACGAACAGAAACACGAGTAATTGAAATTGTAACACATTAATGTTTCAAGTATATGAATATATATCAAGAATCCACAGCTTAGCAATTGTAATAATCCGACAGATTATTACATTTGGGTCCTTTGTATAATTCAATTTAATTCGACTTCTAGGCCAGCAAGGAATCATGCTTAGCAAACGTAAGCACTCACGAGGTGGGTGACACTTTTTTTTCTGAGTCAGGAGAAGTTCACGTGGAGCTGAAAAGAGCCATCACTTACTGTTCTTGCGTTAGTCAGATTCCTATAGGTCGTTTTAATAACGTATGGGCGGGGTATTCTAAATTAAACATATTTTCAAAGATTTGCGCTTGGGGTGGCCCCCGCTTCAATGGTTTCATAAAAACTAATGACTTTCAGAGAAAAGGAGAGTTCTGCACCACCTACTCGTTCGCTAAGGTAATTTTTTCTTGTTCAGCTAGCCTTTACTCCTTAAGGGATAACCCATTGTTGCATTAATTCAAGTCATATATTTTATTTAGATTCCGCACTCAAAATAATTAAAATATTTTTAATTTCTTTTTATTGTTGTTGAGATAATGTCTTCATAACGTAATAAAGTAATATTTCAGTCAAGTCATGTAGAACCATAATCCAGGTTAATTTTTGTTCCAAAGATATTTTTTTTTGAAATTAATTGATATCATGTTTGTCAAGATTGTAACAAATTAAATCCAAGAAATTTATAGAGATTAAACTAATTTATCAATTTGTGTTCATATAAGTCAACAAAGAAATTATTTAGATTCAACCTACGCTAAATTTTGCTTGTAGTATTTTAAAAGAAAGAAACCCATAGCTGTAGGTAGCTTGCATTGGGGTAGTTTGGAACATTGTAGCCTTGCTCATAGTTAAAACTAAGTTGTGTAGCAAAATTGAACGTAGTATTTGTGCAACAAGGGATACGTATTCCTAGGGGTGAAGCAGCGCTGGACTTGTTCGGGTCTTTCGCGTTACGCGGAAAGTGTGTTCTCTTTTAAATCATTTTGTGACAATTCCACTAAAAATATTACACACTTAACAGTAGAAAGTTTCAACAATTATTTTTTATTAATTGCACTCAATCTCAATCCATTCCAAGAAGTCATTTAGACCCAATAAGCCTCTTACAAGATAATTTACTGACATATAATTCTTTTTTATTTTACACAGTTTCATTTGTTCAGATCAGAGAAATAATAATGGGATTCAAAACTAGTAGCTCCAAAGATTTCTTTGGCCTTTCAATCATACTAGTAAAAAGAAATATTGGTCACATTGTATCACCGATCACAAAGTTGGTCAATAAATGTATTAAGGATGGTATTTTCCCAAACTGTTTGAAAATATCAAAGGTAATACCTCTACATAAATCTGGTGACATAAATGAAATTACAAACTATAGGCCGATATCGTTAGTACCGTTAATTTAAAAGATTTTGGAAAAGGCATTAAGCATTCAAATTGTTGATCACTTCGAACGTAACAATTTATTTGCGACACAACAATTTGGTTACAGAAAGGAACGTAATACGACAGGAGCAATTATTGATTCATTAATGAAACTATTGATAGCTTTCAACAAGGTCTACATTCGCTATCACTATTTCTAGATCTAACAAAGGCATTTGACTGTGTTGTCCATGCTATACTATAAATTTGACCCGAATTTTCGCCGGCTGCTAGAGCTCGAGATACACCCTCCGCAAATTGTTTATTTTTTGACTGAATGTTAACCCGTTGCGGTTACTTGAAAAGCATGCCATTCTTATACACTTCCACCATGTGCTATCATTTTTATAGTGTCCGTTTATCAGGCTGACTAGTTAAAATTGGACCGAAAATGGACTGCAAGTTAACCCTCTCAAACCTGGTGGAAAATGTTCATTGGTGTTGCCAATTGTTAATATGCCCTATGCCATCAAAAGTTATCGGTCCATTTCCGAGTAATTGGCCATTATTAGGACTAACAATGTTTTTTTCTCATTTTGTGGCTAAACCTTGCGGATTACTAGGTAGCATGATGGCACCATATTAAATAACTTTATTGGAGGTCAAATAAAGATTTAAAATTATTGCCATCATTCCTTCCCTATTTCAACCCCCCAAAACCACCCCCTAAAATAATATGAATAATATGATCAATTTTATGATAAATTAGTCAATTATTGAGATTCTGGCTGGGTTTAAAATCGGAACGGACGTTTTTTTTTCTGGGGGAGCGGTTTTATGAAGTTGAAATAGGCAAGGAGTGGTGGCAGTAATTTTAAATCTTTATTTGACCTCCAACAAAGTTATTTAACATAGTGCCATCATGTAATCCGCATGGTTTAGCCACAAAATTAGAAAAAAAACAATTGTTGGTCCAAATAATGGCCAATTACTCGAAAATGAACCGATAACTTTTGATGGCATAGGGCATCTTAGCAATTGCCAACACATGATCCTTACGTACATATAAATAAAGACCAATTGTTTGAATCTACGGCAATGGAAGGTGAGGTTGTGACGTCACAGTATAGGACTCAATTGGAGCAACTGAATCAATTGAAATGTAATGTCAAGACAAATTCAAAACCGTTTACCATCTCAAGGTGAATCGCCGTATGTTTCTAAGAAAAACCACTACTACTACTACTACATATAGGTATAAATAGGGAAGTGGTATTATATATTATGGAGATTTAGATCTAATCACAATGATGTTGTTATCGCTGCTCCTACGTTTAATCATTGCAAATATTTAAATGATGCATCTCAAATTCTTCATTACAAAAGCCTAGTTATCAATTCTTATGAACTGTAATATAATACTATTTGTTTACTGGAGAATTAAAGTGCATAAAAGGTATTTTTATTGGGCAAATAAATAATGAGGGCCCAAAAAGGATCGGCCTGTGCGTGGGCATAAAAATGTAGGTGGGTTGACGTAAATTGAGTCTGGCATCTATTAATTACCTTTCTATGTACAAGGCGTCTAGCAAACGAATTGGGGAATAGCAACCACGTTAAGCTATGGCGAATACTCCACGGAAATTTACAGAAAGTAGAAGCCCTTTCCGAAGCAGACTTTCCAGTCAGATTGCACTATTACCAGTGGTTAAGACAAAGAAATGCAGAAGAACGGCAATTTATTTCATTTATTTTCTTCACGGGGACGAAGCATCATTTACCAGAAATGAAATTTATAATTTCCACAATGAACATTACTGGGCGGATGAAAATCCACATATTATTCATCAATCACGACACCAGCAGCAATTTTCAATCAATTTTGGTGCAGAAGTAATTCAACTTATTTGGTTGGACTCTCTATTTTACGCAGAAGATTCGACCCAATCTACTAGAAGATGTCCCTCTTAATATTAGGCAACATTTATACTTTATGCACGACGCATTTTGGTCGCAATGTAAGAGATTATTTAAACGATTGGTCAAGCGGGCCTATTTCTTGGCCACCCTGATCACGTGACTCCCTGCGATTTCTACCTCTGAGGGTATCTAAAGCAACTGGTGTATTTCACTCCCATAGCGATAGAAGCCACATCAGTGGAACGCGTAACCAATGCTTGTGAAACAATACGCCAAAGACCTCAACTATTCCGAAGAATCAGGAGAAATATGCGAAGGCGATTTAGAGCATGTATTGAAGCACAGGGAAGCCATTTCCAGCATTTGATTTAACCTTAAAATGTAATACACTGTTTCCTGAAAAATGAGTACAAATAAAATACAAATTAAAATAAATCATTACGAGGATGGCTTATTATTGTACTGATTAATAAAATAATTTTTATTTCGAAAACGGTACGTCAGAACGAAAAAGTCCGAGAGGCACTTTTCAAGCAGAATTAATCTGGCTTTAAGAAAGCGACATTAATTTCGGCAAAAGCCAGTGGTGTTTTTACGCTAAACATAAACGCCACTGATGTAAAAGCTTTAGAAAACAATGTTGTACATGTAAATGTGACCTTTAATGATACATTTGCGTGTACCAAAACTCATCCCAATATTTCAACAGGTTTTCGATATACAGGGTGTCCTCGAACTGCGTGGCCAAAATAAAACCGAAGATTCTTTGATTCGAAACAAAGTTGATGAGCCTTTTTACTTTTGCCTCAAGTGTCTTGTTTAGCCGGTAGAGGGCTTCAAAATTGCAAAAATAATTTTGTTTTTTCGGTATAACTTGAGAACGTGATGAAGAACTTTTACAATATTTAGCAGGTGAGTTACTGTCAATAATGGCCATTTTTGAGAGTGGAGCACAGAGCCTTAGATACCATAGAAATGGCTCAAACTTGAGGATGTAACGGGAAAAGTGTCCAGAACTTTTTTGTGGTCTATGTTATTCACTCGATATTTTTTACGTAGATAGCTTATCTAATTTGAAAACTTTTCTTACTCTTAGAAAATTTTGATAAAATCAACGGATTAGCTTGAACAAATTAATTTTCGAGTCTCTGCAATTTTGGCTTACTAATTTTACTTGATTAAAATACCTTAGTTGCCTTTGCTTTTCTAATGTCATTTTGGCATTTGAAGAATTTATTCTCAAAACTGTCAGTTTTTACTTTGCTTTCCGTAAAAATTTATTAAAATTATGGCTCAAAATTTCACTAACACTGAAATGGTTGATATGTTATTGATTTATGGACTTTGTCGTTGCAATGGCCGGAGAAGGGATATCCGCATCGCAGAATTCCAAATCGGCAAACCTTCGCGAAACTGGCAAATTTGAAGCAAATCGCAGAGAAACTGGACGCAGACGGACAAGAAGGACGTTAGAGCTCGAAGAAGCGATACTGGAAGCGGTTGAAACTGAACCTGGGATAAGCACACTACGTTTGGGACTTCGTATTGGAGCCTCAAAATCATTAGTTCATAATGTACTGAAAGAAGAACTGTTGTATCCCTATCATATTAAAACAGTTCAAGACTTATTGCCCATGGATCCAGGTCATCGGCTAGATTTCTGTCGGCTTATTGTCCAAAGACAAAACGCAAATCCCAATTTTTGTAGAAGAATTCTGTTCACGGACGAAGATACCTTCACGAGATGTGGTCTTTTTAACCTCCATAATGAACATTTCTATGCTGATGAAAATCCTCATGAAACGGAAGTTACATATTTTCAGAATCAAACTAAAATCAATGTTTGGGTTGGAATTGTGGATAACTTTATTATTGGCCCTACCGTTATACCCGATCGATTGAACGGGGAGAACTACTTGAACTTTTTGGAACAAAGGCTACTTGAACTGTTGGAAGACTTGCCCTTACACATTCGTCGTGGCCTGGTTTATCCATGATGGTGCACCTCCTCATTTCACATTAGCTGTGAGGCGACATTTGAATGTGGAATATCCAGATTGCTGGATAGGTAGAGGACACGATGCACCAGTGAACTGGCCGGCCCGCTTCCCTGATTTGACGCCCTGCGACTTCTTTCTATGGGGCGCTTTGAAGTCGAAAGTCTATGCAGCTCCAGTAAACACACGAGAGGAATTGTTGCAAAGAATTAATCATGAAGCGGATTTATTGAAGAATGATCCTGAAGTACTAGCCAGAGTTCAATCCAATTTCTTGAAACGAATTAATTTGTGTATTCAGGAAAATGGGCAACATTTCGAACAATTGATGCCTTAGCGATTTCCCAAAAAGTTTTGTTGTTTCTTTTAATTTAGCATTTGTTTTTCCTAAATAATCACATCGTTTCCCCATTTCTATTGTTTTTATTATTCGTGTTTTACCGAGATATTAACCATTTCAGTGTTAGTGAAATTTTGAGCCATAATTTTATAAAATTTTTACGGAAAGCAAAGTAAAAACTGACAGTTTTGAGAATAAATTCTCCAAATGCCAAAATGACATTAGAAAAGCAAAGGCAACTGAGGTATTTTAATCAAGTAAAATTAGTAAGCCCAAATTGCAGAGACTCGAAAATTAATTTTTTCAAGCTAATCCGTTGATTTTATCAAAATTTTTTAAGAGTAAAAAGAGTTTTCAAATTAGATAAGCTATCTACATAAAAAATATAGAGTGAATTACATTGACCACAAAAAAGTTCTGGACACTTTTCCCGTTACATCCTCAAGTTTGAGCCATTTCTATGGTCTCTAAGGCTCTATGCTCCGCTCTCAAAAACGGCTGTTATTGACAGTAACTCACCTGCCAAATATTGTAAAAGTCCTTCATCACGTTCTCAAGTTATACCGAAAACAAAATTATTTTTGCAACTTTGAAGCCCTCTACCGGCTAAACAAGATACTTGAGGCAAAAGTAAAAAGGCTCATCAAATTTTTTTCGAATCAAAGAATCTTCGGTTTTATTTTAGCCACGCAGTTCGAGGACACCCTGTATGTAAAATAAACTATTAAAGACGAAAACCTTAAGCCCGTATCATGAAAACCGAGCATTTCCGGACCCCATGAACTTTTTTTCATATTTTTAGATGTTAGATCTGCTCTTAAATTTTCCTCACAACATTCGGTAACACCCTGTATATATCTACACATACATATACAAATAATTTATCAAAATACTACTCTAGTATTGTTAACCTAATGGTTGTAATCAATTATTTCTTATATCAATCATTTAGACAATTTTTGTTAAAGGATTATCCTTAGAATGCCATCATTTCTTATCACATATCTATTAAATCAAACAATATTCTCGTCTAATAAATATCACGGCATAGTTTTACCCAATTTTAAAGTCAAATTCTAAATAAGAATAATCAAAGTGGCACGACATTTTTTATCTGTCTCACCTATATTGAGTTAGTATATCATTCTTATCAACCACGATAAGGCTTAATTGCTAACAAATCTATGGAATATTACAGAGTGCGTCAACTTCAATTGGAATAAATTAGGAAATTGATATCTGAAATTAATTTTCAATCGGCCAATGTCCGATGCACAAATGATGGATCTCCACCACACCACATATTGTCTGTAAATATTCAGATCAAGTTTCCTAATAGGTGGAATGGAAGAATGATTGAGTGTCCGCTAAAATCTCCAGATCTCAATTCACATGGTATCGTGAGCTAACCTCAAAACTGAAATGAATTTAACCGATCTCATTATTAATGTGTTAATTTGAATATTTTATTTCAAACTTTACGAGAAATAAACTAATTCAGGAATTGTTACAGAACCCTAGCTATAGAAAGACTATTCGAAAAATTTAGCTTTCAATGTTGGGAGATACAATGAAGATTACTTTCGGCAGTAATAATTTAAATATCATCATATTTTCATTTTACAGGTGTAATAAAGTTATTTTAGCATGTTTAGCTATTGCAATATTAAGGGAAAAATTATTTAATAAATAAAACTAGACGTAAATTCTTGGGAAATAGGTCACATCAACTATAAGTCATCGTCTTTACGTACGTTTTGGTCTCACGACCATCATCAGAAGACGTTTCAAAACTAATTCACTTCACTAAAGCACGGGATTCCTAAAAACTAATTGCACTAAGCACAGCGTTTTTATCGCATTAATTTAATTGAAAATGTAACCCATTAATGCGAAATATATGAATATGTATTAGAAAACCACTACAAAGTAATGTTACTATAGTTGAAGACGTCATAACGCGCTAAAACAGTACAATGTTGAACAGATGTGTTTAAAATTTTGCGACTACGATAGAAATAATTTTTACTGTACCGGTAATATTGATTTATTGTATCAGCTTTCTACAAAAACATAATTTTAAACATTCTAGAAGAAATATGTAGAAATTTGCAAGTGTCTAATTAATTTAATTTTTATAAATTGACTGAATGATTGTCCATTAGTTCTATGACTTGGCATCACGTTTTATGTAAATCATCTCCAGAATAGATATTTTATAATTAATTAAAAAAAAAAATTGCTTTTGAAATCAATTTTTTAATATAAAATTCGAAATACATAAGACTATAAGAATTTTTAACGAATAAAAATATGTTTTATCTAAAAAAGCCTTTGAGATAAAATTTGTGATTATTCCGAACATAAATTCCTACCAAAATTGGATACACTAATTTACAAAATTATATACTATTCATTAGGCTGTGCCAAAAAAAAATCGATATTTTTTTATTTCGCTCTTCTTCGAGTATATCATTCCCCGTTCAAATTCTTTTTTTTAGGTTCGTGATGCGTCATATGCTCTTTTAACGTAGTCTAGTATCACGTATCATTAATTGAATTGATGATTTCAGAGAAAATCGCCCATCAGTTATAATAATCTACACTCGAGTGAAAAAACGCACCACGTGAATATGCGCCAAAAATGGCAAAAATTCAGAGTGCCATAACTCGGTTGCGTTTAGTCGAAAATAGAAGAATCTTTGAGTTCTGAAAAGGTTAGAATCTTCCCTTTAATGTGATGCTACTTAATGTGATACCAAATCAAATTCCACCCCTTCAAAAAACACATTTTGGGCTTGATGCACCTCTAAATATTAACCGATTTGTTTCAAATTTGGGGGACTTGAATGAATTTGAACGGGGAATGATATGCTCGAAGAAGAGCGAAATAAAAAAATATCGATTTTTTTTTGGCACACCCTACTATTTATGTATGAGTAAATCTAACCGAAATGTTAAATATTTCATCCCCCTTCCCGTTTACTAATTCTATATCGGCAAATGAATAGAATATATGCTGCCCATAACAATTATAATAAATTATCAAACAATATCAACATAGATTGTAAAAAAAAAAAAATTTGTTATAAATGAAACTATTACAGATTCATTTAAAATGTCGAATTAATTATTTTTTTTAATGTATAATTCGAAATATATAGAATAGGTAAATAATACATCACATATCGTATTAGGCTCAATTACAGGTCGCCCAAATTATTAATAAGATTGATTTTGTTTGATCAATTAATACGTACCAATCAAAAGTAAAACCAATCATAGAAATAGAAGAAGAAAGATCATACGCTACACGAAAACACTAACCACTTTCCAGTTTTTGGTGGAATCAAACCAGTTGTCAATCATCAGATTCACTCTTCACCAAGTAGACAGAAGATAGTAGTCGGATTATCGCACAATATAATGCAATTTAGCACTACAACGAGATGTTCTTGGGAACGGAACGGACCTATCGTTTACACGAAACGGTCTTCGTCTTAGAGAGTACTTGAACAAGTACATACTTTCTGTATGTAACAAAACAACTTGATGTCAAGAAACGAACATAGCGTGAAACGGCACTCTACCAGGCGTCAAGAAACGAGATGCCTCCGGGGTTAGTAGGCTAACGATGTGGGTCAAAAATGAATCAGTGAGAAGCGAGTCTTTGATCATGACCAAGGTCAATGGCTCTTAGCTGAACGTGTAGCTAGTGTGGTTTAGCTCATGAATGTCACCACACTATCTGGAAGTTTCTAGAAGGCTGGGTTGAAGATGTGCAAACTATAAACTACGGCCTGCGTGTTAACAATTACTCGTCAAGTTCAAATAGCTCTATGCACTAGAGCACTAAACTCTCGACCGTGAATACAGGAAAGTCTCATTAGAAATTTATCACTTCTCATGGCAATGCGAGATTCCCACAAAGTTCGGATTCTGGAGAAGATGATTGTCTCGGGAATGTATATAAGAGAAAACTTCTGGGATGGGGATGTTCTACGACGGCATAATCTCCTTGTAGGCCATTACACTTCGTCCAACGTTTTTCTATTTTTTGATCACTTCCAAATAATACGATTTCGACTATCCTTCAAAATATGCGTTTGTTTCATCGATGACCTCATCGTTGGAGCCAAATCTCTTTCTGTAAGTTTGGAAATAACATAAAAATCGCAGGGGGCCAAATCTGGAGAATATGGTGGATGACGAACCAATTCGTAGTGCAATCCATGCAATTTTGCCATTGGGACTGCCTTTTTCAAGGTAATCGATATTGACGATACCGCCATGACTTTGTTAGCCTATAAGCCCCCTTTGGCCTTTTTCGGCTTCGGTTCGCCAGGACAAGTCCACTGCTTCGACTATTCTTTGTTCTCTGGTGTGTTGTGATGGATCCATGTTACGTCCACGGTGACGAAACGGCGCAAAAAGTTATTGCCGCGCTTGAGCATCGCCAAACACTCCTTTGAAGTTGTCACAAGGTTGTCAACAGGGAGCAAATGCGGCACCCTTCTAGACCAGGGCTGAAGCCTTTGAGAATGGTAAAAAATTAAAAATAATAATAGTAGGATGAAACCCATTGGAAAAGGAAGATAATATAACAAAAATGGAAGGAAGAATAAATGCCGGGCGATCTGAGGTCGGGAATTGGAAGGGGGTGAGATTTTGAGGGTAAAAGACGGTTTATCTCGATTTCCGGCAAAACTACAAGTCCTATGAAAAGAAGTTAAATGGCAAAGTTGTAGGTAATAAAAAGATCTACAATTTCTGTATTTACACTTTTTTCACGTAACATTTATGTAAAAAATTCAAATAACCAAGTTTTTGGTTTTTTATTTTTATCTTTTACAAAAAAATAATTTTTTTTCACGAAATTTGGTGAAAGCTTACCTTTTTATGTTCTAAACACACTGTAATTTTTTTGATTTACAATATTTATTTTTTCACCTTACTTTGACTTAATATCGAAAAAGCACCCTAATTTTCATTCGAAAATTCTCACGTCAAAATATCTGCTTTTTTTAAAAAGTCGTTAAGCTTTTTGTACGTTGAAATCTCTACTTTCTGATGGTGTAAAAAAATTATACATTACTATGGTAAATGTTCTCCAAAAATGCAAAGAAACGAAACAAACTCGAATCCGAAAATCATTATGTACAATTTTGAGCTATTTATTGAAATTTATATTTTAATTACTCGAAAAGCTTCAAACTTGGCTGGGTAATGAGCTGACAGCAACAGATTGGGGCTGGAAGTAACATCAACGTGGTATTATGCCCAAATTTACAGAAAAGGAATTAATTCCGAAAATATTGCTCAAAAGTATTTGCTGCATCTGTGAAACTGGATGTAACAGTTTAAAATGCACAAATTTATGCTCAAAATGTCATGGTTCTGAAAAATGCTCCAATGTGGAAGAAAAAAGCTACGAGGAAGTTAATGATCCAGATGAAATTGTGAATGAAGAACCAATGCAGACTGGAAATAATATTGGAGACGAAGACGGTGATGGTCTTGAAGATTTCGAAAATCTACTAGAATCGGGAAGGTTTGTCGTAACGATGAAGAAATTCCATCAAAGAGACAAAAACTAATAGATAAGTGATTATTAATCGAGATTAGGTATTTATAAATAACAATATTAATGTTTTTAAAAATATTATAATGGATAACGTAATCAATATAAAGTATCTAAATTCAATATTACGATTTACATTTATATTTACATATTATGAGATTTTCTATGACATAAATGTAATTAGAATTTGATAAATCAACTTTTTTACTGAAAAAATAGCAGCAGTCACATTTTTTAGATGAAATGCCCTTTAAATCCTACCTATAAAATTGTACATAATGTTTTACGGATTCGAGTTTGTTTCGTTTCTTTGCATTTTTTGAGAACATTTACCATAGTAATGTATATATTTTTTTACACCATCGGAAAGTAGAGCTTTCAACGAACAAAAAGCTTACCGACTTTTTTAAAAAAGCAGATATTTTGACGTGAGAATTTTCGATTGAAAATTAGGGTGCTTTTTCGATATTAAGTCAAAATAAGGTGAAAAAATAAATATTTTGTATCCAAAAAATTACAGTGTGTTTAGGACATAAAAAGGTAAGCTTTCACCAAATTTCGTGGAAACATTTTTTTTTGTAAAAGAAAAATAAAAAACTAAAAATTTGGTTATTTGAATTTTTCACGTAAATTTTGAGGTTATGTGAAAAAATGTTAATACAAGATCTTTTTATTACCTACAACTTTGCCATTCAACTTTTTTCCAAAGGACTTGCAGTTTTGCCGGAAATCGAGATAAACCGTTTTTTACCCTTAAAAACTCACCCCCTTCCACTTCCCGACCTCAGATCGCCCGTAAATTATTTTTCCTCCAATTTTTGTTATATTCTCTTCCTTTTCCAATGGGTTTCATCCTACTATTATTTTTTTTGTTTCAAAAATTATCGACCCTGGTCTATTCTAGCAGATAGCTTTAACATATTCAAAAATGTATGCAAAATGTTCCATATATTATGGAATATGTCCTGTATTTTGTTTTGGTGTATGAAATTTCCAAGCTATATTTTTCATGTTACAGTTTGGCCGAAACAAACCGGAACACTCCGTATAAAAGGCAAATACCACTGACTCACTTATCAGGAAATTTCCGAAATATAAAGCGGACCGACATGAAACTTGGCAGGTATGTTCCTTATACGACTCAATTCCAAACGGGGTAAAAGAGATTCGATATATTTTGATATTTTTGACATCAAATATAATCCGTACAATTTACATGACAGATAAATACAGACTGTTTTAGCTATTTGCGATATGTTTCCAGACCGTGATATAAATAATCATTATTTTTAAAGTTACAACTACAAAAACAGTAAGTAGTAGTTGGAATAAAGTTTTAATGTCCCACAAATCCCCAATTTTCTTTGATGCGACATCTCTTGAAGGAACCCTAAAAATCAATAGTGTATTGTTTTAACTTTCATTTATTCTGGCAGTTTAATTATTTACACCATTATACCACAGAGTGATCACAGAAAATAGACTGCATCTCTGGGGGATTACAAATATATATAGATTGGGAAATTTGTAGAGGACTTTACCGAACAGGAAATTTCCTTGAAAAACTAATTTTGACAAGGCTTTTTATCTTCTATTTGCCTTATGGATTAAAGGTCACATTTTAGTTTGATCAGCATCATGAACTAACAACAAAACTGTAAGAGATCAGTTACAATGTTACTCGAGGTCAGAAAAAAGTATAAACATTAATTTAAAAGTACTACAGAGCAAGAAGACCGTAATAGCAATTTGTAGTGGGAAATGTATCAGTAATTAGCTAAATAATAATTAACGTTATGTTTTCAAATGAATTATTGAAACTTCGATTATAACTGGTTTCCAGCATGAGGGAATCGACAGTTGTATGTTTCGATTTCTTTCGTTCACGTTTTATGTATGCCAGCAGTCTTCAACCGGTGTGTCGCATTCAACCTAGTATATGAGGGCTCTTCAAAAACTAACGGAATGTTTCTATTGCATGGCAACGATGCGTTCTAGACGAGCTTTTGAAGCAACTGTCACACATAGTTGTTCTCATAGATTCTTTTCAAAAAATTGAACTTTACCTAAATTGTTGATCGAATCACACGTTTATGGATGATTTACCATCTTTCCAGAAGTTTAGGTAATCACAAAAATATTTAATTTTAACGGTGAACAAAAACTTCCAGCTCATTTTTTAATTATAGTCCAGGCAACAAGCCGGGAAAAAGGCCATAATAAAAAAAATATATAGTAAGCTAGAATTTCAAATTTTGTTTTTGCATTCTGTTCCTAATACACCATAGATCATTCATGACTGTCTAGACCGCGGGGGTCGACCTTTCTACCCCCCCAAAAACGGGATTTCAATCCCTCAGAGGAGCATTCTTGTAAAAACAATCCAAAAGTTTAGAAAATTAATGAATTAAGAGTCGAAAATGACCCCTAGTATGCTTTTTGGGTCGCTGATCACGATTTCGCAGTTAGTTTTCTCGGAAAACTCCCTCCAGATGGGAAACTTGGAACATTTGGAATTTTTCTGAGACGGTTAAAGTATAATTTTGTTACAAAAATGACCCCCAGTATGTTTTTTTGGGTCGCTGATCTCGATTCCGCTGTTAGTTTTCTCGGAAAACCTTCTCCAGAGTGGAAAATCCTGAAAATTGTAATATCCTTTGCAGTTTCGGGGAATAAAATGAAAAAAAATTTCAGGTATGTATTATTACTTTTTTTTATTAAAGATCTACTTTTCTAAACTTCATTATTCTACATATTTTTATTATTATTATTATCATCATAAATTTTTCCATTCATTTACATAATTTTGAGAATAAAAAATTTTCAGTTCATAGTTATTTTAAATCGTCATCAGATTCATAATCAAATTCATTATCAAATTCATTTTCTAAAATTCTATTATGATCATCATAAAACATACTAGGGGTCATTTTCGGCTCTTAATTCATTAATTTTCTATACTTTTGAATTTTTTTATAAGAAGGAATGAAACCCCGTTTTGGGGGGGGGGGTAGAAAGGTCGACCCCCGCGGTCTTGATAATCATGATGATCTATGGGGTATTAGGAACAAAATGTAAAAAAAATTTTGCAATTCTAGCTTACTATATTTTTTTTATTTTTTTTTCCGGTGCTTTACCTGGACTATTAGTTATGTTCATGATTTAGTAAATATTCAATATACTAATAATATACTTACAGACAATTGTGGCCCGTTATTTGATAAGTGATAACTTTATTTTATATTATCTTTTATTTAGTCAATGACAAGCGTACACAAATTATATTCCATGTTCTTGTTATCTGTGAATAATTCCAAAATCCATGGTAAGAACATTCAGTAATAAAGTTTTGATATATTATTGGTTGCTGTATAACATTAAGTATACTGTGATAAGCTACTTTACAATTGCAAAGCTCATCGGCAATGGAGATTTGATCAAAATAAAAATACAATATTAAATAAATATTTCTATTATAATTCAATTCAAATCAAAAGAAAAATAAAGTAGATATTAACCGAGTTAGAAAACTCATAAGCTGATAAAGTATTTAATGCTTTTTTATTTCTAAATCACATGTTTTGTAAGCTTTACAAAAAGTTAGCAGATCAAAATAAAAATAGAATATCAAATAACTATTTTTACTCTAATTCAATTCAAAAGAAAAATAAAGGATTTGATCAAAATAAAAAATACAATATTAAATGAATATTTCTATTATAATTCACTTCAAAATCAAAAAATAAAGTAGATATTAACCGAGTTAGAAAACTCATAAGCTGATAAAAAAATGTAATGCTTTTTTTATTTCAAAATCACATGTTTTGTAAGCTTTACAAAAAGTTAGCAGAACAAAATAAAAATAGAATATCAAATAACTATTTTTACTTTAATTCAATTCAATTCAAAAGAAAAATAAAGAATTTGATCAAAATAAAAATATAATATTAAATAAATATTTCTATTATAATTCAATTCAAATCAAAAGAAAAATAAAGTAGATATTAACCGAGTGAGAAAACTCATAAGCTGATAAAAAATTTAATGCTTTTTTTATTTCAAAATCACATGTTTTGTAAGCTATACAAAAAGTTAGCAGCTCAAAATAAAAATAGAATATTAAATAACTATTTTTATTTTAATTCAATTCAATTCAGAAGAAAAATAAAGGAATTGATCAAAATAAAAATATAATATTAAATAAATATTTCTATTATATTTCAATTCAAATCAAAAGAAAAATAGAGTAAGCATTAACCGAGTTAGAAAACTCATAAGTTGAAAATTTAATGCTTTTCTATTTCAAAATCCCATGTTTTGTAAGCTTTACAAAAAGTTAGCAGACCAAAATGAAAATAGAATATTAAATAACTATTTTCAATTCAATTGATTTCAATTCAAAAGAAAAATAAAGTAGATATCAACTGAGTTAGAAAACTCAAGCTAATTAAAAATGTAATGCTCTTTTTTATTCAAATTCTGTGAGCTTTAGTAAAAAGTAGCAGAACAATGGTTCAACAAATAATGAATAGTTTTGGAATTATGTAGATAGTTGATTGCTAATTGAATTGACCAATAAAAAATTCTCTCTTTTATTTGAAAAAAAGATGTACAAACTTTCGAAAAGTTAACAGAATAAGGGTTCAAAAATTGATGAACAATTATCAAAAAGTTTTGGAATTATTTAGATAATGATATATTGTTCTACTTACTCAATTGAAAATGTAATGCTCTTTTTCAGCTAAATATTACATGTTCTATAAGCTTTAGAAAAATGGTTCAAAAATCGATGAATAATTATGAAATTATTCAGATTGTCAAATGCTGAAATGCTAATCGAATGCGCTAATAGAAAATGTAATGCTCGGTTTTTTCGTTCAAATCACATGTTCTCCTAGTTTACGAAAAAGTCAACAGAATAATGGTTCGAAAATTGATGAATAATTATGAATTTGTAAAATATCACTACATTTCTTGAACCGCTGCAATTCTGAACTTGAACTTTAAGATTGGCTGTTTTTGAAGATGCTTGATGATAATTATAAAATGCAACCAATTGTTTATTTAATGTGCTAATGTTTAACAAAATGATTATATTTTTATACATCCAGAACGTTTGTGTAGCAGTAGTTACAAAAATGGAGAAATGCTTAAAACTGAAGACAGTTTAGAAACGCTGTTATAATCTCGGAACATACTGAATCATCGCATACATATTTATGATTAATTAATGTTAGCCTAGGTCATTAATTTTTCAGCGCTTTGTCGACAAAACAATGTAGATACCGAGGAAAAGTAATTTAATTTGTCCTTTCGTGATGGAAGCTATAAAAAATTATGTAAAGTAAGACAAAGTTATCACAAATACGTATTCATCATGTTGGGAAATGTGATCCTGTTTTTAATCACAAATGCAGCTAGCTTACCTTTTTGATACACTATTATCAAACTTATCACATAATACTCATTATTATTTTATCAGCAGAGTAAATTATTTAAACTGTGTATGTGTGCATTTATTGCAATTATAGGATAAAATAATACCTATATCATACGAACCGTTATTCAAACTGAAATAACCACTTTCTTGGGTGATACCGAAACGGATATCCATGAATCAAGATAAATATTACAGATTATAGATATTTACAAATACAACTCATAACTCGGGTAATTTTGCTCCAACAAAATATTGAAAGATAATCAAAGATCGCAAATTTTCTCAATTACAACATGCTCTCCCAAATGTTTTCCTACCCAAGCGTTTTTCCATTAGAGCGAAAAATATGGAAAAGGTGAAAATTTCAAAGCATTTGCCGAGAAAATGTTCAATAACTTCATAGAGGAGCGAAATATAATACAAAATTGTGGGAACTTTAGCTCCTAAAATTACCATATTTAAAAGTCCTTTTAATATGTAATTTCGAGGCTATACGCCGAAAACGCCAATGCGACGATTTGACTGCCAGAAAATGGAAATTTTTTTATATTCGGGGTGTCCCAGTTGTAATCTGCCAAACTTGACGTCGATAGTACACAGTAGCGTAGATAATTCCCGCTCCGTCCTCTCGCATATAAACTCTTTGCGCCCCTTCCTTTTTCTCAAAAAAAAAAGGAAAAGGAAAATAACAAATATACTTTGAATTTTAACTAAAAATAATTAACATATTTTGATTATTAAAAACAATTTGTTATTTTTACACGTAATTATTAGTATATCGTATAATATATTATATACCAATGAGTATTTTGTATTTCGATTTTCTCGTGCGCCCCTACGGACGTGCACACCCCCGCACCAGGGGGTTGCGGGGGCGTTATCTACGCCACATCGAAAAATTAATAGATATGCATAATATTTTTCAGAAACGGTCATGTGATTTTGTATTTTGAGAAGACGTCGCTTGTAACCGGAGTATTGCCAGTTAATCTTAAATTAAGCACACCTGTACCTTAAAGAACAAATTCTAGAAATGGCTGGTAACAATTAAATCAAAGAATACGTCCAAAATAATGATATTTTAATATATTATCAATCTAGTTTTCGTCCTAACCATTCTTGTTAAACTGCATTTCAACTTACGCTCAATATGTTGTAGCTGTATTTTTAGATTTTTTTGAGGGATTTCGAAACTATTGATACTGACTTATTACTTGAAAACTATCATATTATAGTATCACTGATACAGCATAGTCAAGGTTGCAGGGTTATCTATTGAGTAGGCAATGCAGAATAAAAGTTAATAACATATCTTCAGTACATTATCAGTGATTTCCGGTGTTCTGCAGGGAAAAGTTGTGGGTCCACTGTTGTTCATATTTTATCTTAATGGTATTCAACACAGTGATGTTACAAAATTTGTCAATGTATTTGCTGGTGATACGCATGTACTCAAGCGAATTTTGAATAAGTTTTATGTCAGATCGGCGAAAGGACAGATTTGTACATAGAATTCTTAATTATGTCAATAAAATGTGACAATCAGGGAATAAATTTTTTTAATTTTTAATTATGTCAATAACATAGACAATTTTGTCCATAGAATTTTCAATTATGGCAATAAAATATAGTCAGTTTGTCGATAGATTTTTTAATATATATTTGGATTCTGCAATTTTCAGTTATGCCAATAAGATATAACCAGAATCCGTAGTATTTTGAATAAGTTTTATGTCAGATCGGCGAAAGGACAGATTTGTACATAGAATTCTTAATTATGTCAATAAAATGTGATAATTAGTGAATAAAATTTTGAAATTTTCAATTATGATGATATGAAATGAAACTTTTGTCCAGAAGCGTCTATGCAAGATTTCCCCTCCTCTACGCAAAAAAAAAACTTTTGTCCAAAGAATTTTGAATTATGAGAATAAAATATGGCAAGATAATCTAAAGATTTTTAGATTTTGTCAACTTAATTTTGTAATTTTGATTATGTTAATAAGATATGGCAGATTTGGAATTTTTAATAATATCAAAAAGATATGACCTATCTGAGTGTAGTATTCTCTATTATTCTTATGTCAATGAAATATGACAGATCAGTGCACAGAAGTTTGAAATTCTCAATTATGTAAATAAGAATTAAATATATTGTCATTACTTGATGAAAATGCATTGAATAAAATAATAATAATTTTAATAGTTATTTAATTTAAATATTGATAAGATATGGAAAATGTATTCATACAATTCTCAATTAAGTCATTAAATTATGGCAGTCCATAGATTTTTGAAATTTCGATTGTCGATATGATAAAAAGCATATTTTGATAGTAGAATTTTGGAATTCAGAATATGTGAATAAGATATGGCAGATTCTGTAATTTTCAATTATATCAGGCAACCCCTATTATCCGATTCCGATTTGATTATTCGCCGAATTTGGTGAATAGATAGTTACTCTTTTCGCTTGGCAAGTAAGAAGAAAGTAATATAAAATCGGGAAAGTGTCATTGATAGAAAATATGATGCTAGAACTAAGTGTGTCAGCCACATGAATATATAGAAAATTACCGGGCAAAAGAAGTTGTTGTTCTGCGTAAAGATAATAATGATATTGATGCCGTTAGAGTGTGATTCATCGAAGTGGAACATCATTACAGGAGTTTTACAATAACGCGACATACTTATTTGTGTCCCGTTGCCATTAAACACTTTCACAGCAACATTGTTTCTAATGATATTAATTTGCGAGAAGACGTTCTTCACTGATATCATGTACCATCATTTCAGCCATCCATACGAGGGCAAAGTGAAAAGTCCCTGAAAAATGAAACAAGAAGTGATTTACTTGGACAAAACTTATTTTATTTCTCAACATAATCTCCTTGTACGCCCAGCGTTTTTTTAATTGTCCGATCCCTTCCAAATAATATACTCTAGGAGCCATAGCGATATTGATGGTCTGCACAATAACCCGATGGCACTATGGTTTATCGTTAGAGGACGGATCTCAATGACCAATTCAACTCACAGACCGAATTTTCCCCGGCTGCTAGATCTCGGGATACAGCATCCGCATTTTTTCTTTTTTTTGACTGGAGGTTAACCCTTTCCAAGTTGCGGTTACTTGAGAAGCATGCCATTCTTATACACTTCCACCATGTGCCATCATTTTTTATCGTGTTCGTTTATCAGGCTGACCAGTTAAAATTGGACTGAAAATGGACTTCAAGTTAACCCTCCCAAACCTGGTGGAAAATGTTCATTGGTGTTGGCAATTATTAAGATACCCCATGCCATCAAAAGTTATCGGTCCATTTTCGAGTAATTGGCCATTATTTGGACCAACAAGGGTTTTTTTTTCTCATTTTGTGGCTAAACCTTGAGGATTACAAAGTAACATGATGGCACCATAATAATAAATAACTTTATTGGAGGTCGAATGAAGATTTAAAATTATTGCCATCACACCTTGCCTATTTCAAACCCCGTAAAAAGAATAAAACAATTAACAACAAATTATCAACAAGTTCCTGAATAAGAAGAAGAATCAACGTGTTATCAGTGAATGTGTTATAGCAGAGTATGTTTTAAAAGTGCATAACCATATAAAATAAGAAGATATAAAAATCTACGGAACATTACCAACATTCGTTCTAATATTTTAGGATATATATAAAAGTAAGTCTATTTACAATTTCATCATTGTATCGTTGTATCTGAATGTGAAGTTGTTATTTGTAAACATAAATTAAATTTAAGTAAATTGAGGTTAAAATTGAAACAGAGAATTTTAAAGTATAAAGAACTATTGTCAGCATAGTAACTTTAGAAACATAAAATTTACTTGTATAATTTGTAAACCTAATATAATACAGGGTCATAAACAAATTTAAATATAAAAGTTTTTAACATTTAAAATAAGGTTTTTTATTAATTCCATATAATAAAAAAATAATATCAATTCATTCAAATCATTCAAATCAGAAAATCAAATTAAAAATTAAAATCAATAAAGAGCTAGCCGGGAATAAAATTGAAATTAATAAAAATATAATTCATTATTAATTAATAAACTCATTAGAGTTTAGTTAACAATTGTCTCCACAACGTGGGGCAATCTAAACTCATTAGGGTTTAGTTAACAATATATCACAATTTTCCCACCACCAAATGAGTTCCGGACTGGTGATATATGTTTTTGGATACCAAAACCTACACTTTGTATCGTTTGTTTGCAGAAATAAGAAAAAAAAATTTTTCCGACCGGTTTGGTCGAGCAAAGAGCCCGGGCTTAAATATTTTCCCAATCCGGCGCTGTACAATAGGCCAATTGACAACCAAGTACTCTTACAACCCCTCCTATCATTTCAATTCAGAATCCAAAATGAATATAATTTGGTAATGGAACGCCTAAGATGTTACATGGATGATGACAATCAATCATATCTTGTCATCATAATATTGTGGTTTCTACCCAACAATCTATGAATAGAATTAACGAATAATAGTTGTTTATCACCATTTATGCATAACACTAGAACTTTATTTATTTGAGACATAATACCTCCATGGATTAACTTTTGCGGTTTAACATTAAAACGTTCAGAGCGGAAATGAATGATTCTAAGATAATGAAAACTGCACACTCACGTGTTTTACTCTTCCACGCCAACGTAATTCACAGATAGTTCTTTCCTAATTAAAGCAGTTCAACATGTCGCAGTTTATTCATGATTCAATACAAAGAGCTATTTTGTAGAAGTACAAAGTAAGAATGTCAACCTACCTGTAATAAATGTGAAGGAATACGTGGTCCGACTTAGTATTACGAATTATCTTTTCATTACCATTTCAAGAAAAATCGAAATTCATTGTTGTAAAAGTGAAATCTCTATTTCTGGAATTCGGATAGAATGAAGTTTTAAATTGTTGATTGAAACTAACGATTTGTACAGGATGAACCAAATTGGATGGGGTGCCTATGAATTTTGATCCTTTAAAACATGTTAATACATCATCTACATATCTATGCCAGAATATTATATGTTTGCTAGTAAGTTGTGATTGAAAATTTTTTTGTCTTCAATAATACCTTTTCCGGACGGTATATATTTGGAAACACGTTATTTAGTCCAGGCAATGAACCGAGATTTCAGCTATAATAAAAAAAAAGACATGTAGGTCCGAATCGAAATTTTTTTGTTGGATTCGATTCGTGGGGTTATCAGGATCATTCATAACACATAAAACCTTGGGGGTTAACCCTCCCCCCCTGGGGGCTCAAAATGCACCAAGGGGGTTTTTTGGGTCGCCGATCACGATTCTGACGTCAGATTCACTTGAAATCAATTCAAGGGATGGAAAATCGATCAAATTGGCCAATTATCCACCCCCAGAATTGATTTCAAGTAAATCTGACGTTAAAATCGTGATCAGCGACCTAAAAAACCGCCTTGGTGGATTTTAAATCCAAACATAATATATTGTTATGATTTCATTTCCTGCACAACATAAAATGATAAAATTGAACTTACCGAACATTAAAATTAGAAAAGATTAATAAAATATATAAAATATGGAATTAAAAACATTATTAAAAGTTAAATAATAGGTAGTATAAGGTATTAAACAATGTATAACAAGATAAACCAGAATGTAATATAGAATAATAAGTGTAAACAAGAAAACAGTGAAAGTGGATAAACGTAGGTACAGTGATACGAAACAGGAAATCATAATTGAAAAGATTCCAAGACTATCATAAGATAGCACAAACTATTAAAATATGTTATAGATTTAAGATAGAATTAGGAAATTTGAGTTCTATAATGTTATAGAAATGTTATTGATATTTTATATTATGTATTAGATTTAAGAATTGGCAAATGTCAAAATTGACATAAATATTGGAATAATCAAGTTAATATGAACCTAATCATAAGTTATCTTATGCCAAAATATGTGGAAAAATGTAGGCAATATTAATTTAAATAGTAGAAAGCACCATCACTTTAAATAATTTGAAAATCTTCAATAATTCAAAATTTATAGAATACTCTATTCTGATTGGTCGAGACAATTTAGAAACTTCAAAAAAGGTCATCAATTAAAAGTTATGTCAGTTAAAACAATGACCAAAGCATCCTTGATACGCAAAGAAAAGACCTCATTGTCAGAAATGACATATATTGGCTTGCCTTTGTGGGTCCTATAAAAAGGAAACAGGAAGGTAAACCAGACAGTCTTGCATTAACATCTAAGATCCAAAGCATCTTCTGCAGCTCAAGTATATTTCCATAACCTTAGTTTTTGGATAACATCGGAGAACTCAAGTAGTCTCTGTAGCTTCGATAAGTTAAAGTAACCGAAGCAAGTAAAATATTTCTACGAATCAAGTAGTGTTCCTGAATCTTCATAACAAAGTTTAAGGTTATAATAACCACAGTTAATAAATAGTATCGTAGAATATCCAGTCTTCGATAACGTTCCAGAATATAATTGAAGAAGTTTTATATCTTGAAAGAATAAAACAAGTTAACAACTTATTATCAACAGTTCCTGAATTTATAAAGAAGTAACAACGTAGTTTACCTTGTGAATGTTTCAAAGCAGAGCATTGTTTTAAAGTGAATAATCGAATGATCAAAAAGATACAAAATCAACTGAATATTGCCAACATTTTCTATCATATTATTGAATATAACTAAAAGTAAGTTTGTTTATAATATCATCATTTGTATATCTGAAAGTAAGATTGTTGTTTATAAATAAGAATAATATTAACTAGTTTTGAGGTTAAGCATAGAAATTTTAGAACAAAATAAATCGTAAGATCTGTAAACCTGAGATATAACGTAGAGTCATTAATATAAAATATAGAAACTTTTAACATTCAAACAAAATATTGTGTTTAATTCCATATTATATAAAAAGAACATTTTCAATCAAAACTAATATAAAACATTATAAAACATAAATTCATACAATCAAATAAAAAAATAAAAAGCTAGCCGGAATATTAAAAGAAAATTTCATATAAATATAATTCATTGAAGTTTATAAATAAAATAAAAAAGTAAAGCCTCTTTTTATAACAATATATTGCCAAAATAATCTATAAGGGTGCAAAAATTACCAATTTGATCGATTTTCCACCCCTATCGTATTATTTGGAAGAGATTGAAAAATAAGAAAAAAGTTTGTATCGGGCTACAAAGAAATTATGTTGAGAAATAAAATAACTTTTGACCAAATAAATCATTTCTTGTCTCATTTTCCAGGGACTTTCCTATATATAAAAATATAGGATTTCTCTCATATTGCTGTGCGAAAAACGCTTGTGGTTCGGAATTTCGCTACATGAAACTTCACTTTTGAACCTTCATAACGGTAAAACAATTGAAAATCACAATCAAACTGGCGCTACTTCAATTTTGCTATCTCCATTTTCAAATCAGTTACTGATTAATTACTTTGCCTATCAGAATATTATGCAATAATGATGACAAATTGGGAAAATGTGCATGGATACATCAGTATGCATAATTCGTTAGCGATACTTGTTGAGGAATTTACTTATAACAGATAAAACATCATCCCAAAATAAATACAAAGAAGACTGGTCGAGAAATGAAAACATATTGTTTCCTGCTCACAAACATGATATCTACAATAATATTGGATGATTTGAGAAGGGTGGTTTGTAGCTGGCTCCCGGCACGCACAGATCGGTCGATTATAGCCCCATCTGTTGTGCAGAACTACAAATTCTTCTACAAGCACAAGCGTCGATAAAGCTTTCTCTACGAGAGCTTTCTTCATAGTTTACCACTTATCGTAGGTTACTAATAAACTATAAAAGAGTTCACACTGTGTATACGCTATAGCACTATAAATAAGAAATAATCACCCTTATCCACTAAAAATACTCTGAAAGTACTGAGGAAATTTCGGCCACCATGTAGCTGTCATCAGAGCAAACTAAATTATAAATCAAAATGTGCCTGTTTAAATACTATTTTGGGATAATGATGTTAATAATGGATTACCGTCAGCTGTCAATAAATTGTTTATACATTTCCATTCCTTCTAAATTAACTAGATATTGTCTGTACTGTGTTTTAAGTGATGAACTTTCTTGAGAAATAGTGTGACCTATATTCAAAATATGTTTGGCTACCGCTAATTTTTCACCATTATCTTTCTTTATATATACAGGGTGTCCTCGAACTGCGTGGCCAAAATAAAACCGAAGATTCTTTGATTCGAAAAAAAGTTGATGAGCCTTTTTACTTTTGCCTCAAGTGTCTTGTTTACCCGGTAGAGGGCTTCAAAATTGCAAAAATAATTTTGTTTTTTCGGTATAACTTGAGAACGTGATGAAGAACTTTTACAATATTTAGCAGGTGAGTTACTGTCAATAATAGCCATTTTTGAGAGTGGAGCACAGAGCCTTAGAAACCATAGAAATGGCTCAAACTTGAGGATGTAACGGGAAAAGTGTCCAGAACTTTTTTGTGGTCAATGTAATTCACTCGATATTTTTTATGTAGATAGCTTATCTAATTTGAAAACTTTTCTTACTCTTAGAAAATTTTGATAAAATCAACGGATTAGCTTGAAAAAATTAATTTTCGAGTATCTGCAATTTTGGCTTACTAATTTTACTTGATTAAAATACCTTAGTTGCCTTTGCTTTTCTAATATCATTTTGGCATTTGAAGAATTTATTCTCAAAACTGTCAGTTTTTACTTTGCTTTCCGTAAAAATTTTATAAAATTATGGCTCAAAATTTCACTAACACTGAAATGGTTGATATGTTATTGATTTATGGACTTTGTCGTTGCAATGGCCGGAGAAGGGAAAGATATCCGCATCGCAGAATTCTAAATCGGCAAACCTTCGCGAAACTGGCAAATTTGAAGCAAATCGCAGAGAAACTGGACGCAGACGGACAAGAAGGACGTTAGAGCTCGAAGAAGCGATACTGGAAGCGGTTGAAACTGAACCTGGGATAAGCACACTACGTTTGGGACTTCGTATTGGAGCCTCAAAATCATTAGTTCATAATGTACTGAGAGAAGAACTGTTGTATCCCTATCATATTAAAACAGTTCAAGACTTATTGCCCATGGATCCAGGTCATCGGCTAGATTTCTGTCGGCTTATTGTCCAAAGACAAAACGCAAACCCCAATTTTTGTAGAAGAATTCTGTTCACGGACGAAGATACTTTCACGAGATGTGGTCTTTTTAACCTCCATAATGAACATTTCTATGCTGATGAAAATCCTCATGAAACGGAAGTTACATATTTTCAGAATCAAACTAAAATCAATGTTTGGGTTGGAATTGTGGATAACTTTATTATTGGCCCTACCGTTATACCCGATCGATTGAACGGGGAGAACTACTTGAACTTTTTGGAACAAAGGCTACTTGAACTGTTGGAAGACTTGCCCTTACACATTCGTCGTGGCCTGGTATATCCATGATGGTGCACCTCCTCCTTTCACATTAGCTGTGAGGCGACATTTGAATGCGGAATATCCAGATCGCTGGATAGGTAGAGGACACGATGCACCAGTGAACTGGCCGGACCGCTCCCCTGATTTGAGCCCTGCGACTTCTTCTTATGGGGCGCTTTGAAGTCGAAAGTTTATGCAGCTACAGTAAACACACGAGAGGAATTGTTGCAACGAATTAATCATGAAGCGGATTTATTGAAGAATGATCCTGAAGTACTAGCCAGAGTTCAATCCAATTTCTTGAAACGAATTAATTTGTATATTCAGGAAAATGGGCAACATTTCGAACAATTGATGCCTTAGCGATTTCCCAAAAAGTTTTGTTGTTTCTTTTAATTTAGCATTTGTTTTTCCTGAATAATCACATCGTTTCCCCATTTCTATTGTTTTTATTATTCGTGTTTTACCGAGATATTAACCATTTCAGTGTTAGTGAAATTTTGAGCCATAATTTTATAAAATTTTTACGGAAAGCAAAGTAAAAACTGACAGTTTTGAGAATAATTTCTCCAAATGCCAAAATGACATTAGAAAAACAAAGGCAACTAAGGTATTTTAATCAAGTAAAATTAGTAAGCCAAAATTGCAGAGACTCGAAAATTATTTTTTTCAAGCTAATCCGTTGATTTTATCAAAATTTTCTAAGAGTAAGAAAAGTTTTCAAATTAGATAAGCTATCTACGTAAAAAATATAGAGTGAATTACATTGACCACAAAAAAGTTCTGGACACTTTTCCCGTTACATCCTCAAGTTTGAGCCATTTCTATGGTCTCTAAGGCTCTATGCTCCGCTCTCAAAAACGGCTATTATTGACAGTAACTCACCTGCCAAATATTGTAAAAGTCCTCCATCACGTTCTCATGTTATACCGAAAAAACAAAATTATTTTTGCAATTTTGAAGCCCTCTACCGGCTAAACAAGACACTTGAGGCAAAAGTAAAAAGGCTCATCAAACTTTTTTCGAATCAAAGAATCTTCGGTTTTATTTTGGCCACGCAGTTCGAGGACACCCTGTATATTCCTTATAACAATTAAAATGTTCCTTTCAGTTTGACCCACATAGCATTTTGAACACGTCTCACAATTGATTTTGTAAATCCCGGATTTGTCGAAATCAGAAACTTTGGTGTTGATTAAACGGTGTTTTAGCTTGTTCTTACATCTAGAAACTGATTGTATTGGAAATTTAGAAAACCAACTAGGGAATTTATTAATTACTGAAGAACGATAAGTGAAACTTTTGACTTTTATTGAAGTATTTGAACTCTAATTTGGTTTATTGGCCAAGTTTCAATTTCCTTTTTTGTTTAGAAATTGAATTATTGATCAAAGATTTATGATAACCATTGTCCAACGCAATTTGCTGAAGTTGCTCAACTTGTTTGTTATAATTTTGCTGGCTCAAATGGCCGTTCAATAATCTATATGAACTAGACTATTAAACGGAGCTATTTTATATCTAAATGGTGAGGCTGAACCTCAACGCCGGATTTAGGGGAGAGCAACCGGGGCTACAGACTTTGGAAAAAAAAATCTTTTAAATTCAGACTAGTAAACAACTTTTCCTTTAATATTTGTCTTTCGCTGTTTTACCTTTACCTTTACCTTTGTACAAACATGATTATATTGTTCTTAAATATTAACAGAAATCATTGATCTATATTTGTTCACTCCAATCAGGCAATCAATTTGTGTCTTTGATCGATTCATACAGAAAGGACATCGGAAAAGACCAATCTCCAGAACTATTTTACTACCAAATTCAAATTTCAGAGCTACATTCCCAAACCTTGAAATTGCATTGAGAATGTATTTGATTTTGATGGTATCAACTTGCACTGGAGAGCGCTCATTTTCGAACGACGATGGGACAAAACCACCGTATAGGAAAATTATGAAAATGAAGCGATTATCGGACCGATTCGTGTAGACTCCACAAGATGTAATAAAATGTTTTCGGCTATGGGCCGCTAGCTTTTACCCGCTTCGTGTATAAGAAAATTCCCTTTGATACGTCGCACGTTAGACGAGCGCAATTGAGACCTGATAGTACCTGCTTCTATTTTAATTGCATTTTCCTATTTAAACGAAATTTTTGCGAATTGCGTATCGCGACTAAATCTAACTACATGGAGCAAAAACGGTACGCAAAAAGTCCTCGAAAAGAAGTTCTATGTTCCTAACTTTTGCACTCTTCCAACTCGCGAGCTACGGGCTTCTCACGTGAACGTCATTCCATTTATCGAACTATTTTAAAACCGTTTTCGACCCGGTTTGTGGCTATCCCGATCTTTTAAAAGGTTCAAAGTTAACATTTCGACAATTTTTATTACTATATTAATTTATTATTGTTTTACAACTGAAATAAATAGGTATGAAATTTGTAGGTTATTCATGATGTCAGTGTGACAGTGACATAATTATTTCAAAAGTAAAGTAAGACATCCCGGTACATAGCGTAGGTTCGGGACCCGATCGTAGCGACGCCGTGCGGATTTCTAACGCACCGGGAAGGATGGACCAGAAAAGAGGTGTCATCGTTCGCTACACTCGCTTCGTCTTAAGCGAAATACTCCGTTCGTATAGGCATGCCTTAATTAGTGAAAACCGTCCTTTGTCGGGTGTCTTCAACGGAACGCGCAAGCCCTTTGTCGGGTGCCGCAGCAGCAGAAGCGATCGGCGGCGAACTTGTTATATTTCTCTTTACAATCGTCCCGATAGTTTCTGGCTTCATTGGATGGTATAGGTATAGGGGCTCTAGATGAGAAAGAGGTATGAAGTGTACCATCATCTGCAAAACTGTGGAAGGAACAGGTGGTCACTTCCAGCAGAAACAAAGTTGGTGCCAAGATAGATCCCTGTGGGACACCAGCGATGACAGCCATTGTATCGAAGGATACTCCGTCAACCACCACATAGAGTGATCTATCTGAGAAAACTCGATAGTAAGCGACAAAGTTGAGGCGACAAACCAAATGACGAAAGTTTCGGTCAAATCCTTTGAAGATATCCAATCCTACAGCTAGAGATTACCCATGTTCTTTAATATATTTCTGCCATACATGTGTTACTTAGACAAGCAGGTCTACTGTTCATGTCTGCTGAAGAAATATATATTGCCTGCCATTCACGAGCTTTCTTGGTATTGGATGAGGTCGATGTTGATTGCTTCTGTCATCACTTTAGTGATCACAGATATTAGTACTATCCGACATGTCTAAGGAAGTGTCTTGCTATATTGAATTAGACATATTTTCATACAACATGAATTTCAGCTTGGAAAATGCTCGGGGCATTACCTAAGCTTTCAGAGTATTCGGTTCCAGACCCGTATACTCCTATTCCAGCTCGTTCTAATAAGGAAGTAACAATAGTTAGCAGTGAGTAATACAATCGTATATATTATAATAATATATTTGAGGTCCTTCGACCCTTGTAACACACATTATATGGTCAATTCGAATAAGCTTTCAATGTAATGACATACAGAACTATTAGAGTTAATCATTTATCAAATTACCCAACAACTGATAAAAAACAAAAGATAGATGATACTTTGAATATATATCATTACATACACTAGTCTCAAAGTCATATGAAAACGATATTGTATGTCTTGATATTTATATTCACTTCATGTGTCATGTTTATGTATATCAAAAATATCGGTAGCGTGCATAGTTGCTACCAAAATTTGAGTTTTACCAAACAAGAAAGTTAAAACAACATGTGTAAATGTTAAGTTTAAGTTCAAATCCATGTTGTTTCATATCATAACGCTTGATTTTATGTGTAACAAGTGTTTAATATATCCAAAAAGTTTTAATAGAACTGTTAGAAAAAATAATTCCGGCACATCTGGATTAATTATCTTTCAGTTGTTTCATTTAGATGATAAGTGACACACTTTTATAAAATATCAATTCAATTTAATCTCAGAAAATCCTATCACAAACATAGTTACAATATTTGCTTTAATGATAAGACCTGTCTACATAAATTGAAATTCAATAGGAGTAGGAGTACCTAAATATTATTAGCCTCACTATTGAGTTAGCAAAAACTGTATCTCATGATTAATGGGCAAGTATGGTATGATGGGTAAAGATGATGTTTTTCTATTTCCCGGATAAAAAAAGGCGCGCTTTATTTAATCACTCATAAAACATACGAAGATTACTTGTTTTAAACATCCGTCACAAATTCACTTGGTTCAATATTTAATCCAAATAAAAATGAACTTGAAGTTTACCAAAATAGCAAATGATATAATTTCATTCTAAAACTCAATTTCATGTTTCCCTAATACATATTAACAGAACAATACTATGAAAATCGCTGAAATAAACTTTGACGGAATAAAATCAACGAAGCAGTTGAAACGTCAAACTGAAAAAATGAAAATCGAACGTCATGAGCAACCCCTGCCAAATAAAAATTGCGACTTTCTAGGTTAGAAATTGCTTCCCTCTAAAAGCTTGGACTTATATCAGGATAATGCAAATATTACCACCATCGAGTATTAGATAATGGGTTGAAATTGACGTAATGGCACAGTTTCCGTACTGATTCATCTCGGATATCGACAGAAGGGAACTTACCTAATATCAGAGCCGGCCGATGATGTGAAAAGACGTCGGGATGCGGATGAGCGAAGGTGTATTTTAAGAAATACTCTCACTCACACAACATACACGGAAGCACTGACTCACTGAGAAACTGATGAGGTGCTTTATATAATTGCCGGGTTAAATATTGAAAAAACAAACTGTATTAATGAAAAAGTGGTGTGGTTGCCTTAAAAAATCAATATATTATCTGACACACTAGCTTTGAAATTTTGGGCGAGTCGGCCGCTGTCGCTTGTCGCGCTCGCCCGTTCGTATTAAATTTGCCGAGCCTGAGCTTTCGATGCTTACGCTAGCGCATGTGGCGCTATCTATTGGTGAACCGTCGATGTTTGACATGATGCGTCTAGATTTCCATAATTCCTTGCTATATTATTTCTACGTTACCGCGTGTAGTGCAAAATTTTCTTTGAACTGATTAGTCAAAATTACTATTACATTAACATTGTAACACAATCGAAAATGTTCGGATAGACGAACATTAAACTGCGAATTTTCTAAATACAGTACAGGCTCATTAATCCGCTTAATCCGAAAAGCTCAGTAATGCGCTGTTTATGGTGCCCAATAAAGGGAGCTCATAACTTTAAAAACATTCTAAATTGATTCATTTTTCAATAAAACTTAAAAATGTAAGTTTTTCAAAAGAAATCATGCTTAGGGTTTTGTTTTATGTACCTTTCTGTTATAAGTATGTATATGTATTGTATAATTATATAGTAAATACATCAACTTCTATCAAAACTGCCTATTTTATTAGAAACATCGATTAATACGCCACAAAAGAAAAATTTATGGAGCCGGATTAGTGAGCGTGTACTGCATTAATTTCACTTTTTTGAGTACTCAAATATTTCAATAATTGATTTAGGTGAACAAAATAATTCCTATAAATTATAAGAAAAATTTACTCCGTCAATCTCGTTTGTAACACACGAATAGAATCGGCTATTAAATGATAAAATTCATCATAAACTTAAGTAAAATTAATAAACAATAAAAGAGTCACACTGTCGATACCCTATAACACTAAAAACGAGAAATAATCACCCTTATTCAGTAAAAATACTGCTAAAGTACTGACGACCTTTCGGCTACTAAGTAGTCATCATCAGAGTAAATAAATCAAAATGACACATTTTGATTCAAATATTCATTTAAATAGTTTCACGCTTCTTGCATATGTCTTTATATATGTCAAAGAAACTCTACTGTGCCACAAAAAATAGTCGCCCGGCTTTCAACAAGTTAGTTCATTAATTTTTATATTTTCGGGTTTTTCCTTGCCCTTGAACACTAGATTGCATATAATTGATATTTCAATAAAGATTTGCCGCCTCAACTTTGTCGCTTACTATCGATTTTTCTCTCAGATAGATCACTCCATGTGGTGGTTGGCGGAGTATCCTCCAATACAATGGCTATCAACGCTGAGGTTCCACAGGGATCTGTCTTGGCACCAACTTTGTTTATGCTCCATATCAACGATCATGTGAGGTCCATTGCGAGAACCGCTTCACAAATACTTTGTCTTCTATTCCGAGGCAAGAGCTACTTTACATCCTAGCAGTGCCTCATAATCTACAAAGCACAGATTCGACCTGCCCTGGAGTGCTGTTCACATGTTTAGAGTTCAACTCCCAAACATACGCTGAAGCTCTTGGATTATATCCAGCAGAGAGCTTTTCGTTTGATTGATGATTTCACACTTACGAGTTCATTGACCTCTCTAGAATAGTCTAGAACATCGTAGAAAGGTGGGAGATCTCTTCCTTTTCTATAGATATTTCCATGGTCAGTGTTCATTAGAAATTTTGTCTGTTGCTCTGCCATGAGAGATTCCAGATAGACGGTCTAGACGAGCTCAAACTAATCACCACTTGACTGTCAGTCGAGACCTACCGAACATTTCCTACCAGACTTTTTTGTATCGAACAGCGAAGTTGTGGAACTCTTTACTTAGTGAGGTCTTTCCCTATACCTACAACCTTCAAACCTTCAAGAAAAATACGCATACCTATCTCCTCTCCCTACATCCCACTGCTTTATCTTTAGATCCTTGTTACATGCTATTCTCTTCTGCGTCGATTCTTTATCGTACTTATTACCTGACAATACCCCGTTCGATGTGACTCTAGCTGTATACCTTTCTTTTTTTTCGTTTTCGTATAGCTCTGCGGGTTTGATGAATAATAATTTACATAGGAGGAAAGTAAGACCTGAAAATATATTGCAAATGATTTCGAAACAGCTAAAAATGTGGAAAAACATCAAATTATACAATATGTCATTGAAAGTTTATTGGAATTGACAACATGTATGTTTGACAAGTCTATGTTTAATACTTACCTATGTATTACATTTATTTTATTTAAATAATTCAATATAAGGTAAGTTAGTCCAGGCTGTGAACCGGGATTTTAGCTATAATAAAAAAAAACGTGTAAGTTCGAATCAAAAATTTTTTTTGCATTAGCTTCAGGAGGTTCTCAGAATCATTCATACACCTTAAAACCTCTTGGGAACCCCAACCCCACCCTTTGGGGGCGAAAATGGCCTGAAATCTCCAAGTCTTGAATTGTATTTTCTACAAAAAAAGGTATTTTAGCATTTCGAGTACACCTAGGATGTTTTTTGGGTCGCTGAACACGAATGCGTAGCCAGATTTACTTGCAATCCATCGTAGGGGGGTGATAAAATCGACAAAATTGGTCAATTTTGCACCCCTAATATGTTATTTTGCAATTTACGTGTTTTAGGCATTTCGAATGCACGAAAGATGTTTTTGGGTCGCTGAATACGATTCCGAAGCCAGATTTACTCGAATATCATCGTAGTGGTGGGTAATTTACAAAAATGGCTAATTTGACACGCTTCTAAATTTTTATTATTTTTGCATTTTAAAATTACTTCGTAGTAAATCTGGCTTCGGAATCGTATTCAGGGACCCAAAAAACCCCCTTGGTGCATTCGAAATGCCAAAAACACGTTAATTGCAAAATAACATATCAGGGGTGCGAAATTTGCCAATTTTGTCGATTTGACCACCCCTACGATGGATTGCAAGTAAATCTGGCTATGAATTCGTGTTCAGCGACCCAAAAAACCTCCTAGGTGCACTCGAAATGCCAAAATACCTTTTTTTGTAGAAAATACAATTCAAGACTTGGAGATTTCGGGCCATTTTCGCCCCTAATGGGTGGGGTTGGGGTTCCCAAGAGGTTTTAAAGTGTATGAATGATCCTGAGAACCTCCTGAAGCTAATGCAACAAGCATTTTTTGATTCGAACTTACATGTTTTTATTTTTTTATTTTCCGGTTCATAGCCTGGACTAAGTGTGAAGTTATTCTAATCTTAAAATAATAATTTAAGATACATCCGCGGGTTAAATGTATGCATAAGATATATTCATAGCCAGAAAAACACTCTTGCAATAACAAGTGAGTGTGCCGAACGGATCGGCTTATGCTTCCACATATCATAAGTGCCGTATGAGCCGAAAGGAGAAAAGAACATACATTTGCCATATTACCCGATTCAAGAAACGACTTCCTTCGCTAACGATCACTCCGTGTCTTTAAAATAGTTTCATTTGAGAAACTCGAAATGGATATCGAAAGTACCAATTGCAATGGAGCAACCGCGCCCCAAAACAATACAGTTCCTATTTTCAAGCAAGCGATTTGCGAAACTTCAAATCCGCACGACCAATAGGAACATCTCAATCGTATCCACGGTATACATACGCAAACACAGACTAAATAGTGTAGATGCATTCAGAAAGACTCAAAACTGATGTTTCTACGAAAATTCGGATTTTGTTGTTCCGATTGCAATACTTTGCTTGTAGGAAGTAAAAAATCTAAGCACTCCAGATGAAAACCGAAGTAACCAACTGAGCCAAATATACACGTACACATAAGACGTTATCGCTTTTTTGAAGGTTTCTTGTCGTAATCGGAGAAGACCGCAACTGATCTGTCAAAGAACTTAGTACAATAGTTGGTCAATAATAAGCACGAGCAACTGTCTGTTTACTCCAAAAAAAATTCCTGGTCGTATTATCGCTCAACAGGGGAACATCAATTGGCCGCCGAGGTCTTCTGACCTAACCTTTTTAGACTTAGTTATTTGAAGGAACATTCCTGCTACCGTTACAGAGCTAAAACAGAAGCAATCGCTGGAATATACCCGCAGTTATAAGAAAGCAATATGAACAACTTGCCCAATAGTGAGCGAACTCACGGATGGCATTTGGCTGACATTATATTCATTATCATCTACTGAAATTTTGCCATAATTATGAAATTCTTAAGTAGTTCAGTGGAAAGACACGTTTCCTTATAGATAATGTATGTTTCTGTAGTAAATTTATCCATATTGTGAAGTCTAGAGATCTGTTGAAGAGGAGAAGAATATGGATTATGATGGGATCTATATTTTTGAAATTTAACGACAGCAGTTCAGGCACTCCCTGCTAGATGGCGACATGTATTGAGTCTTACAGCAATCAAATTTCGTCAATTTTGGTGTAGTGTCCCTGACCACTGTCCAGTATCGTGGAACCGTGATCATTACATGGGGATTATTATTATGCTGTGCCGTTGGTATAATTGTGCAACTGCAGTTCTCAGAGTGTGTAGGAATTACCTGAATGCCATGAATCGAGAAGGCGTTTTAAGATTGGTTATCAAGAACAAACAATTTAATATTCAAGCGGACTTGTGTCTGGTAAGACCAACCGCGAGGCATTCTTAATACGAACACTAGCCTTATAGGGAACATCCTAATTTTAGAATGGAAACGGCGCCGAAGGAGCGGACCATTTAAACGGAACATGCCTTGCAACATTATTTTGTATGGCGATAGCGTATCGGAAATGGCTGGAAGGAAATGGATAAAATTCCGCTGTCATCCGGATGTTCTAAAGAGGAAGGTTCAATCCTTGAACCCAGCACGGGCGCCGTAGATGGTCTATATATTATATTGGTGCTGATTATTATTCATAACTGAAGAATCGATGCAGAGTCACTGGTTACTACTCAGCTCGTGAAGGTGTAAAGAGGGTGCATTTGGTCGCATGGTAGCTCCTGAACATGTCTAGAATGTAAGCTTGAACTGAAACTGTTTCAGTTCAAGCCTCAAGCCTGCCCTGAAGATGCCACCTGTAATGGTTGGCGAAACGTCGGCATCAAGTCGAGTTATTATGACGCGGAATCCATCCGGAAGCCAAGATTTTTCACAGATCCAGTTGTTTTGGACAATTTAATAATATTTCGAACTGTATACCTCGATTTGCTAACACTGTCAGCGATTTAGGAAGCATTTTTGCCTTTTAAATGCAAGTGAATGATCACTTTTCTTATTTCGTCAGAAACCGCTTTACCACGAGCCATTTTAATTGTTAACAATAATACCAATGCATTGAAAGTTGATTTAAACGTCAAAATTGGCTTCTTAGCAACGTAAAATGTTATCATTTGTTTTACAAAGCCTAGCTTTGTCTTATCGAATCGAATAAATAGACTGAAGTTGCCTCCATCATGTATTTTGCTATATATACAAATCATTTTGCAAAGAAGACAATTTCGGAATAAAAACGCTTTGAAAATAGCCGCGTCAGTTTTGTTATCTTTCCATAAACATTTAAAGAAACCAAAAATAGCATGTTTTGAGGCGTTGGGCCAACTTCTCTGAGACAGGGCTCGTACATCTATTTTTATTTTTTAATAGAATTTTTTGGAATACCATTAGATTCATAGCAGTATGTTCTGGAACATATTCGTCTATGCAGCTGATATTTCCAAATTACTGATTTTATAAAATGTGACAAAACAAAAAAGTTCTCATCGGTGTAATGCTGTTCCTTCTCATGAGCCATTTACCTTGAATTTTATATACTATATTCACAAAAAAATATATTTTCTATTAACGGAATCTTCATTCAATTAGCACAGAAACTTTCCGAAAGTGTCTCTTCAAGTCCCTGAATCCGAGAAAGAGATGAATACATTCTGCTAGTAACGTTGATGGTAATCAAGGTCAGTCGAAGGTGTAAAAAAATAATTGCCCCACAACTTGAGTGGTTTACGGATTAGAAGGCCAGTGCCACATGCGTACCTATTTTAGATAAAAACATGTTTCATACAAAATGTTGCATATTTTACTATACGGGGTTACAATTAATATCAATAATTTACAAGAGCAGATTTATCAGTTTATCATAGTTCTGTTAAATAGTGGATTTTGGATATTATACTATAACATTGCTGTGTTATAATTCCGATTTCATGTTTCTGTTCGTTTCGGCGACGTTGGCATTTAAACGAAATTGGTGCGATAAGGACGCTTTGTGTTAATACAATTAGTTCAAAGTTATCAGGTTATTGAAGTAATAAGTCTTCTGATGATGGTCGTGCGACCGAAACGTACGTAAAGACTAAAATATAAAACATAAGTGTTAATGTGACCTATTTTCCGAGAATTTATATATAATTCATACCTGGGTCAAGAATCTTTATTATATAGCAGATTTATCTAATTAAATTTCTTTATATTTACAAAAAAATCTATAACATATTTTGAGTAGTTCTGCAGTAACATATTGTAATAAATTGGAATTAGGGAAATCGTAGCTTCTCATTATTAAGGTGGCCTGTGGTATGTGCGATAATCTTATCGAGTTAAGGCGGTAATGTTAGTCTGGATTGAAACAATGAAAGTCTTTTGCCGCCGAAGATATGAGCCGATACTCTGTACTCACACGAAGGTGTTATCAATAAAAACTATGACATCAGCGAAAACAGGGAGCTGGGAATAAAGGTATAATCGGGTTGAGAAGTAAGGGGGTATAGAGGCTGTGCTGTTTTGATAAAACTCTTTCTTCAAGAGGGAATAAGGCAGTCCGGGCCGGTCCATACTCAAGACGCGTATCATTAAAGCCGAAGTAAATTCATTCATTTCTCAAAAGGAAATTTGGTGATTAAGGTGTAATGTGTTAATTAAATTAAATTGTTAAGTAGTTCAGTTCAGAGGACAGCCGGGGACTCCGATGTGTTATCATCGTTAAAATAATTAAATTCGTTCTATATCATTGGCACCGACTTGACCGGTGAGTTAAAAGTAGTGAGTGTTAGGGGAAGGTTAAACAACAAGGGGGGTAAGTCTTAGATCTAGATAATTACAAAATACAACTGTTTGGGTTGGACTGATACTGCATAATTTCCGCTGAGTAGAGTATTAATGTGGTAAAGGGTTGTAAGGGACTTTTGTTTGAGATTCAATCCAGAAACCACTATTCCTTTGTTTACGTTTTCACAACGGAAGAGGTTAGTAACCATTTAGTTTAGTTGTAATATTCTCTAAATATCCATATAATTATATTTCGTCATACTAAAATTATTGACAATAAATCCAGGTCATAAGTCGATTGGTTTGATTTAATAAATGAAACAACCCAAAGTTTACCTATAAAGTGATAAGCATTGATAGTATCGGAGGGTTCCTGCTTAACCTCTTAAAAAAAGTAGGTGGTGGCAGCATATCATAATAATGAATAAAGTAGTTGAAAGTTAAGATTAATTGCCTGAATGCAAATTCCGATTATTTGCTGGAAGCCGTGAGGACACGCACTACCAAAGGAGCGCTGTGAGGTTGACAGTGGAGAGGGTCAGTAGTAGAAAGTTAATAAATTACAACAATTAAAACAAAGTAATGGGTGTATATTACAATTGGTGACAGAGCGGTGGGATCGACAGCAAACAGGCAATTAATACCAGAACTTGATGCATTATTAAGTAAGCTTTGGGAATTGAGTATAGTCTAACCGGAAAAAAAAAAATTGTAAATGGCAGTACCAGGTCACCCAGAAGGGGGGAACCAGATGTTTAGGCAAGTTCCGGTCATGAGCTTGGGGATGATCGCTTCGACAGTAGAAGCATATACAGGTAAAGAGGAAATACGTGTTTATTTCAGAAAGTTGGAGCAGAGAGCGCAATTGGACGAATGGACGGAAGAAAATACGCTGCGGATATTTAAATATAGGTTACAGGGTAAGGCGTTGGATTTTTTTGATTCCGATTCGACACTGAATATATTGACGTATGCGCAATTAAAGGAGAAATTCATAAAATGTTTCTCCAGGAAAGTGATTCCGGGTGAAAACCTCATGAAATTAAATAAATTGTTTCAAAGGCACGATGAAACTGTGGGTGATTTTGTTACAAGGGTAAGAATGATAGGGAACTTAATTTTAGAGGAAGATATGCTTGAAAGTGATGTATTAGAAATTCCAGGTTTGAAAAAAAAATGTAATCAGTTGATTATGAATCAGCTAAAGGTAGGGCTTAAAAGAGAAATTTTAAAAGATATTGGAATTTTACTTATGAAAGAGGAAAACTTAACTGTCGAAATAATAGAGGAATATGCCTCTTTGGCAGAAACGAATTTGAAAGTTGTTAATAGTCGGGGCACAAGTGGAACTATTTTAGGAACAGATTTACAGGGAAGTCGTTGTTTTAATTGCGGAAATATGGGACACTTTGCCCGAGAGTGTAATAATAGACAATCGTATGTGAAAGGTAATGGGTTTAATTCAAATTTCGAAAGACGGCAATCAGGCTATAATGTACGGGGATCCCAGGATACGAAAAGAAATCAACAGTGGAATCAAAATCAGTACAGGAATGGTAGAGGTTATCAAGGTGAGGCAGGCGCGGGGTGTAATGAGAGAAATCAAATGGGACATGAAAATAGGTATCGGCCGGGGATACAAGATGCGCGTAATACTAATAGGATTCATAACGTAAGGAATGTAAAAGAACGAGAGGATGTAAATCCTTTAAACGAGTAACTCCCTTCGGTGCACGAGGCAGCCGGAGGGGGGTAATAATAAATAATAAGGAAATAGGAATTGTGCCGAATGAAATTTCCAAGGTAATGAAGGTTCCGCATGTAAATAATATTTTTAATGAATCAGCGCCATCTTTCATTCATATAACGGTTAATGGAAGGAGTTTACCTTTCTTGGTAGATACGGGCGCGGTAATTTCTATTATAAAGGAAAATTTTGTAAACTATGATGAAGTACGAAGGGAAGAGGAATTACAGTTACAAGGCATTACTGGTGGAATGTTACCCTGTATGGGCACAGTAGAATTAACAGTAGGGTTGCACGGATCTAATAATGAATTAAAATATTTATTTGTGGTTTGTAAGGATTTTATTAACGTTGATACAGCAGGAGTTTTAGGGAGGGATTTCTTATATGCAATTCGAGCTTCGGTGAATTTCGATAAGGTAGGAGTAGAAGTAGGGGGTGCATTAATACCTATGTATACGTTGAGCGAACTGGTAGATTTAGCAGACAGTAGTAGTGGTGTAGCAAATCGGAAAAGTGGTACACGAGAACACAGGGATGTTCAGGTTATAGGGGAAGTTGAGGATAAGGTCAGGTCTAGACTGGGGGCTAATCCAGGGACTCAGGAGAATGGTGGGGGCCAGCCAAAGGTCGAGTCAACAAAAAACGAGGAAAGTACGATGAGCGGAAGTCAAACGAGCGGTCAGGCGATAGGGCGCCATTATAATTTCCCACGGGACTTAGCTGGGGTGACAAAACTCGAAGTACCACCTAGTTTTCAAGGGATGATATGTCGACAGGGAAATTGGGATGAAATACGGGTAGATCCAGAGAAAAGGGGAGCTCAGCAATGTAGGGGAGAGGCAGAAGAAGAAGTATCTCAGTATGTAGAATCACAGCAAAAAAATCCTATCGAAGTGATAGTGGAAGTACGGCATTATGGAGGAATTAGTGATGACGATGAGGATGACGGGCCAGGGATAAAAGCCCGTGAGACCTTCTCTATAAAGGGAAAAAGGGCAGTAGATGGGAGAATTGAAGGAAAGGTAGGGGGGAAAATTGATACTCATGTAGTAGTCAAGGATGATGAAGCATCACCAACTGAGGAAGTATATTGGGGTGATAATCAAGGAACGAGGAAAACTTCGAACTTCAAAAGTAAGTTAGTTGCAAAGGAACACACCGTAATACCCCCAAGGTGTGAAGTGAATATGAGGGGAATTTTCAACACTGAATTGCGGGGAAACCAGGTTTTAATTGAACCAACGGATAAGTTAGGAACAGGGGTGATGGTAGCTAAGGTACTTACTAACAATACCAAGGAAGTATTAGTAAGAGTGCTTAATACCCAGGCGTGGGAGATTAAAATAGATAAAGGAATGGAGTTAGGTTATGGATTTTCAGATATTGAATGTGTGAGTGGTGGAATGAATGAAAATAACGCTAAATCAAAACAAATATTAGGAATTAACAGTGTTGTGGGAAGTAGAATGAATTTTAAGGATTTTGACACAGATCACTTAGATCAAGAGGTTAAACTAGAATTACAGGATTTTCTGATTACATATGAAAACGTATTTTGTACTGATAGGGAAGCATTATCAAGTGTGCACGATGTCAGGCATAGAATTATTACGGAAGATGTGACACCTATCGCGAAACGTCCTTATCGCGTACCATTCCACCAACGGGCCGTGTTAACTGAGGAAATTGATAGGTTATTAGAAGCCGAAATAATTAGACCATCGTGTTCGCCTTGGAGCGCCCCGGTGGTCATTGTAAAAAAAAAATCAACTACAGGAGAAACCAATATAAGAGTGTGTATTGACTATCGAGATATCAATCGAGTAACCAAAAGAGATTTCTACCCCTTACCAAATATTCACGAGACTTTAGATCAGTTAGGAAACGCCACTTTATTTAGTATCCTTGATGTGACGTCTGCGTACCATCAAATCGAGATGGAAGAGACAGATAAAGAGAAAACTGCATTCTCTACCCCGGATGGTCATTGGGAATACAATAAAATGCCATTCGGATTGTCTAATAGTCCCTCTACTTTTCAACGGTTTATGAATATGACCATGATGGGACTTACCGGACTTATGTGTCTGGTATATCTAGATGATATTATATGTTATTCCTCAGGGGATACACGAGACCACTTTGAAAAATTGAAACAGATTTTTGATAGGTTGCTATCTGCAAATATAAAATTGAAACCGAGTAAATGCAAATTTTTGGTAACAGAGGTGAAGTTTTTGGGACATGTGATCAGTAAAGAGGGTTTGAAACCTGATCCGGAGAAGATCGAATGTATAAATAAATTTCCAGTTCCATGTACTGTTAAACAAGTCCGAGGATTTTTAGGATTAGTAGGTTGGTACAGACGTTTTATTAAGAACTTTTCGGAAATAGCAAACCCATTAATAAATTTAACAAAGAAATCCGCGGAATTTGTAATATCAGCGGAAGTATTAGATGCGGTAAATAAACTAAAGAGTTATCTTACTTCTGACAGTGTACTGATATATCCGAATTTTGCTGAGCCATTCATTTTAACTACGGATGCCTGTAAGACGGGAATATCAGCTGTTCTTAGTCAGGACCGGGCTGGATTTGAAAGGCCCATCGCTTACGCTAGTAAGAAATTAAATAGAGCGCAAATGAATTATTCGACTACGGAGTTGGAAGGTTTGGCCGTAGTGTTTGGTGTTAAATATTATCGTTGTTATTTGCATTCCAAGCGTTTTCGCTTAGTTACTGACCACCGTCCCCTGAAATGGATTCTATCACTTAAGGATCCAAATTCGCGTCTAGCACGTTGGGCATTGACGTTATCATAGTATGATTTTGAGATAGTACATAGAGCAGGTACAAAAATGGGGAATGTAGATGCGTTAAGTCGTATGTATACCAAAGAAGTAATTAAGATAGATGAGGAATTTGTAAATTCGTTAAAAGGGCAGAACTTTTCTGTCAAGTTGGAATTTAAACGAGGAGACTTATTCTTAGCACCAGAAACATGTTCGCTAGTGCATTGCGTGTCGCAAGATTTTAAAATGGGTAAAGGTATAGCGTTAGAGTTCCGGAAACGGTTTGGACAAGTGAAGGAACTGGAAGCACAAGATAAACTTGTCGGAGAGGTAGCTACTCTCGTGTTACCAGAACGAAACGTACATTACTTGATAACGAAAGGTGCATATTTCAATAAACCTACTTATCAGAGCTTGTGTGATTGTTTAATAGAATTGAAACGGTATTGTTTAACCAATAATGATTTGAATTTGGCTATGCCAAAGATAGGATGTGGAATAGATCAATTAAAATGGGAAATTATATTGAAACTGATTGAATTTGTGTTCCAAAACACGCCGATCCGAATTGCTATTTATGAATACGATAATCCAAGTAAGTTGTCAGTTAATGCAATCAATGCAGACCCCCCGCTGATACCAATATGGGAGTTAGAGGTACTTAAAGAGGCTCAATTGAAAGATGAATTCTGTAAATTAATTAAGGGTAGATTAGGTAATGAGTTACGAGAAAATGATGTTGATGAATTCTTTGAGGACAAGGAAGGGGTACTTTATAGGATCTCAAAGGAAGGGCTAGATCAATTGATAATACCAAAGAGCTATATTAAAAAGGTTTTTAAAGATTTCCACGAACTACCATTAGCGGGACATCAGGGTCAGAGTAAAACATTCACGTTTATAAGTAGTCGAGCTTATTGGCCAAATATGCGCCAGGATATTATTAAATTGTGTAACGCGTGTCATTCCTGTAATCAGAGAAAAACTTCTCCTCATCTGAGGAATGCTCCGGTGCAGCGTTATTCGGAGGTATCAGAACCCTTTCAGTTAGTGTCAATGGATATTGTAGGTCCTTTGGTCACTTCCATACGTGGAAATAAATATCTATTGACCTTCCAGGATCATTTTACGAGATATCCAGAAGTAATTCCAATTCCGAATCAAAGTGCAGAAACAATTGCCAAAGAATTTGTCACACAAATCATTTGTAGGCATGGTAGTCCGATGCGCCTACTTACTGATCAAGGAGCGAATTTTGTTTCTAAACTATTCAAGGAGGTTTGTCGACTATTAAAATTAGATAAGCTTCAGACGACTGCATATCACCCTCAGTCTAATGGTATGTTAGAACGAACTCACCGAGTATTGAAAGACATCTTATCTCACTATATTTCACCCGCTCAAACAGACTGGGACGAATGGGTTCCATATGTCATGTTAGCATATAGGTCGACCATACATAGTTCTACGGGGTTTAGTCCGTTTTTCTTAATACATGGAAGGGATATCGTGCTCCCATTCGATGAAATTATGAAGCCGAGGCGTATTAAGTATGACTATGATAATAATTTTGCATCAGAAATGATGGAACGTTTAAATAATGCCTTCTCTATGGCAAAAGGGAAAAGCGAAGCTTCAAAGGACAAACGGTTAGAATATGCAAACAAGAATACAAAAGAAAAGGGGTTCACCTTAGGAGATCTAGTATATTTGTACGACTCTAGTTGTACAATCGGTTTATCAAAAAAATTGCGACGGCCGTGGCAAGGTCCTTTCAGAATCATTGAACAAAAAGGCCCTGTTACCGTTGTTATTAAACAGGTCGGCACACATAAAACACAATTGGTTCATGTGAATAGGTTGAAACGATTTAAGGTCGAAGTATCAGAAAACTCTGACCAAGAGAATATAATACTAAAGGCCGACGAGGAGGGGAACAATTACCCAATTATAGGAGAGCAAAAGGGGAATTTGAGTGACGAATCGCTGGACGATTGTGGTCAGGCGGCTCTTGATTTAGCGATGCGATTGAATTTGAATCCACCGACCCCGAGGGATTTGGAACGGCTAGAGGACCATGAACCTCCTGAGCCACAGCCGCTTCCTCAGGTGGAATTACGGCGTTCTACTAGAGAACGTAGACCACCCCAGAGATTAGATCTATGAATGACAAACAATTTTTTTCCTATGAAAATCGAATGGTATGAATGATTTGAATGTATATCCTGAGAAACGAATAATGAGATTGAAGCAGGTTCTGTTGCTGAATTAGGCAAAGGGGGAGTGATTTCCCACTAAAGAAACTGATCATCTCACTAATGTGTAAATGTAGAATCAACAAAGGGTTTCTGTCATCCGTCGATGTGAGGAGATGCAAGCGATGGAGATAGAAAGGAAAAAGGGAGTATATTTTTTATTAATTAATGGCCAGATATTCAAATACGAGTATTATTTATTTTTGATGTTCTATAGATGAAAGGAATAGTAGATATTAGAAATTGTATATTGAACTGTTTAAATGTATAACTAGTTGTAGGTAATTTTGTGCATAGAAAAGGGAGGTGCATTACGAAAGACAATGTGGAAAGCTAAGTAGAACTGTTGGCCGGAGTACTCGCCGCGAAGTATGGTCTCGCGTATGATTGCGTAGGTCACGGGGTCAATAACTCAATTATTGCGCTACAAGATGTGCAACAAGGAGGATTGTCAAGTTTCGTGCATCAACTTGGAGCACAGGGATGTCAAGAGACTCATCGTTATCAATCGTTAATAAGTTACAACCCAATCATATCTAAAATTACATTAAATGGAACAACACTGGCGGCTCTAACGTTTTATGGAACCACAGACAACCAAGGGAATTGTAAAGGTGTTACGTAAGCAGTAATAATCAATCCAAATTTATGGCTCCAATGACACACATTTTGCAAAATGAAGCCGAAGAGCTGGATTGTAATCACGTCACTCCGCCTCTATATCTTATCAATAATCAATGGATAGGGATGTCACCATTGCCAATTGTGAGCGCTACACCAACTAAACTCCGAGTAGAAGCTGAAGTTAAATTAAAATTCTCCCCTGTTAGCGCAATTAGTTCCGGAGGGCTGTATACTCAGAACGAAATACTAAAGAGCCAACGACTTATCACCGACGGCATTAGTCGTAAGGCGGTTCAAAACATATTAATAAGAAAACTACAGGGAGAAGATCCCAATAATCAAGGATATTCAATGATAAAACTGTTCGATACAAAAGAATTGAAGGCAATGGCCAAAAGCACTCTGCAGTATCTATGGGGTGCCATGACCGATTTTGGAATGGTTTGTAACGGACTGGTGGGAATCTATTTCAGTATAAAGATAATTAAGGCCGTGATAAATCTAATTCTAAATGGATTCCGGCTGTATGAATTATTCGGTTGCAGTTGGAAGCTAGTAGCAAGTGTATGGAGTGGCTTAACCATGTGGATGATACACCGGGAAACGTACCCCGCAAAGAATGGTACCGAAGAGGAAGGAAGATCGATAGAAGTCACCGTGACCCAACCGACGCAATCAAACGGCCCGTTCGTAGCAACACCGAGTGCCGCGGCGGAACTTATAAACAATGCATATAGTGCTGACGCCCAAAATAACTGTTTGTATCCGGACATACCACGGGGACATTGGACAAGTAGTGTCGCGAATTAACAAAAATGTGCATAGTTCGCGGAAGCTGCGAGTGCGGTGTTACGTTGAACGTACCGGGAGTCATCCGCAATTATTGAACAATTATGAACACTCTAGCTTTAAGTAATATGTCTCATTAGAGGTGGATTTAATCCGCCATGTATTTAGTGCATAAGGGTTAGCATGTTTTGTTTTCTGTTTTGTTTCGGCAGTAGCCTACATATCTTCTTAGATAATTAAATAGGGATGACATATATATTATTGGTTACTCAAGGAGAAGGACGATTTCCTGAAAGGACCATACACCCGCAGGGGTGAATGATCTTTTTTAAGGGGGGTGTAATGTAATAAATTGGAATTAGGGAAATCGTAGCTTCTCATTATTAAGGTGGCCTGTGGTATGTGCGATAATCTTATCGAGTTAAGGCGGTAATGTTAGTCTGGATTGAAACAATGAAAGTCTTTTGCCGCCGAAGATATGAGCCGATACTCTGTACTCACACGAAGGTGTTATCAATAAAAACTATGACATCAGCGAAAACAGGGAGCTGGGAATAAAGGTATAATCGGGTTGAGAAGTAAGGGGGTATAGAGGCTGTGCTGTTTTGATAAAACTCTTTCTTCAAGAGGGAATAAGGCAGTCCGGGCCGGTCCATACTCAAGACGCGTATCATTAAAGCCGAAGTAAATTCATTCATTTCTCAAAAGGATAAAATTTGGTGATTAAGGTGTAATGTGTTAATTAAATTAAATTGTTAAGTAGTTCAGTTCAGAGGACAGCCGGGGACTCCGATGTGTTATCATCGTTAAAATAATTAAATTCGTTCTATATCATTGGCACCGACTTGACCGGTGAGTTAAAAGTAGTGAGTGTTAGGGGAAGGTTAAACAACAAGGGGGGTAAGTCTTAGATCTAGATAATTACAAAATACAACTGTTTGGGTTGGACTGATACTGCATAATTTCCGCTGAGTAGAGTATTAATGTGGTAAAGGGTTGTAAGGGACTTTTGTTTGAGATTCAATCCAGAAACCACTATTCCTTTGTTTACGTTTTCACAACGGAAGAGGTTAGTAACCATTTAGTTTAGTTGTAATATTCTCTAAATATCCATATAATTATATTTCGTCATACTAAAATTATTGACAATAAATCCAGGTCATAAGTCGATTGGTTTGATTTAATAAATGAAACAACCCAAAGTTTACCTATAAAGTGATAAGCATTGATAGTATCGGAGGGTTCCTGCTTAACCTCTTAAAAAAAGTAGGTGGTGGCAGCATATCATAATAATGAATAAAGTAGTTGAAAGTTAAGATTAATTGCCTGAATGCAAATTCCGATTATTTGCTGGAAGCCGTGAGGACACGCACTACCAAAGGAGCGCTGTGAGGTTGACAGTGGAGAGGGTCAGTAGTAGAAAGTTAATAAATTACAACAATTAAAACAAAGTAATGGGTGTATATTACAATATTTTTAATTTTTAATGAGTTTTTTTAGTTTTTATTATGTGTTAGAAATTCATTTCCCTATAGCTTTATAGCGAAAAAATTCGATGGAAGTTAGCAAGCAGTATAACAATATTAGGATTTTGAATTTACAAATTAACAAATTTGTGATTTTTTCAAGATCGAAATTGATTTCAAATTTTTGATGTTCATGTTTTTTAGATTTTCTTATTGAATTTTGAAAGACTTTCCAATTGCCAGCATTTCTGAATTCATGTTGTAGTTTTGGAATCTACACTTTCTAAAATTGAAAGTTCAAAGGTTTAATTTTTTATCCGGCTTGTAAAATAATAATAAATATCATATTTTCTTTTAAAGAAGATTCTCATCCACGATCCACGTTAATACTCAAATTTGGTATTGAACAACGGTTTCAATCGCTTATGACATGTACTTTTAAAATTGAATAGACTTAAATTCATATCAAACTTAAAATAAAGATTAAAAATGTGATTATACAAATGTAATACATTAAATACGACTAGTTTTGTTAATACCGTAACTTCTTTAATATATATTACAAAATACAGTCCATTCACCACAAATTAACTCTTTAAGTTAATTTTGGCCATTCACTAAAAGGCTAAAAGGCTTATGTTTCAATATAGACAAGGAAATAAAGCATTCCACCTTCCATCACTGACGCAGTTAGATGGATTGAGATGCGGTTTTCTGCATTCGATTCAGAAAGTAATTTAGAAATTTTGTTCCGCGCTTGTTTCTTGCGGAAAAAATCTATTGCATTTCTACAGCCAAAAAATGCATTTTTGAATTGGATTATAGGTGGTTCCTGGGGTCGCTGAATGTCCAAAAAATTCCCTGAGGCCCCCTTAGACCATCCCCGGGGTATACTGGGGTCCCGACATCCTGGATATAGATGAATTTTATTAAAAAATATTTTTTAATGCTTAATATAAAGGTCGTTAATGATGATTACGACATGCAAAAACTTTCCTGCAATACCTGGGAATACCCGGAGATTGGATATCTACGTTTTCTTCTAGGAATTCGTTAATTTTTCTTCATAATATGCAATGAATTCTGGCTCCTGGGGGATTTTCGATCTAGCTGATCACGATTATTACACTCAAAAAGTTCATAGTCGTGTGAGAACGCAAACTACCGCTTTTTTCTCATTGATATTTTGTTATATCTGAAAAAAAATAATTATCGCTATTTGAAAATGCGTTCTTAGGATCACCACTACGAACTTTTTGAGTGTGATAATCGTGATCACCGACTCCGAAAACCTCCGAGAAACCATTCAAGTCAAATGCATTGTTTGGCAGTACAAATGCAATACATTTTTTACGCAAAAAAATAATCGCGGCACAAAATTTCTAAATTACCTTCCGAATCGAATGCAGAAAACCGCATCTCAATCCCTTTAACTGCGCCTGTGATGGAAGGCTGAACCTATTTTAGTGCTTTATTTCCTAGAAAGATAAAAGGTGAAATTAAATATCTTGATAACGTCAGCTGATATGCCGATATGCCGTCAGCAAGGGGTACCCTCTTAGGAGTGACACGAATGCGGCGGCGCTCTGACCCTTATACTTACTTACTGACCTCATTCTAGGTCCGCCACTGTGTAAACAGAGTAAACTCTGACCTGGAGAATTGTTAGTACCAGAAACTGTAAAAATCATAGTGTATCGAGTCAAACATACTCTAAACTACTTTCCCATGCTCTAAATGGGCGGGAACTAGAAATTACACTTTAGCATTTGACATCCGACAGCGCGACAGCCGGCTCTGCGAATTTATATGTAAACAACAGGTTATGTGTATAATAGTGGTGTTGATATTGAGGAGCTTAGTCGCGTCGCGTTAGAGATTCAGAAACATAATAAGGAATACAATACTCAATTCCCCGATTCATTCAGTTGTTGCCGGTATTTCATTGAATGAGGTTGCAGATTTTGGATAGAATACATTCGTGAAGTTGATATCTAGTGTTTATTCTTGACAGTGGTGAGTCTATGTTCACATTTATCCGTACATAATTATCGTACTTGGGTATTAAGTATACAGTTTTTTATAATTGATTAAATACGATTCACTCATCCTGTAATTTAATCATAATAAGACTTAATTTTATAAATTACAATGCATGACATTAATACATTGTGAACATGATGGTTTGTTTAACATTGTCAACTAAGGTCTAATTAGTTCGCAAGTAACATTTTTTTGTCCTTTATCTAATCAGTCCTAGCAAAAGTATTTTATCCAACAGCACTTTTTTGTTGGTTCTAACACAATTCTTTTATCGTATTTATCATCTTTCTAATGTGTAGTAACTTGCGCTTCGCCTGACAATTAACGATGATGCACCCAAAAGGAAATCGTTTTCCGGACAACTACAGAACGTTTTACCGACAATTCCGATTCGATGGTTCATATTTTTTGTGAAATTCATTTGAAAAACAAGGAATTAAATCATATTTAATCAAACATGAGCATGTTTTCCTATGACTCAGAATCTGGTAGTTTTCTGTGAGTCGATAAATAATCACTTCACAACTGCCTTTCGAATGCATATTTGGTTTTTCTCGTTTATTAATTCATTATTTTTAAATTATAACCTTGGTCGAGATTTAGAATGCTTTTAAGAATCATTAAAGTAGGTAACAATTTATTTCTCTAATATTAGTTTACTCATCGGATTTTCATAGGAATTATTAATATAACTAATCGACCTATTCAATAATATCACGCTAATTTCGAGTTTTATCAGTTTGTTGCATTATTTTTGTTCCAAATTAAAGGCGATGACAATGAATCGGTTGCTTTTATAAGGGCTAGTAGCAAGACCCAATTCTGGAGCTTTAGCGCACTGTTAGTGATTTTTTTCCTGTCCATGTAATTTCGTAAGCTTTTGAACGTATTGTCAATCGAATAAATTTTAGATAATATTTGCAATAGGATAATTTTATTGTACATCCTACATACTACCAGTGAAAATTTCTAAACAAGTCTCAGAACGAACAGAAAATCAGAACCATCATATTATAAGTCTAAAAACTTCAGGAAAAGACAATTTTTCGAACTTTGAAGCTAGCAAACTTCTTGATGACTCCTGAAACGTCGACGTTCTGGGCTAACTTGTTCTCAATCGAAAGTGTTACTGAACGATGTAAAGTTATGTTGACTCATAGTTTTTCTCAAAATTAAAAAAAAACAAAGTTCTAACACATCGTTTGGCCCCCATCGGACACACACGCCTTGATCCGGCTCTGGGTAATAATTTCAAGTTCAAAGTGAGTTTTGCATTACCACAGACATCATTGCTGTGACTGATCACTGCCACAATCGAAAAATTCTATGTGACATTTGTGATGTACCATCCTTAACTAGAATGCATTAAAATGTTCAGACTGATATGTCATTCAGTTCTGTTTTGACACCCATCGAAAGCAAACAACCTTGAAGATTTCTGTAAACATGGAAAAAAATGAATTGCGCGTCTTCGTTAAATATTATTTCTTGCGTGGAAAAACATTACGCAAACCAAAGCATTGCTTGTTATACATTAAAATCCCTGGTCAACCGACTCTGTTGATAATGTTCAAGCGCAATAAAATGGACTTTTTGCGCCTTTTCGTAACAGTGGGCGAAACATGAATCCATCACAACACCAAAGAACAGTCGAAACAGTAGACTTGTCTTGGCAAATCAAAGCCGAAAGAGGCCAAAGCGGGTTTAGCGGCCAACAAAACCATGGCGACATTTTTTTGGGATTCACACGGTATCGTCAATATCGGTAACCTTGAAAAGGACAAAACGATCACCGGTGTATATTACACAGTGCTTTTGGATCGATTCGACGTCGATATGAAGCGACAGCGGCTGCATTTGGCAAAGAAAAAAGTGCTCTTCTACCAGGAGAACGCACTGGCACTCAGGTCCGCAGTCGCAATAGCAAAAGTGCATGAATTGCTCTACGAATTGGTTCATCATCCACCATATTCGATTTGGCTCTATTTCCAAACGTGAAGAAATGGCTTGGCTCCAACGATGAGGTCATCGCTGAAACAAACGCCTAATATTATATATTATTATTTGGAAGAGACCAAAAAATTTGAAAAACATTGGACCAAGTGTATTGGCCTACAAGGAGATTATGTTGAGTAATAAATTACATTTTGACCAAATAAATCATTTCCTGTTTAAATTTTCAGGGACTTTTCACTTTGCCCTCGTATATTATACAGGCTCTTCTTCAAATATAGAGCATTCCAAATTCACACCCCAGCTTATGAATATTATGTTGAGGTCGTGGAAAATAATTATGATTCGAAAATCAAGTTTAAAAAAAATTGGATTCGTGGAAGTCAAGCTCAGCTTTAAATAAATTCAAACACAACTATTAGAAGACAGGGTTTTTACATTAATAAAAGCGAAAGGTGTGCATGCATCCACGGTAAAAATAAGTAGCCATTTGGTTGGAGATACAATATCGCTAGTTTAGGCCTAATAAATGAACTTTAATTGCATATCATGACGGCAATACAGGGGATACACATTTCTCCTCAAGGGTGATATATTCAAACACACCCACCTCGTATATTACATTGTCACGACTATGAAAGGCCGACAGTGAAACCAGTCGAGCGAAACCCCACCTGAAGCTACAGTTCGGAAATTCTGGATTTTACCCATAACTTTATTAAATTAATATGATATCATTCTAAAAATATTCGAATTCTGATTTCTTCGAGAAACTACAGAATGTATATCGACCAGGTAAAACGAAATGACTTTCGAAGGTCACTTTACACGGAATATTTAAACCTTTGACCATAGCCATGGGATGTAAAGTGCAAGCTAATTAATTATAGTTGAATTTAACGAGATCGAAATCTGTTATTGATTGCCACAAGGAAAGCAATGTTTTCTGCCTTCTTTCTTAATTATTCATAGGAAATTATTATGTGATTAAAGATATCAATTAAACTCCAAACTGTTTTACAAGTTATTCAATTATCCCATGCCAGCATTCAATTTTATATTTATTCAACTAGTCAGTATATTGGGATAATTTTTCCAAAGGAGTTAGGAGTTTCAAATCCGTAATAAATCTGTACCAACTATTTTATGAGGTGCTTATTAAGTGTCCAGCCTTCTAGAATTGTATTGTAACCATAAGAAATAGTCACGAAGGCTTATTTTCTCTCATCCACGTCTTCTTCTATTATGTAAATTATACTTAATTCCGTATCATTAGGAAGGTATTAAAATAATGAGAACGAAACGAACCAAAATCATATTCATCATTAAATTAATTTATACTCGTTGAAGAATTAAAGAACTTCTTGAAAATTCTCGATGAAACGGTAACCGTAATTTTCTGAGAATTTCTAGAGAAAGCTATAGTGTGCATTTATATCAAAAAATGGTTGTTAGATACATCACAAAACTTTCTCGCAAGGTACTTTGTACCACACGACAGGAAAACCTACAAAGTTCGAAGACTAGTTTGAGCTCGTCGAGTCCGCCTATCTGGAATCTCGTGGTGGAACAACAGACGGGATTTCTGATGAACACTGACAATGGAAATATCTATAGAAATGGGAGAGATCGCCCACCTTTCTACGATGTTCTAGAGAGGCCAATGAATTCGTAAATGTGACTTCAATCAGACGAATAGATGAATAGAATCCATCAAACCAAGATTCTGTGAAGTGATTTTTGCAATGGACCTTACATGATCAGGGATATAATAATAATATACAGGGTGTTCCATCTCAGACGAGCCATCCCGTATATTTCTTATCCCATAGTGAGTGGAAAAATCTCCCGAAACATGTCGAATGATTTTGTTTGGGGGACATCTTTTGACGTATATTTGAAGCTTGAATGAGCAACCCAATAATAGGGGGCGCTTCAACCCCTCAAAATTGAATAGGGGAGAGGGGTTGAGTGATACGTCATTTGGAAGGTCTTGGAAGCCTCTTTACAACGGTATATGAAAAACGTAAATTTGATGAACCGTTTTCGTCAAAAATTAACTTTGTTGCTCGAATGCGCCACCTTGAATATTTTGGTTATTTGTACAATGTACAAGCTCATTTTTATTAAGCCTTTTTTATAAACTTAAACAATCTTCAAAAAATCACATTCGTAAAAAAATTGAATTGTGTTGTCATGCTTACAATGAAAAAAATTAAATCTGCGTGTTTAAATCAAATGTTCAAATTGTCCTCCATTGACTTCCATACAATAATACATTCTCTCAAGCTAATAAATAAAAAAACAGCAAAACATTTTCTTAGTTGCCTTCATTTTTTGTTCTTAGAAGGTGTTTATCTGGTTTTAACGTTTCTTCGATCATCTCATGATTTTAATCAATCTGTTGAGTTACTACTTTGCTGATTTGTTTAAAATTTCAAAAAATATGGTGTACACATTGCAAGAACGTGTTGAGCTGGTTAGCCTTCATTACCAAAATCAAAATTATGCCCGAGCGGCTGCAAAGATATTTAACGAAAACCATCCTGAACGTAGCGTTCGCCATAAGTACGTAATGGAATTGATTTCAAAATTTGTGGAGACGGGTTCAGTAATGGATAAAAAAAGGGCACCCATTGGAATTTGTTAATGATGAAGGAGCAGCTGTGGCGGTATTGGGACATGTCCAACTTATGCCAAACAACTTTACGACAACTTTCTGCAGCTTCCGATATTAGCAAATCTAACGTTTTCAGAATTTTATATAAACACAAGTTTCATCCGTACAAAATTAAATTAATTCAGGGATTAAATGATGATGATTGGGATCGAAGGCAAGAGTTTTGCGAAATTATGGTCGAGCGTATCAACAATAACCCAAATTTCTTGTACAACGTTTGCTTTTCTGACGAATGCGCTTTTTTACTTAATTGAGAGGTTAACCGGCATAACTGTAGAATTTGGAGCGATACAAATCCTCATGTATTTCGAGAAGCTCACACTCAACATCGGGAAAAGCTAAACGTTTGGGTAGGAATTTTGGGAGACCACCTAATTGGACCTCTGTTTATTCCTGGTAATTTATATGGCGAAATTTATCTTGAAATGTTGGAAAATGCGATTGAAACGTTAATAACTGAACAATTAGAAAACGATCCTCTACTACTTGAACAACGTAGGAAAGGGTTAACCTCCAGTCAAAAAAAAAATGCGGATGCTGTATCTCGAGATCTAGCAACCGGGGAAAATTCGGTCTGTGAGATGAATTGTTCATTGAACCGTCCTCTAACGATAAACCATAGTGCCATCGGTTTAATGTTCAGACCATCAATATCGCTCTGGCTCCTAGACTATAATTATGAGTAGCATAAGCTAAATATCGTCTCTCTTTTTTTTACATTGTATTTTCTTTTTACTTGTACAAAGTATTATTATTATTATTATTATTATTAATAATAGTATTTAGGTCAGTTTAAGCAGAAGACATGATGAGTGTGCATTTAATTTGAGAAAAATATTGAGGCAAGACGCAATATTCATTTTATTATGCATTTGAAATAGTTGTTGGTTATAAAATCATTTGAATAAACATTTCCATCCGATATACTTTAATGGCCATAACCTTATTTAGCTTACTCTATAACAAATATTTAATGAATTGTTGAAACAAACCATAAATTTTATAGCTAAACCTACCAGTATTGCGTTACTCGACCCTGTATCGGACGAATTCTCGATTTAATTTGGAAACTAGTTTTAAACCTGCAATACTTATATGACATAGTATGATTAATTTAGTAATTTTACATTTACCTTAATAACAAAAAACGTTCACAATTGGAATAATAAGTTTTACAACAATCTTGGAAATTCACATGGTTCGAGCTGCTTAATTATAATAACCGGGGAGAGTCCCACCAATGGTAGGAATATACATAATTATTCGGTATATTTGGGAACTTTATTAACCTATTTGGAAAATTCTTACATTAAAACAGTTCGGTTAGTCAAATATACGTGTGTGTGTGTGTGTGTGTGTATCTTGCCTAATAAATAAACTGTGGCAACTTCGGTGAGTCGAATTTACTAGTGAAATATTTTTATGTACAGAAATATTGATAATAATAACACTGTATTAACAATTTTGACAATTTTTGTACCAACATGGACATCCTCGAAACGAGTTTTACATTTAACCCAATAAAAATATAATTCATCAAAATATCTACGATTTATAATATATCATTAAATTGAATAATTATATATAAATTCTCGAGAAATAGGTCACACTAACACATATGTTCATTATTTTCGTCTTTACGTACGTTTCGGTTTCACGATCATCAACAGGATACCTAAAACGGGATCTATAAAAGTAATTCCATCAAGCACAAAGCGTCCTTGTCGCTTTAATTTCAATGAAAAATGCCCACGTTGCCGAAACGAACCGAAACACGAGTAATCGAATTTGCAACACATTAATGTTTTAAGCATATGAATCAAGAATTCACTGCTTAGTAATTTGTTTATAAAATTCATTTCAAAGCACAGTTTGAAATACGACTGAAAATCTAAATCCTTTAATACCTAAAGATAAACAAACCCACACAGTATACATCATTTGTCATTTGATAGATTTCATCATTCAATAGATTTAATTGAAAATAGAAATATTAGTGGAGGGCAGTTATGATTTTTTGTGCAATTTTCGCGCTCTTTAACGGGACCTGGCTCAAAATGTTCGTATTGGTGGCCCAAACAACATACTAAAAAGTTGAATTACCAAGATGGGTGCCACCCAATTTAATTGGCCAAAAACTGTTTTTTTGCGCTTTTTGAGAGGTACTTTTTTGTTTTATTTTTGTTTGAAGGCCTTAGAGATTTGGCTCAGGTATGAGATTGATACTCTTTTATTCTGGGTGTCAGAGGAACCCATTGGTTCAAGGTTTTTGAAAATCGGTTCATGCCCCCTCTCACAATATAAATATATATACATGTATTTTAGGAAAAAATTCAAATTGATCTGCAAGAGCCAATAATCGATCAATTCAGCTGAAAATTTCGGTGAAGGTAACTCTTTCTAAAAATAAAAAAATGGTTCTAGGTTTGGTCGAAAATCTTTGATGGTTTTCCCTAAAAATCAATTTTAGTCCATTTTTTCCGAAAAATTCAAATTCAAATATCTTTTGTCATTTTAGGGTTATCGAGATCTATTTGGTCTCAAATGAAAGCTATTTGTAATTTTGTATGTAGTTTAACTTATGGGCGTCATCCATTCATTTCCAAAATTTGGACTGGTTTTTGGACATTTATTGTTATTATATATTTTGGATATAATTTATGATTTTTATGGCGCCATTACGCTTATATTTACATATAAATACATATACATACTTATATTTATGCATATCAAATACAAATAAATTAATATATATTAATATACATAGGTTATGTATAGGTAACCAATGGACCCATGCACAGTAAAAAATTTCGTGTGAAAATTTCACTCTGAGTAACACTAAAAACATTCTATATAGGTCCAATGTTTTTAGTGTGAAATATTCACTCTGCATCTAGAGTAAATTTTAATGGTAACTTTACTCTAACGTTAGTGTTAAATAGTCGCTTTATTTAGAGTATCTTTTATTTTAGTATCCAAATTACTATTTTAGTGTAATATTACACTGACATTGGTAAAAAAATACCGTTTTCAGTGTATGTTAACTCTACCTAGTGTTGGATTTACACTGATTTTGGTAAACAAAATACTGTTTTTAGTGTACTTTAACTCTAGCTCTGCACTACCTAGTGTTGGGTAAATAAAGAATACAGTACTTGCAAATACAAAATGTTTATTTAAAAATAAATTTATGGCATAATAGGTACAACTGAGCAATTCCGATGAATTGACGAATATGTGGAACATTTAAATCTGAAAACTATCGAATATATGATAAATAAAAATTAAACAGTATTTTAAAAATAATATAAAAGTCAGAGGTTTGTATGACCTTGTATAATAGCTAACCTAATTGTTCGTATTCTTCATACATATATACAGTGTTGCTCCACTTTGGCCACCTTCGAGCAATGATCCTTCAGCTTGATAAAATTCATCATATAGGTTACCTGTAACATATTATCTTTGTGAGAATAGAATCCATTATACATATTTGACGAATCGATCAATATGAGCCACACTTCAGATCGTTCAGATCGGTTCGTTACGATCCCTATTTGACCTTCGCCACAGTATTTGCAATGTGGGGTCACAACTGAACCTTCACAAAATGGCAGTAAATGTAATATAAAAAATAATGTACGATGTACCTCACTATTAGGTTATGTCTACTATGACTGGCTGAGCTCAGTAATTTAGGCATTACTATTGGTATTTATTAGAACTAGGTGTACGAGTAACTTTCCAGTCGGTGGTGCCTCTGATTAATATTATGAACCAGAAATTGGGGTTAAGGCGTTTGATTTGAACTAAAACACATTTCATCACCTCTATTATTTGACTATGTCCAGTTTACTACTAAGTAGATTATATTAAGAAGATTAAACAACAACACTTACCTTATAAGAACAAATGAAGCTACACAGGTAACGATTTAAGTTCAGTAAACGCACAACACAGGTTGAAGCTTGAAGAAAGAATAAAAGCCGCTAACATAAAGCCAATGCGGGTACTCAGGGTAACGTGTTGGGTGCGGATTGAACCGAACGGCATTTCGCAATTGGCAGTGTCAGAACACTCTAGTTAGTGTAATATTTCTATGCATTTGACACTCTTAGTGTAAACCTAGAACATTCGACACTAAAACAATGTAAATGTAATTTTGTAGTGTGAGTAATGAACATTAAAATAGTAGAACAACTCAACTAGAGTAGTTTAGTGTAAACAGCATCGCTCACCAATTCTAGTGTTACAAAAAATAGTCATTTAACACTTAAAATTCACTCTAAATTTTTCACCCATTACACTAGCTGTTTTACACGGACCAAATTTCTTACTGTGTGTCTATCGGATCTGAACTACCCAATTTTTTACTAAAATGGACATGCGACTAATGAATTCCGAAGCAAAATGATATTTTAAACAACTTTTATTGCATATTTTTATTATTTATATATGGGTCTTGAAAAAAAAATGATCTTATTCATATAAGACAGATGTTCTACTTACTTTTAATTTTTTAACAACAAAACATTCCTTCAACCACCTACTGTTATACTACATTTTAAGGACACACATTATCATCATAATACATATAATAACAATTTTTTGACTCAAACACGAGCAAGAGTAAACCCCTTTCTGGGTTACTATAAAGATAATCTAACATTTATTTTCACCATCATTGTTATTAACATTACTATTATCATTATTGTTATTGTTATTGTTATTATTACTATTATCATCATTATCATTCCATCAGGATGTGGTTTGTTTATAATAAAAAAAAAATAGTTTGATTGTATAATATACTAATAAATACACATATAATACACCTATTATCCAAACATGAATGTACTGTAGTAGAGTAATTAAAACCCTTGCAAATTCCTACATGCGTCTTTAAAATATTAAAAGTTTATTTTAGGTAAGCTGCTGAAATAACAATATTTCTAATATTGTCTGGAAACCTTTTCCCATCACCTCATAAATCTTTAACATTTGGTTCGAAACTTAAGCGTTATATTTTGGTTTCAGTCTTATTCAAACATTGCTTGAAGTGATTTCGAATTTTATAATAAAATTGCTAAGCAGTGGATTCTTGATACATATTCATATACTTAAAGCATTAATATGTTACAATTTCGATTACTCATGTCTCTGGTCGTTTTGGCAAAGTGGGCGTTTTTAATTGAAATTAATGCGATAAGGAAGCTTTGTGCTTGATACAGTTAGTTTTAAGAAATCCCGTTTTAAACATTGATACGTCTTCTGATGATGGTCGTGAGACCGAAACGTACGTAATGACGAATATAATAAGCATATGTAATAGAAGTTAGAGTGACCTATTTCGCGAGAATTTATATAATTCATACCTGGGTCAAGAATCATTATTAATAAATTAAATACAAGAAAATTTATTTCAGAACTAATATGCTAATATATATTTCAACTCATTAAAATGTTAACTTAGTTACGATATCTAAATACACAAGTACAAAATACAAACATTATACCGAAATTTGTGTTTATTTCAACTCAGGAAATGAAATAAAAACAATTAAGTATAAAATGTAAATGAGAAGAAATCAAAAATGCTTCATCCATTTTAAATTTACAATGATGAGCCTTCTTACAAAACTGTATATGAATCACTGAAAAATGAAATTAAGTATGCTCAAGGATGAGTTGATTTACCTCAACTATCGAAATATTACTGTGTAGTTTTTTTCTAATACACACTCTTATATTTTAGACATTAAAGTGTTACAGTTAAAAAAGTGGGAGTCAGTGATCAAGAAGAAATGTTTAGGTTATGCTGTAAATTTGTAATTGTTGTAGGGTCGGCGATATTGTTATCGCGTTGTTTGCAATTTTTTTATGTGTGTAATTATTTTTCTACAAACTACGAATACATTCATAAATGTTATTTATTATTCATTGTTATGTCTTATCGATATGAGTTAAGAGAGTTCAACGGTATTCGTAGAAAACCAGTCATTGTGAATGATTTATTTAAATATTTATAAAAGTTTCAACGTGTGATTAGTATTCCTAGGAAATGACGTGTTATAAATCTTAATTCATTTACTGAGATGTGTATTATAACATGACAGAACTTACACACTAAACATAATGTCTTGTTTTGATGAATACAGTCTAGTTCTCTTGAACCTTCACGGTAGTATCTAAAGCCTGTTCACTTTAGGAAAGAAATGACGTCATAGGAGCATGTGATAAAGTGTTGTCAGATTGAGCAGATTGTAAATGTTTTCGAATATAACTAATCGTATGATCCAATAAATTGTTATACAACGTTTACAAACCAAATTAGTAGTTCTTTAATTACCATATCAAATAATGCAAATTATTTGTAATCTTAATTGCAATTCACAAACTGTACCAAAAAAATACAGTTTAGTATTTAATTCAAAGCAAAATGCTTAAATAAAACTGATCCAAGATATAAAAAATTGTGTTTTAAAATGCAATTAAAACTGCAGAAAACTTTGAATCGGTTGTATTTGAAAGAATAATGTATGGCTAATTATCAAATTGATTTACTTGAAATGGATTGAATCTAGCTAGCTATTAAATATCTAAGATACTATTCTATGGTTTACAAATCTAAATAACTATGATTATTCTATGAATTACCCATTCTACGATTTACATTTCATTTCTATTACTAATGACTAATCAAGTTTAAGATAGCTCTTTGGAATTTTATTTCAAAACTATCACTTGTCATATATGTAACAATGTCAGATAATACATTATATTTTTAGGTTGAATTAAATGGACATTAGAAAGCGTTAATTCAAAATATCTGAGTTTGGCTAAGATTGAATCAGATTATTATAAAGTTTTGAAAGATTAGAATCAATTTTATCATTAACACAGTTGTTTCTTTTAATTTAGATACTTTCTAATATTAAACATTTATCATTATTCTTTTCAATATTCAAAATTTGTGTATTGTTGTAGTCAAATGAATGGTTTGTTAATATCTGATTGATTGAAGTTTTAAACAGTCATTTAAATTACTAACACTCCTGAAAATTTTGTTAACATCCGTAAATATCAATATTTTGGAATATTCAACAATATCTACGATATCATTAATGAATATCAAAAATAACATGGGACCTAAGTTAGACCCCTGATTAACACCCGAGGGCGCATAATAGCACTAAGACCTTAAATTATATTTGTGAATAAAATTATTCGCGATTTTTTCAAAATTAATTAATAACTATCGAATTTTAAACGATTTGCGGAAAAATAGTATGTTTACCTCGTAGGAAAAGCCACATTCCTGAACTCTGTGTTCCACAGTCGTCCAGGGATGTTAGGCTTTTCCTACTCGATAAACAATGTACTTCCTGTTTCTACAATGATACATTTTACCAACAGAAGTGTCCAAAACGTGAATAATCGATCACAGATAATTATTGTATTATCTTTAGTCTTTAAAAAAGATTGGATCCACTATAATTGATACTTCTTGAGTCATTACCTAATTGAATTTCAATTTGACATTAACATCTGCACGAAATTCCATGCTAATAACCAGAATAACAATATTATTCTGCTATTGATGCTACTCCAAGAGAAGTGATACTTTAATTTGACCATTTCGATAGATTTAAGTAGTTGCAAGATTGTCATTAGGAAATGTGACAATATTTACTTTCCTAATTTTATTAGTAAATATAAATTGACCAACGCAAGCCGATTCCCAGACGTTTCAGCGATGAATAATTTTAAAAGCACAGAATATTAATTAGAGAATAACTAATTACGTGTCGACCTGATACAAACGTAATTTAATGAAGCAATTCTCGGGACGTTTCTTTTCGTAATAAGTGATATGTTCACACGATAATTTTTTAAGCATGTCAAAAACTCGCTGGAGTGTAAATAGTAATGCAATTCTCGAGGCCAAATCTCATATGCTGGTTTAAAGTATATATCGCACAAAACAAACAAGTGTTCTGTTTAAGTAAAAATGTGAAAACAATAGGTGATTACCTAAATTTGTTGCTTGAAACATATTTTTTGTTCTATTGTCTGTAATATGAAATTTAACGAGTGATTCTGGCTGTAGTCGTGTTAATAAACTAACATGAACTTGAACCAGAACCTTAGTCCAAGACTTCGCCCTGAACCGTATTCGTTCAGCGTTCAGCCTGTACTACTAAATTGATTGCATGAAACTCTGGGTAGGGTTGATTAGCTACAAGTTAATACGAGGGCAAGGTTCCTGAAAAATAAAACAGATCGCGCCACAATCGAAAACCCATGTGACATTTGTGATGTACCATCTTTAACTAGGACGTGTTAAAATTTTCAGACTGATATGTCATTCAGTTCTGTTTTGACACCCATCGGATGCAAGCAACCTTGAAGATTTTTGTAAACATAGAAAAAAGTCAATTTCGCGTCTTGATTAGACATTAGGGGGAGTCTTTACCATCGATTGGAATGATTCACAAGCGGTTTACTGATTTTCGTTGTCATAGTATGACCAGAAAGGACGCCGAACGTTCTGGTCGTCCAATTGAGGTTACAACGCCAAAAATCGTCGATAAAATCCATGGTATGATATTGGACGATCGGCGAGTTGAAGTAAACGAGATTGCTGAGGCATCTCAACCAAACGGGTACAGAACATTTTGCATACATTTTTGAATATGAGAAAGCTATTTGTCAGATGGGTGCTGCATTTGCTCTCTGTTAACAACAAGCGCGACCTTGTGACAACTTCAAAGGAGTGTTTGGCGATGGTCAAGCGCGATAAAAAGGACTTTTTGCGCCGTTTGGTAACCGTGGGCGAAACATGGATCCATCACAACACACCAGAGACCAAAGAACAGTCGAAACAGTGGACTTGCCCTGGTGAATCGAAGCTGAAAAAGGCCAAAGTGGGTTTATCGGCCAACAAAGTCATGGCGACAGTTTTTTGGGATTCACACGATATTGTCCATATCAATTACCTTGAAAAGGGTAAAACGATCGCTGGCGTATATTATGCAGAGCTGTTGGATCGATTCGACGCCGATTTGAACCGAAAGCTGCCGCATTTGGCAAAGAAAAAAGAGCTCTTCGTCTGCAGTCGTAATGGCAAAATTGCATGAATTGTTCTACAAATTGGTTCGTCATCCACCATATTCTCCAAATTTCGCCCCTGCCATTTTGATATATTTCCAAACTTGAAGAAATGGCTCGGCGGAAAGAGATCTATTTTGAAGGATTACCGAAATCGTATTAATTAGAAGGGCTGGAAAAATTAGAAAAACGTTGGACAAAGTGTATTGGCCTACAAGGAGATTATGTTGAGAAATAAAATAAGTTTTGACTAAATAAATCATTTCTTGTTTCATTTCTCAGGGAATTTTCACCTTGCCCTTGCCCAAGTAAAGTATAGATGCTTTCACTCCGATACCAAGTAAATTTGGCATCACTACTATTTCTACTATACCAAGTAGGTATCGGAAGAAAGTACCCATATCGATTAAATGTACTCCTATCAGATTTAAATATTTGCATGTTGGAATAAAGTAAAATAAATGACCCTATTTTTTTCATATGACCATCCACAGTGTTTTCCCTCAACAATCTACTACTACTGTTCCGCCTAAGTACAATCTGGCAACATTTACATTAGTTGTTTTGTTATTGTTATGTTACTACTTGCTGTCAGTCACAGAACTTCCAGCACAGTGTTTTCTGTATTCCTTCATGTATATTATCTTGTGTTATCTGTATTATGTATCCTGTCCATCTGCCTAAGGTTGTCATAGTAATAATGAGGCCTTGCAAGTCCAGATCTAGCAGTGAGGCCATAAAATTATAGTTCCAGACAGCTGTTCCGCTCTTTTTATAAGCTCATCAGTGAACGATCTCTGCTGAAGGTACACAACGTTGTAAAAATACCAAAATATCTCACGCCATATATGAATCGATGCCCGCTAACAAATCAAGGAATGTACCACATTTCTCGAATTATAGAATTGAAAAATAATAATGTATATAATTTAATAATTAGCCAGCCGTTCAGCTGGAAGACAGCTAGAGTCCCACCAATTCCAAAAAAAGAAAAGAAGACCTTTCCTAATAATTGTAGACTCATTGCACTATTATCTGTGATCTCTAAAGTGATCAACATCGAGCTCATCCAATACCTAGAAAGATCCAAAATTGTGAAAGACCGACAATATGTCTTTCGTCAGCAGACATCAACAAGAGACCTGCTTGCCTATGTAACATACGTATGGCAGAAATCTATTGATTAATATGGGATATCTCTAGATGTAGCATTGGATATCTCCAAAGCATTTGGCCAAGTTTGGGACCAAAGCCTTCTTGGGAAACTGTCGTTACATGTTTGCCGCCTCAACTTTGTCGCTTACTATCCAGTTTTTTGTAAGATAGATCACTCCATGTGGTGATTGAGGGAGTTACCTCCGATATAATGGCTATCAGCGCTGGTGTTCCATAGGGATATTTCTTGGGACCAACTTTGTTTCTGCTCTATATAAACGATCTGCTGGAAATGACCACCTGTCCCGTCCACAGTTTTGTAGATGATGGTACACTTCATACCGGTTTTTCATCTAGAGCCCTATACCATCCAATGAAGCCAGAGGAGCGAGACAAGAGACAGGTTGACGCAATTAATGGGGATCTGGCAAAGATTTTGAAATGGGGTTGATAACCTAGTAGAGTTTATTTCAACCAAAATTCAAACTTGCAACTTCTCCAGGAAGGCGTATCCCACAATTCCTAATATGATGATGTCAGGTACAACTATTCCTGGGAAGTCATTCATATCCATGCTCGGGATCACCACCAACACCCTCTCATGGAACGATCATGTGAAAAAGTATTGTTTGGAAGTCCATTAGTTTCGAACCTACAGTTCCAGAAGGAATCTGATTTCTAGTCAATTCCTTCCACCGCTGATGATAAGTCAATACTTTATTCCAACAATAAACCCTCAAACGGGATTGACGTCCAGAATTCAAGAAGAAATTACTCGAAGGTAGCTAGAAAATTATTTCAAGTAGTACATTGTCATGAGAATATATTTTTGAAAATGTTATTTATGAAGAAAACGTAAACAATCGTAACCGGAAAGGAAAATATGTAAAAAAGTATTGTTTGCAATTCTATTAGTTTCGAACCTACAGTTCCAGAAGGAATCGGATTTCTAGTCAGATACTTCGACCGCACGGCCACCTCTGCTGATGATAACTCAATACTCTATTCCACCACGAGAGATTCCAGATAGGCGGACTAGACGAGCTCAAACTAGTCACCCCTTCATTGTCAAGCTCGAGACCTGCCGAACTTCTTCGTACCAGACTTCATTTTTCTATCGAACAGCGAAGTTGTGAAACTCTTTACTTCCAAACCTTCAAGAAAAATTTGAATGTTCACCTCATCTTCCAACATTCCTTCGCTGGCTCACACGAACATTATAGGTTAGAAGGTCTTTGGTCTTTTTACCACGTTACGGGTCGGACTAGAAAGACCTTATGATTGTTATTTGACAAAAGCCAGCATGAGATGAATTAGTATATTCATATATTCTTATGAATTCGTAAGTGGGACATCATCAATCAGACGAATAGCTCCCAAGAAAAGTTCTTTGTAAATATGTAGTAATTTATTATGTCTTTGAATCCTGATATCGCATAATTATTTTAATCCTTAGTAGCAGGAAAATGCTAATTGTCCTCTTTTTCTTCCAGAAATGTCGTCCACAAGTGTCAAAAGTTTTTATTCGGGGAAAAACATATTCATCACCGGGGGAAGTGGATTTTTGGGAATATGTCTGTTGGAGAAAATTCTGCGTACCATCCCAGAACACGGCGATATATACTTGCTGCTGAGACCGAAACGTGGCAAAGAAATAAGCGAAAGATTGGAAGAGATTAAGAAGAACCAAATATTCGAGACGCTGTTGGAATCAGAGAGTGCCGAAAAAGTGAGTAGCGTTTATTTTGTCATTATAAGGGCATGCCAAACTAAGATGTATACTAAATTTCATCCGATTATCACATGTTTATACAAAAATATTCAAAAAAAACCAAACAAAAAATTAAAATTCAACACCCTCCCTGTATCTTTTGAACGAAGGCGTTGAGGACCTACGTTCATAGTAACTTTTTTTCTTATTTTAGTGTCATCTATCGCCTGACACTGTGTACGGTACTTTTTTCTATGTCACCCTGTATATTTGAAACAACAAAATGAAGGGTAGTTATCTTTTGTTGTTCCAAATCTAACAATAATATTTGCAGAAAATCTTGTTCCCGAATTGTGGCTGAGTTTTTAGATTTACAAGGAGCAGCTACACTATTACATTTTATGAACACTTATATTTGAAATTTCAACAAGACATCCATGAAATAAAAAATATTCGGTGAACTATAATAAAAAGAGTTATTTAAATGAGAGTGAAATGACCCGCAAGCGTTTGTGGTTTTATTTAGAGTTGAAGAAGCTTCAGCTCAAATGTGGGATGGAAAAGTGGCTTCGTTGGATATAAAATAATCCACCAAATAATCAGCAAAAACCGTTAACTCATCGTCACTTTGTTGGTAACAGATTTGGATTTGAAAATACCATACCAAAACAATAACGAAGCCACTTTCCAGTTTCACAATTTTTGTTGGTAATTTCTATTTATTATGATAGAATGTAATAAACATTGTTAGATTCAATTGTAATGAATACTTTTCACTCTTACGTATTTGGCGAATTCGAAAATGTTGGTGTAATTAGCTGAGTCAATAAACTTTTCCAAAATGCCACAGGTTATTTATATTATCTTAAAGAGGCTTTCACTTTTACCTATGCGGTGGATTACCTTTTCGGTGCGCAATTATCATCCTATAAAAATGTTATTGCTTCATCTGTATAATTATTACTAGTATTTTCGATCGAAGCCTTGATTATTTCAAGAATTTTAATCTTTTATGGTCTTCATCTGACGCCCCTTTACAAGATATGTAATTTAAAGTAGTTATTGTCGATTTACGTGTATACCTCGATGTTTCGTCCCGATTGAAAATCCCTTATGTTCGCGTGGTTAAAGACCAAAGAGCAATTCACTTCAATTGTTGCCTTAATCATATTCAGAAGAATGGGAACCAATCATTTCCGATGAAACAAGCAGACATTTGTATTCCAGTCATTGGAAGTTCAATAATAGCATTGGACTTTCTTGCTTCTCTCCTTTTTTGGCTAATTTTTTTCTAAGCGAACTTGAAACTCCCTTAAAATCGGTTTCCAAAAGTTTGACATAGGTATGTCGATGTTATTTTCGGGATTATAAGTAAAGATTTTCTACGCATTAATTAATAATGCTACCAATTGAATGATAAATAAATGTAGTATTATTCAATTAATAGAGGATGATAATAGTATAATTACCAACAATACATGCACTGTTAGTGCTAACTATGGCTACAACTCATTCAGTTCTATTGAAAATAAAATGCAAAACTGAATAAACTCTAAAAAAAACTAAAAATAACAGAAAACTCTGCCTCTATGTATCTAACTCCTATAACTGCTAATGACATTAGCAATTCAATAGCATCATTAAAAAGTAACAGTGTCCCCAGATTGGATGGCAGCTCTGGTAAAACAATTAAAATGTTTCATACTTATATTATTAAACCCTTAAAACACATTTTTAACTTAATATTTAAAACTACTATTATCCCTGAAGCATTTAAAAAAGCGGTTGTAATTCCCATACACAAATCGGGTACTAAAAATCTTATTGACCACTATTGCCTCATCAGTCTTATCAATAATTTTTGTAAAATTTTCGAAACATGTTTGAAAAAAAGGATAATGAGTTTCTTTAATAAATTCAATATTCTTTCCTACAATCAGTTTGGTTTTGAGATCATTTGAGCACCGTTGATGCCATCATCGAATTAACAAACTTTGTTACAAATAATTTTAATAATAAACAAAAAACAATTGCAGTAATCGTGGACTTAACTAAGGTTTCCGACACGGTCCCACATACAGAATTATTAAATAGATCAAGGGAAAGACGCACACTTTAATAAAAAGCTATTTAGAAAATAGGTGTCAAATAGTTAAAATTAACAGTACTTTAAGTGACCCACAGGGTACAGTATTAGGTCCGGTACTTTTCCTAGTTTATATCAACACACTCTTGCAATTGCAATATGAACGGTAAAATAATATCCTATGCAGATGATTTTTGATTTTCTCTCGCCCATCATGGGATTTTGTAAAAGAAAGGGCTTGCGAAGAACTCGAAACAATAAGGACCGTGCTGAATGCTCTTAGATTAACAATTAACTTAACAAAGACCAACTATACATCGCATTCCCAATCAGCAACCATTCTCGGCCAGATTTTAATTACCGGCAACTTAATACTACTGAATATATTTATGAAACTAATACAATCAAATATCTAGGTATCTATGTTGATAAGTATCTTAAAAGGGACCATCATGTCATTCATCTGAGTAAAGATTAAACAACTAATACATAAATTTTACTTACTAAGGGATATACTACAAAATGATTTACTTGTAACAGTTTACAAATCTTTGGTGGAGTCATTAATCCGTTATGGTATAATCGCATGAAATGGGTTGTATAATAATTCATTAGAGATTCTAAATATTAGCCACAACTACATTTTAAAAGTTATTAAACACAAATCTAAATTATTTCACATGGAACATTTATACTCGGAAGAAATTTTAAATGTGAGAAACTTGTACACTCATACTGTATGTAAGTTTTTCCACCAGAAAGAGAATTATAAAAGTCACACTTATCATACACATTTAACTAGGAACACTGCAAATAAACAATCGGCATCCCTATATGCACCAAATCTAAAACAAAGAACATTCCTATATCTTGCGGTGAAATGTTATAACTTGCTTCCTATTGATATTAAAACAATTACTAATGTGAAACGCTTTTTTAAAACTTCCAAACGATTCATTTTTCAAAACCAAAAGAAATTCTCATCCTTTTTTACTGACTGAGGGTAGGATGAAAGGATGAAGAGAAAAACTGTTAATCACTTTAATTTAATTTGATTTTAAATGTATTATGGATATATCACAATTAGAAATTTAATACTAATGTAATTTAAATTTTATTTTTAATTCATTTTCAATAATAATATTTGTTCATTCACTTACACATACAAAAGTTACTTTATTGTAACATTTAGGTGTAACTCATTATTCACATAATATTCATATTGATATGTACACAAATACTGATGTATATGTAAATGAAATGAAATTTATGTGGCATTTTGAACACGCTTAATAGCCAATTTGAAAATGTTAATATTTTAACTAAAGAAACCAATTATTATAAAAGGTCTATCCTGGATATGATTCACGTAAAACGTGACTTGAAGTCTGTAAATCATAGAACATATGTTCAATCATTAAGTCAGATTTATACTATTTAATCAATTGAAACCCTTATAATGTTGAAAGTATATTTTAGGTAGAATGCTGAAATAGCAATATTTCTAATAAGGTCTGACCTTTTTCTATTACCTCATAAATTTTTAACATCTAGTTCGAAAGTGGATACTTGACAGTTATATCATATACTTAAAACATGAATGTGTTACAATTTCGATTAATCGTGGTTCTGTTCGTTTTGGCGACATGGGCATTTTCAATTGAAATTTGTGCGATAAGGACGCTTTGTGCTTGATACAATTAGTTTTAAAAAATCCCGTTTTAGTTCTGATGATGGTCTTGAGACCGAAACGTACCCAAACACGAAAATAATAAAGATATGTGTTAATTATAGTTAATTCATTCCTGAGTCTAGAATCATTATTAATTAAAAATACTGTTAAAGTACTCAAGTAACCATCATCAGAGTAAACTGTTTACTCTGATGATGGTTACTTGGTAACCGAAAGGTCCTCAGTACTTTAAGGATATTTTTAGTGGATAAGGGTGATTATTTTTCCGACCCAAATATCGACCAATAGAATTGCACCATTCGACGTCACGTGGTACAACCTACATGGAATTATACTGATAATTTTTTGAAAATTTTCTCTGGTAGTTGCTATATATAAAAGACAAAACATGATCCAGTCAAATTAACCACACTTCAAACTGACAGGTTGAATTCTGTCCACCATCGATAAAAAAGTCAAAGGAAATGTTCATTTGGGACGGAAAAATAATCCCCCGAATACCACACGAGCTTCAAAATTATCTGGCATTTCCCTCAAAGTTCCCTGCAAACAAATAAAGTCGTCAAGTTTTTCAAGAAAAATCACTCGCGCTTCTCGCTCGTGATTTTTTAACCTGAAAAACTTGACTCCTTCATTTGTTTGCAACGAACCTATCGGGAAATACCCGATAATTTTGAAGCTCTTGTGGTATTATATATGAATATTTCTTATTTATACATTTATACAGCCAATACATGATGAAAATCCATTCTAAACTTAGATAAAATAACTATTAAAAGTTTATAATTCATTTCATTTTGATGAACTATACAGTTCCTTTCAAATCATCGATTTTGACAATTATAATTTCCGAAACAATTTAAAAAACATTTCCAAAAAGATGTGTCCAGTATTTCTGTATGAATTTTTCCTCCCTCAATTAGTATCAAGATTAGAAGACCAGCCTGAGATAAGTTGTTAATTTAAGGTAGTTGTGAAGAAAAAAAACATAAACAAAATCTTAAGAACACTACTTCTACTATTGAAAGGATATACAGGGTGTAAATAAATAACTGCGAAAAAGGGGGTGATTCCTTGTTGAAAATCAAGGTGGGTCTTTCATATAAAATTTTTCTCTAAATCACTTCGCTTTCGAGATCGGTGTTGAAATTGAAAAAAAAATTTAGTTTTTTGCGAATATCTCCGGAACCGTTTATCGTACAGAAAACAGCTTTTGAAAGCATTTCTACTCATAGTAAGCTATGTTTTGTGCGATAAAAATTTTTTTTTATTCGTAATTGATGAAGATTTTGAAGGGGTAGTGGTTGTTTTTCTCCCCAACTTCTACGCCACTGAAAAAAGTACGGTTTTGAGATGCTCATTTGAACCGCCAACGTTTTCTACACAAAAAAAGTACTTGGTTATAAGCTCTTAAGTTAACCGTTTTCGAGAAAAATCAACTTTTATGTTGAAAAACATTGTCAATTCTTTGAAATAAAATTTATTTTTTACCAATTAAACGGAATTTCTTTACACAAGTAACAAAACCAAAAATTTACCATGTTTTTCAACATAAAAGTTGATTTTTCTCGAAAACGCTGATTTAGAGAAATATTTTATATGAAAGACCCACCTTATTTTTCAAGGAATCACCCTCTGAATTTTTTCGCAGTTATTTATTTACACCCTGTATAATCTGCTTGTATTCCTTGAGGAAATAATCGAATCAAGTGATGTTTGATAAAAATGAAAGTTATTTCAGCAAAAATGTTCCAGTTGTAGTTACCATAATGTATAATCAGACCACAGAAGTGTATCAAAGTTGATGAAAGACAAAAGAAGAATTATAAATTAATTATAGGTATTACCTTAAAGATTATCTTAATTGTGTAATCATATACCATCATGTATAATCATTAATTAATCGCTGAGTGCTCCAGTTTAACTGTTGGCAAGTTTTTTCAACATTTCGAATCGTATATTCATAAGTCATTTTCCCAACAGATGAATGAATTAAAATGGATTTCAAGGTACCCATTATATGCATATATGTTTTCAATTCGTTGTAGAAATTCTCTAATTTATTTTTATTATACTTCGATTGAAGCCAGCATAAATTTAATTGAACTCTCATAAAATAACAGATTGCATGGTAAATTGGGCAATTCAATAGTAAAGTGAATGTTCGCTGATGTTCCAAGTACATTTTATAATTAGACTAAAGTCACATACACACAGGAATTCTTCTTTTATAACTTCCTACAATCGGTACCATTGCAGAATTACAAGTATTGGTTGTGATTTGGTTGCTTCAGGCTAGCTTTACAAGAGAATATGAAAGTACAGTAGAGTCTCGATAAAACCGGTGGTGTTCACGTTTTTGAAAAGATCACGTTACTGAATATGTTACAAAAATACATGCTCAGTTCGAATAAATAAATAAAGAAAATACATACATTAGTACAGTCATTTTATGGATTGGTCGTACTTTTTTTCCGACTTAAGGTTTGAAAATACAGAAAGTTAGGAAATTGTAGATTACGAAAAAAATAGTGGCTGAAAACCTCCAATGAAGGAAAATGTCTTATATATATTTTTTATGTAGATAGCTTATCTAATTTGAAAACTTTTCTCACTCTTAGAAAATTTTGATAAAATCAACAGATTAGCTTGAAAAAAATAATTTTCGAGTCTCTGCAATTTTGGCTTACTAATTTTACTTGATTAAAATACCTTAGTTGCCTTTGCTTTTCTAATGTCATTTTGGCATTTGGAGAATTTATTCTCAAAACTGTCAGTTGACTGAAATGGTTAGTATCTCGGTAAAACACGAATAATAAAAACAATAGAAATGGGGAAACGATGTGATTATTTAGGAAAAACAAATGCTAAATTAAAAGAAACAACAAAACTTTTTGGGAAATCGCTAAGGCATCAATTGTTCGAAATGTTGCCCATTTTCCTGAATACACAAATTAATTCGTTTCAAGAAATTGGATTGAACTCTGGCTAGTACTTCAGGATCATTCTTCAATAAATCCGCTTCATGATTAATTCGTTGCAACAATTCCTCTCGTGTGTTTACTGGAGCTGCATAAACTTTCGACTTCAAAGCGCCCCATAGAAAGAAGTCGCAGGGCGTCAAATCAGGGGAGCGGGCCGACCAGTTCACTGGTGCATCGTGTCCTCTACCTATCCAGCGATCTGGATATTCCGCATTCAAATTTCGCCTCACAGCTAATGTGAAATGAGGAAATGCACCATGATGGATAAACCAGGCCACGACGAATGTGTAAGGGCAAGTCTTCCAACAGTTCAAGTAGCCTTTGTTCCAAAAAGTTCAAGTAATTCTGCCCGTTCAATCGATCGGGTATAACGGTAGGGCCAATAATAAAGTTATCCACAATTCCAACCCAAACATTGATTTTAGTTTGATTCTGAAAATATGTAACTTCCGTTTCATGAGGATTTTCATCAGCATAGAAATGTTCATTATGGAGGTTAAAAAGACCACATCTCGTGAAAGTATCTTCGTCCGTGAACAGAATTCTTCTACAAAAATTGGGGTTTGCGTTTTGTCTTTGGACAATAAGCCGACAGAAATCTAGCCGATGACCTGGATCCATGGGCAATAAGTCTTGAACTGTTTTAATATGATAGGGATACAACAGTTCTTCTTTCAGTACATTATGAACTAATGATTTTGAGGCTCCAATACGAAGTCCCAAACGTAGTGTGCTTATCCCAGGTTCAGTTTCAACCGCTTCCAGTATCGCTTCTTCGAGCTCTAACGTCCTTCTTGTCCGTCTGCGTCCAGTTTCTCTGCGATTTGCTTCAAATTTGCCAGTTTCGCGAAGGTTTGCCGTTTTGGAATTCTGCGATGCGGATATCTTTCCCTTCTCCGGCCATTGCAACGACAAAGTCCATAAATCAATAACATATCAACCATTTCAGTGTTAGTGAAATTTTGAGCCATAATTTTATAAAATTTTTACGGAAAGCAAAGTAAAAACTGACAGTTTTGAGAATAAATTCTTCAAATGCCAAAATGACATTAGAAAAGCAAAGGCAACTAAGGTATTTTAATCAAGTAAAATTAGTAAGCCAAAATTGCAGAAACTCAAAAATTAATTTTTTCAAGCTAATCCGTTGATTTTATCAAAATTTTCTAAGAGTAAGAAAAGTTTTCAAATTAGATAAACTATCTACATAAAAAATATCGAGTGAATTACATTGACCACAAAAAAGTTCTGGACACTTTTCCCGTTACATCCTCAAGTTTGAGCCATTTCTATGGTCTCTAAGGCTCTGTGCTCCACTCTCAAAAATGGCCATTATTGACAGTAACTCACCTGCTAAATATTTTAAAAGTTCTTCATCAAGTTCTCAAGTTATACCAGAAAAACAAAATTATTTTTGCAATTTTGAAGCGCTCTACCGGGTAAACAAGACACTTGAGGCAAAAGTAAAAAGGCTCATCAACTTTTTTTCGAATCAAAGAACCTTCGGTTTTATTTTTGCCACACAGTTCGAGGACATCCTGTATATACGATTTTCCGTGTTTTTCCTGGAAAGAACACTTATATCTTCGAAAATAAGCAGTTTAGTTCAGAAATCATCAGGAGACCTGCTTGTCTACGTAATACACATATAGCAGGCATCTAGTCGTCCAAAGTTTTTATCACATAAATAAGTAATACGTGAAAAAAGAATATTCCACACTTGCGCAGTTGCTGTTAAATCTTTGGCAAGAAGATCGATCAACATCGAATTCATTGGTATAAATAAATATTATTGTTAGTGCTCCACTACCCACAAATAGAGTAACATTAAATTTCAATTCGTTTTTCACTTATCGATATTTCATTTGGTATTTCAGGATCGTTTATCAGAAATAGTTACACGCTTGCATATCAAATCAAATTATAAACACATGTTCACTTCACGTACGAGTCGTTAATATCGAAATAGATTTTATTACCAGATGGAACATATTGAATTTAGTTTTGCAACGTTATGAAGGAAGTTATTTGAATTAATGGGAATTTGCGCTCTATACAGACTGGTCCTTTGATGTATACTTTCTTTATTACCTTCGTTTACCTTCATTATTTTGCGCTCTTTAGAATATGCTGTAAGGGTTACAATTTACTCTTACTAAAGGATAAACTAAAGCTCTATTTTATCACTTGGTTGCCGACACGTACAGTGAAGATGGTCGTAGGCTATAATTTTAGATGTTAAGAATACGGGTGCCAGAGTATTTTAACGAACCAATGAATTATGTGTACAACCAGGGGATGCAAATACTCAAGACAAAATATAGGGAACAAGAAGAACCCTGAAATCACGAAACGTTCAAACCTCTATTGTTCTACTGTTGTCAGAAGACAGACATGAACAAAATACATAACAATTGTTGAACAATTTAGGACTAGCCTATGTTCTGTCAGATACCACCTATGAAGACAATTAATTCCTGAATTTAGTGAATAAATCAAATGGAATTACAAAGATATTTACCTCTAACGCGATAGGGTTTTCCTTCAAATAAGACAACTTTTACTTCCGTTCACAGCCAGTCACGTCGAAAACTAAATTCAGATCCCCGAAGGTATATCAATTACTCAATTAATCCCAAATATTCCAATCCAAATTGGTAATTGACGTCTTTGTTTTCAACGGAAGAATATTCCCAGAATTGGGTTCCAAACACACGCTTGGTATCACCTCCCTGTTGAAATAACCCAGCAATCGACTTTCCACTCGAACGAATTCACCAGAAGTAACATTTTCTCTTCCTTTCGGGCGTCTCACAGAACACCCTCGAGAGAGAAGCGGTAACTAACACCGAGCAACCAAGACCCTTAGAATATAGGTACGGTCCATGACTCTTAGAATATACGGTCTAGCATAGCTGACGTCACAGGAGTTAACCGATTGTCCTACAGCGGTCATTTCTAAGCCTTAAAGTGGAATTTACACGTTACAATGCATTAAAACTCTGGCTTCAATGTCCCGAAATGACTGTTACCAGAGCAAAAAATCCCGGCCTGACATACAGGTAATAAGTGCCATAAAGAATCGACACAGGTGTGGAGAGTCGGTAGGCCTTATACTCTAGAGGGCATTGATCCCGCCCATTCTGGATAGGATATCTACCTGGAACAAAATGGGCGTGATCAATACACTAGAGTAGAAGGCCTGCCGGCTCGATCGTGACGTCGCAAGTCAGAGGCTCTGTTGCTGCTAGTTTTTATGGTATATATAAGGACTTCCCGTTTAAACGAGGCTGTCAGGCGTGAGTCCTTAGTTACACCCCATTTGCGTTCTTTAAGGGAAAACAGAAAATTTCAACACCATGCGTATAATATAGGAGTTATTATTGTAAAAATTATACTCTATGTATTATGATGATTACAGCTACTGCCTGTAGTATGTACTTAATTTTCTACTTTTACTTGAAGATTTTAATTGATCGTTAGTTCTTGAGCAATAATTATTCAACAATGTGTTACTTGTGCATTTAATGAGGGAAGCAATGTCCTGTACATTGCCTAAAATATTTCCATTCAACGTAGAACGAGTCGTTGTCAAAATGAGACATATACATAATAAATGTGAAAAAGACCTAATTTGTAATAAATCGCAGACAGTGTGTAGTTAATAATCGAGGACGTTTTGTTGAAGTCTAGATATTCCTTCTTTGTTAGAACGCAGGCTTTTTTCTTTGATAGGAGTTCGTAGCGACGATCGGTTAGTCTTTCTTATTCGCCTAATGCATCTTGAGATTGGTGATTAGTTTTCAATTGTTTCGCTTAACGGACAAAAACATCGAAAAATTGTAAAATATGAAACTGTCACTTCGTACCCCGAAACCAGATGATTTATAAACGAAAAATTCGAACCATAACTTACGTGAATAAGTTCACGTTATCACACCATTCTATGTATTCGACCAGAGAAATGATTGATTTCACAAAGTTCTCTCTGATTTTTTTCATTCACACCGTCTAGATAGTTATTTTGTCATGACTTATATAATAACTCTTCCCTTCGTTCATTCGTTGTGTTCTTCTCCTTTTCGTTCCGATTGACCTTCAGCCTTCAAAGCTATTGATTACTTGGTTCATAGAGCTCCTCCAGATAATAGAAAAAAGAAACTTCACCGTTTCCATCAAAGTGTTGTAACCAATTTGATTGGGAAAATTTTTCAGGGAAAAGAGCCTTGAAGTAAATTGAACAATTTTATTCAGAAGAACGGAACATCATCATCGTGATACACTTCGAATTAGTGCCCGAAGATAGTCACATTTTGAAGGTCACCAAAGGGGAGCCTTTGCCCCTTCAAACTATCAAATATTTGATAAGATTGTATGAGGTTGACGCACTTCCACAATCAACATGTGTGAGCACGAAACCAGACCACGAAATTTTTAAAACGAGTTTAGTATTAATGTTTGGATCGGGATTTACAATGGCAATCTCTTTGGCCCTTACATACTGCCGGGTTGCCTTAATTTCCTAAACTTCTTTTGGGGACAAAGAGTCGCAATATGTGGAATGAAATTCTTCTTGTTATGCGAAGGAAAGCTTGTTTTCAACTAGATGGATGCCCAGCTCATTTTGGCCGTAATGTTCGTCAGTGGCTTGATAGGCATTTTGAGAGACGATGGATTGGTCGTGGTGGTCCCGTTGCTTGGCCTCCGCGGTCACCAGATTTAACTCCATTTAGATTTTTATCTATGGGGTCATCTTAAAGATACCGTCATTGCGACCCCAGTGCCTACCCGGAAGGAACTACTCCTTAGAATTCAGAATGCTTCTGCAAATATTAATAACAATATTTTACTAAATTTAAACCATTCCATCATAAGACGCTGTCGATTGTGGATCCAGAAAAATGGTTCCCATTTCGGAAAGTTCTTACATTACTTCATTTAATTGTGTATCTTGTCTAGTTGATATTTAAAATATGCTTAATATTGTTTTCCCTTTAAGTTAAATAAATTTATTTTGAAATCAGTGGATAAGTTTTTTATTTACAAATTCAGTAATTGGTCACATGATTGTTATTAAAGTTTTCTTTGTTTTGAATTGAGTTATCAAAAAATTGTAAGACACACAAAGGTTCTAAATTGAATGGCAAATCCTCTCTGCAGTTGGTGTTCAACAAAACAGTAGCCTACGTTTTATTGAATAACGTATTTTTTAGGAAACCCGTTCGCACGACTCTGTGTTGTAAATAAAATAATTACAACCACTATTTGATGAAGAATACAAAGAAAAAGATCTATGCAAAATTTCAGGAGGCTACTTTTTTTCATTATTAATTTATAACGAATTATTTAAAATAATTTATTTTCTTTAACACCCTGTACATCAAAAAGGAAACCAAATTCGACCATATTTTATTATACCAGCTACCTTTACTTTTTGATCAACTATTGGCTGGTGAAATCCTGATGATACAAACTGAACCACCTGTATATCACTAGCATTCAATTACGAATTCAAGGAAAATAACAGTCTGAAGAAGCATTAATATGTCGATAAAACGAAGTCAGTCCTGTTCTTTAAATAGAAATTTCTATTAGTTATTTTTAAAGGTGTCGCTTATCGGAAAGTTATTATCAGAACGTCGAAAAGAACTAGTTATAAAAAGAAAGCCATTGTGGTAAACAGCTCACTATCACTGAGATTATTACTTCCTCCATTCAACTAACACATCATCTTTGACATTTCACAATGTGCTAAGCGCTATGTAATAAAAAACAAAGTGTAGGTATATGAAGATTTATGACAAACTTATTGTGGTTTAATGAAAAATGATTATGTTTGCACTTTCCCAAAAGTTAATAACGATTGTAAAGACTATAATCTTGATTTTCTCGACAGCTTCTTAAATCCTTTGCTTTCTCAAATTCGATAACAATGATTTTAAAGATTGTGATTTAGGATTTCTTAAAAATTTCTTGTGCCCCATTTCCTTCAGCTTTTCATGCTTGATGAAAATCAGTGTAAAATCGGGGCGACATTTAATTTTGAATTTTCTAAATCCTCTAATTAGTCCAGTAAATGAAGCATTTGATTCGGCGATTTTTTGCTCATGAACCGATTTTGACGTTTAAGGGCTTGTTTGATTCGTTATGATCCCTAGATCAAAGATGGACACTTTTGATTTCTGACAAATTGTTTATATTGTTAATAAACAATAAATAGTGTTAAATAATGGCTTCATCCAGAACAAACTTTAAAAAATTGAAAACTAATTTATTTATTAACAAATTGTTAATTAACAATTGCTCAAAAAAATAAAAGTTATCGATATTACAGTTGTTTTCGGATATTTTTGAGTCAATAATCATGATTTCGCATGTAAAAATAAAATTTATTGTTAATATCATTTGTTAATTAACAAATGCTTGAAAAAATCAAAATTATCTAAATGTTCGATATTGGACTCGGTTTCGGATATTTTTTACTCAATAATCGCAATTTTGAATGCGAAATTACAATTAACCATTAAGATAATTTATTGATTAACAAATTGTTAATTAACAATTGCTCAAAAAATATAAGTTATCGATATTACAGTTGTTTTCGGATATTTTTGAGTTAATAATCATGATTTTTAATGTGAATCTCCAATTAATTGTTAATATAATTTGTTTATTAATTTATGCTCAACAAAATGAATGTTATCTAAATGCTCGATATTACTGTCGTTTTCGGAAATTTTTGAGTCAAGAATCATGATTTTGATTGAATGTGTAACTTGAATTAATTGTTAATAGAGTTTGTTAATTAATAAATGCTCGAAAAAATGAATTTTATCTTAATGTTCGATATTACAGTCGTTTTTTTATATTTTTTAATAAAAAATAATGTTTCTTAATATAAAACTGAAATTAATTCTACAAATGCTCGAACAAAAAACCTGAAATCATGATTATTGACTCAAAAATATCCGAAAACTACTGTAATATCGATAACTTTTATTTTTTTGAGCAATTGTTAATTAACAATTTGTTAATCAATAAATTATCTTAATGGTTAATTGTAATTTCGCATTCAAAATTGCGATTATTGAATAAAAAATATCTGAAACCGAGTCCAATATCGAACATTTGGATAATTTTGATTTTTTCAAGCATTTGTTAATTATAACAAATGATATTAACAATAAATTTTATTTTTACATGCGAAATCATGATTATTGACTCAAAAATATCCGAAAACAACTGTAATATCGATAACTTTTATTTTTTTGAGCAATTGTTAATTAACAATTTGTTAATAAATAAATTATATTAATGGTTAATTGTAATTTCGCATTCAAAATTGCGACTATTGAGTAAAAAATATCCGAGTCCAATATCGAACATTTAGGTAACTTTGATTTTCTCGAGCATTTGTTAATAAACAATTAGTTTATCAACAAATTAGATCATTAAGAGCACTTTGTTTACCGATTAGGCATATGAAAATCAACATTTAGATGATTAAAAACAATAAAAACTGCAGTTTACAATTTTTTAAAGATCGTTCTGGATGAAGCCATTATTTAACACTATTTATTGTTTATTAACAATATAAACAATTTGTCAGAAATCAAAAGTGTCCATCTTTGATCTAGGGATCATAACGAATCAAACAAGCCCTTAAACGTCAAAATCGGTTCATGAGCAAAAAATCGCCGAAGTCGGGTCGATTTTGGGCTTCATTTACTGGACTGAATGAGTTATACGAGGGCAGCTCTAAAACTACACGCCCTGAGGATGTTTTAGCACTCCTCAACATTCAATAGAATGAGATATTTGTTTTATTAATGAAATAAGTAGGTTTTTTGTTCATGCCATAATTGACAATTTGTGTCTAATTGAATTATGATTCATTATCAAGGAGTGTGGGTTTATTGCAGTGGGGCCATACCAGAAGGTAGGTGTGAGTGTTTGGTAAATCATAACCAGCAGGTCTCATACACAAGGTGATAATTGAATTTAACGTCTCTTGATTTTTAGGTCTTGGTGCCTTCGGTAAACCATACAAAATCCCCTGGTATCATATGAGGATTGCCCCCAGCGTTCTTCCGCCCATTCAAGGTTTTAATCGTGAACGGTACGGAAGCGCTGTGAACCTTGATCCTGTTGGACGTCATCCCCAATGACCCAGGTGATCCAAGCAATCCAAGAATGCTTCCTGTTATTCCTAAGTACGCCAGCCTCTGAACTTTCTTCAGGGAATGCTGAGATACTTTTGTTTTTGGCCACCACACGATTACGGCTATGCTACGATGGGTCTCACTATGGTGGTAAACAACCAGTGTATCATCTGTGGTGTGAGTTCCCTGGTACTTCCGACTGTACATTGACATATCCACAGGGCCTTTATCGCTTTATTAGTGGTTTTCTCTAGATGCTTCCCAAAGGTCAGCCTTTTTAGGCTTACCCCAAAGTACTTGGTTCGTCTTCTGTATGTTTTCCCCATGCAAAACTAAGCCTTGTATGTTTACAATGTCCTTTCTCCTCGTGGAGGGTACAATGGTTATTTTCGAGGGATTCACTTGTTGCACCATCTTTCTACGGTGTTCAGTGCTTGCTGCATCAGATACGCTATTGTGCTCCCGAACTTCTCTTGTACTATAATGACAATATTATTCCCATATCCGATTACGCAGAATTCTTTATTCCCAAGGAGTATTATGAGTTCGTCCACCACCAGACTCTACAGCAGAGGCGAGAGTATACCTCCCTGCGGACATCCTCCGGCAACCCGCACCTCCTTCTCAACCGCATTGAGAGTTTCTATGACTGTCCTGCATCGGAGCATGTTGATTGGCTCGGGCAATTGACTCGAAAGAGGTGTTATCAACGGCTCACTCTATGTCCAGAAAGATCTTTGCAGTTAGTGTTAATCCAAAATTCAAAGAGACTGTCCACATTATTTGTTCTTTATCAAAAATAACTTACGAATCTTTGTTTATGTTTAGAAAGTCAATTATTTTGAAATTAGAAGAATTGCTAGATGTTTCTGATTGTGATTAATTTGTATTTATTATTTTGCAGGTTTTCGCCAAAGTAAAAGCTGTTGCTGGAGATGTAGGGGTAGAAAAGTTGGGTCTTTCCGCAGAAGATAGACGTTTGTTGACGAGCAACATCAACGTTATCATACATTCGGCCGCCACCTTGGATTTCGCCGAAACTCTCAAACAAACAGTCGATGTCAACTTGCTAGGAACTAGGAGAGTAACGGAACTGGCCAAAGAATGTTCACAACTAAACGTATTAGTCCACGTTAGCAGTGCATATGTCAATTCTTACAAACTGGATGTCGAGGAGGTACGTGAAACATTCCTATTTGTATTCTATTGATGTTTTTAACCTGTTGGTGCTAGTTAGATCAATTTAGTGTTTATCCTACGGCATCTTTAAAGGACTATTGTATCCCCTCTCGAAACTGATTTGATAATAGCCATTGAAACATTTTTTACCGTCTTTAATGGTGTAATTTCCTCCATGGTCGTGTTGTATGTTCCGAAGTATTTGCTATTGCGGAGTAGTGTTTTTAGCTCCGCAGACAGTGAGCAAATGATCAGGAGCCTATTGTATTCTTTCCAGAAACACAGAATTTTGCTCACTCTCATTTCCATAAGTTCCTCTAGAAGCAGTTTTGCTTCGTCGAAGTAAAGATGCCTGAGGAATGTTAAAGCTGGGCATTCCAACAGGATGTGTTAGGCTGTTTCGTGAACCTTTCTGAATTTCCTATATTTAGGGTCGTCTGCGATGCCCATGGTATGAAGGTGTTAGTTAAGGCTACAGCAAGCCTTGAGGATTCCAGTCATCTGCCTAATGTTCCTTCTGCTTAGAGAAAGTAGTTTCTTTGAGAGCCTAGGCACAGGCTCTTGATAAAGAGCTTGGCCTGCCCCATGCGTGGTGATTCCCCCAACAAGACAGACCACTGTATGTTTAGCTGGCCTCGAAGGGCGAGACCCCCCCCCCCACAGTTTGATAAAGCGACCATGGCTCTGACTCAACAGGGGTATCAGACGACCCCCGCCTGGCCAGATTGTCCAGGGACCCAGACGAGTTGAAGTTTGTTTGTCCTGGCTGGGTCAGCCAGTGCATCTCTGCATCTCTTTGACCCGGTACATATGGGGGATCTCAACACCTTCCAAGTCGAGATGCTTGCCATCTACAGATATGAGGAGAAGCTACTCGGCTATGATAGACATAAAATTTCATTTCTACGAGCTTTTCAACGAATCCACACATGACATAAGTTTCCATAAGAAAAAAAAAGTGGTGGCTCGCAGCTAAAGGGTTTTACCACAAAATGTGTAATATTTAAAATCAATTTACTTGTTTCAGCGTTTTTTTTAAGTCACCGTTTAAAAGGATATACATTTTATTCCGTACATTTGCCCAACCCGGTATTAATGATGTCTAGAGCATCTTCATCGTTAAGTAATATCTCTTCAATAATTTCTAAATCGTCCATTTTTCAATCAGAAATACCAAAAAATTTTAGGTTATCGGTTTATTTTGCCGTATACTCAATAATAGCACTTCTCTAGTAGACCATGATTCTGCGTTTAACAGAAGGTTGAAGTTTAACTGGTGCTCTATCCACCTATGACAGTTAAATCCCGAGTGGTAGTTACTGTCACCTATACACAAACATTAGTCATTAAACTCACACTTAACTGTCACCTGTAGCTCAAACTCAACCTATACAAATGTGCCTAAGAGGTCTAAGTGCTCTGGACTCCCAGTTTAATTGATTGTTTCAAGGTTCTAGTTAATCGTATATTCTTATGTATGAAACGTAAATGCAGCACTAAAGAAGACTATGTAATTTAACAAGCTTCTTGCCATAAATTAATCTAAATTCTTCTACGTCTTATTATTATTGATTACGATAATTATCGATTAACATAATTTAAAAAAGTGTAATATCATCCATATCTATATCATCATTGCTAATCATACAGATTATAAACAGTGCTTGTTATTTGGTCGACTAAACTTATAATTATCAATTATATTCATGTTGTAAAATTGAACATTATCTTAATATCGCTTTAATTCGTATCTTCCGTTATTCGAGTACGACATTTTACGCCTTCTTCAGATGGAATACCAAAAAATTTTTTTTTTTTTTTTGGAAAATTATGCCTCAATTGTCCATTCATATCTCGACTTTTTGGAAAATTCTGCCTCAATTGTCCATTCATATCTCGATTTTTTGAGAAATTATGCCTCAATTTTCCATTCACATCTCGACTTTTTGGAAAATTATGCCCTAATTGTCCATTCATATCTTAACTTTTTGGAAAATAATGCCTCAATTGTCCATTCATATCTCGACTTTTTAGAAAATTTAGCCTCAATTGTCGATTTATATCTCGACTTTCTGTAAAATTATACAATTGTCCATTCATATCTCGACTTTTTGGAAAATTATGCCTCAATTGTCCAATCATATCTCGACTTTTTCGAAAATTATGCCATCATAATTTCCGTTCCCAGTACCTAGGATTTTTTCGCGGTTTTGTTGGCAACTCCAAACTGTTCCTCTTTTTTCTTTTAAACAAAACTCAATCGAAATTTGTTCATCTGGCGGAAATCCGCCTTAAAGCATCAACTATTACTGATTTTTTTTTTTTTTTGATACAGAAAATTTATCCTTTGCTCCAAGACGCTGATGGTCTTATAGACACCGTACAAAAATTAACAGACGAAGAGTTGGCAATTCAGACTAAAAGACTTTTAGGCGATCATCCAAATTGTTACACAATGACGAAACACATGGCTGAACACGAAATCCAGAAAATTCAAGAACAAGTTCCTTGCACCATCGTCAGGCCCAGCATGAGTAAGTTCATCAATATTTAATATGCATTTACATTAATTAATATATTTAGAGATTTTATTCCCGGATGGTTTTGAAAAAAAAGTTTTCATTAACGATTTCTTAACTATGCCAGCAAAATATCAATTTATATCAGGAACGTCTAGAACCCCCTAGTTTTGACATTTTTTTACGTTTCGAAATATAGCTTTATGAGTATTAAATGAAAGGTCTTAACGCGTAGAGTATGAATTTTACGATTTTCAGTTGAACAATTGATTTCGGATATTCTAGACTGATATACGAGACTTGAGAATAAGTTACTCTGCATCAAGAAGGATATACAAGGAAAGCCAACTCCATGTGCCACTCGAAAATTGGAATAAATAAGGGTGAGCGAAGTCGCCACATTGGCGCTGCTTACTCTTAGGGTCCACGCCCTGATTGACTGCTGCTGACACAGCTGACAATGTCATTGTTGAGTCAACTAAATTTAATGGCTAATAATTAATGAACTTACAACAAGAAAAAGAATAACAACAACTTACCATATCTCAAGGACTCATAAAAGCGTGCCAACAGCCAACCAATTTTTCGAATTCTTCAACCTCTCATATTTGAAAAACTACCGAACATTAGTATCATATTTACCCTACATCCCCCCTAATTCTAATGGTTCCTGATATAAATTAATATTTCTGTTTGCAGAAATAGATGAGGAATCCTACAATTATTTAATACTTTGAATTTCATAATTTTATCTTGAACCGTTTCGAAGATATTTACAGAAATCGATCGTCAGGACCCATTAAATGGCTGTAGCTCCATGGTTTGTGTAACAAAATAAAAACAAATCTTATCGAATACCCAAATGGCTCGCGTTAGTTACAGATTTTCGCCAAAACAATTGGTAGAAATGTTACTTCAATGTTAAATTCAAAATATCATTTTATTAGTTTGTTTTTATATTTATTTCTTTAGAAATGTGATTATCCAAACAAAATTTTGGGGTATGAGGTTTTTTGGGGCGAGGAATGGAAATAAGTGAACAGCTTAGCTATAGTTCATAGAAGGCGCAAGTTACAGTATTTTGAATCTGTTAAAAACGATACAACTATTATATACTTCAAGATATCTCATCTTTCGGAACAAATTCTCATTTCCTAACTTTTGCTACAAAAAAGCTTTACTGTATGAAAGTTGATATCTGTCACCGTTTTCGAGATATTTGGCTTTGAAACATCCAATGCTGTTACTTGAAATAATTGAAATAATTTTGAAATGTCAAACACAAGGGTTTATTTATAACTAAGAATTGTAATAAACAGTAAAATAGTAAACATTAGTAAACGAAAGTATGTTTTTTGATAACAACTGCTGAAAATGTCCACCTACAAGTTCGATAGATTTAACAACAAGATTGTCTTATTTTGAATTGAAGTAAAGATTCTTATTACGAAATAACTCGGCAGCATTTAAAACTTTCTGCCATAGTTCTTCCCGGGTTTTCATAGTTTATAAACATTTGATATCAAGCAACCCCAGAAACAAAAAAATCCATTGGGTTGAAGTCAGGGCTACGAGCAGGCCATGGCACTCGACTCCCACGACCTATCCAACGATCCGGAAAAGTTTGATCGAGATAGTTCAGTACTTGGACAGCAAAATGAACGGGAGCCCTATCTTGCATGGAGTAGAGTAAATACAATTCACCGTTCAAATTCGAAGGAAGCTCAATTGGACCCACAAGGTGGTTTCCTATTATCCCACACCGAACATTTATGTGAATTTCTCGGAAAATGACGTTCAGTGACTACGAGAGGATTTTCAATGTTTCATATGTGCTTGTTCCTAAAATTAAAAACTCCTCGACTAGTAAAGGTGGCTTGATCGGTTTAAATCACATTTATTTATAAAGTCACGGTAACGTTTTGCTGAACGCACATAAAATAAGCAATCTGTAATCTTGCTGGTAGGTCTTGCTGCTAGAAGATTTTGAACTGGTTTAAAATGGTAGGAGTACCTACAGCTTTATCTTATGGCGTTTAGAACTGTTTAGAACCAAGACAATTGGAGAACAGTCATATTTGTTTTTGAGCAAAGCCTATTTAAAAAACCTGTTAAGTGAATAATAGGTAATTATAATTCAAAGCAAGATTTCAATCAAGACTTGAATTCATGTCTTTTTACTTCCAACTGACCCCGTTTTTATGGTTAGAATGAGGTTATGTCAAGGGTAGATGAAAACCCCTCAAGCAGATTCACTGTGTGTTATTGTTTTTAAAATGTATTGAACATGAAATTGAGACTACTTGTTGAGAAATGTCTGGTTGTTTTGTAGTTGTTGGTGCTTTGAAAGAACCAGTTCCCGGTTGGACTATAAGTAAAAATGGACCTCAAGGATTCATTATGGGAGCAGCAAAGGGTGTTATTAGACGTTTGCCACTTAGAAAGGAGCTTATTGCCGATTATATACCTGTTGACGTGGTCGTTAACCATCTATTAACAGCTGGTTTTCACGCTGGTAAGTTTCATGTTTTATTTGCATTTATTTTATCGCTGATACGTGAAATATATTGCAACTATTTTTTAATGTATAAGCTGTTTTCAGTACGTCCTATATTTCCAGTCTGTCAGACTTTACTCTTCTCACCATTAAAATCTCGCAACGAGTTGTTAATTATCAATAACATACAACAATACAATGTGTATTGTTCTCAGGATTGTTTGCAAATGGTGTTACGTCCTGGAGTCTAGACAAACATATATTTCAAAAACTCTACAATGCGAAAAAATGTTGTCAATTAGTACAGACTACACGTCGAAGATATATACGTAAAATGACCTTATTCGGATCCTATTGATATTTTTTTCAACCTGAAAGCACGATGTATGTATAAGTGTACATGATCGTCGAAGGATGTTATTCAAGAAATTCCATTCACACTAATCACTCGATTGTCTTTTAGGAAAGATATTCATCATGATAAATGCGTATTCATAATATTGCTTTTATGTATTATTATTGATTACGATGATTATCGATCATCATAATTCAAAGAAGTGTAATATCATTCATATCTATATCATTATTGTTAATCATAGAGATTATTAGATTTCATCTAAAACCTATAGTTTCATGTAAGGTGTGTGTTTAGAAATAATTGTCAATTATATAATATTATATTATTTGATAATGTAATATTTACATTATTATGTGAATGAACACAAATTCAAACTTGAATAACAAGCTGAAAAGTCCCTGAAAAATAAAACAGATGGCACCACAATCGAAAATTCCATGTGACATTATGTCATGTACCATCTTTAACTAGAACGCATTAAAATTTTCAGTCTGATATGTCATTCAGTTCTTCTTAGACACCCAACGAAAGTAAGCAACCTTAATAATTTTTGTAAACATGGATAAAAGTGAATTTCGCGTCTTGATTAAACATTATTTCTTGCGTAGACCAAACATTACGCATACCAAAGCATCAGTGGCGGCTCCTCGAAGGAGGCTAAGGAGGCTCAGCCTCCTCACCAATTCATCTTAATGATCATTCTCCATTTTATTTCCTGTTTCTCTGATAATTCTTTAAATTTTACAATTAATTCCCCGTTCTCAGTAGTTATTTTTAATCTGGCAACAGTGGCCAGAGGCTAGATTCTCTATATATCTCAAACGCTAAATACGTGTGGTCAACACAGTTGCCGTTTTTCAAGCAGTTCAATTGCCAGATAGGGTAAAAGAGCGAATATGGCAACACCCTATGGAGGCTAGCTTCTCGTACGGAATCGTCGGTCGAATGAAATACGATTACTTGCTACCGCCCTTCCGCTAGAAGAATGCGACACGTGTCGTGTTCCGTTAGTTCTTGTTTTTGTACCGCGAGGCGAAGTAAGGTTAAGTAGTTAAGTTATAATTTATCTAATCGGTGAACGTTAAAATGATGAGTGACTTAGTTGCTGGGTTCTTAGAAAATCCATTTAGTGGATTAACATATGATAGAAAAGTGTTTTGTTAAAAATAAACGGCCTTTACCGGATTTGAAAGGATTAGTGGTGACGATGACAGGTATGTTTCAAAATCGAAATACACAATAAATTATATTGCTTGCTATTTACATCTGATATAACTTCATGTTGGGGGCACTCGGGTTATGATGATTTGAAAAATTTAGCTCGTGGTATAGACAGACATGAAAAATCGCAGGAACATATTACATCGAGTATTAAGTTTAAATTAACCGGTAAACAGAATATTGTTAAAGGAGGAAAACATATAATTTGGTAGACAAGAAACTACATTATAAACAACTTTTTTTATGAAATTTTAGATACTATTAAAGGTCAAATTGAGATTCGATTTTCCGATTTACATGAATTAAAGTTTTTCGACTTGACGAATAGAAGATTTTTCGAATCTTTTTCAAAAGAGTTTCCCAATACACTTTTAGATAACTTAGTTCTAAAATATAAATTTTTTGATAAAATAGCACTGCACAATGAATTATGGGTTATATACCTACTCGGATAAAGATATTTTAGGCCAGTACGACATTCACGCCGATATGATAAAATATATGAAAGACAATAATTTGCAACAAGTTTTACCTCAGTTTTATAAACTACTTTGTTTGACAGTCACCACGTCGGCATCGGTGGAGAGATCATTTTCTACTCTAAAACGAATTAAAACTTACATGCGAAATACAATGGGCCAAAATCGTTTATACAATGTTAGTTTGATATCTATTGAAAAAGATTTAGTAAAACACTTAAAACAAAATGATACATTTTATGATAATATTATTGATCATTTTTCGCAAACTAAAGACAGTAGAATTCCGTTAATAAAAATATCGCTGCGTAAAGGTTAAAAGGCTGTGAATAGAGTATATTTTTACAAAAACGTTTTATGTCCAGCCTCCTCTCTTAAAAAGTTCACGAGCCGCCACTGCAAAGCATCGCTGTTAAACATTATGGGGACTCCTCACCATTGATTGGAACGATTCATAAGTGATTAACAGTTTACTGATTCTCGTTGTGGTAATATGACCACAATGGACGCCGAACGTTCTGGTCGTCCAACTCAGGTTAAAACACCAGAAATCGTAGATAACATCTATGGTATGATATTGGATGATCGGCGAGTTAAAGTACACGAGATTGCTGAGACTATGGGCATTTCGACCGAACGGGTATGGACCATTTTGCATAAATTTTTGAATATGAATCTGCCAGATGGGTGCCGCATTTACTCTCTGTTGACAACAAGCGCTACCCTGTGACAACTTCAAAGGAGTGTTTGGCGATGTTCAAGCGCGATAAGAAGGACTTTTTGCGCCGTCTCGTGACCGTGGACGAAACTTGGATTACAACACACCAGAGACCAAAGAACAGTCGAAATAGTGGACTTGTCCTGGCGAATCAAAGCCGAAAAAGGCGAAAGTTGGCCAACAAAGTCATGGCGACAGTTTTTTGGGATACACACGGTATAGTCCATATCGATTACCTTGAAAAAGGCAAAACGATCACCGGCGTATATTATGCAGAGATGGTGGATCGATTCTAAGTCGATTTGAAGCGAAAGCGGCCCCGTTTGGCAAAGAAAAAAGTGCACTTCCACCAGGACAACGCACCGGCGGACAGATCCGGAGTCGCAATGGCAAAATTGCATGAATTGCGCTACGAATTGGTTCGTCATCCACCATATTCTCCAGACTTGTCCCCCTGCGATTTTTATCTATTTCCAAACTTGAAGTTTTGACCAAATAAATCATTTCTTGTTTCATTTTTCAGGGACTTTTCAATTGTTTCACTAACCGGTAGCATCCTAGGAATAATCTACCATTCAGTGCTTTATTTTCCTTATATTCCCTCCCTCTACATAAGGGAAGTATTGTAATCGGCGTAAAAAAATGCTTACTGATTTTCGCGGAAATAAACGTTTTGAGTCATTCTGAATCGATCAGACTGTTTTTGACAAGATGTCTCGATTTAAAGTAGTGAAAATAGGAACTGTACCGATTTTGGACGCGGTAGCCCCCCCCCCTCCTTTTTCAGTGGTATTTCTAACATCCATCCTCACTTTATCAAATCAAGTTATAGTATTTTATTAAACCATAATGACCTTGGCTAATAGGCCTTGTCCTAGAGCCAAAAAAAAAAGTCGGTTGTCTGTAAGTCGGTTTACTGACGATAGTTGAACGTGACAACGTCATAAGAAAATACTGATGGAATGGTTTCATTTTTCAAAAGAAAATTTTAATTTTATTTGTTTGATACATATATGGATGTAGAGAAGGAGGTAAATGGAAATCACAATTGAATTGATCAAGTTACATTTATTTGTACGCATAAATACAATTATGTCAATTTAGCTTTTAAACTTATTGTTATAGTTTTAACTTATTGTTATAGTTTTGTCAATTATAGCATAACAATCGCTGCACTAGCGGACCGATGCTATTTATTTTAATGATGAAAGCACGAATATTCGACAATATATCACTGAACATATATTTAATATCGAAAGAATCATTACCTTTATCGCCGCAATTATCGTTGCTATAAACAATTGACACCACATTCACTTTTCTCTGCACTTCATACTTGACCAAAACATGTAAATGTATTATTGTATAGCGGCTGTCCACGCGGACGCATCGCTCACTCAAGTAGGAGAGCTCGCTTGCACTTCAAGCCTTAAATGGAACGCGAGGTAACGCCGCATGAGTCATGTTTTTTCGTGCGTGCAGCCGGCTCCATCGAATTATAAGACGTTGTCACGTCAAAACCATAATGACAACAGTATTTTTCTGGTGCGACATAGCTGGAATGTTTGATCCAGGAGTTCTCAAACGGTGGTACGCGTACCTCTGGTCGTACGCGGAAACATTCCAGATGGTACGCAGGATTTTGCTAAGGAGATACCATTTTTGAACTAAAAACTTTTAGATAATATTAATAACCATTAATTTTAAAATTTATAGTCCTTATGTAGATGATATCCTTATTATATGGAATAGAAATAAAGAACAACTAGAAAAAATGTTGCAACACTCAAACAATATACATAGTTCTTTTCATTCACTCTTGAACTACAAAATGGTAACAATAGTTTACATTTATCTCAAAAAATACTTTTTGCATTGTAATCAAACTTGATTGAGTTTTATAATTGCGGAGATGACCTAGGTAATCAGGGTATTCTGACCACTGACTATTGAGGGTTTTGGTGATGACCAGCAACCTGAAGAGAAACTCCCTAACAAGTTCCACTCCATTTCAGAAGATATTTTCACGAATTACCTGGAGACGACGTGGGTACCAGTATGCCCTGACCCCTATGGGCGTCGTTGCTCCAGTTCAGCCTATTATTTGGTCACTTTTTTCACATTGAATTTTAGCTCCTGAAGGTGCATTCAAAAAGATATCTTGGATAGTAGACTTCCGCGGACAGCTAATCTTGAAAAATCTTGTCTTCCGGATGGATTCCGCGTCACAATAGCTCGACTTGATGCATCCATCCGGAAGACAAGATTTTTCATTCAAGAAGATGCATTTTCCTTTGTAGAAATGCTACAATGCATGTAAACAAAAAACAAATTGCTAACATTTTTTTTTAAATGACTTTTAGAAAAAAAGTGTCAGCCGCTTTTTTATTCGACCTTTCGGCTTCATTTTCTCAACCATCAATGATATGTGATCAATTAATTACAGACTTCCCTCACTTTTGTTAGCGAAATTTTGTATCTAGACCTATACCACGTATGTAGTGAGTTCAAGCCATAATTGACAAAAATCAACTCTTGTTGACATATCTTCAGGTAATCATTCCCGAGTTCGTCGATAATGAAAGGGTACAATTGCTGTTCATTTTTGGGATAGTAAGTGATGGCCTCAATAGTTTTTTTTAGTGGGAAAGGGTTATTATTATCTTATCAATAGTGTAACAAACAACTGTATTTCCCGTAACAACATCTAATTAACAATTGCATTTTCTAACGCAAGGAACGTTTTTCAAATCGAATTCGTATTATCCTTTCCAGGAACAACTAAGTCCAAAACAGTTGAAGTATATCACAGCACTTCAAGCACAAGGAATCCCTTCTGCTGGGCCATGGTCGAGGATGACATCAACGATTTACTGCATGAATATCCTCTACAATCAGCCGTTTGGTACCCACATTTGCAGTTGGTGTCTTGTTTTTGGTTGTACAAAATATCAGCTATTTTTGTCCATTTCATACCGGCAATTTTGCTAGACACTTTGACAAGAGTCACCGGTGGCAGACCCATGTAAGTAAAACTATAAACTACTGTATTTTTCTATAGTACTGGCGATTTTCTAACTTTAACTACCAGTAAACTACACGAATTGAGTTATTAAGACGAAGTGATTGTTGGCGAACGGTGTCGTCTCTTGAATCGGCTTATATGGTAGACGGTATGTCATCGCGTAGCGACCAAATGGTAAATGCAATCCTCTTGAAAACAAGATCGTACCATAAATAACTCTACTCCGTAGAATGAATCGTTCCGTGTTAGGTACCGAAACCGCGATAAGAGCGCCGCGCGCGGAATGGAGGCCTACTAAATGAAGATTTGGAGGGAAATTCGAATCGTTTCACAGCACATAACGGCAATTTTTAAACTATTGCATATAGCTTTTATCGCGGGCTTTGAGCGGGGCGACCGAATCAAGAACAAAAAACAAAAGACAAATACCGTAACGAAAATCTAAAAAACAAAAAACAAATACCGTAACGAAATATCCTAAGACCCACCACTCCGCCTACCATGTAGCTCGGCCGAGCTTAAAATTGTCGAAATGTTTGAACCTTTGAACCTTTTAAAAGGTCGTGATAGCCCCAAAGTGGGTCGAAAATGGTTTTGAATTCGTTGATTTTCGATAAATCGAATGACGTTCACGTGAGAAGCGCGTAGCTCGCGAGTTAGAAAAGTGCAAATTTACGGTACATAGAACGTCTTAACGAGGACTTTTCGCATGCGGTCTTCGCTCCATGTCGTTAGTTTATGAACGGGGCCAACTAAATAGCATAGTCTCGGGTCCCAAAATTTCGATTAAATAGGAAAATTTAATTAAAACAGTTTGAGGTATTCTCAGCTGTCACCTACAAGCATCTGACATGCGACGTACGAAAGGGGATTTTCTAGCTACTTAAATATACCGAAAGCGGGTAAAAGCTAGCGGCCCATAGCCCAAAATACTTTATTACAACTGGCGCCGGCCGCACGGGGTTCGAAACGGCCCCAAATTAACAAAATAGAGGTAAAATGTATAAACTGTAACTTACCCGCAGCGAGCTCTTCGAGGATATGTCAAAATTATTACGTTCGTAGCTAATTACATAAGACGTCTGGCGTTCATGCAATTGTGTTTTTATACAATTCGAACCTTCTAATTTCGAAAATTCGTGAAAATCCCGGAGCCGGAAGCGCTATCGAGATCTGAACGTTAAAACTTTCGTATAAAATTGTGTTTACAAGTCAACTGACACTTGTCACCATAGATAACTCTACTACCGGTAGTAGAGTTTCTATGCTTGTCACAGAATACTCTTCATAGAGATCAAGATGATACTCTTTTATACTCATAATTCGTGAAGATTTTGAAGGGGTAGTGGATGTTTTTCTGTCCAACTTTTTCCAGTGGCGTAGTGCTATGCAATAGCTTTACCACGGCAGTACCCGAGTGCCACACGTTTCATTTTCTAACAATTCAAGTAGGAAATGAAAGTCGATAGTTTTTACGAATAGTTTTTATTCAACAACAGAGTTAAAACAGAAATATATAAAATATACATTTCAATATAATTAAACATCAAAAACGATAGAAAGATATTTACAATAACGTCTCTTCACCTAGGTCATTCCCAGTTTCTGATTTATATTTGTTCATAGACTATTGAGGTTGCATCGCAACGTTAACGCCTCGTTGGACCGTTTAGAGAGATTCATAGTCACCGAATGGAAATTCCACGCCAATAAAACGGACGACTTGCAAAAATGGCTAACGCTTTCGGATCAAGAGGATTTCAATCTGGACGTGAACAGAATCGTCTGGTTGGATTATTTCAGAAGTTTAACCTTAGGGTCACGCATTTACTTGAATAAGGAACCATTGAAAAACCTTGAAAAGGCGAGGAGTAAAAATAATGTGTAAGTGGAATCATTCTCAGACTGAATTGAATGTTAAAATAATTGTGCTTTTTGCAGGTTGATGATGTTGCATTATGGTATTCAAATTTTTGGATACGTGGCGCTCTGGGCTTGTTTCGCATGTATCTTCAATTTGACTTGGTTACAATCAGCTGGAATTGTACCTTTGGCATTTATGGGGCAGAGTTATATTTAAAGACTTTATGTTGATATCTATTTGAGTATTATGGGCTAGATATAAGATGTTTTATATTATTTGTTTTCATGTTTTCGTTTGCTTTGAATAAATTAATATTGCTTAAAAATGGTTTCCTTTGTTACCTCCAAACGCTAATTCATTTCTAGTACCAAGGGATTCTAAATTGGTAAGTACATTTTTGCGGCTAATACGTAAGTGTTTTTTTTTTGCGGAGTTGAAGAAAACCCTTTATGGGGATGTTATGATCCTTTGGGTGTCATGGTCTACTGTGAGAGTCACCTTTCCAGACATACTCACTAAAAACTTATAAAATATTATATATTATAAAAAAATAATAATTCCTATTTATGGGCAATTCCATTTTCAAGGAGCCCAGGTCAGGGGGTGTGTCAGCTCATGGCCCGGCTTCTGGTTTTTTCGATTCTACTATTAAAATGATGGCTTCCTGCCAAATTTCAGCTCAAATGGTAAGAAAAAAAATGACGTGTGGCACTCGGGGACTGCCGCGGTAAAGCTATTGCATAGCATTTTTTCTCAACTTATGCAATTATACTTATTTATTTATTTTTAATTTATGCAGTATTTTTTTTTCTTTGATATTAATTCAAGTTTTTTCTTTCATATTAATTCAAGTTACACTTTTTGAGCGTGGTGACCGATAAGAAAACAAATTTTTTTCTTTTATTGAATAAATGAGAAGTTAATATCGTTTAAATATTTTAATTATCTTACAATACATGTAGGTAATTCAGGAATTTGTTATCATTGAAACTATAGGTTTATGGTAACTGAAATAAGAGACATAAGTTTGAGACTTGATATCCTCTAAATATCTGGAAAATACCGCGTCAATGGTGGTCCCATATTTTGTTGTGGACTCTTGTGGATCATTATTCATTTTCAAATTCAATTTTTCCGAAAGAAAAGTTGTCAACCGCTCTGATTTTTCATCAGCGAAGTTGATGTTGAAATCGCCAGCCAAGATAAATGGAAATTTATTACCATTTGTACCAAGTTATTTCGACCCTTCTTCAGTGTACTCCAGTAAAGTGCGATGAATAAAATGCTCTACCTCGTCCAATTTTGGATTCGGAGAAATGTAAATTGCTACCATGACTATGTGTATGCCATTTCTAAGTTTGCATAAGCACGCACAAATATCTCCAACAAATGAGCGCCTTACATTAACATCGTTAACGTGTGCAATATTTATTTCAATATTCGGAGTCATAATATTAGTTACATTATTATTATTTTGGTAAATAGATACCCCACCTTTTGGAACAGTATCTCGTTTGAATTGAACAATACAATTGAAATTAGGTATTGCAATCGGATTATCATGCGCCATGCAAGTTTCGGTAAGAAGTAACACATTTGTTTGTCTCGTAACTGAATCTTGTAAATCGTATTTGTGACTATTTAGATTTTGGCAATTGAAAGTCATTATTGAAATGCCATTTCTATTACTAATGAAATCTAAGACACTTTGAACTGTCGTCTGAACACTATTTAACGACAGTCTTTTGAATTCTTGCAACAAAGATGCAGTCGATGCAGCTTGCCTTCGATTATGATAAAACTTGAATGTAGAATTATCGTTTTTTGTCGTGATATACAATTTTTCAATATTAGTCACCCGAGAGAGCGCAACATAAACGAGTTCCTGAGAATGTGCTTCACTATACTCTTATACTATTTCGTCAAAAGTCCCACCTTGCGACTTATGTATAGTTATAGCAAGAGCTGAAGTTAATGGAAAATGTTTGCGTTTGGCTATACATTTTCTATTCGATGTTAATGAAATATTTGCTGTTAGTAATTCAATGGGAACAGCGAGATTGCCGACTCTATTGTGCACTGCTAGAGCGGCTGCTTTTTGCCTTAATTATGTCACTGTCGCACTGACATCATCAATAACCTACAAATTTCATACCTATTTATTTCAGTTGTAAAACAATAATGAACTACAAATTAAAAATTATCTTGGTCAAGGGTGGTTGTGGAATGTAAAACGAAATGTTAACTTTGAACCTTTTACAAGGTCGCAATAGCCACAAACGGGGTCGAAAACTGTTTTAAATTGGTTAATTTTCGATAAATCGAATGACGTTCACGTGAGGGGCGCGTAGCTCGCGAGTTAGAAAAGTGCAAATCTTCGGAACATATAACGTCTTTGCAAGGAATTTTCGTATGCGGTTTTCACTCCATGTCGTTAGTTTATGAACGGGGCCAACTAAAGAGCATAGTCTCGGGCTCCAAAATGTCGATTAAATAGGAAAATGTAATTAAAATAGAAACAGGTACTCTCAGGTCTCAGCTACGCACGTCTAACATATAAACTCTAACGACGCGTAGCGAGCATATGTCAAAATCATTTCGTTCGTAGCTGATTACATAGGACGTCTGGCGTTCATGCAATTGTGTTTTTATACAATTCGAACCTTCTAATTTCGATAGGCCACGTGAAAATCCCGGAGTCTAAAGCGCTAGAGTGTTATAACATTCGTATAAAATATAGAAATTTCTCACTTCTAGAAACTTCAAATTAATTAATTAATTTGACACATGTTAGGTGTTTAGGTCTTAGGTTTTTTCGTTTCGGAATTTCTTGATTCGGTCGCCGCGCTCAAAGCCCGCGATAAAAGCTATATGCAATAGCTTAAAAACGACGCCTATTTTTCGTTTTTCAGTCATCTTTTGAAACATCGTCTTGGGAGCTGTTCACGCCAGTTTGAGTCTAAAAATTTTTTTGAAAACCCATGGAAAATCGGAAATTTACCGAAGAATTCGAATTTTTTATTAGTTTGGACCCAGAGGCCATATTTTTTTTGTAAAATCAAAGAAACTGATTTTTCGTCTTTTCACGTGTTTTGCGAAGCCGCACTTTTTAAAACGTTCTCGTGAAAAAATATCAAGAAAAATTCAATCAGTACCAATTTTTCTTCAAATGCTCTTTGTATATTGGCTGTTTTTTTTTCTAAAAACTTCTCGAAAACCCAAAAAATGGTAGATTTGGGTATAAATTAACAAAAATTGATATGTAAGTACATCTCACGTATTTGTTAATTTCATCCATATCTATCATTTTTTGGGTGTTTGAGAGGTTTTTAGAAAAAAACAGCCAATATACAAAGAGCATTTGAAGAAAAAATGGTACTGTTTGAATTTTTCTTGATATTTTTTCACGAGAACGTTTTAAGTGCGGCTTCGCAAAACACGTAAAAAGACGAAAAATCGGTTTTTTGTTACAAAAAAATATGGTCTCTGGGCCCAAAGTAATAAAAAATTCCAATTCTACGAGAAATTTCCGATTTCCTATAGGTTTTCAAAACATTTTTAGATTCAAACTGGCGTGAACGGCTCTCAAGACGATGTTTCAAAAATTAATACCAAAAAATGACAGAAAAACGAAAAATAGGCGCCGTTTTTTTTTGTTCTTACCATTTGAGCTGAAATTTGGCAGGAAGCTATCATTTTGGTAGTAGAATCGAAAAAACCAGAAGCCGGGCCATGAGCTGACATGTAGAGTGCCCGGTAATAGTTTGTCAAATTGTTTTACAACTGTTTTTCGATCGAAAAACGAGTATCTTGATAAAGTTCATGATCAGCTAGCAAAATTTTGGGATATCGAAGAACCTCCAATTAACGAAAAAGCACTATATTCTGCTTCTGCAGAAGAAATAGCTTGTGAAAGACAGTTCAATAAAACGATAAGACGCAACTCAAATGGTCGTTTTATCGTGAACTTGCCATTCAGGCTCAATGTTTCCAAACTCGGTAGCTCCTATCAAACTGCCCTGAGCAGATTTAAATATCCGGCTCGAAGGACTATAATGTTGTATTTGTACTTGTTGTTGTAATTTCAGTGAAGTAAAATATTCAAGCTTTATACTTTTTAATAAAACGAATGTATTTTAACAATGCCAAACTGTCATGTCAAAAACAAATACAGAAAATAGCATCAAAGCTGAACACAGAACAAAGTAATGAACAGAAAATAGATTGTGATTCAACCACCCCCTTTGTCTGGCTATTGCCTCCGGTCACACTTAGGCCTGCTGACCCAATGCATCTCGCCTTTGTTTTGTTTCTTTACGGAATCCACTCGAGTATTTTTGAACCTTGTACGAGTTTGTACAAGTCCTTTCCAAAAATCTATAAATCAGACCGTAAAGGATAGCCAGATGTATCCCAGAAGTCTTTATATCTTTTATTACTCTGAGAGTATTAATTATTACAGCCTTTTTTTACTTCAGCCTATATATAGTTTGTTTCTAAGGCCATTCACACATAAGAAAAACAAAATGTTATTCTATGATTACTGGATGAAATGAGAATGAGACATAGATAACTCTACTACCCGTAGTAATCTATGATGCGAGATGTCAGCGTTTGAGGTTAAGCGACAAATTCAATTTCGATAAATTACCTTGTATTATGGGAATAATTGCTAGTAACGCATATCTGGCAATTTTCGGTGCTGGTTCATGCGTCGGAGCCGTATCTACATACTTTCTATTGAAATTTTTACCTAGGCATAGCAAGGAAATCTGGTCAAATGGTCAGGAAGAGAAATTTGAGGTTATAACTGAAGCTTAAAACATCGCATATCAATCTACATACATTTCTTTGCAGTTCGAAGATCCTCACGATGAATATCGTTTAATATTAGCTGTGAGAAACGATCTGAAAATGCAGAAGGGCAAAGTAGCTGCGCAATGTGGGCATGCATCGGTCGCAGCTTATGCCAAAACTCTCAAACAGAGGCCAAGGCTGCTGAAGAATTGGTTACGATTTGGTAGCAGGCTCCTTATACAGTTTTGAATTGATAATTTCATAATTATATTTTTTAGGTGGTACAAAAATAGCTGTAAAAATAGATTCCGAAGAAGAATTACTAGAATTAGAGAAGAAAGCTAAAAAAGTGAACGTTCTCGCAAGTGTGGTAAGAGATGCGGGACAAACACAAGTGGCTCCAGGTACTCGAACAGTGATAGCTATAGGACCAGCACCTAAAAGTGTATTAAATGAATTAACAGGACATTTAAAATTATTGTAGTGATTATGCAAAGTGTATTTATCATTCAATAAAATGTTGAAATTGATTTTGAATCAAAGGAAGCAAGTGGATAACTAGAACTTTAAATACTAACTGCCTTTATATAATCTCAAAAATTATATATCCTGTACATATAAGTAAATTTATTAAATAAAATAAATGATTAAAGATTAGGATCATCTTAAATTGAAATGGACACTGAATTTTATAAATATAATTTTTCAAAATAAAATTATTTTACATATTTTCATAACAACCCTATTTCTTTGTCAAAAGCTAAAGTAAATTCATTAAATAAAATAAATGATTAAAAATTAGGATCATCTTGAATTGAAATGGACACTGACTTTTATAAATATAATTTTTTTTACATATTTTGAAAACCCTATTTCTTTGTCAAAAGCTAAAGTAAATTTATTAAATAAAATAAATGATTAAAAATTAGGATCATCTTGAACTGAAATGGACACTGAATTTTGTAAATATAATTTTTCAAAATAATTTTTTTTACATATTTTCAAAACCCTATTTCTTTGTCAAAAGCTAAAGTAAATTTATTAAATAAAATAAAAGATTAAAAATTAGGATCATCTTGAATTGAAATGGACAGTGAATTTTGTAAATATAATTTTTCAAAATAAATTTTTTTACATATTTTCAAAACCCTATTTCTTTGTCAAAAGCTGAAGTAAATTTATTAAATAAAATAAATGATTAAAAATTAGGATTATCTTGAATTGAGGACACTGAATTTTGTAAATATAATTTTTCAAAATAAAATTATTTTACATATTTTCATAACAACCCTATTTCTTTGTCAAAAGCTAAGGTAAATTTATCAAATAAAATAAATGATTAAAAATTAGGATCATCTTGAATTGAAATGGACAGTGAATTTTGTAAATATAATTTTTCAAAATAAATTTTTTTACATATTTTCAAAACCCTATTTCTTTGTCAAAAGCTGAAGTAAATTTATTAAATAAAATAAATGATAAAAATTAGGATCATCTTGAATTGAGGACACTGAATTTTGTAAATATAATTTTTCAAAATAATTTTTTTTACATATTTTCAAAACCCTATTTCTTTGGCGAAAGCTAAAGTAAATTTATCAAATAAAATAAATAATTAAAAATTAGGATCATCTTGAATTGAAATGGACACTGAATTTTATAAATATAATTTTTCAAAATAATTTTTTTTACATATTTTCAAAACCCTATTTCTTTGGCGAAAGCTAAAGTAAATTTATCAAATAAAACAAATAATTAAAAATTAGGATCATCTTGAATTGAAATGGACACTGAATTTTATAAATATAATTTTTCAAAATAATTTTTTTTACATATTTTCAAAACCCTATTTCTTTGGCGAAAGCTAAAGTAAATTTATCAAATAAAACAAATAATTAAAAATTAGGATCATCTTGAATTGAAATGGACACTGAATTTTATAAATATAATTTTTCAAAATAATTTTTTTTACATATTTTCAAAACCCTATTTCTTTGGCGAAAGCTAAAGTAAATTTATCAAATAAAACAAATAATTAAAAATTAGGATCATCTTAAATTGAAATGGACACTGAATTTTATAAATATAATTTTTCAAAATAAAATTATTTTACATATTTTCATAACAACCCTATTTCTTTGTCAAAAGCTAAAGTAAATTCATTAAATAAAATAAATGATTAAAAATTAGGATCATCTTGAATTGAAATGGACACTGACTTTTATAAATATAATTTTTTTTACATATTTTGAAAACCCTATTTCTTTGTCAAAAGCTAAAGTAAATTTATTAAATAAAATAAATGATTAAAAATTAGGATCATCTTGAACTGAAATGGACACTGAATTTTGTAAATATAATTTTTCAAAATAATTTTTTTTACATATTTTCAAAACCCTATTTCTTTGTCAAAAGCTAAAGTAAATTTATTAAATAAAATAAAAGATTAAAAATTAGGATCATCTTGAATTGAAATGGACAGTGAATTTTGTAAATATAATTTTTCAAAATAAATTTTTTTACATATTTTCAAAACCCTATTTCTTTGTCAAAAGCTGAAGTAAATTTATTAAATAAAATAAATGATTAAAAATTAGGATTATCTTGAATTGAGGACACTGAATTTTGTAAATATAATTTTTCAAAATAAAATTATTTTACATATTTTCATAACAACCCTATTTCTTTGTCAAAAGCTAAGGTAAATTTATCAAATAAAATAAATGATTAAAAATTAGGATCATCTTGAATTGAAATGGACAGTGAATTTTGTAAATATAATTTTTCAAAATAAATTTTTTTACATATTTTCAAAACCCTATTTCTTTGTCAAAAGCTGAAGTAAATTTATTAAATAAAATAAATGATAAAAATTAGGATCATCTTGAATTGAGGACACTGAATTTTGTAAATATAATTTTTCAAAATAATTTTTTTTACATATTTTCAAAACCCTATTTCTTTGGCGAAAGCTAAAGTAAATTTATCAAATAAAATAAATAATTAAAAATTAGGATCATCTTGAATTGAAATGGACACTGAATTTTATAAATATAATTTTTCAAAATAATTTTTTTTACATATTTTCAAAACCCTATTTCTTTGGCGAAAGCTAAAGTAAATTTATCAAATAAAACAAATAATTAAAAATTAGGATCATCTTGAATTGAAATGGACACTGAATTTTATAAATATAATTTTTCAAAATAATTTTTTTTACATATTTTCAAAACCCTATTTCTTTGGCGAAAGCTAAAGTAAATTTATCAAATAAAACAAATAATTAAAAATTAGGATCATCTTGAATTGAAATAGACACTGAATTTTATAAATATAATTTTTCAAAATAATTTTTTTTACATATTTTCAAAACCCTATTTCTTTTTCAAAAGCTAAAGTAAATTTATTAAATAAAATAAATGATTAAAAATTAGGATCATCTTAAATTTGAAATAGACACTGAATTTTATAAATATAATTTTTCAAAATTAAATTAATTTACATATTTTCATAACAACCCTATTTCTTTGTCAAAAGCTTCATCAGATATTTTCTTTTTCTTCAATTTCTTGAATAGGGCAATATCTTTAGCCAATTCATCATAATCCTCTGAAGTGATTCCTAAAATGGAGCAAAACATTAAATAAATCTTGCACTTGTTGGGAAAATAAAATGCAAAGTAAGTAAATAGTGAAATATAATATGTATACCTTTTCTACGTTTTTTAGAAAGTGTCCCTGCTTCAAATTTAATCTCCTTGGTGTGTTTCCTTTTTTTCCTTTTGACTTTTTTCTCTTCTTTCTGTAGTTTTGTTTTTGACCAAGGCTCTGTTGGTTTCTTGAACAGTTTTTGTTTGAAACCTGGCCAACTACCTGCATTATAAATAATTTTGTCCAGATTAAAATAAATTCAAGACCCCATCAAATTATGAAAAAAATTACCAGTTTCTTGATATTTCTTCAACTTCTCTAGTCTAATTTTTTCACGTTGCTTATCTTTGTATGGTATTGTATTAATGTCTAAATTGGGAATTTCTTGAAAATCAGAGGGGGTGGCATTTTTCAATTCAGGCATTTTTGGCAACTGCAATAAACCATAAGCTTCTGCCATAGCCCCTAACCGCAGTTCCTGTAGTAAGAAATTAATTATAGATCACCAAATTAAAAAGTTTCTTCAGGAAACTCATTCAAATGATTGATGTTATAAATGAATAAATTATAACTATTATTTAGAAAACCATTACAAACAAAACATTGCTATAGTAATTTGCGTATCTTGCTTTTTCCATGAAAAAATGTTGAGTAGCTGTTAACAATTATTTTTTAACTTAAAATCCTACCTTAACTTTAAGAAGTAGAGAACATTCATGTTTTGAATATGCCCTCACGTGAGATACGAAAGCTTTCTTTGCTTTTTCCATTATTCCTCTATCTTTTAATTGGATATTTCGAACAATATCTCGTAAATTATTTATCTGAAACAAAAAATATTGTATTTGATTTCAATAATGTATGCGTGAATGAGAGTAACACAGCAAATAAATTGTTTTTAATGAAAATCAAAACTTTGGTATATCTCAAGGAGATAATTGGCTATCTTCCCAAAAAACGTAATCTAATAAATAATAAATACCTTATCTTTATCAGCTGGATCTTCTAGAGATGTGAGTTTAACTCTTTGATTCCTTTCAAGAAAATCAATATAAGACTCTTCGTTAGGCAAAATTAGAATTAGGGCAGATCCTTGATGGCCTTGCCTCGCAGTTCTTCCAACTCTGTGAACAAATGCGTTAGCATTCGAAGGGGGATCCCATTGTAATACCCAGTCTATCTATACAGGAATGAAAATCTCTTAATCAATAATTTGAATATTATTCTGTGTTCCCCTCTTCAAAATATACAACATTACTGGTATAGCCATTTAACTCAACATGGTTCTAGAGAATACGCCCAATAAAAAAAACCTAGATATTTAATAATTCAATCAGTTATTACAAATTCAGTTAAATTTCGACAAAGATAATTGAAATATCTTTCAGTTAAAAATTATTCTAAAGAAATAGAATTTTTGATTTTGGTTGTCATTCTAATATTTTGTTATGTAATAATCCGACGGATTATTACTTTAGAGTCCTTTGAATAATTCAAACTGAAGTTTTATAAATTATTATATACAGAACACGATATACCAGACAGGCCTAGCAACTGTAATTCAAGCCCTCTTTCCTGTAGCATTGACTTCTAGGCCAGCAAGGAATCATGCTCTGCAAACGTAAGCACCGCACGAGCCAATGGTACTTTTTCCTGGGTCAGGATAAATCCCCGTGGAGTTGAAAGGAGCTGTCACGCGCCCAGTCAGATTCCTATAGGTCGTTTTTTATAACGTATGGGCGGGGTTTTGCCCCGGTATTCTAAATTAAATATATTTTTGAAGCTTTGCGGCACCCAGTCAAATTCCCATAGGTCGTTTTTTATAACGTATGGGCCAGGATTTGCCCCGGTATTCTAAGTTGAACATATTTTCCAAGCTTTGCGCATGGGGTGGCCCCCGCTTCAATGGTTTCATAAAAACTAATTACTTTGAGAAAAAAGGACAGTTCTTCACCACCTACTCGTTCGGTAAGTCCAGCTAATTCAAGTCATATATTTTATTCAGATTCCACACTCAAAATAATTAAAATATTTTTAATTTCTTTTTATTGTTGTCTCTATAAAGTAATAAAGTAATTTTCCAGTTAAGTCATGTAGAACCTTAATCAAAGTTAATTTTTGTTCCAAAGATCATATTTTTTTGAAATCAATCAATATCCTGTTTGTCAATATTTAAACAAATTAAATTCAAGAAATTTATAGAGATTAAATTAATTTGTCAATTTGTGTTCAAATAAGTCAACAAAGAAATTATTTAAATTCAACCTACGTTAAGTTTTGGTTGTAGTATTGTAAAAGAAAAAACCCGGAGCTGTAGGTAGCTTGCGTAGGGGTAATTTGGAGCATTGAATTGGCTCATAGTTAGAACTCAGTTGTGTAGCAAAATTAAACGTAGGATTTGTGCAACAAGGGTTATGTATTCCTAGGACTGAAGCAGCGCTGGACTTGTTCGCGTCTTTCGCGTTTCGCGGGAAGTGTTTGTTCCCTAGAAATCATTTTGTGACAATTCCATAACATCCATAATTCAATCCGATGTAGAACTCGAGTGCGTACATTTTCTGTGCTTTATTTCTACAAGAGATTCGAGAGGGATTTGAGATATTAGACCAACAGGGTAAATGCATTTTGATTGCCAAAGAACAACTGTTACATTGACTTCAACCTCTGAATCGGCGATATAATATAATGTGGTTATTTAACCTTCAGATCACGCTCCGTCCGCCAATGTTTATTTTGTTAATATTTATGTTATTTCCAGTCATTCAGGCTAAGTTAGTGTGTTCAATTGTAATTCCGCTTATCGAAGATCACTTAGGAGATATGATAGAGTATCACGTCGTTAGGTCTACCCCAGGTTACCAGAAAGATAGGAATCCTTCTTTAATCTATCAATCATCGGCGTGATCGAACGCGAAATCGATCACTGTTCCGTGTGTGCTACTTTGTTTTCACTGATCCCAACTCTCTCAAGAGAACCTGAGCAGGAACTCGCTCGCTGGCGAAAGGGGTAGAACAAGCGACATTGATAACGGTCTCCCAGGTTCCCACTTGGGGTGAACCTGAATTAGATGTCTTTAAATTCATATCATTCTCATTTCTAGATTTTGGACTAATTTTATCTTCGTTTGTTGTGTTGTAATGTATCAAATCATGTTAACTTTTATTCAATATATATTCATCATTTAATTTGATTAACGAGTTCAACTAGTAGTTCCTAATCAGCGAATACGACCTTCAGAGTTTACGCTTGAATAGATATAAAGATGTAATTGTACGAGGCGGTCCCTTGGAAGGGATCGCGGCATCGTAGTCAAAAACAGCTTCTAGGTGGGCTGAACTATACACCTAGTGGTGGCAGCTTAAAAGAACCTTAAGGGTACACGGATCAACTGAGATCTTTGATACCCGAGTAGGTTCCAACAAACAATTCTCAATTCATATGTCGATGAGTAACGCTACCTGAAATATTACCCACCCGACTGTTACAAGTACGAGGTTCAGCAGTGATGTAGGCTTTCAAACCTATTCACTTGCCTGAAATATTAAATCTGGAGTAATTTCAGATTTATAAAATATAAGCTTGGCGCACTATTACAGTTAGTTGGTTTGAATTTCAACATTATTACTAACCTCTGGGACATCGATTCCTCGAGCCATTACATCGGTACAAAGTAATAGAGCTTTAGTGGATTTACGAAAAGTTTCCATCACCTTGGCCCTTCTTTGTTTCATTTTACCATGGATAGCAAGTATGGGCATGTTCAGTTTTCTAGTAATAATGGGAAACACACTACTCCAATAATCTACAGTGGCACATGTTGGTAAAAATAGCATCGCCTTTTGTATTTTACGCTCTTCCAAGAATGACAACAATGTAGCAAGTTTCCCTAAAAAGTTCCTATATAATAAATAAATACTTTACAACTTTTCTTGTATATAAAAATATTACTTATTATATATAAATTCTCGGGAAACAGGTCACATAAACACATATGCTTTATATTTTCATCTTTACGTACGTTTCGGTCTCACGACCATCATCAGAAGACTTATTATTTCAATAACCTGATTACTTAAAACTAATTGTATTAACACAAAGCGTCCTTATCGCACCAATTTCATCTAAAATGCCAACGTCGCCGAAACGAACAGTAACACGAAATCGAAAATGTAACACAACATAACACGAAATCGAAATTGTAACACAACAATGTTATATGTATTAAATATCAAGAATCCACTGTTTAGTAGATCTCTCAAAAAATGTGGACACATGTCATCAAAGTCTAAAAACGACTAACAAACGAGACGAGTTCAAGTATTTACTTTCGAACCAGATGTCACGATTTATTAGGTAATAAAAGAAGGTCTGGCCTCTTGAATATACTTTTGACATTATAAGTTATTATAAGACTGTTATAAGTGCATTAGATTTTCAGCCCGTATTCTTTAAACGGTATGTAGATGATTGCCTTATGTGTGTTCCCAATGATAAAATTCAGTACGTGATTAATAAATTTAACAATTTCCACTGTAAACTTCAATTTACTTATGAAATAGAAGTGAACAAAAACATAAATTTCTTAGATATGAACATTAGGTATGATGCAGATGGAAAAATAAAAACTTCGTGGTTTACTAAGGAAGTTTGGTCTCAACGTTATCTTCACTTCGATTCCGTTGCACCAGCTTGTTATAAGAAAAGTGTCATAAACAGCCTTACAGACCGCGCGGTTGAATTGTCCCACCCAGAAGACCGTCCCAAAAATTAAAAAATTGTTCGTAATACCCTGGAAATGAATGACTTTATTGCTGTATAGTTTATTGCTGTATAGTTTATACACTAAATTAGATTATACATTTTCGAAACAATTAAAACAATTAATAAATGTGATATATTGAGGAGTGACAGCTTGAGTTAATTAAATTAACTTGTGTGCTGTCATTTCAATAACATTCATAAGTATACAACAATAACCGCAAACGAAAGAAGAGTAAAAAAAAAGAAAAGTAAAATTAAAAAAAAAATGAAGTAAAAAAAAAGAAAGGATAGATTATGCAATAATGAATAAGATAGAAAAGAAGTTGATTCATTTTAAGTAAAACCACTAAGTAATTTGGATCAAGACGTAGGTTGAATAAATAAATAAATGCTGCTGTTTCAATTGATTAATATTAATTTTTCAGGTTAAATTATGTATGAGCATGTTGTTATTGGTGATAATCCAATTGGGTAAAACTTTGTTAAATACTCCTTTTGGTAGTGTTTTCATTTCTTTATTCAAAGTATTATAAATTTTGGGCCCAATATACGAGATGTGTTGTCTAGCTAGATTGTTAGTTATTCTAGGTAGCGCCAAGTGTGCTGAAGTATTTGCTTTAGTTGAGAGATTGTGGGTTAATTGTATTTTATATTTATTATTATTATGCATGAATTTGATTATTGATTTAATGTAAAGTTGCCTTATATTGAGCTGTTTATTTTCGTTAAATAGCAGTTTTGTAGAATATCGTTTTGGTTTATTATTTATTATTTTCAATATGTGCTTTTGTATTATAATTAATGGTGACAGGTTAGTTGTGTATGTAGAACCCCAAAATGCAATTCCGTAATTTAGTAAAGAAAAACATTCTTCAATCCTATCATTAAAGAGAGAATAAACAAAATCTATAATGGATTGTCATATAAAAATAACATAAAATGTAATACAGACAATTATATAACTTTACCATACATTCCGGAGACCTCAGAGAAAATTAAGAAATGTTTGAAAAAGTACGATATAAATGTTGCGCATAAACCTACTAACTGTGTTGGGAAATATTTCTCAAATCTAAAACCTGTAATACCTAAAGATAAACAAACCCACACAGTATACAAATTAAATTGTTTAGATTGTGATGAGACTTATACTGGAATCTCTAAACAATATTTACAAAAAAGAATGTATCGTCATAAGTATAGCACAAGAAACAAAAACATAGAAAATTTTACCGCCCTTGCTAAACATTGCTTTGATTATAACCATCAATTCGATTACAAGAATGTTGATATTTTAACTAAGGAAACCAATTATTATAAAAGATCTATTCTGGAGATGATTCACATAAAACGTGACTCCAAATCTGTAAATCATAGGACTGATTTGCAGACACTAAGTCATATTTATACTAACTTAATTAATTAATATTCTTGCAAATTCCTACATGCGTCGTTATAATGTCAAAAGTATATTCCAGAGGCCAGACCTTCTTTTATTATCTAACAAATCGTGACATCTGGTTCGAAAGTAAATACTTGAACTCGTCTCGTTTGTTAGTCGTTCTTAGACTTTGATGACTTGTGTCCGTATTTTTTGAGAGATCTACTAAACAGTGGATTCTTGATATATAATACTTATAAAATTGTTGTGTTACAATTTCGATTTCGTGATACTGTTCGTTTCGGCGATGTTGGCATTTTAGATGAAATTGGTGCGATAAGAACGCTTTGTGTTAATACAATTAGTTTTAAGTAATCAGGTTATTGAAATAATAAGTCTTCTGATGATGGTCGTGAGACCGAAACGTACGTAAAGACGAAAATATAAAGCATATGTGTTAATGTGACCTATTTCCCGAGAATTTATATATAATTCATATGTGGGTCAATCTTATTAAAAATATTACCATTATTCTTTGTAATGATATAATAATTATCCAATAATACAGGTGTACTTTGAGGGGCCTTGGCCGATACACTAACCAAAACTGGGTTTCTCAGACCTGCCCTAATCAGATCTTCAACTTCTTTAGTTTGTGTAGCTGAAAATAAGCCAGTCCGTCTTTGCTTTGGTAGATAGCTCAATATTGTATCTATGCTATTTTGGAATCCCAAATCCAATAATCTATCTGCTTCATCCAATATTAATATTTCCTTAAATAAGTAATTTATAAAAGTTATGACTCTTCAAAGTTTTAGTACATGATAACTTACTAAACTTTTAACACAAGCAGCTAAATTACAATCTGATTTTCTAGATAATAAGTCCTCCAATCTGCCAGGAGTACAAATCAATATGTTCCCTCCTTTAACTCTAAATAACTTTATATCATCTTCAACATGATTGCCACCAACAAACAATACTTGCGTTAGCCCCTGCAATAAGAGAGTAGGATGTCGGTTATATCAATGATAGAAACAAAACAACTATTGACACATACCTTGACATAGTCTAACAATTGTTTCAACACTTCCGCTGTTTGTAACGCCAATTCTCTCGTTGGTGATATAACTATTGCCCCAACTTTATGTTTAGTCCATTCTTGTTCATCTGTTCTTTTTTTAAGAATTTGTAACAGGGGAACAAGGAATGCCAATGTTTTACCTGACCCTATACAAAAATAGTAGTACATTTAAGTATCTTTATTTGCCTGAAATATATATTTACCTGTAACAGCTTCAGCAGCCACATCCTTTTGATTCAATAATTGAGGAATTGTGGCAGCTTGAACAGGTGTCATTTTCGGGAAATTGAAAGATGAAATCCCATTCTCAATTTCCGTATGTAATCCAACTTTTAAATCCTCCCATCCTTTTGGCATGTTGATATTTTGATTTACAATTAACCTAAAATTCGAACTAACATGCAGGTTATAGAAGAAAATTCCGTGAAAAACGATGGAATGTTCAATAGGTCTGTTCATTTGTGTCCTTGCTAATGCATAGAGCAAGCTGATAAAATCAGTTAATGTCATCACAAAGCAGATAGTAGTAGCTTAGATTAGCAAAGAAGAATGACTGCAAACAAACACAGACAGACAACATAGCATAGAAAATTTTAAAAATGTACACAAATAAAAATATCAAAAATCCTATTTTTTGCCTTGCAACAGATGATACATTCTCTTCTAGTTCATCTGAAGATGAAGAAATAGACGATTTGAAGATCTTAGAAGCCATTTTAACTAATAGAAATTGTATTGAAAATTATTTTGAAGTAAGAGTATTGCATGAAACAATAACAAATGTTTCTTTGAACTGTCTCTATATCCATATTTTAGGTCATATCCATGTATAACGAACAAGAATTCAAAATGCATTTCAGACTTAGTCGTGATAAATTTCAAATTCTTTCAAACGAATTTCTAGTCTCTAATATATACCAAAATCTTCAGAAGAATTGTAAGTCTACTTGTTGAAATGAGTTGAATATCATAATTACTTCATCCTTGTGGTAAATTATTTGTTTGTTAGCTAACACAAGATTAAATATTGACAAAAAGAAGTCGATTCTGATGTTCCTATGGTTTGCGAGTCATCAAACCTCATAAGAGGTTTGAGACCGTAAAACGACTAGGTACTCGAAAAGTCCGAACTATAAAGAACTCTGGTTTCAGGTTATGTAAACCACTTATAAAATGATCTGCTCTTCTTGCTCCGTCGTTTTTCGTCGAGTAGATTTAGTCTGATCTTTTCAATCTAGAGCAATTTGCTCAACACAAATGAACACAATTAGATCAAATGATCGACACAAACGAACGGACGTTTTTTTACTAAACTTACTATATGCATCTCTAGCAACACAAACAAACAGACCTAATGGCTTCTCTACATGGATGTAAGTTTATGTTTAATCTGTAAAGCAAGAAGTCTGGAATACCCTAGACCACAATGAAAATAAATAACTCAGTGCATGAAAAGAAACACGAAATTGAAATTGTAAAACACAACAATATCATAGGTATTATATATTAAGATTAAGTGCATTCTTAATATATAATACTTATAATATTGTTGTGTTTTACAATTTCGATTTCGTGTTTCTGTTCGTTTCGGCGACGTTGGCATTTTGAATGAAATTGGTACGATAAGGTTGTTTTGTGTTAATACAATTAGTTTTAAGTAATCAGGTTATTAAAATAATAAGTCTTCTGATGATGGTCGTGAGACCAAAACGTACGTAAAGACGAAAATATAAAGCATATGTGTTGATGTGACCTATTTCCCGAGAATTTATATATAATTAAATATCTAATTTATTTCAGAGAAGGTTGCAATGTTGCATTCCACATTTACTGCAACTGCTTTTTGTAATGGTTAATGTGAATCGGCAAAGGAAATCAACGAATTAACAATGAAACTAAAAATTAATATTATTAGCATGAACAGGAGACGAAGCTAATCGCTGATGTAGTTTGTAGTCTACCGCAACACACATCACACCTGTGTACATAAAAAAAATAATAATCAAGAATGTTGTCATCGTGGCCCATTGAACTTATATACTAACGTAGCTGGAACACAGAGATGAAGATGACTTGTTTAGTGTTGAAACTATAATAACGACTATATTAAATATCAGTGATAGTAAAACAAAGTAGTTTTATGTATTATTTCGTTAAAATGATCACCATCACAAAGTAACGGCTTCCACAATTGGACTATATCTTTAATGTAATTTTGAACATGATATCGTTATGTATTGTTGCTGAATCATAAAAACCGATCAAAAGACTTACAACCTAATAATTCATGAAATTCGTAAAGTGCCCCATTTAAATAATTGTAAATTTTGCACGTTCTTGCCCCTTGTCACGTGGTCAGAATTATCTCTATTCTGTCTAATACCAGGCTGAAATAGGTATTCTGTCTCTCTTACGTCTTGGAGTCATCGACTGAACAGAGGTTTATACACTATCCATGTGTGTATATAAAATATCTATGGTTCAAGTCGTCATATTTCGTTCTATTCCAAACCACATTTTTCCACATTTCCATCAACGCATAGATAACTCTACTACGTGAGTCGAGATATCTATGCATTGACATTAACGTTATACGTACTGCAATATTGCATTCGCTTCTTTATTGTGTTTCTAGTACACATTACACAAACACCTCTCCCATATTATATAATATCTAATCAATGCAAACATCCGTTTGATTGAAACCATCAGTATCAACATGTTATCAACATCAACAGTCGAGAATGATGCAGATTGGGAAGCTGAAATTGAAATTAAATACGAAAATATTCGTGAATCCATATATAAAATCAAAGAGGAGTCTGCAGATTGTCAGGAATTCAAGATAAAGTAAGTTTTTATGAATAAACATCATGTCATCAATATTTCTTTGGCCTATCTTGCAAAATAATTTACCACCTCTTGTTCGAATAGAAGAGGCAAGAGGCGTGGAATATTTTAAACTGTTAATTGTTTCCGTTTGAAAAGTGTTGGAAACTAAATAGTGAAAATCCTACAACAAAAACGATGAAAAATGAAATTATTTAATCGTTTCGTTTTCAGAATCAAGAAGTGCAGTATAAATGAGGAATTGGAAGATGTGCCACAGGAATGTATGAAATATGATGCACATATAATTCGAGTGGACCAAGAAAATTTTGATCACTCAGTTGACGAGGGCTTGGATAGTTCTTGTGAAATTCAGGGTTCGAAGGACTCGTTGGAATGTCAAGATAGTGCATATAATTGTCATACGACAAACTTTGAAAATCATGTGATGATTGCACATAACACCGAAACTGAATATTCCACTTATAATAATATTCCATCCTCCAATTCAACCAGTAAAAGAAGTGAAAATACTTTGAAATATAATATTAATAAGAAATACAAAAGGGGAAAGGTATATAAATATGAACATTGCGATTTTGGAAGCTCTCTGTTGTCAAATTTGAAAAGTCACATAAACTCTAAACACACAAGAGAGAATATATACAATTGTCAGTTTTGTGATTATGAAAACACTCTGGTATCAAATGTAAAACTTCACGTCAACTCTAAACATACAAAAGAGAACATACACAAGTGTCAGTATTGCGATTATGAAAGCCTTTATATCTCTAGTTTGAAAATTCACATCAACTCTAAACATACAAGAGTGAACATACACAAGTGTCAGTATTGCGATTATGAAAGTACTAGGAAGGCAATTTTGAAAAGTCACATCAACGCTAAACACACAAGAGAGAATATATACAAGTGTCAGTCTTGCGATTATGAAAGCCTTTATATCTCTAGTTTGAAAATTCACATCAACTCTAAACATACAAGAGTGAACATACACAAGTGTCAGTATTGCGATTATGAAAGCCTTTATATCTCTAGTTTGAAAATTCACATCAACTCTAAACATACAAGAGTGAACATACACAAGTGTCAGTATTGCGATTACTAAAGCCTTTATATCTCTAGTTTGAAAATTCACATCAACTCTAAACATACAAGAGTGAACATACACAAGTGTCAGTCTTGCGATTATGAAAGCCTTTATATCTCTAGTTTGAAAATTCACATCAACTCTAAACATACAAGAGTGAACATACACAAGTGTCAGTATTGCGATTATGAAAGCCTTTATATCTCTAGTTTGAAAATTCACATCAACTCTAAACATACAAGAGTGAACATACACAAGTGTCAGTATTGCGATTATGAAAGCCTTTATATCTCTAGTTTGAAAATTCACATCAACTCTAAACATACAAGAGTGAACATACACAAGTGTCAGTATTGCGATTATGAAAGCCTTTATATCTCTAGTTTGAAAATTCACATCAACTCTAAACATACAAGAGTGAACATACACAAGTGTCAGTATTGCGATTATGAAAGCCTTTATATCTCTAGTTTGAAAATTCACATCAACTCTAAACATACAAGAGTGAACATACACAAGTGTCAGTATTGCGATTATGAAAGCCTTTATATCTCTAGTTTGAAAATTCACATCAACTCTAAACATACAAGAGTGAACATACACAAGTGTCAGTATTGCGATTATGAAAGCCTTTATATCTCTAGTTTGAAAATTCACATCAACTCTAAACATACAAGAGTGAACATACACAAGTGTCAGTCTTGCGATTATGAAAATACTAAGGAGTCAAGTTTGAAAAGTCACATCAACGCTAAACACACAAGAGAGAATATATACAAGTGTCAGTCTTGCGATTATGAAAGCCTTTATATCTCTAGTTTGAAAATTCACATCAACTCTAAACATACAAGAGTGAACATACACAAGTGTCAGTATTGCGATTATGAAAGCCTTTATATCTCTAGTTTGAAAATTCACATCAACTCTAAACATACAAGAGTGAACATACACAAGTGTCAGTATTGCGATTATGAAAGCCTTTATATCTCTAGTTTGAAAATTCACATCAACTCTAAACATACAAGAGTGAACATACACAAGTGTCAGTATTGCGATTATGAAAGCCTTTATATCTCTAGTTTGAAAATTCACATCAACTCTAAACATACAAGAGTGAACATACACAAGTGTCAGTATTGCGATTATGAAAGCCTTTATATCTCTAGTTTGAAAATTCACATCAACTCTAAACATACAAGAGTGAACATACACAAGTGTCAGTATTGCGATTATGAAAGCCTTTATATCTCTAGTTTGAAAATTCACATCAACTCTAAACATACAAGAGTGAACATACACAAGTGTCAGTATTGCGATTATGAAAGCCTTTATATCTCTAGTTTGAAAATTCACATCAACTCTAAACATACAAGAGTGAACATACACAAGTGTCAGTATTGCGATTATGAAAGCCTTTATATCTCTAGTTTGAAAATTCACATCAACTCTAAACATACAAGAGTGAACATACACAAGTGTCAGTATTGCGATTATGAAAGCCTTTATATCTCTAGTTTGAAAATTCACATCAACTCTAAACATACAAGAGTGAACATACACAAGTGTCAGTATTGCGATTATGAAAGCCTTTATATCTCTAGTTTGAAAATTCACATCAACTCTAAACATACAAGAGTGAACATACACAAGTGTCAGTATTGCGATTATGAAAGCCTTTATATCTCTAGTTTGAAAATTCACATCAACTCTAAACATACAAGAGTGAACATACACAAGTGTCAGTATTGCGATTATGAAAGCCTTTATATCTCTAGTTTGAAAATTCACATCAACTCTAAACATACAAGAGTGAACATACACAAGTGTCAGTATTGCGATTATGAAAGCCTTTATATCTCTAGTTTGAAAATTCACATCAACTCTAAACATACAAGAGTGAACATACACAAGTGTCAGTATTGCGATTATGAAAGCCTTTATATCTCTAGTTTGAAAATTCACATCAACTCTAAACATACAAGAGTGAACATACACAAGTGTCAGTATTGCGATTATGAAAGCCTTTATATCTCTAGTTTGAAAATTCACATCAACTCTAAACATACAAGAGTGAACATACACAAGTGTCAGTATTGCGATTATGAAAGCCTTTATATCTCTAGTTTGAAAATTCACATCAACTCTAAACATACAAGAGTGAACATACACAAGTGTCAGTATTGCGATTATGAAAGCCTTTATATCTCTAGTTTGAAAATTCACATCAACTCTAAACATACAAGAGTGAACATACACAAGTGTCAGTATTGCGATTATGAAAGCCTTTATATCTCTAGTTTGAAAATTCACATCAACTCTAAACATACAAGAGTGAACATACACAAGTGTCAGTATTGCGATTATGAAAGCCTTTATATCTCTAGTTTGAAAATTCACATCAACTCTAAACATACAAGAGTGAACATACACAAGTGTCAGTATTGCGATTATGAAAGCCTTTATATCTCTAGTTTGAAAATTCACATCAACTCTAAACATACAAGAGTGAACATACACAAGTGTCAGTATTGCGATTATGAAAGCCTTTATATCTCTAGTTTGAAAATTCACATCAACTCTAAACATACAAGAGTGAACATACACAAGTGTCAGTATTGCGATTATGAAAGCCTTTATATCTCTAGTTTGAAAATTCACATCAACTCTAAACATACAAGAGTGAACATACACAAGTGTCAGTATTGCGATTATGAAAGCCTTTATATCTCTAGTTTGAAAATTCACATCAACTCTAAACATACAAGAGTGAACATACACAAGTGTCAGTATTGCGATTATGAAAGCCTTTATATCTCTAGTTTGAAAATTCACATCAACTCTAAACATACAAGAGTGAACATACACAAGTGTCAGTATTGCGATTATGAAAGCCTTTATATCTCTAGTTTGAAAATTCACATCAACTCTAAACATACAAGAGTGAACATACACAAGTGTCAGTATTGCGATTATGAAAGCCTTTATATCTCTAGTTTGAAAATTCACATCAACTCTAAACATACAAGAGTGAACATACACAAGTGTCAGTATTGCGATTATGAAAGCCTTTATATCTCTAGTTTGAAAATTCACATCAACTCTAAACATACAAGAGTGAACATACACAAGTGTCAGTATTGCGATTATGAAAGCCTTTATATCTCTAGTTTGAAAATTCACATCAACTCTAAACATACAAGAGTGAACATACACAAGTGTCAGTATTGCGATTATGAAAGCCTTTATATCTCTAGTTTGAAAATTCACATCAACTCTAAACATACAAGAGTGAACATACACAAGTGTCAGTATTGCGATTATGAAAGCCTTTATATCTCTAGTTTGAAAATTCACATCAACTCTAAACATACAAGAGTGAACATACACAAGTGTCAGTATTGCGATTATGAAAGCCTTTATATCTCTAGTTTGAAAATTCACATCAACTCTAAACATACAAGAGTGAACATACACAAGTGTCAGTATTGCGATTATGAAAGCCTTTATATCTCTAGTTTGAAAATTCACATCAACTCTAAACATACAAGAGTGAACATACACAAGTGTCAGTATTGCGATTATGAAAGCCTTTATATCTCTAGTTTGAAAATTCACATCAACTCTAAACATACAAGAGTGAACATACACAAGTGTCAGTATTGCGATTATGAAAGCCTTTATATCTCTAGTTTGAAAATTCACATCAACTCTAAACATACAAGAGTGAACATACACAAGTGTCAGTATTGCGATTATGAAAGCCTTTATATCTCTAGTTTGAAAATTCACATCAACTCTAAACATACAAGAGTGAACATACACAAGTGTCAGTATTGCGATTATGAAAGCCTTTATATCTCTAGTTTGAAAATTCACATCAACTCTAAACATACAAGAGTGAACATACACAAGTGTCAGTATTGCGATTATGAAAGCCTTTATATCTCTAGTTTGAAAATTCACATCAACTCTAAACATACAAGAGTGAACATACACAAGTGTCAGTATTGCGATTATGAAAGCCTTTATATCTCTAGTTTGAAAATTCACATCAACTCTAAACATACAAGAGTGAACATACACAAGTGTCAGTATTGCGATTATGAAAGCCTTTATATCTCTAGTTTGAAAATTCACATCAACTCTAAACATACAAGAGTGAACATACACAAGTGTCAGTATTGCGATTATGAAAGCCTTTATATCTCTAGTTTGAAAATTCACATCAACTCTAAACATACAAGAGTGAACATACACAAGTGTCAGTATTGCGATTATGAAAGCCTTTATATCTCTAGTTTGAAAATTCACATCAACTCTAAACATACAAGAGTGAACATACACAAGTGTCAGTATTGCGATTATGAAAGCCTTTATATCTCTAGTTTGAAAATTCACATCAACTCTAAACATACAAGAGTGAACATACACAAGTGTCAGTATTGCGATTATGAAAGCCTTTATATCTCTAGTTTGAAAATTCACATCAACTCTAAACATACAAGAGTGAACATACACAAGTGTCAGTATTGCGATTATGAAAGCCTTTATATCTCTAGTTTGAAAATTCACATCAACTCTAAACATACAAGAGTGAACATACACAAGTGTCAGTATTGCGATTATGAAAGCCTTTATATCTCTAGTTTGAAAATTCACATCAACTCTAAACATACAAGAGTGAACATACACAAGTGTCAGTATTGCGATTATGAAAGCCTTTATATCTCTAGTTTGAAAATTCACATCAACTCTAAACATACAAGAGTGAACATACACAAGTGTCAGTATTGCGATTATGAAAGCCTTTATATCTCTAGTTTGAAAATTCACATCAACTCTAAACATACAAGAGTGAACATACACAAGTGTCAGTATTGCGATTATGAAAGCCTTTATATCTCTAGTTTGAAAATTCACATCAACTCTAAACATACAAGAGTGAACATACACAAGTGTCAGTATTGCGATTATGAAAGCCTTTATATCTCTAGTTTGAAAATTCACATCAACTCTAAACATACAAGAGTGAACATACACAAGTGTCAGTATTGCGATTATGAAAGCCTTTATATCTCTAGTTTGAAAATTCACATCAACTCTAAACATACAAGAGTGAACATACACAAGTGTCAGTATTGCGATTATGAAAGCCTTTATATCTCTAGTTTGAAAATTCACATCAACTCTAAACATACAAGAGTGAACATACACAAGTGTCAGTATTGCGATTATGAAAGCCTTTATATCTCTAGTTTGAAAATTCACATCAACTCTAAACATACAAGAGTGAACATACACAAGTGTCAGTATTGCGATTATGAAAGCCTTTATATCTCTAGTTTGAAAATTCACATCAACTCTAAACATACAAGAGTGAACATACACAAGTGTCAGTATTGCGATTATGAAAGCCTTTATATCTCTAGTTTGAAAATTCACATCAACTCTAAACATACAAGAGTGAACATACACAAGTGTCAGTATTGCGATTATGAAAGCCTTTATATCTCTAGTTTGAAAATTCACATCAACTCTAAACATACAAGAGTGAACATACACAAGTGTCAGTATTGCGATTATGAAAGCCTTTATATCTCTAGTTTGAAAATTCACATCAACTCTAAACATACAAGAGTGAACATACACAAGTGTCAGTATTGCGATTATGAAAGCCTTTATATCTCTAGTTTGAAAATTCACATCAACTCTAAACATACAAGAGTGAACATACACAAGTGTCAGTATTGCGATTATGAAAGCCTTTATATCTCTAGTTTGAAAATTCACATCAACTCTAAACATACAAGAGTGAACATACACAAGTGTCAGTATTGCGATTATGAAAGCCTTTATATCTCTAGTTTGAAAATTCACATCAACTCTAAACATACAAGAGTGAACATACACAAGTGTCAGTATTGCGATTATGAAAGCCTTTATATCTCTAGTTTGAAAATTCACATCAACTCTAAACATACAAGAGTGAACATACACAAGTGTCAGTATTGCGATTATGAAAGCCTTTATATCTCTAGTTTGAAAATTCACATCAACTCTAAACATACAAGAGTGAACATACACAAGTGTCAGTATTGCGATTATGAAAGCCTTTATATCTCTAGTTTGAAAATTCACATCAACTCTAAACATACAAGAGTGAACATACACAAGTGTCAGTATTGCGATTATGAAAGCCTTTATATCTCTAGTTTGAAAATTCACATCAACTCTAAACATACAAGAGTGAACATACACAAGTGTCAGTATTGCGATTATGAAAGCCTTTATATCTCTAGTTTGAAAATTCACATCAACTCTAAACATACAAGAGTGAACATACACAAGTGTCAGTATTGCGATTATGAAAGCCTTTATATCTCTAGTTTGAAAATTCACATCAACTCTAAACATACAAGAGTGAACATACACAAGTGTCAGTATTGCGATTATGAAAGCCTTTATATCTCTAGTTTGAAAATTCACATCAACTCTAAACATACAAGAGTGAACATACACAAGTGTCAGTATTGCGATTATGAAAGCCTTTATATCTCTAGTTTGAAAATTCACATCAACTCTAAACATACAAGAGTGAACATACACAAGTGTCAGTATTGCGATTATGAAAGCCTTTATATCTCTAGTTTGAAAATTCACATCAACTCTAAACATACAAGAGTGAACATACACAAGTGTCAGTATTGCGATTATGAAAGCCTTTATATCTCTAGTTTGAAAATTCACATCAACTCTAAACATACAAGAGTGAACATACACAAGTGTCAGTATTGCGATTATGAAAGCCTTTATATCTCTAGTTTGAAAATTCACATCAACTCTAAACATACAAGAGTGAACATACACAAGTGTCAGTATTGCGATTATGAAAGCCTTTATATCTCTAGTTTGAAAATTCACATCAACTCTAAACATACAAGAGTGAACATACACAAGTGTCAGTATTGCGATTATGAAAGCCTTTATATCTCTAGTTTGAAAATTCACATCAACTCTAAACATACAAGAGTGAACATACACAAGTGTCAGTATTGCGATTATGAAAGCCTTTATATCTCTAGTTTGAAAATTCACATCAACTCTAAACATACAAGAGTGAACATACACAAGTGTCAGTATTGCGATTATGAAAGCCTTTATATCTCTAGTTTGAAAATTCACATCAACTCTAAACATACAAGAGTGAACATACACAAGTGTCAGTATTGCGATTATGAAAGCCTTTATATCTCTAGTTTGAAAATTCACATCAACTCTAAACATACAAGAGTGAACATACACAAGTGTCAGTATTGCGATTATGAAAGCCTTTATATCTCTAGTTTGAAAATTCACATCAACTCTAAACATACAAGAGTGAACATACACAAGTGTCAGTATTGCGATTATGAAAGCCTTTATATCTCTAGTTTGAAAATTCACATCAACTCTAAACATACAAGAGTGAACATACACAAGTGTCAGTATTGCGATTATGAAAGCCTTTATATCTCTAGTTTGAAAATTCACATCAACTCTAAACATACAAGAGTGAACATACACAAGTGTCAGTATTGCGATTATGAAAGCCTTTATATCTCTAGTTTGAAAATTCACATCAACTCTAAACATACAAGAGTGAACATACACAAGTGTCAGTATTGCGATTATGAAAGCCTTTATATCTCTAGTTTGAAAATTCACATCAACTCTAAACATACAAGAGTGAACATACACAAGTGTCAGTATTGCGATTATGAAAGCCTTTATATCTCTAGTTTGAAAATTCACATCAACTCTAAACATACAAGAGTGAACATACACAAGTGTCAGTATTGCGATTATGAAAGCCTTTATATCTCTAGTTTGAAAATTCACATCAACTCTAAACATACAAGAGTGAACATACACAAGTGTCAGTATTGCGATTATGAAAGCCTTTATATCTCTAGTTTGAAAATTCACATCAACTCTAAACATACAAGAGTGAACATACACAAGTGTCAGTATTGCGATTATGAAAGCCTTTATATCTCTAGTTTGAAAATTCACATCAACTCTAAACATACAAGAGTGAACATACACAAGTGTCAGTATTGCGATTATGAAAGCCTTTATATCTCTAGTTTGAAAATTCACATCAACTCTAAACATACAAGAGTGAACATACACAAGTGTCAGTATTGCGATTATGAAAGCCTTTATATCTCTAGTTTGAAAATTCACATCAACTCTAAACATACAAGAGTGAACATACACAAGTGTCAGTATTGCGATTATGAAAGCCTTTATATCTCTAGTTTGAAAATTCACATCAACTCTAAACATACAAGAGTGAACATACACAAGTGTCAGTATTGCGATTATGAAAGCCTTTATATCTCTAGTTTGAAAATTCACATCAACTCTAAACATACAAGAGTGAACATACACAAGTGTCAGTATTGCGATTATGAAAGCCTTTATATCTCTAGTTTGAAAATTCACATCAACTCTAAACATACAAGAGTGAACATACACAAGTGTCAGTATTGCGATTATGAAAGCCTTTATATCTCTAGTTTGAAAATTCACATCAACTCTAAACATACAAGAGTGAACATACACAAGTGTCAGTATTGCGATTATGAAAGCCTTTATATCTCTAGTTTGAAAATTCACATCAACTCTAAACATACAAGAGTGAACATACACAAGTGTCAGTATTGCGATTATGAAAGCCTTTATATCTCTAGTTTGAAAATTCACATCAACTCTAAACATACAAGAGTGAACATACACAAGTGTCAGTATTGCGATTATGAAAGCCTTTATATCTCTAGTTTGAAAATTCACATCAACTCTAAACATACAAGAGTGAACATACACAAGTGTCAGTCTTGCGATTATGAAAATACTAAGGAGTCAAGTTTGAAAAGTCACATCAACGCTAAACACACAAGAGAAAATATATACAAGTGTCAGTCTTGCGATTATGAAAGCGCTCTGGTATCAAATTTAAAACTTCACATCAACTCTAAACATACAAGAGAGAATATATACAAGTGTCAGTCTTGCGATTATGAAAACGCTCTGGTATCAAATTTAAAACTTCACGTCAACTCTAAACACACACGAGAGAATATATACAAGTGTCAGTATTGCGATTATGAAAGTACTAGGAAGGCAATTTTGAAAAGTCACATCAACGCTAAACACACAAGAGAAAATATACACAAATGTCAGTATTGCGATTATGAAAATACTAGGAAGTCAAGTTTGAAAAGTCACATCAACGCTAAACACACAAGAGAGAATATATACAAGTGTCAGTCTTGCGATTATGAAAGCCTTTATATCTCTAGTTTGAAAATTCACATCAACTCTAAACATACAAGAGTGAACATACACAAGTGTCAGTCTTGCGATTATGAAAGCGCTCTGGTATCAAATTTAAAACTTCACATCAACTCTAAACACACACGAGAGAATATATACAAGTGTCAGTATTGCGATTATGAAAGTACTAGGAAGGCAATTTTGAAAAGTCACATCAACGCTAAACACACAAGAGAGAATATATACAAGTGTCAGTCTTGCGATTATGAAAGCCTTTATATCTCTAGTTTGAAAATTCACATCAACTCTAAACATACAAGAGTGAACATACACAAGTGTCAGTCTTGCGATTATGAAAGCGCTCTGGTATCAAATTTAAAACTTCACATCAACTCTAAACACACACGAGAGAATATATACAAGTGTCAGTATTGCGATTATGAAAGTACTAGGAAGGCAATTTTGAAAAGTCACATCAACGCTAAACACACAAGAGAGAATATATACAAGTGTCAGTCTTGCGATTATGAAAGCCTTTATATCTCTAGTTTGAAACGCCACATCAACTCTAAACACACACGAGAGAATATATACAAGTGTCAGTCTTGCGATTATGAAAGCCTTTATATCTCTAGTTTGAAACGCCACATCAACGCTAAACACACAAGAGAGAATATATACAAGTGTCAGTCTTGCGATTATGAAAGCCTTTATATCTCTAGTTTGAAACGCCACATCAACTCTAAACACACAAGAGAGAATATATACAAGTGTCAGTCTTGCGATTATGAAAGCCTTTATATCTCTAGTTTGAAAATTCACATCAACTCTAAACATACAAGAGTGAACATACACAAGTGTCAGTCTTGCGATTATGAAAGCGCTCTGGTATCAAATTTAAAACTTCACATCAACTCTAAACACACACGAGAGAATATATACAAGTGTCAGTATTGCGATTATGAAAGTACTAGGAAGGCAATTTTGAAAAGTCACATCAACGCTAAACACACAAGAGAGAATATATACAAGTGTCAGTCTTGCGATTATGAAAGCCTTTATATCTCTAGTTTGAAAATTCACATCAACTCTAAACATACAAGAGTGAACATACACAAGTGTCAGTCTTGCGATTATGAAAGCGCTCTGGTATCAAATTTAAAACTTCACATCAACTCTAAACACACACGAGAGAATATATACAAGTGTCAGTATTGCGATTATGAAAGTACTAGGAAGGCAATTTTGAAAAGTCACATCAACGCTAAACACACAAGAGAGAATATATACAAGTGTCAGTCTTGCGATTATGAAAGCCTTTATATCTCTAGTTTGAAACGCCACATCAACTCTAAACACACACGAGAGAATATATACAAGTGTCAGTCTTGCGATTATGAAAGCCTTTATATCTCTAGTTTGAAACGCCACATCAACGCTAAACACACAAGAGAGAATATATACAAGTGTCAGTCTTGCGATTATGAAAGCCTTTATATCTCTAGTTTGAAACGCCACATCAACTCTAAACACACAAGAGAGAATATATACAAGTGTCAGTCTTGCGATTATGAAAGCCTTTATATCTCTAGTTTGAAAATTCACATCAACTCTAAACATACAAGAGTGAACATACACAAGTGTCAGTCTTGCGATTATGAAAGCGCTCTGGTATCAAATTTAAAACTTCACATCAACTCTAAACACACACGAGAGAATATATACAAGTGTCAGTCTTGCGATTATGAAAGCCTTTATATCTCTAGTTTGAAAATTCACATCAACTCTAAACATACAAGAGTGAACATACACAAGTGTCAGTATTGCGATTATGAAAGCCTTTATATCTCTAGTTTGAAAATTCACATCAACTCTAAACATACAAGAGTGAACATACACAAGTGTCAGTCTTGCGATTATGAAAGCGCTCTGGTATCAAATTTAAAACTTCACATCAACTCTAAACACACACGAGAGAATATATACAAGTGTCAGTATTGCGATTATGAAAGTACTAGGAAGGCAATTTTGAAAAGTCACATCAACGCTAAACACACAAGAGAGAATATATACAAGTGTCAGTCTTGCGATTATGAAAGCCTTTATATCTCTAGTTTGAAACGCCACATCAACTCTAAACACACACGAGAGAATATATACAAGTGTCAGTCTTGCGATTATGAAAGCGCTCTGGTATCAAATTTAAAACTTCACATCAACTCTAAACACACATGAGAGAATATATACAAGTGTCAGTATTGCGATTATAAAAGCCCTAATGAAAATGATTTGAAACGCCACATCAACTCTAAACACACAAGAGAAAATATATACAAGTGCCACTATTGCGATTATGAAAATCCTTATATCTCTGGTTTGAAACGTCACATCAACTCTAAACACAAGAGAGAAAATACACAAGCGTCAGTATTGCGATAATGAAAGCCGTTAAAGCTCGGCTTGAAAGTAGTATAAACATAAGGAAGTCCAAAGAGAAGATATGTAAATATGAATATAGAGGAACACATCAAAACACGATGTAGATATACAGAAGTGAATATTAAATGAAGAAAGATGAAAACGAGAATTCTAATGTGAATATTGCAATTATGAGAGAAATACTTCTACTTCAAGTTGGGAGAATACATACAAAAAAATCAGCTTTGATGTGTCAAGTCAGAAAATCACAAGATGCAAATGTTGACTAAGCTATAGAATTAAAGTTCTCCAAGAAATTTTTACCACCGAAAGAACATAACAATCACATACAGTGGCATCCTCAGAATGAGTTGAAGCTTAATTTTTTTTTTCAGATTTTACTATGCAACAGAGTTAATTTTTATTTCGTAGTGTTTATTTTGTTTTCTATTACTTGATAGTATTTATATTTATTATATGATAGGATTGGAAAAAAGATTTGATTAATGTCAGGATTTTTGTCTTACCGGTGTTCTTTCCTCCTTTCATTAATGATTTATTGTACGCCGGCGAGCTTCAGATCCAATAAAAATATCTTTCCCGGCTTCTATGGTATATTTTCCTCTATGGACATTTTGTGTGAGGGGGCACAACCACGATCGTACATACAGGTCTGGGAAATCTATTGTTCGACATGAGTCTCTTACATGTCGCCAAACTCGTAGTCCCTGGCTCAGTCACCAGCTAGCGCTTGGATCGAAGTATGGTAACAATCACATTATTAAAAGTAAAATAATTTTTCTCGTACCGCAATATTTACTATTCTGATTTCAGAGAGGAATAGAACTGTTACTCTTGTCTAAATGTATTACTCACCTTAAAAATAACTTCTTCTTTTTCGCACATATAAAAGACCTCGTTAAAACGATTTCTTTCCGGAATCACAAGCATTCACTTTTTTCCCATTTCCGCATCTTTCGGCACTTTAATAACAGAATTTTTTTCTAAAAACGCCAGTATTCCTTGTGTTTACAAGTCAACAATAACAGTTGCCAGAGATCACTGTCGTATACGTACCAGAGATCATTCCTCGACTTATGCGCCACCCTTTTGGAACTATGCAACAGCTGACGCTTAGAGGCCTCACTTCTCACATAGGAAACAACCTTGAGTTCCAAGACCTGTATATACGACCGTGGACACAACCAACTTTAATTGACAGCTGTGTCATTAGTGTAACTGCAAGCGGTGAACAAATGTGCTCTTAAGATTTCCCATATAGTATGTGTTCCTATTTACCAGTTGATCTAGATGTTGCTCAATGATCAGTCACGGGACCAATTTTTTTTTAATCTTTACCTTTCTCCCACCAAGCAGTACGGAGACAAACCTTTTTTGTTTGCGGATGATGCGGCTGGAGCAGATTTTTTTGGGTAGCCCTCATAAAAGGGAGCCTCCAAAAACATCATTTAAGTGGTAGGTCATTCTCTAGTAGAGTGGGTGAACATGTTAGGAGTTATCGAGATAAGGTTCAAAAAGTCTAGATATGCAGAAAATAGGTTGCATTATCGACTCAGCCATTATTTGAATGTACTGATATTCAAATCATTCAGGAATTTCTCACCGATAGCGTATGCCCGAAAATTTTATATTTGACCTTGCCAAAGCCAAAAAGCCGTCTTAACCCTGAACGTAATATTATATTACAAAGTGAAATACAAACACACGTCGTGTTAAAATTAGTACCCAAAGTTTTGGTTCCGCAGGCTGAACAGTGACGACACGTTGTTGGAACATTTTCTAAAGTGATATAGCTTTGCTCTACCAGAGATGGTTGAACTTGATCGTATGACTCGTTTCTCGATTCACTGATGATATCATGGCAAGACCGAAACAGCTGTCTGGAACTAGTAGACGTGTTGTCACTGTTCTACCTGAACCTGGAGAACCAAAACTTTGTCTATAATATTATATTATCTAGCCGCGCCCGCGAGTTCAAGGATAGACATTTATGATAAACAGGGTTTATTCGCGAGGTAAAAGTGTCTTTAAGAGTTAAGGATAAGCAAAAACCCTTTATGATTCTTGATGTAAGTGTTTTGTGTGTGTTCTAAAAATACTGTTTGTAAATAAAATGAATCGTAAAGAAAATCTATGCCCTAGATCATAGATAACACATGTTGAACGTTTAACATTGAGGTTAGTAAAATGAGTTCAACTCATCATATTTCGTTCTAGTCGAAACCATATTTTTCCACATTTACATCGACGTTAAAGTTAAACGTACTGCTCTCATTCATTATCGTCTGTGTAGTACATATTACACAAACACATCTCCCATATATATAATATCTAATCTATGCAAACACTCGTTTGATTGAAACTATCAGGGCCATCACTAAACATGTTATCAACAGTCCAGAATGATGCAGATTTGGAAACTGAAATTGAAATTAAATACGAAAATATTCGTGAATCCATATATAAAATCAAAGAAGAATCTGCAGATTGTCAGGAATTCAAGATAAAGTAAGTTTTTTCAATAAACTCGCCAATATTTCCTTGGTGTATATGGAAAATAATTTACTACCTAATAGAAGAGGCCTGGCATATTTTTATACAATTAATTTTCATAATTGTTTCCGTTCGAAATATGAACGAAAATAGATATTGAAAATACAACAAAAACTGATGAATAAACAAAGTTTGGAAAATTAGGTTATCTTCATTAGACAATTTCTAGGAATTTTGCATGACTAGTTTTTAATATAAGACAGATTGTTAGTGGAGTTTTTTTAGTTCGTACGTCATTGGCCCTCGCCCAACTTGCAAATAATTAGCAAGAATTGAATATAACTCGCTAATACAATTGTGGGGTTGAACAAGTAGAAAAATTATTTAATCGTTTCATTTTCAGAATCGAGAAGTGCAGTGTAGATGAGGAATTGGAAGATCTAGCACAGGAATGTATAAAATATGATGAAGATATGATTGGAGTAGACCATGAAAATTTTGATTGCTCAGATGACAAGGGCTTGGATAGTTCTATCAAAATTCTGGTTTCGAAGGACTCACTAGACTGTCAAGGTAGTGCATATAATTGTCATGATGTGACAAACATGGAAAATCATGTGTTAGTTGCCGAAAATGAATGTTCTACTTATAATATTCCATCCTCCAAGTTGGTATCTCCAACCATTAACAGAAGTGAAAATACTTTGAAATATAATATTAATAGGAAATACAAAAGGGGAAAGATATATCAATATGAACATTGCGATTCTGGAAGCTCTCTGTTGTTAAATTTGAAAAGTCACGTCAACTCTAAACACAAAAAAGAGAATACATACAAGTGTCAGTTTTGCGATTATGAAAGCGCTCGGGTATCAAATTTAAAACTTCACGTCTACTCTAAACATACAAGAAAAAACATACACAAGTGTCAGTATTGCGATTATGAAAGCCCTTGTATCTACTTTGAAAAGTCACATCAACTTCAAACATACAAGAGAGAACATACACAAGTGTCAGTTTTGCGATTATGAAAGTGCTCAGGTATCAAATTTAAATCTTCACGTCAACTCTAAACATACAAGAGAGAACATACACAAGTGTCAATATTGCGATTATAAAAGCCCTATTGTCTTTGGTTTGAAACGTCACATCAACGCTAAACACACAAGAGAAAATATATACAAGTGTCAGTCTTGCGATTATGAAAGCGCTCTGGTATCAAATTTAAAACTTCACATCAACTCTAAACATACAAGAGAGAACATACACAAATGTCAGTATTGTGATTATAAAAGCCTCAATGTCCTTGGTTTGAAACGTCATATCAATGCTAAACACACAAGAGAAAATATATACAAGTGTCAGTCTTGCGATTATGAAAGCGCTCTGGTATCAAATTTAAAACTTCACATCAACTCTAAACATACAAGAGAGAACATACACAAGTGTCCGTATTGCGATTTTGAATGCATTTATACCTTTGGCTTGAAAAGTCACATCAATGCTAAACACACCAGAGAGAATATATACAATTGTCAGTATTGCGATTATAATAGCACCCTGGTATCAACTTTAAAACTCCACATCAACTCTAAACATACAAGAGAGAGTATATACAAATGTCAGTATTGCGATTATGAAAGCGCTCGGAAGGCAAATTTAAAAAGTCATCAACTCAAAACATACGAAAGAGAACATACTCAAGTGTCACTATTGCGATTATGAAAATCCTTATATCTCTGGTTTGAAACGTCACATCAACTCTAAACACAAGAGAGAAAATACACAAGCGTCAGTATTGCGATAATGAAAGCCGTTAAAGCTCGGCTTGAAAGTAGTATAAACATAAGGAAGTCCAAAGAGAAGATATGTAAATATGAATATAGAGGAACACATCAAAACACGATGTAGATATACAGAAGTGAATATTAAATGAAGAAAGATGAAAACGAGAATTCTAATGTGAATATTGCAATTATGAGAGAAATACTTCTACTTCAAGTTGGGAGAATACATACAAAAAAATCAGCTTTGATGTGTCAAGTCAGAAAATCACAAGATGCAAATGTTGACTAAGCTATAGAATTAAAGTTCTCCAAGAAATTTTTACCACCGAAAGAACATAACAATCACATACAGTGGCATCCTCAGAATGAGTTGAAGCTTAATTTTTTGTTCAGATTTTACTATGCAACAGAGTTAATTTTTATTTCGTAGTGTTTATTTTGTTTTCTATTACTTGATAGTATTTATATTTATTATATGATAGGATTGGAAAAAAGATTTGATTAATGTCAGGATTTTTGTCTTACCGGTGTTCTTTCCTCCTTTCATTAATGATTTATTGTACGCCGGCGAGCTTCAGATCCAATATAATTATCTTTCCCGGCTTCTATGGTATATTTTCCTCTATGGACATTTTGTGTGTGGGGGCACAACCACGATCGTACATACAGGTCTGGGAAATCTATTGTTCGACATGAGTCTCTTACATGTCGCCAAACTCGTAGTCCCTGGCTCAGTCACCAGCTAGCGCTTGGATCGAAGTATGGTAACAATCACATTATTAAAAGTAAAATAATTTTTCTCGTACCGCAATATTTACTATTCTGATTTCAGAGAGGAATAGAACTGTTACTCTTGTCAAAATGTATTACTCACCTTAAAAATAACTTCCCCTTTTTCGCACATATAAAAGACCTCGTTAAAACGATTTCTTTCCGGAATCACAAGCATCCACTTTTTTCCCATTTCCGCATCTTTCGGCACTTTAAAAACAGAAGTTTCTTCCTTTACACTTTTGCACCCCGGCAAAATGCACGGTTTCGTAATTTTTTCTAAAAACGCCAGTGCTGGTCTGTGTTTAAAATATGGTTTCGACTAGAAGTACTAGAACGAAATATGATGAGTTGAACTCATTTTACTAACCTCAACGCATAGATAACTCTACTACTGGTAGTAGAGTTATCTATGCCTCAACGTTAACCGTTCAACGATTTAAACAAATTTTGACATGTGTTATCTATGATCTAGGGCATAGATGTTCTTTACGTTTCATTTTATTTACGAACAGCATTTTTAGAAACACAAAACACTTACATCAAAAATCATAAAGGGTTTTTGCTTATCCTTAATAGTCCAGGAAATAAAGTACAAAATCGACCCAAATTAGAAAAATTTGAGGTAAAAGGCCGATTTTGATGTGTGAGGGCTCATTCGATTCGTTTTGACCTCTAGATCAGAATCTGCCACAGCTACATAGGGGGAAAATTGTCCTATTGTTAATAAACAATGAATAATGGCCAATAAATGGCATTTTTTGACATAATACAAAAAATAATTGAAAACGCTATTTTCCATCGATTTTTAGCAGGTAAAGTAGAAAATTGCAGTTATTTGATCAATAAACAATGTGAATTTGAGGTTTATAACAATTTGTCAGTTATCTATTTGTCAATAAACAACAAAATGGAAATTTCCTAAATAATCAAGATTAGATTCATTTTCAGGTAATTTGAGGTCGCTGAATACAAATCCGATGTTATTTTTCTGATTGGCTGTTAATTTAATTAGTTAATTAATAATTTGTTAATAAACAAATTAACCCAAAAAATGGAAATTTAAAAAATAATCAAGACTAGAGTCATTTTCAGGTAATTTGAGTCGCTGAGTAGTTTGATGTTATTTTTTTGATTGAATGTTATATGACGTGTACTTTGTCGCTTTTCGGTATTTTGCTTACTGCGGTAAGCTCCTAATCCTCGGGCGCCAGATTTTTCTAAAGGTTAACTCCTTTTTGAAGACTTCTGCTAGTGTCTTCACCACAAGGTTTGACACTATGCTATCTATAGATAGCCTTGTCCCTAGGGTAGCTACAGTGAAGTATAACCAGAGTCCACTGGGCAGAAAACAGTATCAGAATTGTAGGCTTTGATTACAATTATTGATACCTGGTTAAAACTTAGCTCGTTAAAAGATGGAGCAGAAATAATTCAATAAAACAGGGAATTCCAAATATTAAAATATGTAATGATTATTATGTGTACATTTTCGGAATAATCAATATAAATGCAATTGAACGGTATTATATCATAAAAATTCAGCCAGACGGAAAATGTAATGAAGCTCAAACGGTATATGAAAACTGCTACAACTTATCTATTCTGCGATATGTTCGGTGTTTAATTTCAATTCAACGGTACGGAATCGGTTGATAAATGATTCAGAATTATCAATTTGCGGAAAATACAAATCAAACAGGTCCTAGCGTAATGAGCGGTATTCGGTAAATTTTAGATAGCAATAATACTTGAAACGTTGTTAGAACGCACTACGATATATCAAACGGTTTAAAATTCGATCGGATCGGCGAATATATCGTAATGCCCGAAAATGAAATATTAAGCCATCATTTACCTTATGTTAAATTCACAAACACAAACACTATTGTTAAATCACATTTTCAAATCTGACTTGAACTCGGATAATAATTATTTCACTCTGATTCTAATATGATAATCACACTTTACCGGTACGGATTGATAATCAAAATCACAAAAGAGCAACTGCACTGATTGAAAATTGAAATCACAAAAGAGCAATTGTACTACTTGAAAATTGAAATCACAAAAGAGAGCGATCTGTTATCGGTCACGGCTTTTATATGTTTTCCGAGGTTCTGGACAGGTCTGCTCCACCAATTCCTTATTTTGTGGCGAGGGTTTTTTACTTATGTCCCGAACAACGCTTAAAAGTGACGCTACTTTTTAGATCTAAAATTCGCGTGCATGATGCTCCAGTAGTTTCTCCCGGCACACTAAACAAGTGTTATCGGAGATTTTTGGTTGTTCGCCTTTTTTATACATAATGCTGTTCAAAGTTTGGTGCCTTAAGTTGCCAGACCACTGTTTTTGCAACATATTTTATCGGAATGAAATGCAATGTTTGAACGTATGAATTAGATTCATCTATTTGAATAATTATACTTATTCGAAATTACGGAGAAGTGACAAACATGGAATACACATTCGAAATTCATGCATATCTATTGAAATAATGAACTGTTCAAACCGAGTTTACATGTAATATCCGTATTTATTGCCTGATCTAAATTAAATGATATTTCAAAATTTAAGCTTCGTTACAGTTAATATAATTATTTAATTAATAATTACTTGGTTACCGAATTAACAAAAAAATTCAAAGTCTTAAAATAATCAAGATTGGAATCAATTTCGTATAATTTAAGGCCGCTGACCACGAAATTGATGTTACTTTTTGAATCGTATGATAATTTAATTAATTAATTAATTCACTTGGCTAATCAACAAAAAATATTCAAAGTTTTAAAATAATCAAGATTACAGTCAATTTCGGATAATTTGAAGTAGTTAAATTTGAATCTAATGTGATTTTTCAATAAATTGTTCATATTATTAGTTGATTGATAGCGTTGCCATGGTAACTGAGAGAAGTGCAGGGACGTATGAGCTGAATTCAGAACCATTAATTCAACCTCCAGGGCAGTAGCCGTAAAGGGGAAGAGTGGTTTTTCATGTTATTGATAAAAAATAGTTTCTCAGCAATTTATTCAAAAAATAACATCAAATTCGTATTCAGCTACCTTGAATCATACGAAATTGACTCCAATCTTGATTATTTTAAGACTGAATTTTTTGTTAATTCGGTAACTAAGTGATTATTAATTAAATAATTATATTAACATTCAATCAAAAAAATAACATCAAACTACTCAGCGACCTCAAATTACCTGAAAATTACTCTAGTCTTGATTATTTTTTAAATTTCCATTTTTTGGGTTAATTTGTTTATTAACAAATTGTTAATTAACTAATTACATTAACAGCCAATCAGAAAAATAACATCGAATTTGTATTCACCCACCTCAAATTACCTGAAAATGAATCTAATCTTGATTATTTAGGAAATTTCCATTTTTTTGTTTATTGACAAATAGATAACTGATAAATTGTTATAAACCTTAAATTCACATTTTTTAATGATCAAATAACTGCAATTTTCTACTTTACCCGCTAAAAATTGATGGAAATTAGCGTTTTCAATTTTTTTTCATTATGTCAAAAACATGCCATTTATTGGCCATTATTTATTGTTTATTAACAATAGGACAAATTTTCCCCTATGTAGCTGTGGCAGATTCTGATCTAGAGGTCAAAACGAATCGAATGAGCCCTCACCATTATAGACAAAGTTTTGGTTCTCCAGGTTCAGGTAGAACAGTGACAACACGTCTACTAGTTCCTGACAGCTGTTTCGGTCTTGCCATGATATCATCAGTGAATCGAGAAACGAGCCATTCGATGAAGTTCAACCATCTCCGGTAGAGGAGCAGAGGTATGCTATCACTTTAGAAAATGTTTCAACAACGTGTGGTCACTGTTCAACCTGCGGAACCAAAACTTTGTCTATTGATTTTAACACGAAGTGTGTTTATATTTTACTTTGTAATATAATATTACGTTCAGGGTTAAGACCGCTTGTTGGCTTTGGCAAGGTCAAATATAAAATTTTCGGGCATACGCTATCGGTGAGAAATTCCTGAATGATTTGAATATCAGTACATAATGGCTGAGCCGATAATGCAACGTATTTTCTGCATATCTAGACTTTTTGAACCTTATCTCGATAACTCCTAACATGTTCACCCACTCTACTAGGGAATGACCTACCACTTAAATGATGTTTTTGGAGGTTCCCTTTTATGAGGGCTACCCAAAAAAATCTGCTCCAGTCGCATCATCCGCAAACAAAAAAGGTTTGTCTCCGTGATTTACTCAAACAAACTGTCTTACGTGGTGTTTATTTTAATATTAGTTTGTGGATACAATAACTTTGATGTATTCATAAAATGCCAGAAGCCAGAGGAAAGATATTACTTGAAACATGAAACTCAAAATTCTCAATAAATAATAAATGCTCATTTTGGAGCTACTAATTAACAATGCATGACAAAGAAACTTGCTTTTATTTTTAAAATGAAGTTTTTCAGAAATGAGAATATTTTTAAGATTCATTTGTTCAATTGCTTAGAGTCATCCCATAGACTTATTATCCTTTAGTCTATAGTTGGAGCCATGGAGGAACATTTATGCAAATATAAAAAATAACAGATGCTTTATTAAAATTAATTGAAGCTTTCAGGTTATAATACAATTATAATATATCAAGCAATACTAGTAAATCATGGCGTTGTATCCCATCCTGATAACCATTTCTTTCGAGAGTCCCTCCTCAATGTATCTCCATCCATTCTTTTCTTACTAGTCTTGAAACTTTGTAGTAAATCTAGTCTCTTCTCTGACACAGGTTGAGAAACTAATAATTCCCCATTTTCTTTCAGATAAGTTCCATTTATATCTTTTGGAAATCCATTAGGGAAAGTGATAGGTTTAACTTGAACTAAATGTTTAATCCTCCATAATCTCGCATTGTTTTGTGGGATATTTTTAACAATAATTACATCGCTAGTCTTGCCTTCCAATTTGAATGTTCTCAATATCTCTCTTTCGGGTCCTGGAGTGTGTTTTAAAGGTTTGATTCGTTGAACTCTGAATAATTTGGTGGCTTCATATGGTGGATCTTCAAAGTCTGGTGTCCGAGGATAATAAGTAAACCCAGGGTATGCAATTCCTTCTCCTTTCCATTCATATTTCCTACGGGTATATCTTCTGAAAATCAACAGAGGATTGAACGTTTTCAGGAAAGACATTTTCTGTTGCTATTGCTTAATTATTATTAATAGCCAAGTAGATAATAACACCAAGAAACTATAACCTACAAAATACTCCAGTTCATAGATACTCTACTCCGGTTGTAGAGTCATCTATGCTCCAGTTCAAATGAATTGAAAAGCACTAAAGCAGTGTTGCCACTTGTCGACAATGCGAAATATCCGTAACAGTATTTTTGATACAAAAAGTAACACGAGATACTATCTATCGAGATTGGTAGCCCCCACCCGAGTGTACAAGCATTTTAAAAAACATGAAGGAACATTAATCAATTACAACAAACTATTACCAAAAAATTAAAAACTTACCCATCAAAAGTTTAAGAAACTAATCAGAGATGATCTTGCCGGTTGGAGTTTCGAACATATGCCGCTATCGGGAAGCAAAATACGTTATAACCGCCGATGTAGGTTGAACCATAGCCTACTAGAAGGGAAGGTCGCTATCGTGACTAAATCATATGATCGAATCGGGCTGACCGAACCGCATGCCGTGTACTTTCAACATATTATTTACGTATTGCAGTTAGTGTGCGACCATTCCCATGCAGTAAAGTATTCGTCAGTCGGTAATACTTTAGACAGATTATTTAAATGTTATGTCTTCAAAATAAAATAGAATTCTCAAGCTTAAAAGAACATTTCTGTTATACAAGTAACAATGACTTACATTTATTATTAATATATATCCGTTCCATGGTATCAGGGAAGTAAAGTTATTAGTGTCAATAATTTCGATAGTCTATGCATTGATTACTAAATCAATGGTTTATGTGATAGCAACACAGCAGGGTTAGCATTATAAAACAAGGTTACATGATTGTGTAAATAATTTTGACAGTCAACCTAACCGTAGGTGTCAGTTATGAAATAGACTATAGACCATTTGAATAAAATTTCAAAGCAACATCGAGTTTAATACGTTTTTCATTAGTTGTTTCTAAATCATGCCCAATAGATTTTCTGTTTCGTCAATCATAACATTTGGCACATAGAAGTGTCCGAAATCTATTTTGCTAACATCGAGGGATGCGATGACCGATTTATCACTGTTCATCTTTATTAGTCACATGAATAAACTCCGAAATCTATGTGGGGTAGCATTACATACCTTTTTGCTGTAAATTGACATTTAATCTTCGTTAACAAGGGAAAAAATGTTTCATTTTTTTAGAACAAACGTAGCATTTGCTTATACTTTGGTTATTCATCCCTGAGTAGTGCTACGATTAGTTACCTATAATCATATTTCCGTGGTCTGTGGTTAAACACCAACATTACCTGCAAATATCGAAAATCTATTATAGTTTTCTATGGTCTAAGGTATGAACTTATGCACTTAAATAAAAATTTATTTATTTTATGTTCGTGCAAAAATCCGTTGAATTACAAGCGACTACGGTGTTTATCAAAAAACTGAACAAAGAAGAGTTAAAATAGTGTTTTTAATAATTTATAACGTTCCATATATGAAGCCATAACAGTTAAGAAACAAAATTATGTCAGAGATCATTGTAAGTTTTCGTCTGCGTTATTTCGGCGTGTTATCATAACCTTTGTTTTAAATTTTTTTCAGGAAGAGATTACCGAAAATGGCAAGAAAGTCAGCGAATCTTCAGACTCAGAATACGACCCTGATTATAAACCCATCATTAGCTTGCCAGAGGTAGTAGTTCCCACTAACGAAGAGAATGAAATCGAACTACTCAAAATTAGAGCTAAACTTTACAGATTTGTAACTCCTGAATGGAAGGTATTTGATTTCACATATTTGTCAACAGGGTATTAATAACTTATTGTAGGAAAGAGGAACTGGCGACTTGAAGCTATTGCAACATAAGGAAAACAATTCTGTGAGAGTGGTTATGAGAAGAGATAAAACGTTAAAAGTTTGTGCAAATCACTTCATAGTTCCTTGGATGGAGTTGAAACGAAATGCAGGAAGCGAAAAGGCATTTGTTTATAATGTCTTGGCAGATTTTGCAGATGAAATTCCAAAAAGTGAATGTCTAGCTATAAAATTTGCTACAATCGAAAGTAAGAATTATTGTAATACATACATACATATAACTTTCTTTGCATTTGATTCCCAACCACATATTCCATAGTTTGGACACTTGAGAAAGTCAATTATTGCATTTCCCCGATATTCTACCACAAGTTAAGTAACTGGTGTTTCTAATTGTTTCTAGATGCCGCTTTATTCAAGGAAAAATTTGAAGAAGCAAAAGATATTGTTAAGACAAAATGTAGTTTGTACAATGGAAAGTGTGATGAGGAAAGCAGCGAAGACAGCGAATTATCCAATGAAGATGAAGTACCTACAGAAGTAATAGATAAATTGTCCCAACTTGACGTATCAACTAAGGAAGAAGATAAATAGGCTAGAATATTTCAACAATACTCTCATACACACATTGTGTAAGAATTTTTCATTAAACTTGATTAATACCCAGAAACTACTGATTTTTGTGAATTTACTTATATTGTTTTTATTTATTAAGAATGAATTATTGTGCTTAGCTGATCAAATGTAATTGTTTCTAAAAAACAATTCAAAGTTCCTATTTTGAAATATTTACAAAATTTTTTTTTTATCATATTATTATTACTAGCTTATGGAAATGGAATTTTACAAAGAATTTAGAATTGAATAATTAGATTTTATTCATTTCATTCCTATAATTTATTAATATTCACAAATTGAGTTTTGCAAGTTTTTAAAATTATAATTTTCCAATGGACTAGCTTGAAAAAAGTATGATTAATATACAAATTTTAATTTTTATAGAAAACATTCTGGTCAAATTCTTACACAATTGCCACAACTTTGCTATATTTTCTTCTTTAAAATAAGGATATCTTAGGAGTTGTATTTACACAGATCTGTGAATATTTAATTTTACATTCCTATATTTTATTGAAAATTCATTATTTTTATAAAGTAAGATTATATTGTAAGAATATTCAAAATTGGCACTATCATGTATAATAATTTTGTAAAATTATAATTACACAAGGAACTGCTTGTCTTATTTATAAATTTCCCTTTTGAATCAAAATCTTGAAAACTTATTCACATGTTAAATCATGCAAAATACCCAAACAGCCAGCTTGATATACTTATTTTGTTTTCATAATTAAAAGAACTTGTTAGTATTATTGTATTGCATCAGTTATGAGGTAGAAATTTTTTCTATGGAATAATCCCAACTTTCGAACAACAAAATATTATATTAATTACTAATGTGAGGCATTTATGAAATTTTTGTATTTGGCATATTTTTCATATTAAATGAAATTTTTCCGAATTTTTCATATTTTTGACTATTTTTTAATTTTTAGCATATCTGTAACAATTTTACAAACATTTCCTTCCTATACAATTTAACCAAAACATTTTATTATTCTTGCAAGTAAAGTTTATTTAAAAGCTCTCAATTTGTGTTGCTTCACTGGTTTTGCATGTAGCAGGTATGATTAAAAAAAAAGACAATTACTGGTAAATCCCAATAATATTGTTGATGTTGATTAAAATATTCACTTAATCAAATAGGTACTAAGAATTAATTACAATAATTAGATTTTTTTCATTTCATTCCTATAATTTATTAATATTCACAAATTGAGTTTTGCAAGTTTTTAAAATTATAATTTTCCAATATGGACTAGCTTGAAAAAAGTATGATGAATAAAAAAATTTTGCTTTTTAATTTTTATAGAAAACATGCTGGTCAAATTCTTACACAATTGCAACAACTTTGCTATATTTTCTTCTTTAAAATAAGGATATCTTAGGAGTTGTGTGAATATTTAATTTTACATTCCTATATTTTATTGAAAATTCATTATTTTTATAAAGTAAGATTATATTGTAAGAATATTCAAAATTGGCACTATCATGTATAATAATTTTGTAAAATTATAATTACACAAGGAACTGCTGGTCTTATTTATAAATTTCCCTTTTCAATAAAAATCTTGAAAACTTATTCACATGTTAAATCATCCAGAATACCCAAACAGCCAGCTTGATATACTTAATTTGATTTCATAATTAAAAGAATTTGTATTATTGTATTGCATCAGCTATGAGGTTGAAATTTTTTCTATGGAATAATCCCACCTTTCGAACAACAAAATATATTAATTACTAATGTGAGGCATTTATGAAATTTTTGTATTTGGCATATTTTTCATATTAAATGAAATTTTTCCGAATTTTTCATATTTTTGACTATTTTTTAATTTTTAGCATATCTGTAACAATTTTACAAATATTTCCTTCCTATACAATTTAACCAAAACATTTTATTATTCTTGCGAGTAAAGTTAATTTAAAAGCTCTCAATTTGTGTTGCTTGACTGGTTTTGCATGTAGCAGGTATAATTTTAAGAAAAAGACAATTACTGGTAAATCCCAATAATATTGTTCATGTTGATTAAAATATTCACTTAATCCGGAAGTAGGTACTAAGAATTAATTACAATAATTAGATTTTTTCATTTCATTCTTATAATTTATTAATATTCACAAATTGAGTTTTGCAAGTTTTTAAAATTATAATTTTCCAATGGACTAGCTTGAAAAAAGTATGATGAATAAACAAATTTTGCTTTTTAATTTTTATAGAAAACATTCTGGTCAAATTCTTACATAATTGCAACAACTTTGCTATATTTTCTTCTTTAAAATAAAGGATATCTTAGGAGTCGTATTTACACAGATCTGTGAATATTTAATTTTACATTAATTTTACATTAATTTTACTATATTTTATTGAAAATTCATTATTTTTATAAAGTAAGATTATATTGTAAGAATTTTCAAAATTGGCACTATCATGTATAATAATTTTGTAAAATTATAATTACACAAGGAACTGCTTGTCTTATTTATAAATTTCCCTTTTCAATAAAAATCTTGAAAACTTACATGTTAAATCATGCAGAATACCCAAACAGCCAGCTTGATATACTTATTTTGATTTCATAATTAAAAGAATTTGTATTATTGTATTGCATCAGCTATGAGGTTGAAATTTGTTCTATGGAATAATCCCAACTTTCAAACAACTAAATATTATATTAATTACATTCACTCTGTATATTTTTAATAAAATCAATTTGTATTAATACAAATTGTTCATCAATTTATGAGATATTTCTGAATTTTCTCTGGAAACAAATTCATCTTCAAAATGAAACTAAAGCAACAATTTTTGGAAAAAAAAAATGACTCAATTCATACGATGTGATCATGGGATAGACAAGTTTTCATTTATTCCAATTGACTTTTATTGTATTCAAACATTAAATTATTTAAAAATTATAATTTAGTTATAATATCAACTTGAATTGTTATCTCTATTCAGGAAACTGAATCAAAAATGAAGTAATATGTTATTATTTCAATTGAAAATTAAATTATATCCAGTAAAGTTGAATCCAGAGTAATTTAGTAACTTGATACAGTCATTTGGGTTAATAAAAAGGTTATCAACACCATATACCTATTATCCTAAAAAGACGAAATATCTCATTTATAAAACTCCATTTGACTTGTCGCAATGATTACATGAAGTATGACAAAGAAAACCAACGGACCTCTTTGTCGTCGAGTCATAAATACTCCTTATTGGCAACGCTGCAACTATGATTGAAAACTTGGTACCACTTGTAAAGCAATACCGCTTCGAAATAGCTACGAGAAATACGAAAGCTGTCAAATTGCGTAGTACAGAAACATAGATAACTCTACTAGTAGTAGAGTTATCTATGTACAGAACGAAGTCCCCATTCATAAAAGGTGCGCGGCGTTGTCGCCTTCTGAGCGAATGATGCGATAGAATGGAATAGTTCTATATTTAAAATTTAAATATTCTATAATTCGATTGTATATTTCAGGTTACCATAAATTATGGAATATTTTTCAGAGAAAACGGTATTTCAACAGTATTGCTTCTAATATAACCAATAAATAATGCTATGGAAGTTTTTATAATAATTACAAGCCTCAATCCGGCACACAGAACAACTAATCCGGCAACAGCACATTCCATACTTGTAATATACAGCGGTCTGAGTGGCCCGAAATTTTGGCAATGTCTGATCGTGTTTAAATGTAAACAATTCTGTCTCCTTAGGATAATAGGTCTATGATCAACACCATCTTAGCTTCAACTATTGAATTTTGTTGCTATCCAAAAATATATAATATATCACGAGTATAAATAATTACAACTCAAAATTGATCAAATTTTGTTGCCAGCTACGAAAAAGCTTTTTTTCAAACTGCTTTTCCAAAGCACCAAAATATTTAAAAAAATAATGTAATATCATGTTCTCCATCGGAAATTGTCCAAGGAATCTAAATATCTTACTTACGATTCTAAATTCTGCAACCTAGAGGTCGAAAAAGGTCAAAAACTGGAAGACAATTAAGTTTACCTGGTTTTTTTGGCGTAAAATTAATGGTATACTGGAAGTGTAAAAACTGTTAAGAGGACGTTCGGGAACTGTTTTCTTATCGTAAAATTTCCCGCTGAACCGAATATCGTTTTTTTTTTGGTTTTTTCAATTTTTCGCCCTCTAATATCCATTTAGTCACAAGAATTCTTATATGATCGTAAAGCTGAGGTAAAAACATGCAGATTTCGCTGAAATTTTTTTTTTTTTTAATGGCTGCTTACCCCAATATGACGTAGAAAAAAGGTATTTTGCTGAGAATCCGCCAATGGATAGAAAATGATGGATTATGGAAGGAAACTGACACCATTTTTGGATTCAGCGACCAATTTTTGAGCGGCAATGATTTCTTGGACGTTTATTTACAATAAAATGTCAATTTTTGGGGTTAAAAACTGTTTTTTGGCATTTTCGTTGAAAAACCCAAAAAATTGAAATAAAAAAAGGGTATTTTAATCTCTAAATGCCGGTAAACGAGTTCAAATACGATGTAGAAACGCAAAAAAAATTGCCCCGGCAAGTAACGCAAACACCCCCCCCCCATCCTATGGCCGTCTCCTTTAATTACCCTTTTTGGGTTTACTGGAATTTGGAATTTGTTTTCAAAATGGAATTAACAAAATATTCAAATTATATTAAACCAATACTTTAATACTTACAACTAGGTTTCCAAATTATCTTTAAGTTTGCAGTATGCAGATTTTTTTGGGGGGTAAAGTACCGAATGTTTCCAATTAAAATATTTTTTATTCAAATTTGGAAGTCAGATAATATTCTCTAGAAATGGTTAACAAAGATAAAAAGCTGCTTAAAAAAATCAGTGCTTTATTGAAAAATTCATAGTTCATCCTTCTTTGCTGTGGGAAAACTTCTCAATATATTCAAACGATAACTCAAATCTTCTTTTTTCTTTTCATTTACATTTCCGTCATTTATTATTTTTGCCACTCTTATGTGTTCTTGATTGATGAAATCAGTTCCATGTAGCAAAATTTTTCTCATTACTTTCAGATAGGTAGCTGCTGTATCTCTCTCATGCTGAAAATATGTTGTATTAAAATCTTATCAATTAAAAACCATGTCATACGTGATGGTAAAAAATGTATGTACTTCTAGCAAATTTTTGGTAGCCTTTTCAATGTATTTGTATTTCAATGGTTTGTCACTAGCCAAAACAAACTCTTCAGCTAATTTGTCCATTTTCTCTAGGCAACCAGGTAATCCCACATATATTCCACTATTATCCCTTATAAAATTCCTCAAACTCTCCAAAGTCCATACAGTTGAGTTCAGAAACTCCACAGCTTCATTTGAGATGCCATTGACGAAAAGTCTAAGTGCTGGTAGATCGTCTTTATCATTGATTCCATATTTTCTAGCTAGTATGTCATTGTCTCTATCACCGTAATCTTTAACACCTACTTCGGCTAATATCACGTTTTTATTTATGACTAATTCTTCCGCTAATTTTGTGAATATCTCATGTTTATCACCGTACGGATATGGTAAGTCAAATTTTACCAGAACCACTTTGAATCTTGAGACGATTTTGTTAAAATTGTATTCGTCCAATGACACACATCCTTTACAAGCAACTGTTTCTGAAAAAGTACTGAAAATCGTACACAAGATAAATATGAGTTTAGCCGAATTCATCACTAATCACAAATGTTCTAATTTACGGCAAATAGTTTCTGACGTTGACATTTCCTATTCAGCCGGTTTCTTCAAATTATCAAAATAATATGTCTAATATAATCACTTCATATTGGTTAATTGAAATTGTAAATAAATACGTCACTCACGAGACCACTGAACGATGGATCGAATTAAAATCAGAGAGATGTTCTTACATCTCTCTGATTAAAATAAACAGCTAATACGCATAGACGATGGAACCTCTACCGTGGTATAGAAATAAATCAATAAACCACATCCTGATTAGTGATTATATTTAGAAAGAAACCAAATAACGAAAATATACCAAAATACAATTCAAAGCATCAAGTTTTAATTTTTAACCCAGATATACAAGATATACTAGAGAATCGCATATATAAATTCTAAATCTATGATTCCATCTTCCATCCCAATATTGACAACGAGGTCTATACTAGACCTTGTTGAATATTGACTCAAACTCGAACTGTGGTTTCTATTTCACCGTGAAATGTCAAATTCAAACTGCTTTGGTTATGTTTATTCATATTTACAATGTTCTATTATATATATGAGAAGAATGTCTATTTACAGTATGTGTACTTTTGTTTCAAACTTTAAACATTTTTAAGAACCAAAAAAAAGAATATTTTAAAATCACTTTCGGAAATGGACGAAGGACCTAGTTTAATTCCCGTCTTGGCCTTCGGGTTTTTAGATAAATATATCAAGAATTACCAAGAAAACAACAGTTGTAAGTGATGATTGGGCCACAAATTTGGCGAATTGAATTAAACAATTGGAAATTTCAGTTAGTACTGAGGATCTAGAAAACTTGTACGCATTCTTCGGCAGTGTTTTCCTGAAAGCCACAGAATATTTGGGTTATTGTAAAATATATGAATATGAAGCAGAAAATGAATTCAGAAGAATATACAAAGTAGGGACCAGCAAAGAACAATACACAGTTTATGATGACATAAATTTTTGCTTTTGTCCATTCTTTAAGCATCAGGTTTTAGAAGCTGGAAACTTTTTGACATGTAAACATTTCTTAGCGGTTCGGTTAGGAAAAGTTCTTGGAAAAATCCGAAAAGAATCTTTATCAAATACTCAGTACGCGGAAATTTTGAACCAACAATTAAATTATATAGAAGAATAGGCTAAAAATTGGTTTATAGAGTATTTTTTTTACGTACAATGTAATGATGTTAATTACAGTAAAGGAAAAATCATGGATAATTTACCATTACATTGTCATCATAAACTAATTAACAGTATATTCCCTAAGGGAAGGATTCTACCGTGGCTACAGCACAGCGTAAAATAACTTTAGAATGGCAGGGTCATGCTATTATAGTTTGACATAATCAGCAGTGTACAACATGAACTGAAACCTGGCTGTATTTTCCCTTTGCCATCAACCAATCGGCATGAAATTTTTACCATGTATTATATATATATATATATATCAAAAGGGCAATTGAAAATTTATTTCTCAATTTTTATTATTAAACTACTCTTCAAGATTTTGTTTTTTTGAATGATTTGAGACAGTTTTCTTATTTTAAAGCATAGTGTATAATGTAGTGTCATCTATCTTATAATAGCAAAACTAAGGCAATTAGTTTGGAGACAACTGATAATTTCAAAGTTTTCTGCTTTTATTAGAACATAGTGTAGCTATCTATTGGATAATAACAAAACTAAGTATATAGATTTGGAGAGAACCGATAATTTGATATCATTTTATTCATTAAAAACAGTATACTGTAGTGTCAACTATCGGATAAGGAGAAATCTAAAACAATACGTTTGGAGAAAATCGATAATTGGAAACATTATTATTCTTCTTTTAGAACAATGTGTTCACCGTAATGTCATCTATCCGACAATATCAAAATTAAGTCAATAGGTTTGGAGAAAACTGATAATTTAGAACAGTTTTCTTCTTCTTTTAAAACAGTGAATATTGTAGTGTCATCTGTCGAATATTGCAAAACTAAGTGAATAAGTAGGGTATAAGTGATGATCCGAAACAGTTTTCTTCTTCTAGAACATGTGTATACTGTAGTGTCATCTATAGGATATTAGCAGAACTCATTCAATAGGTTTGGAGAAAACTGATAATCATTTGAGGTGAGAGGGCTTAGCCCCCCAATTTCACTTAGGCCACTTATTGGGCCCATTGTGCGCCCCGTGGTCAGAAGCCTATTCTATTCTAGCAGGTAGAATATTGCCAATGCTGGCTTCCATAAGTTCTTCTGGAAGCAGTTTTGATTCTCCGAAGTGTTGGTGCCTGAGGGATGCCAATACAGGGCATTCCAACAGGATGTGAGAGGCAGTTTCTTTCTCCTCTCTGCATTTCCTACATATTGGGTCATCTGTGATACCCAGTGGCCAGTTAGGATTCCAGTCATCTTTCTGATGCTCAGAGAAAGGAGTTTCTAGGCACAGGCTCTTTGATAAAGAGCGTGGTGATTATAGCCACAGTTTAGACCACTCTATATTCAGTTGGCCCAGAAGGGCGAGACCACCCACGCAATTTGATAAAGCGACCATTCGTTCCGGCCCGACGGGGGCGGTAGACGATCCTCGCCTGGCCAGAGAGTTGCCTTTCCTACAACTCCACTGTGTCCAGGGACCCAGATGAGTTGAACTTCATTTCTCCTGGCTAGTTCAGTCAGTGTATTCCTGCGTCCTTTGACAAGCCTTGATGTGATTCTGGGTGATTGAGAGCTCCCAGAGCCGACCGGCTGTCTGTGCAAATATCTATGCGCCTATTTACCTAGTCTCCTCCATCCGGGATGAGGATTATGGGAGAAGTGATAATTTGGAAGAGTTTTCTTTTTTAGAACATATTGTTGTACTGTCATCTATAGGATAATAGACTCAATCAATAGGTTTCGAGAAAACTGATAATTTGAAAGAGTTTTCCTTGTTAGAACATAGCGTTGTAGTGTCATCTATGGGATAATAGCAAAACTAAAAGAATAGGCTTGGAGAGAACTATTAATTTGAAAGTTTTCTTCTTTTGAAACATAAGTACACTGTAGTGTCATCTATCGGATAATAGCAAAACTATGTGAATAGATTTGGAGAACTGATAATTTGAAACAGTTTGTGTATTTAAGAAAATAAGTGTGTACTGTAGTATCATCTATCAAATAATAGCTAAACTGAGTCTGTAGGTTTGGAGGGAACTGATGATTTGGAGTAATTTTCTTCTTTTTGATCGGCACTATGGTGGTCACGTGATTTGCATATACACAACTTTCTCAATAAAATATTCATATTCCATGTGGTGGTTGACGGAGTATCCTCCGATACAATGGCTATTAACGTTGATGTTCCACAGGGATCAGTCTTGGAACCAACTTTGTTTCTGTTGGAAGAGAATAACTGCTTCGTCCACAGCATTGCAAATGAGGCACACGTCAAACCGCGTTTTCTCTAGAGCCCCTATATCATCGCCAGACGAGCGAGACAAAGACAGATGACACAATTAATGGAGATTGGCAGCGTTTTTGAAATGGGGATCTGCCAATCTGTTAGAGTTTAATGCAACCAAAACTTAAGCTTATATCTCCTCCAGCAAGGCAGATCTCAGAATACCTCATGACGATGCCAGGTACAACTATTCCTATGATGTCTTCCATATCCATGCTCGGAATTACCACCAACAGCACCCTCTCATGAGATGATATGCGAGCTTCATTGCGAAAACCGCTTCACAAAAGCTTGATTTTCTATTCCGTGCCAAGAGCTACTTTAGATCCCAGCAGCTCCTCATTATCTGCAACGCGTAGATTCGACCTGTCCTGGAGTACTTACTGTTCATATGTTTGGAGTCCGGATTCCAAACATACGCTGAAGCTCTTGGATTCTATCCAGATGATGGAGGTAGTCTGATTGATAGTGTCACACATACGAATACCTCGGTAGAACATCTTAGAAAGATGTGCGATCTCTCCCTTTCCTATAGATTTTTCCATGGTCGGTGTTCGTCAGGAATCTCGTCTCATATTCCATCACGGAGGATTCCAGGTAGGCGGACTAGGCGAGCTCAAGCTACTCACTCCTTTATTGTCAAGCTCTAGTCTCAAGACCTCCCGAACTTCTTCCTACTACACATTTTTACACACACACACACACTCCCACCATTATCCACCCCCATCGCTCAATTTGTACCACATTCTGATCCCTGATATTTAAGTACATACTTTTAGATTTAGCTTTACTTGATAACTCCTTGCTTTGAAAATGCTGCAGTGTGGTGAAACAATTTGTCAGCATTTTTAAATTAAATGTTAAAAGTTTTGTGTAAAATTTGAGTTTTATTCTCCAATTTCCGAAGTATTATGAATTTACACTACGCATACGCCGAAACCATAGATATATCGAATGCTTAGCTTCTCTCCCAACCAGAGTTGCCAGAGTGGTTTTATAGTACCACATGTGGTACTTTTGGTTGTCAAAAAGTACGGTGGTACTCCTTTGATAAATGTGGTACTGTTTTTGGGTATATTGAAAAACCTCCCTGCTACGATATTGGTTGATTTTGGTTTTGATGAGATCAATGTTATATCCATATAATGTGTTTTTTCTTTCATATGGCATGTAATATTAAAAAGTGGTACGCTGAGGTAAAATTTAGTATATTTTCATCGAGTTTGTGGTACGGAGAATTTTTCCTACCTGGCAACCCTGCTCCCAAGATTCCACCGCTGGCTCACACGATGTTCTTCGAAGATTACAGGCTTTCCTCTCGTCTAGTCAAAGTATAGAGAAAAAAAAGATACGTGTGGCACTCGAGGACTGCCGCGGTAAAGCTATTGCATAGCATTTTTTCTCAACTTATGCAATTATAATTATTTATTTTTTTTTAAATTTATGCAGTATTTTTTTTTCTTTGATATTTTAATTCAAGTTTTTTCTTTGATATTAATTCAAGTTACTTTTGAGCGTGGTGACCGATAAGAAAACAATTTTTTTTCTTTTATTGAATAAATGAGAAGTTAATATCGTTTAAAATATTTTTATTATCTTACAATACATGTAGGTTATTCAGGAATTTGTTATCATTGAAACCATAGGTTTATGGTAACTGAATAACTGAAATAAGAGACATAAGTTTGAGACTTGATATCCTCTAAATATCTGGAAAATACCGCGTCAATGGTGGTCCCATATTTTGTTGTGGATTCTTGTGGATCATTATTCATTTTCAAATTCAATTTTTCCGAAAGAAAAGTTGTCAACCGCTCTGATTTTTTATCAGGGAAGTTGATGTTGAAATCGCCAGCCAAGATAAGTGGAAATTTATTACCATTTGTACCAAGTATTTTCGACCCTTCTTCAGTGTACTCCAGTAAAGTGAGATGAATAAAATGCTCTACCTCGTCCAATTTTGGATTCGGAGTAATGTAAATTGCTACCATGACTATGTGTAGGCCATTTCTAAGTTTGCATAAGCACGCACAAATATCTCCAACATTAACATCGCTAACGTGTGCAATATGTATTTCAATATTCGGAGTCATAATATTAGTAACATTATTATTATTTTGGTAAATAGCTACCCCACCTTTTGGAACAGTATCTCGTTTGAATTGAACAATACGATTGAAATTAGGTATTTCTATCGGATTATCATGCGCCATGCAAGTTTCGGTAAGAAGTAACACATTTGTTTGTCTCGTAACTGAATCTTGTAAATCGTATTCGTGACTATTTAGACTTTGGCAATTGAAAGTCATTATTGAAATGCCATTTCTATTACTAATGGAATCTAAGACACTTTGAGCTTTCGTCTGAACACTATTTGAAGGCAGTCTTTTGAATTTTTGCAACAAAGATGCAGTCGATGCAGCTTGCCTTCGATTATTATAAAACTTGAATGAAGAATTATCGCTTTTTGTCGTGATATACAATTTTTCAATATTAGTCACCCGAGAGAGCGCAACATAAACGTGTTCCTGTTATTTTTCGTTACGGAATTTCTTGATTCGATCGCCGCGCTCAAAGCCCGCGATAAAATCTATACGCAATTCGTAGCTAATTACAGAGGACGTCTGGAGTTCATGCAATTATGTTTTTAGATAATTCGAACCTTCTAATTTCGATAGGCCACGTGCAAATTCCGGAGTCTAAAGCGCTAGAGTGTTATAACATTCGTATAAAATAGCGAAATTTCTCACTTTTAGAAACTTCAAATTAATTAATTAATTTGACACATGTTAGGTGTTTAGGTCTTACATTATTTTTCGTTACGGAATTTCTTGATACGGTCGCCGCGCTCAAAGCCCGCGATAAAAGCTATATGCAATAGCTTAAAAATTAAGTAAAATTGAATTAATTTACGTATTTAGATTTTTTACTTTGGGTACACTTTAGCTAACTAAGTTGAAGCAGGAAGAGATTATTGAATTATCATATTCCGAAAACCTATTGTAAACGATTTACTCCATTTTTCTGCTACTCGATCACTACATAACCTCAGTTTTTCTGCAATTTTCTCGAGCCATTGACCTACCTTAGTATGAATTTATTAAAATACCCAATACAGTGTTGGAATCGATTATTCAATCCTAATTATGTGTGTACAATAATCCGTATATAATACGGAATACTAAACAAATCATTAATATTTTTTCAAGTGAATTAAGTGTGAAGTAAATTTGGGCCAGCTTGGACAATCCGAATGTTATTATAATATTTTATAATACCATATTATCATACGACGATTTCTCATCTACCTACGTAACTATACAAGAAACGAAATAAAATCGCACTCATAACCGAATAATTTGTACATGTCATATTAAACAGGTATTTGACCTTGAATTTGGACGAAAATCAAGAGACCGAGTTAAAACTTTGCATAATTTCAATTTATGTGACATATTTTCAGTATTTTGTTTATATTAAAACAGCGGGACGTAGAATTTTATTAGATTCTGAAAGTGATATTTTATTGTCTTTGGGAACGACTTATTTTTAGTACGCGAAATTCCAGGCCCCATCTTCGTTGTCGGACATCTTTTTTTATAAGGATGATCTATGCAGTTTGCACCGGATGTTGAGATGGTCCGAAAAATAAGGTATTTTTAGACACATTCGTTTGCTGGGTGGAATTCTTTTCAAAAATATAGGGAGGTTAGACATGTTTCACAGTTTCATAATCATCGGTCCATATTAATACATTTCTTTATATTTTGATTATATCAGGATATCAACAATTATCTTGGTCAAGGGTGGTTGTGGAATCTAAAACGTGTGTCTTACTTTACGTTATCAAAACTTGTGTCAAATTAATTAATTTGAAGTTTCTAAAAGTGAGAAATTTCGCAATTTTATACGAATGTTATAACACTCAGAAGTCTCTAGCGCTTTAGACTCCGGGATTTTCACGTGGCCTATCGAAATTAGAAGATTCGAATTGTATAAAAACACAATTGCATGAACGCCAGACGTCCTATGTAATTGGCTACGAACGTAATCATTTTGACATATGCCTCGAGGAGCTCGCTACGCGTCAGTTAGAGTTTATACTTTTTACCTCTCTTGTTAATTCGGGGCCGTTTTATGCCCCGTGCGGCCGGCGCCAGTTGTAATAAAGTGTTTTCGGCTATAGGCCGCTAGCTTTTAACCGCTTTTGGGTATATTTTAGTAGCTAGAAAATTCCCTTTGGTACGTCGCACGTTAGACGCGCGTAGCTGATACCTGAGAGTACCTGTTTCTATTTTAATTAAATTTTCCTATTTAATCGACATTTTGGGGCCCGAGACTATGCTATTTAGTTGGCCCCGTTCATAAACTAACGACATGGAGCGGAAACCGCATGCGAAACGTCCTCGTAAAGACGTTCTATGTTCCGAAGATTTGCACTTTTCTAACTCGCGAGCTACGCGCTCCTCACGTGAACGTCATTCGATTTATCGAAAATTAACCAATTTAAAACAGTTTAAAACGAGAAAAGCACGAACCTTCTTCAACCCCTTGCACAGTTTACAAATGATAAGGACAGTCTGTACATAATCATAATTGGGTCAAGAATTGTCCCATATGTTGTAAACCAACCCTAATAAGAACGGGCACATGCTTATCTAGTTCCTTTGATTTGGACAAGCAGGCTGGACAACTGTGTAAATATTATCCTTTGAACAATGTAATGATGCAAGTCAACAATGTGTACAAACAAGTGAAGAACGATGAATTTGTCAGAATGGTGTGAAAACGTTACTATCCCCATATGTCAACAAGTTTTATTGTTTTAGGCCCTGTCTTAACCGTGTAATGAGCATTATGAGATGATTTAGGACCTCCTGTATAACTTTCCTATTGAGCCGGTTGAACGTGAACGTGAATGACTTAGGAATAAATAATTATGTCGCGGTTGTGGGAAAATATAAGCTATGCAAATTTTATTAATACTTTCGCATACGAAATACGTGATATTATTTTGAATCGGTAATGATGAATTGAAATTTATACCTGACATAAGAGTGATTTTATTTTTTCATCGGTCAACGATGAGAATTTTTTATCAACGTTTCTAATTAGCAGAAACCATAGGCGTGTATTTGGTATACACCATCATTCTCATCAAATTTGTGTGGGACATATTTATTTGTGTTAAAAACATTAGAATCAGTATAACGACTTGAATGTTCATAATTTTTATACATTATAATGAGTTTATTCTTTCTTATTTTCTCGTTATAATCAGTGGCGGCACGTGAGTTATGAAAGAGGGTGGGCACAAGAAAAAACTTACCATTCTCCTATTTTTCATGCTGAAAAACAGGCTATAACTTTGCTGTCAAAATCCGGGATAGACTGGACGAACTTCTTTTCTATTGATAGGACCGCCAATGCGTTCAGTCGATCTTCTGACATTGTACCGGGATATCAAAAATTATCTTGGTCAAGGGTGGTTGTGGAATCTAAAACGTTTGAAATAATTATGTCACTGTCACACTGACACCATCAATAACCTACAAATTTCATACCTATTTATTTCAGTTGTAAAACAATAATGAACTACAAATTATGAAATAATTATGTGAACTTTGAACCTTTTCAGAGGTCGTGATAGCCACAATCCGAGTCAAAAACTGTTTTGAAATAGTTAATTTTCCGTAAATCGAATGACGTTCACGTGAGAAGCCCCGTAGCACGCGAGTTAGAAAAGTGCAAACTGGTTGTACCTAATACGGCTTTACGACGACTTTTCGCGTGCCGTTTTCGCTCCATGTAGTTAGATTTAGTATCGGACCGTGCCCGACGGCCCTTCTTTTTTCGATAAATTTCCATTAAATAGGAAAATTTAATTAAAACAGTTTGAGCTATTCTCAGATCTCAGCTACGCGCGTCTAACGTGTGACGTACCAAAGGGAATTTTCTCGCGACTAAAATATACACGAAGCGGGTAAAAGCTAGCGGTCCATAGCCAAAAACACTTTATTACAGCTGGCGCCGGTCGCACGGGCCAAGAAACGGCCCCAAATTAACAAGACCGAGGTAAAATGTATAAACTCTAACTTACGCGCAGCAAGCTCCTCGAGGCATATGTCAAAATGATTTCGTTCGTAGCTAATTACATAGGACGTCTGGCGTTCATGCAATTACGTTTTCAGATAATTCGAACCTTCTAATTTCGATAGGCTACGTAAAAATCCCGGAGTCCAAAGCGCTAAAGACTTCTGAGTGTTACAATATTCGTATAAAATTGCGAAATTTCGTACTTTTAGAAACTTCATATTAATTATGACATAATTATTTCAAACGTAAAGTAAGACACACGTTTTAGATTCAACAACCACCTTTGACCAAGATAATTTTTGATATCCCGGTACTTCTCAGAAGACTTTTAATGCGTTTGAGGGTGGAAAAACATCGTTCACATTCTGCTGTCAACATAGGCGTTGTACAATTAATATTCAACAGTTTGTACGTTTCGGTCAAAACCTTTTTTAAGTTGTTGTCTGTTATGAACACTAAAAGTGGCAAAATACCACCTACGTCACACATGTCATCGCGCTCATAAATTGCTGAAAGTTCACTTTTTAATTTTACACTGTCGACGTAGGATAAGATTTCACAGTTTCATCAAAACGTTTTTGTGGAAATGCATGTCTATAAGTTTTTAAATTTTGAGAATCAAATAATTCTGCACTTAAGTTATCCCTGAAATCAAATCGGTCGTTAATTTGGCTCAAAATAATGTCACATACTTCCTTTGCAATAACAGCTCTGTTATCTGCTTTCGTTTTTTGTTTTTCCCTAGCACGTTCTGCATTATTGCGTTCTTGATTGTCATTGTCAGTAGAATTTCTGATTCGAATAATTTGTTGATCCAAAAGCCGAGATATTGAAGATTTTGCAAGCACAAACACTTTGAATGCACGAAATCAGTTTGCCCCACTCCACCGCACGCTCCGGCAGCCGCGTACGCTTCACTTTGTTACTCAATTTCTAATACTATAAATCAATAAAACATATCTTAGTATTTTTTTATTGAAAATGTAGTTATTTAACATTAACATCCATAACGTATACTTCGGTAAAATGACTATTGCGTCTTACAGATTTTTTTGAAATAAAAAGTTATCTCTGGTCCAAAAGGTCTTGGGTCAGAAATTGATTTCCGTCAAAGACATTATCCTAAAATAAAAATTGTGAAACTTATCTGGAAAAAACGTGTTCCAAAAAAGTGCAATTTTTTCATCCTTGAAATTCGGAAAATTGCTAAATTTCTTCTATAACATTATAGCACAACTTTTCAGAAAGAAAATAAGTCTGGAAACGTTACTCTAAGACGATCCGCTGAGAAGATCTAGCCAATTTATGAGAGCGCCTTTTTTTTTTCTTCAAAAAATCGATATATATTTCGAAAAATTATCGATATTTTAGATTTAAAAAAAATCTCTTCGCAAACTTGCCATGGGCTATATGTACATCAAACAACAAGTATGGAAACGTAATGGTTTTTTGAATATAACTAGAAAAGTATGAAAGATATTGAGAATTATCACAGAAGCTAATCTATAGACCTATTTGATACCTACAACTTCTTCATTTAACTTTTTTTGATTCGAGCTACAGTTTTTCACTTATTTGAGAAAAACCAATTTTTGCAACTTTGCCAATTTTTTAGGTAATGTTCGCCATTTCGGATCGAGTTCCATGAAACAGAAACTCACCTTTAAATTTAATTTACTATATGCTGATATTTTTTTTCCCAGGTATTATTTTCTGCACCCACTTCTGTCTATTGCCTGGACTAATAAGGTATATTCGTCAATCGTTGTTAGGGCGAATTGATTCATGCGTTGCAGTAGGCGGTGGACATCAACTATTATTAACTTATTTGTAGAAGTAGCTTAGTCTTAGTCTTGTAAATGTGTGGGGAAGAGATATGGCAAGGGTCACCATGTGGGGAAGAGAACTGGCAAGGGTCGCCATGTGGGGAAGAGAACTGGCAAGGATCGCCATGTGAGGAAGAGCTCTTAAAGTTGGGCGGTTTGCCCTAAACTGACCCGTGGTTCTGGGGGAGGCATAGGAATCGAAACACAACACTTATAAAAGCTATACTTTACTTAATGTAGAGCTCGACGTCATTACGGACTTAATATCTTGCTCTACGAAATAATAGTACAAATACTAATGTACAATCACTACAATCTATTATGAATTGATCTGCCTATGTTCTACTTATGTTATGTTACTTATTGTTATTATGTCCTAGTTAATCTATTCTAAGATGTCAAGGTAGCTGTGCCAAACAATATGTTTAATATAACGCAACAGTAAACATATTGCTTGTGGGTCAGCTCCGAGATTTAAACATATACTTAATAACATTACTAATAGAAATAAGGTCGCATTCTATAACTTACGGATTTTAGGTAATCTCGTATAGGGATGGAAGATTCCTATACTACAAATGATCTAAGTTAGTCCCATCACAATATAATCAATGAAAGACACATTTTATCACTTATTTTTCAAAATTCAACTTACAAAATTCCAACGCAGGTTTAACTGTAAACCCGATTTTTTTTCCAAAATCGCTGCTTCAGACAACATATACTAAGTACCTTTTGTATGTGAAATTAAATGTAGAATAAGTCATGATTATCTCATTCCAGGTAAAACACTGTAAGTAGCGCCCTCTAACATTAAACAAAAAACCAAGTGAGTATTTGAGTTTATCATCATCGTTGCGGACCTATGAACTTTTCATCTTGAAATTAGTCAAAGATTCACCCTTCAAAGTTTGTACAATTACTTCATCATAAGCCCTGTATACTTCGTATAGTTAGGAAAGTAAAAATACATACTTAGTTGCATTAATTGTTCCAATCTTTTGTTAGCGTTCCGTCAAAGGTATGTAGGGTAAGTACAGATGACAAATAAATTCTTCGGTGTCCGAGATAAACGTATCCAGAGAACCATAAAAAATCCTGTCGATATTCGACAAACCGAATTAACGATGCACCGGTATAATTATCAGCTTGTATACAGAGGTACCTTTTTAATCCCGGCATATAAAAAAGTTAACGATCATTACCGGGAATCAACGATAATTACTAAAAAGCATGTCATATACCTTAAAGGAAACAATTGATGTCGCATGCAGCACTCCTATTCCGCCATATTACGCATCTGTTATGTACATCATCCGCTTTTAAACATTCATAAAGGGAGATGGGTTGAACAAAAAAACGCGGACATTTCTCTGATCGCTTCGTGCAAAAAATGAAATGAATCCCACTTTAAACTTTACTTAAGGAATTAGTCGTCTTTTAATTGCATTGGGCATATTTAGAATTCGTCAAGTTTCATCCCAAACGGAGATATTCATCGTCTGGAGGTTGCTGTCTGTGTCTTCAATTGAGTACAGAGCCGTAATTGTGGAAAACATGACGCTTAAGATTATTTTTCTCTAAAAATCTGAAAATGTTATTCTAGTTCGTAACGGGGACAGGTTTCTAATGAACCAGAATGAACGAGTCGCGTTTAAAATATTTCGTTTTGAAACAATTCGATAGATAAAGTTTTGGTTTTCCAGATTAAAGAATCAGTTCCGGACAGCTGTTTCTCTCTCACATGAGCTCTTCAGCCAGACTGAAATCTATTTAGATGGAATTACTTGGGAATTTTTTTTCTTCGCACTTTGGCACTTGTTGAGTTTTTACGCGATAAAACCAAATACAAAATCTTTCTTCATTTATCTGTAATTTCACAAAGGACTACGTTTTAAAATTTTAAGGAAAAAATCACTCAAGGGGGATCGCCCCGTCGCCCTTTTCTTGGATCCCCACTGTTTCACACTAAACTACACCTTCCATATGAATTGAAGCATTTAGTTTGTATCATATGTAAATTCTTGAGAAATAGGTCACATTAACAATTATATCTATTATATTCTCGTCTTTATGTACCTTTCCTTCTCAAAACCATCATCAGAAGATGTTTGAAAACTGATTCACATCAACTGAAGCGCGGGATTCCTTGAAGTTGAAACGAATTTTGAATTATTATTTGGTATTGTCAAGTATATTGATAATAAATTTTCGAAGATTTGGCTTATATGATTATAGAAGAAACGCGTGATATAGAGTTTAAAATTCCAGACAACTATAGTAAATGCAATTTGTCCATACTTATGTTTATAATTAGCGAATTTAATTATTTTAATATTATTATTTACGTGTAATAAAGAAAATGTGTAGCATCTCATGAACAAATGCAAGCTGTTTTGAAATAATCAAAATCGTCTTTAACATAAGTATGGAAAAATTTAATTTTTTCAAAATTTGTATTAAATCATATTTTTTCTATTATCTTAGCTTATTATAACGAAAAACTTACCTTGGAGATTATTCAAATATACACTAATGACTAAGACTATAATTATTAGGGAATTTAATTATTTTAAAATATTATTTGTGTGTAGAGAAAACTGATTGAATAGTTCGAACTAGCGTGTATTCCTTCAATAGAAGCTACACTTTTTCCTTTTTTCACACAAATAATATTTTTAAATAATTACATTCGCTAATTATAAATTGCAACTCTCCAAACTGTTCATTAAATTATATTTTTCTCTATTATCTTAACTTATTTTGACTACCTTGGATATTACACAAATATACACTAATGAATAAGACCCTATAAATTTCTTTTGTTTTAACAGATCGATTATTGAAAAATAACTTTAGTTGCAAGAATTCGATGTTTCAATATAATCAATAATTTAACGATGTACACTCAACTGAGCTTCTTCACGCGAACTAACACGTGGACGACATGCATCATCTGCAGCTGCTCGATGAGCAACTGAGTGAACAAAACACAAGGCTATATAATACCTACAGTAGACATATTTCTCTACCTGAAATTAACAAATAATCGGGAAAAGCAGCGTGCGCATTACATATATTTTGTCTTTCTAACTCAGATATCCTTATATTCGCGAGCGATGCAAGAAATGTAGTTTTCGAACGCCTCGCTGTTTTTTGCTTTTCTTAAATAGGCCATATCTATCGATAAAATTAAAAATCTAGTAACAATTTTGAACTTAATCTAGTACAACTTTACTCTTCACATTAAACCAAGCTTCGTTGGACAAATTCAAAATGGCGGATTCATGACTACAAACACATCCTGTACGATATTATTGTAATAAGTGCGTTCTTGAGAAACCTTTCGAATGCTGCAAGCCCCGTTTCGACCCAACATTTGGTCGCCGAGATATTCGATTTGCTCACAAGGAATTTTGAATGCAGGTCAAATGTACAAGATATATTGGAAATGATAAATTTTATTCTATGTTCCATTGGAATTTTATCCAAATGATCTACATAATGTATTTCACAACTCTATGTTTCATACTGACGCCTACTGTCAGATTGACTTCAACCTACAATATAACCTTGTTGCATACTGACGCTTGCTGTCACATGAACTATCAAAATGTACTACAGAATAAAGACATAATATATCGATGACGTCACTTGAATCTTAAAAGAACATTTGGTCGCCGAGATATTCGATTTGTTCACCAAGGACTTTTAAATAAATAGTTGTAGCTGAACTTAATACCAACAATTTTAGACCAATTAGAACAATTTTTCATGAAAAAAATATGGCTAAGTATAGAGATACAAATTTGTTTATAAACACCACTAATTTATTAATAACAATTTATGAAAGAAGAAAACGAGTGGCTATTAGTCTTAAACGACGTGTTTGGTTAATGCATGCAAAATTGGATATGATTATCCCAAATGGTTTTTGTTTTGTACGCATTTTTTGATATTTTTGCAACTAAATTGATATAAACAATAGCACAAACTATTGACAATTTTTAACTTCAACATAAATTTCCGCTCCACTTTTTTTTATAAAAATCGACAAAAAATCGCATTAGCCTCAACAAAACCATTTTAAACCTAAATTGAGTGGCCAACATCCCTAAATGTATTAATATTAATGATACGATTCATGAACTGGGAGCTACGGTAGACAATATATTAGATGATAATAAACCGACCTTCCGTTAACGCATTCACGCGAAAACGTCGAAGAAACATTCAAGAACAAGGTAGTAGGCCTAGGTTATGTGTACGATACGAAAGCGATCTCATTAGAGCCAAATCGGCTGTCATGTTTGCTTAAAAACGACACATGTAACGAGCCAAGACCCTATTACGTTACATAAATATACCCATCGTACATAAATATAGTGTTTCTTTCTACACTACAATTAGCGGATTTTCATTTCATTTTATTAGCCGACCGTTGATTAATTATTAACGTGAAAGAGGCACAAGCGTGCACCTTGTCTTAGCGTGTTAGATACAGGCTGATTCAGTTTGGAGGTTACGTTATCGAATAATAGTAGTCGCTTATCAAGTAGTTTAGTGAACTCTGGAGAATACTCAAACGATCAAACTACTAAGACAATTTAGATTAATTTAGACAAATGAAAAAATTATTGGGTTGTCAAAATACACTAATAACTAGTTTTGTAAGATTTCCGGAAATATATTTTTGGAAATATTTCGTGAAGCATTGGAAATATATGGAAATATATTAAAGACTAAAACAGATAAGAAAAAACGGAATATTTATCTATAAAAAACATAACAAAGCACAGAATGCTTGAACATGAATACAAATAAAGAGTTATTCTTCAAGAAAAATATAAAAATGAGGTCAAATTTGTACAAGAAATCTTATTTTTGACAAAGAAGTCGAGCAAGAGGCATATCTTCATCGCTGTTATCAGACTCATCACACTCAATAACATCTTGTTGCCAGTCTACTTTCTCGAAATCTTTAATAGCATCGGAAATAAAAATGCACCTATTAGTCCGATCAAATTAGACGATTTTTTTTGCCAACCCAGGAAATTTCCGGACCAAATGAGATGCGGTTTTTTGCAAACTGTTCGGGAGGCCAAATAGATCATTTAAACAATATAACATATTGCCGCTAGGATGTTCTCTAGCTTTGGGAGCATAAATTTTCATGTCCAATTTGTGGTAAAATTCGGGAAATCCTTAAATAGTTCGCAAAGTGGCCAAAAAATCCCATTCGGGCGGTTTTCGAGGTCGCTGATCAAGATTCCGACGTCAGATTTTACATTTGACCCCTTCCTTCCTGGGGAGTAATTGGCCAATTTTTGACTGAAAAATGACCAATTTCTAATTGAAAATAATAATAAACATCAGTTATTTTTTTTTTCATTTTATTAGATTAACTCAAAACAATATTTGTAAAATGTTTCACAATCATTTACATCAGCATCTTAATAGTATATAATAATATTTAAAACGCAAATAAAGATGAAAAATTATTATATTGTTATGATTTCATTCCATAAACAATAAAAATTAAAAAATAATAACAACAATGTAATAGAATAAGAAGTGTTAAACAAGAACTTCAGTGAAAGTGAAGAAACGTACGGTGTAACGAAGGCAGAAATCATAATTAAAATGATTACAAAACTATCATGAGATAGCACAAAACATTGAAGAATGTTATAGATATAAGTTAGAATTAGTAAATTTGAGTTATGTAATGTTAAAAGAATGTTATTGATATAATATAGTATGTATTAGATTTAAGAATAAGTAACTGTCAAGAAAATCATAAATATGGGAATCTTATCTTATACCAAAGTGTGTGGAAAAATGTAGGCAATATTAATTTAAAAAGAAGGAATCACTATCAATTAAAATAAGTTGAAAATCTCAAATAATTCAAAAATTATAGAATACTAAATTCTGATTGGTCGAGACGAATTCCTAGTGTCACGCTGGTAACAATCAGAAACTTCTGTCAGTTCACAACAATTAACTTGGCATTCTTGATATGAAAAGAAAGCACCTAATAGGTGGAAAATGACATCAAGTAGCGTCGGTTTTGGAGGCCTACAAAAGGATCTGAAAGACAAGCCAAGTCAGTTTTGCAAATAATATCTGAAGTGTCAAGAACTCTAGCAACTCAACAAATTTCTAACTTAAGTTTATCAAAATAAACATCGGTGAACTCAAGTGTTCCAAACTTCGATAAGTTCCAAGTAACCGAAGTTAGTAAATAATTATTAAAAGTCAAGAAATGTTCCAAGTCTCCAAACAAAGTAAAAGGTTGTAATAGCCTCCAATTTATAAGAAGTATCCAACGATTGCCATTCTTCGATATAATTCTAATAAAGCATCGAAAAGTCTTATATCTTCTCTAAAAGAATAAAACTAAGTATTTTCAACAGTTCCTGATTCTCAAGAAGAAGAAACCAAAATTAGTTACCTGTGATTATCGTGAAATAGCAGAGTATTGTGTTAAAGTGAATCAACGAAATTAAATAGAAGTAAATTGAACATTGCCAACATTATTAAACACACTTTTGGATATTAATTAAACGTAAGTTTGTTTATAATTTCTACATCATAGTATTATCTGTAAAGCAAAAGGAAGATTGTTGATTATAACAGTATAAACAAATATTAGTTGTAAAAGTGAATTTTAGGTTATATCATAGATCTTGTGAAACATAAAATTTATTTACCCGAGATAAGAAAATAGTCATAGAAATTAAATATTGTGAAATTCAAAGAGCATTGTGTTTAATTCCATATAAATAATTCCATAGATAAACTTCAAGTTCAAAAGTTCATAAACCAAAACGAAACAAACATTAATCCAAATACAATCAATCAAATTAAAAATAAAAGCTAGCCGGTAGAATTGAAATCAATATTCAAAATAATTCAAATCATAATTAAACAATATAAACTCATAAAAGAGTTTATTTAATAATTGTCAAATAAATCTAAAGAGTTTTATTTAATAATTGTCACCAACGTGGGGAAATAAAATTCAATTATTAAAATTATCTTAACAATTGGCGCCCAACGTGGGGCAATAAAATAAAAATTATTAAAATTTTATAAAAATATACAATACATATTATTGTACATTATATTATAGAAGAGCAGGTTCTCTTTTATCTGTGAGGAGTCGAATAGAGCCCGATATTTTATAGGAGAGAATCTTATTTTTATTCTTACATTCTCCTGTCCGTCTTCACAACTGTCTTTTGTATCATGCGCATCTTAACTTCCCCTATTGGCGCACGTTTTGAATTTTTGGATGCGCGTCGTCTTGCATAGTAAGTATGTCGTCTGCAGACGCATAAAAAAAACGTTGATGCACATGGATGCACGTGTGTTGTTATAAGACTTCGAAGTGTTAATATTACGTGTCCAAATAATTTGTTCCTTAAATATAACAAATATTCTTCAAATATAAAAAGATTTTATTCAAGTATTTTATGATAATATATGTTTTTTTGGTGTTGATGAGAGTTGAACCTGTGTAACAAAATATTTGCAGTTGAAAATTTGCCATTTTTCAGGCAATAATTCATTCATCCTCCAGAAAGGGGTAAATGTAAAATCTGAAGTCGGAATCTCGATCAGAGACTTCCAAAAACTTAAAATTTTTTTCACACTTTGAAAATTTTTGAAAATTTGGCCCAGTTTTGGGGCAACAATTGGCCAATTACTCCCCAGGAAATAGTCAAATGTGAAATCTGAAGTCGGAATCTTGATCAGCGACCTCGAAAACCCCCGAGTGGGATTTTTTGGCCACTCTGCGAACTATTTAAGGATTTTCCGAATTTTACCAAATTGAACATGAAAATTGGCCAATTTATGCTCTCAAAGAACGTCCTAGCGGCAATATGTTACATTGTTCAAATGATCTATTTGGCCTCCCAAACAGTTTGTAAAAAACCGCATCTCATTTGGTTGAGTTCGGAAAATTTCATTCTGGGATACATAGAGTAGTGTGTCTGTTTCTCTTTTTTGAATGAATATGATTAGAAATGCTAAAACTGCATTCCTTGGCCGCCGAAGATGCTGGCATCATCAAAACTCGTAACGCTACTTGTGATAATGAAGATGAAGAACAGAAGAATTTGTGTTTCATCAAGTTCGGAACCATGTGATTTCGGATTTAGTAGTTCTGCAGCATAATGTATGGGCTTCATAACAAATTTTTCTCTTCTGTCAACAAACTTCAACAATTTAGATTTCTCTTTGTCATAAAGTGAAGACAATGCAAGGTTGTTCTGAATTACCCTTTTAATTTCAGGAAATGCTTTCACAGCAAAGTGAATAGTGCCATAATCTCCTACAATTTTCAACCATTTGCAAATAGGTTCAAAAATATTAATTAGGTTGAAAATTTGACCCCAAAATACTTCGTCATCTAATATCCACTACTTAACATATTTATCAATCATTTGTGTTGCTTCTTGGCTAACTGAAACTCTTCGTAAACTGAAGCTATTGCTGTATACACTTTTTAAACTGATCAAAATTGAAGACCAGCTAGTTTTTATAGGCAATTGTATGGCATCTGCATTTGGCTCTACATTTTTGTTTTCTGTTTGTTTTGTTCGTAGGTTCATACAAGTTCATACAGAACTTGTTTTTTCTTGATATCTTTTGCAATATCTGCAACTTTATCGATTAGAGTCGATATAGTATTGATAAGAAGGACTTTTTGCCCCGTTTCGTAACCGTGGATCCACTACAACACACGGCAGACCAAAGAACAGTCGAAACTTTTTTTTTCACTAAAATGAACCGTTTCGGAGCGGTTTGCAGAAATAAGAGAGTTCTATTATTCCATTAAAAACATCCTATTTTGCCTGGACGATTCCAAAATGCGCCTTCACTTAACGCTGTGTTGCCAACCTTTGAATATAAAATTTCCCTTGTTTCCAAAATATACTCACGAATACCCAAAATATTGTATATTCGACCTATTTTTGGGATATTACCACGATAATGATTAATGAATAATAATTAGATTAATTAGGTTCTTCAGAAAAATAGTTTTTAGAACGCAATAAAGTGTCAAAAATTGTTTAAGAAAAAATAAACAGAGCTACAAAAAAATCTTTATTCCAAAATGAGTAATAGGGACCTATTTTTGGGATATTACCACGTTAATGAGTAATACAAGGGCAAGGTGAGAAGTTCCTGAAAAGTAAAACAAAAGGCACCACCATCGAAAATCTCATGTGACATTTGTGATGTAGCCATCTTTAACTTGAAAGCATTAACATTTTCAGTCTGATATGTCATTCAGTTCTGTTTTGACACCCATCGAAAGCAAGCAGCCTTGAAGATTTTTTGTAAAAAGTGAATTTCGCGTCGTGATTAAACATGGTAGTATGACCATAAAGGACGCCAAACGTTCTGGTTCTCAAATTGATGTTACAACGCCAGTAATCGCCGATAAAATCCATGGTATGGTGGTTGGCCATGTTCAAGAGCAATAAGAAAGACTTTAGTGCCGTTCCGTAGCCGTGGACGGAACATGGATCCATCACAACACACTAGAGACCAAAGAACAGTTGAAGCAGTGGACTTGTCCTGGCGAATTGAAGTCGAAAAAGGCCAAAGTGGGTTTATTAGTCCATAAAGTCATGGCGACAGTTTCTTGGGATGCACACGGTATCGTCCATATCTATTATCTTGAACACACGATCACCGGCGTATATTATGCAGAGCTGTTGGATCGACGCCGATTAGAAGCATAAGCGGCCACATTTGGTAAAGAAAAAAGTGCTCTTCCACCAGGACAAGGTACCAGCGCACAGGTGCGCAGTCGCAATGACAAACTTGCATGAATTGCGCTACGAATTGGTTCGTCATCCACCATATTCTCCAGATTTGGCCCCCTGCGATTTTTATCTATTTATAAACTTGAAGAAATGGCTCGGCGGAAAGATATTTGGCCCCAACGATGAAACAAACGCATATTTTGAAGGATTGCAGAAATCGTATTATTTGGATAAATATTAGAAAAACGTTGTACAAAGTGTATCGGCCAAGGAGATTATGTTGAGAAACAAAATAAGTTCTTGTTTCATTTTTCAGGGACGTTTTCACCTTGCCCTCGTATATAAATAACTTCTAATCTGTTCAACATAATTTTGATTCTAGAAACAAAAATTAAATTCAACAGAATAAGCAAGATATTTCTGCATTTGATGTGATTTTATAGTTGATTATTTCTTCTGAAGTTAAGGCAATAATTATTCATTTGGAATGTTCACTTTCAGTAAATTAAAAAAGTAGGGAAACGTTCAACAGCATATCGATGTTTCTCTTGATAACCGAAAGAGAAAAAAAACAACAGACAACGTTAAAATTAAGGCATGCCAACCGATTATGATGCCTTGTAATTACCGGAATCGGCAATTGTTTCGGAACATAATGAGGGGCGGACCCGAATGACAGACAAATGTGCAGTAGCCATGTTTAATTTTTGTAATTAATTGAGAGGAACGCCTTAACGGACAGACCACTGTTTTTCAACACATTGTTAAAAATCTTCGGTCATGTGTCGCTTATATCCATATAACTAAACATTGAACGAGCTTGGGCGTAGTCGGCTGCTGCTGCTGCATTCTTTTATTTGGGATGTATAAGTACGTCGATATCGAATTACTGACTTCAAAACGTGTATTCAAATCATTTGCCTCGTAACTCTTATTCACGACGTTTTTCAGCTAAACAAAGTGCACTATAACTTCTGTTCGTTATTTTCTATACTTTGAACCTGCTGTGAATAATTATCACGGAATACTAGAAGGGTTCCATTCTAGTCCAGGCAAAATAGGAGTTTTGAATCGAATTCTCTTATCTCTGCAAACAAACTAGACCAAAATGTAGGTTTTGGTATCCAAAAACATATGTCACCAGTCCGGAAGTCATCTGGTGGTGGGAAAATTGTTAAATAGATACATATACAGGGTGTTTCAGAAAGGCCTCCCGTAAATGAAGGGAACGGTAGATTTTACAAAAATAATCATATTCTTAACGAAATAATAAATAAAAACTACTGATATTTAATATAGTCGTTACTATAGTTTCAACACTAAAACGTGTCATCTTCAGACGAAAAATGAATTTAACAAATATTAAATCTACTATATATAGGTTAAAGAAGGATTTCAAACAAATTTTATGGCTATAGGAAATAGTTCTAGGAAAAACCAGAGAGGGGTAAGGTGATTAGGTAATTCCGTGAGGACCTTAGTGGTGCGGGTATATTTACTAACACTTCAAATACTAAAATCAGGTTATTAATACATTGAAGAGATTACTGTAATATAAATCTAGTTGATCGTTTAGGATCTTATTATCATACATCTTCATTCCTTTGAAAATTTCCATTGACTCTAATATATTTAATTTTGAAGTTTTATCTTGACTATGTAAAATTTGGACATTATTCAAATTAGGAAAGGTATGGCCTGTTTCTAAAATATGATTTGCAAATCAAGAATCGGTTTTATTATTTTTAAAGGAACGAAAATGTTCTTTATATCTAACTGCTATGTTACGGCAAGATCTACCTATGTAAAAACTATCACACTCTGAACAAGTTAGTTTATAAACTCCGGGTCTTTTAAATTTGTCAGTTTTATCTTTCGCATTGAACAGAATATGAGATAATTTGTATGGAGGTTTGAAGCTGATGGTCAGGTTATGATGGGATAACACGTTTGCAATTTTTTCGCTTATAGGACTAAAATAAGTTGAAGAAACATATTTTAATGAGTTATCGTTATATTTCATAAAGGGATAAATGCTATTGTAAATTAATTTTTGTCTTTTTCTATTTATTAATTTAGAAACTACTTGAGGATCGAAACCGTTATTTGTAGCAATGACTTTAATTGTATCTAGTTCTTTACTAACATTTTCTTGAGATAAGGGAAGGGAAAAGGATCTATGTATCATTGAATGAAATGCAGCTAGTTTATGACTATATAGGGGCTATGTGAAGAGGTACAAATTACTGTATCTGTGAAAGTAGGTTTTCTGTAAATGTCGAATGAGATGCTATTATTATGATGTGATAATGTTAAGTCTAAGAAATTTATTTTGTGATCCTATTCGGTCTCTAATGTGAATTTTATGTTGGGATGAATATTATTGATGAATGATAAGAAAACATTTAATTGTCTAGGTGTATATTACAGTAATCTCTTCAATGTGACCTGATTTTAGTATTTGAAGCCTGTTAGTAAATATACCCGCACCACTAATGTCCTCACTGAATTACCTAATCACCTTACCCCTCTCTGGTTTTTCCTAGAACTATTTCCTGTAGCCATAAAATTTGTTTGAAATCCTTCTTTAAGCTATATATAGTAGATTTAATATTTGTTAAATTCATTTTTCGTCTGAAGATGACACGTTTAGTGTTGAAACTATAGTAACTATAGTATATTAAATATCAGTGATAGTAAAACAAAGTAGTTTTTATTTATTATTTGCGAGATGCAGGGCAATGAAGTTTTGAAAAATTATAACATTTTCTTCATTATCTTCTTAACAAATGAAAATTTTTATTTCAAACTTGGTACACTTTAGTTCTATGGAATGAGGAATTTTTTTGGTTACAAAATGTTTTTGAGATAGTTACAGTAGCGTAGTTATGGGGTTTTGTACCTATTAAAACCCCTTACACTTCTACGCCAATGATCAGAAATTATTATTGTATACAAATTTGGAAACTTTAATTTATTTTCTGGGAAAAAGTATTTCTGATGAATTTCACTTAGAGGCTTCCTGTTCGAGCTATTTTGGTTTTTCTAATCAGGGATATCCTATGGAATTTCTTTTGGAAGGCTATTTAATAAGTAACAAAATTTGAATACCTTTTTTTTGGTTAAGTTCAGGTAATTATTTCTGGAAAATTTCAAAAAATGAATTAAAAAATCTGATTTAGCATGCCTAGAAACATATCATTTGATATACTTTAGGTTATTATTATATTTAAAAAAAATCGTTTTCCCCATAATTTCCCACTTTTCCGGTGAGATATTTCAAAAAAGTAATGAAAAAATATTATTCAGCATCCCCAATAATAATTTGATATATTTGAAGCTAGCTATTATTGAAAAAAAAAACAAATTTTCCACCAATTTTCCACTTTTCCGTTAATATTAATTTTTTCATTGATCGTGAACTAATATTTTTATTAAAAAGATGAAAGTTTTTATTTCTTTTCGATTTTATACAATGTATAATATAGTTTTGCCTTTCTACGTGCAAAATCTGTGGAAAATTGAAAAGTCTAATATGATCATTTTAAATTATTGGAAAATTGAATGCTGAATAATTTTGTTTGAAACTTTTTTTTTCACTAAAATGAACCGTTTCGGAGCGGTTTGTAGAAATAAGAGAGTTCTATTATTCCATTAAAAACCTCCTATTTTGCCTGGACGATTCCAAAATGCGCCTTCTTCACTTAACGCTGTGTTGCCAACCTTTGAATATAAAATTTCCCTTGTTTCCAAAATATACTCACGAATACCCAAAATATTGTATATTCGACCTATTTTTGGGATATTACCACGATAATGATTAATGAATAATAATTAGATTAATTAGGTTCTTCAGAAAAATAGTTTTTAGAACGCGATAAAGTGTCAAAAATTGTTTAAGAAAAAATAAACAGAGCTACAAAAAAATCTTTATTCCAAAATGAGTAATAGGGACCTATTTTTGGGATATTACCACGTTAATGAGTAATACAAGGGCAAGGTGAGAAGTTCCTGAAAAGTAAAACAAAAGGCACCACCATCGAAAATCTCATGTGACATTTGTGATGTAGCCATCTTTAACTTGAAAGCATTAACATTTTCAGTCTGATATGTCATTCAGTTCTGTTTTGACACCCATCGAAAGCAAGCAGCCTTGAAGATTTTTTGTAAAAAGCGAATTTCGCGTCGTGATTAAACATGGTAGTATGACCATAAAGGACGCCAAACGTTCTGGTTCTCAAATTGATGTTACAACGCCAGTAATCGCCGATAAAATCCATGGTATGGTGGTTGGCCATGTTCAAGAGCAATAAGAAAGACTTTAGTGCCGTTCCGTAGCCGTGGACGGAACATGGATCCATCACAACACACTAGAGACCAAAGAACAGTTGAAGCAGTGGACTTGTCCTGGCGAATCGAAGAAGGCCACAGTGGGTTTATCAGCCAACAAAGGGGTCGCTGATCACGATTCCGCAGTTAGTTTTCTCGGAAAACACCCTCCAGATGGGAAATTTGGAAAATTTATATATAATTTATAATTTTGTTGCAAAAATGACCTCTAGTAAGTTTTTTGGATCGTTGATCACGAATCCGCTGTTATTTTTCCCAAAAAACTCTCTCCAGATGGAAAATTCGGGAAATTTGAGATTTTCCTGAGACGGTTATCAATAAATAAAGTATAACTTTAATACAAAAATTACCCCCAGTAGGTTTTTTGGGTCGTTGATCACGATTCCGCTGTTATTTTTCCCAAAAAACTCTCTCCAGATGGAAAATTCGGGAAATTTGAGATTTTCCTGAGACGGTTATCAATAAATAAAGTATAACTTTAATACAAAAATTACCCCCAGTAGGTTTTTTGGGTCGTTGATCACGATTCCGCTGTTATTTTTCCCAAAAAACTCTCTCCAGATGGAAAATTCGGGAAATTTGAGATTTTCCTGAGACGGTTATCAATAAATAAAGTATAACTTTAATACAAAAATTACCCCCAGTAGGTTTTTTGGGTCGTTGATCACGATTCCGCTGTTATTTTTCCCAAAAAACTCTCTCCAGATGGAAAATTCGGGAAATTTGAGATTTTCCTGAGACGGTTATCAATAAATAAAGTATAACTTTAATACAAAAATTACCCCCAGTAGGTTTTTTGGGTCGTTGATCACGATTCCGCTGTTATTTTTCCCAAAAAACTCTCTCCAGATGGAAAATTCGGGAAATTTGAGATTTTCCTGAGACGGTTATCAATAAATAAAGTATAAGTTTAATACAAAAATTACCCCCAGTAGGTTTTTTGGGTCGTTGATCACGATTCCGCTGTTATTTTTCCCAAAAAACTCTCTCCAGATGGAAAATTCGGGAAATTTGAGATTTTCCTGAGACGGTTATCAATAAATAAAGTATAACTTTAATACAAAAATTACCCCCAGTAGGTTTTTTGGGTCGTTGATCACGATTCCGCTGTTATTTTTCCCAAAAAACTCTCTCCAGATGGAAAATTCGGGAAATTTGAGATTTTCCTGAGACGGTTATCAATAAATAAAGTATAACTTTAATACAAAAATTACCCCCAGTAGGTTTTTTGGGTCGTTGATCACGATTCCGCTGTTATTTTTCCCAAAAAACTCTCTCCAGATGGAAAATTCGGGAAATTTGAGATTTTCCTGAGACGGTTATCAATAAATAAAGTATAACTTTAATACAAAAATTACCCCCAGTAGGTTTTTTGGGTCGTTGATCACGATTCCGCTGTTATTTTTCCCAAAAAACTCTCTCCAGATGGAAAATCCCAAATTTCTCATCTGGAGGGAGTTTTCCGAGAAAACTGACAGCGGAATCGTCATCAGCTACCCAAAAACATACTAGGGGTCATTTTCGGCTCTTAATTCATTAATTTTGGACTGTCTTCATAAGAATGCTCCTCTGAGGGGTTGAAACCCCGGTTTGAGAGGGTAGGAAGGTCGACCCCCGCGGTCTTGATAGTCATGATGAAAGCGGTCGCATTTGGCAAAGAAAAAAGTGCTCTTTCACCAGGACAACGCACCGGCGCACAGGCAAAATTGGATGAATTGAAGGCGCTACGAATGGGTTCGTCATCCACCATATTCTGCAGATTTTTATCTATTTCTAAACTTGAATAAATGGCTCGGCGGAAAGAGATTTGTCTCCAACGATGAGGTCATCGCTGAAATAATAGCCTATTTTGAAGAATTGCCGAAATCGTATTATTTGGAAGAGCCCGAAAAATTCGAAAAACGTTGGACGAAGGGTATCAAGCTACAAGGAGACGTTGAGAAATAAAATGACTTTTGACCAAATATCGTTCATCCAAAGTCTGCAGGACGCGTAGGTCGTTTAATTATGTTCCCAGTCGTAATTTCCGGTATTTCTATTCAAGTCGAGTGTCAAGTACCAGAGTTGGTATAATTCTGTAATAAATGCAAACGTAGTTTATTAGGTTCCTACATATTCATGTAATAAAAATTAATACCAATGTGTAATACCGAAAAAACACTATGATATTTTTATTGCATCAACTGCGGTAAATATACTTCAGTTCACTTTTTATGCAGGTTTTTTCATCGGTGTAGGTTAGCCCGTAAGTCACTTAAATTTATTACTCGGTGAAAAAGATTAATTCTACACTTTATTGTACAAGTTTTTATTGTTTGGAATTTAAATAGAGCTCTTGTTCTAACAGTATTCATTCATTTGCCTTCTACAGTAGTTTCGTCGTTTTAGATTCAAAGATACCAAGCAGATACCTGATTATGTGATATGCATTACCATTCTCAGTTAGTTTCAATATTTGAAACATGTCAATCGATGGTGAAGAGTCCCCATATTATAATCAAAGTTTCGATCAGCACTTTAATAAATACACTAAACGTCTACAGTCTTGGACCCCATTCAGTCTTGATAATGAAATGTTTTGTTCAATCAATCAAACCGGGGGTGGACGAGACCGGATCACTTAGACCGCTTGATTGGGTTCATTGTGCGCCCCTTGATACAAGAATCAGTCCAGCAAGCCTAAGGCAGTGCCAAAAGCTAAGATTTTGCATGGACTGATATCTCTTATTGCTTCAAGCGGCATATGTGTACTGCCGAGTTGTTGTAGCCTGAGAGAAGCCAGTGCTGGACATTATGCTAGGATATGAGAAGCAGTTTCATCCGCCCTCCACATCTAATACAAATTGGGTCTTCGACAACGCCCATTCTGTGTAGATGTTTATTCAGATGACAGTGTCCTGTGAGGAGGCCTGTCACCAGTTTTAGGCCTCTCCTGCTCATAGACAGTAGGGTTTTAAAGAGTTTAGGCGAGAATTCCCTGATGTGGGGAACCACGCCAGATCAAGAGCCACTGTCTGTACAGTAGCTCCTTGAGGGCGTGGAACCCGGTGGTCGATGAAATTCCGATCGTGGAATCGGGGCCAGGGGTGCTCAAGGAGCCCCGTTTGGCCAATTCATCGGCCACTTCAAATGTTTTGTTAGAAAAACAAAAGATATCTATCAAAATATATTGTTTGTTCAATCTATTTCTTGTGAAAGGATTATTCTACACAAACTGGGATCATCTGCAGTCTGAGGTGAGTTAATTCGATTGTTAATGGCTCTACTTATGTAATCCCACATGTTTTCAATCAAATTCATATCCGGCGAGTTGGCCGGCCAATCCAATCTATTGATATATCCTGCTTGAAGTGTATCCTGCGCCCTTCTTGCTCGATGTGGTCGGGCGTTGTCGTCCATAAACACAAAATTTTCGCCTAATTCGTTACGTATGGGATAGATAATGGGCGTAATAACCTGTTCGACGTAAATTTGGCTGGTCATATAATGAGGTGTGGCGGTTAAACATTATTCCTCCCCAAAACATTATAGTACCCCCTTGATAGGGAGCAACTTCCTGGGGAAATTTAAGTCGCTGTTGAAGACCTGGTTCTCTCCAGACTCTTTGCCGATTGTCATCACTCACCAAATCTGGTTTCGTCTGTGAATAACACCTACCTCCACTGCTGCAAAAGCCAACACCTGTGCTCTCGCGCCCATCGGAGACGGGCACGATGTCTTGGAACTAGAGTGGGGACTCTAATGGACTTCTAGCACGTAAATTTGCATGATGGAGTCTTCTTCGAACTGTAGGTGTCGATATAACACGACGGAACGTACGCTGAAAATGGCTTCTGAGAGCTGAAGCTGAAGCTGTGCGGTGTCTGCGAGCATATTGCACCAAATAACGATCTTCCCTTTCGTTAGACACTCGAGAACGTCCACTACGTTGTCTGTTTTCCACCGAATGCTTGGTACCTGTGAACTATTCGCACAACAGATGATCTAGGACTGCCCAACATTTCCATGATCTGATGATTAGAGTGCCCTCCATTGTGTAAAGCAGTAATTCTTGCTCGATTAAACGCAGAAATTTCACGACCAGGCATGATGATCCAAAAAATCAAAAGAAATTAATACCTAAACACCTAACATGTGTCAAATTAATTAATTAATTTGAAGTTTTTAAAAGTGAGAAATTTCGCTATTTTACACGAATGTTATAACACTCTAGCGCTTCAGACTCCGGGATTTTCACGTGGCTTATCGAAATTAGAAGGTTCGAATTATCTAAAAACATTATTGCATGAATTCCAGACGTCCTATGTAATTAGCTACGAACGAAATCATTTTGACATATGCCTCTAGGAGCTCGCTACGCGTCAGTTAGAGTTTATACGTTAGACGCGCGTAGCAGAGACCTGAGAGTACCCGTTTCTATTAAGCTATTGCATATATTGCATATAGCTTTTATCGCGGGCCTTGAGCGCGGCGACCGAATCAAGAAATTCCGTAACGAAAAATAACAGGAACTCGTTTAGGTTGTGCTCTCTCGGGTGACTAATATTGAAAAATTGTATATCACGACAAAAAACGATAATTCTACATTCAAGTTTTATAATAATCGAAGGCAAGCTGCATCGACTGCATCTTTGTTGCAAGAATTCAAAAGACTGCCTTTAAATAGTGTTCAGACGACAGCTCAAAGTGTCTTAGATTTCCTTAGTAATAGAAATGGCATTTCAATAATGACTTTCAATTCTAAATAGTCACAAATACGATTTACAAGATTCAGTTACGAGACAAAACAAATGTGTTACTTCTTACCGAATCTTGCATGGCGCATGATAATCCGATTGAAATACCTAATTTCAATTGTATTGTTCAATTCAAACGAGACACTGTTCCAAAAGATGGGGTAGCTATTTACCAAAATAATAATAATGTAACTAATATTATGACTCCGAATATTGAGATAAATATTGCACACGTTAGCGATGTTAATGTTAGGCGCTCATTTTTTGGAGATATTTGTGCGTGCTTATGCAAACTTAGAAATGGCTTACACATAGTCATGGTAGCAATTTACATTTCTCCGAATCCAAAATTGCACGAGGTAGAGCATTTTATTCATCGCACTTTACTGGAGTACACTGAAGAAGGGTCGAAAATACTTGGTACAAATGGTAATAAATTTCCACTTATCTTGGCTGGCGATTTCAACATCAACTTCGCTGATAAAAAATCAGAGCGGTTGACAACTTTTCTTTCGGAAAAATTGAATTTGAAAATGAATAATGATCCACAAGAATCCACAACAAAATATGGGGCCACCATTGACGCGGTATTTTCCCAATATTTAGAGGATATCAAGTCTCAAACTTATGTCTCTTATTTCAGTTATTCAGTTACCATAAACCTATAGTTTCAATGATAACAAATTCCTGAATAACCTACATGTATTGTAATATAATTAAAATATTTTAAACGATATTAACTTCTCATTTATTCAATAAAAGAAAAAAATGTGTTTTCTTATCGGTCACCACGCTCAAAAAGTGTAACTTGAATTAATATCAAAGAAAAAAAATACTGCATAAATTAAAAATAAATAAATAATTATAATTGCATAAGTTGAGAAAAAATGCTGTGCAATAGCTTCACCTCGGCAGTCCCCGAGTGCCACACGTTTTTTTTATACCTCAAATACATGTTACTTTTTACCACAGTAAGAAAAATAATCGGGCTTAATCCAATCATTTGATATATAGGGGTTCCAAGACTTTTGACGTTGTGTGTAATAATATATGATCCAGGGGCAGGAGTTATGAAATCTTCAAGTACGCGTTATTGTAATATCCTGAATATAGAATTACAGATACTATCAGTGATCTCGATTTAATTATTATGTACAAACAGGAAGAGTCGATCGAAAAGTGATTCAACATTAAATAGAGTCGAGCATCGGTTCTACTAGACCTGTCGTGAAAAATACACGTAATTAATACAATTCCATTGAGTATTCTTAACACGTTAGTAATTAATAACTTGTTGATTACTATAGCTATAACTAACACTTTACAGTAATATCATTCAATTCTCCTCACTAAGTGAGATAATTGTATTTATTACTTTTTATGGAAGGCCCCGATAATTGCGTAATATCCATTTTTACTTCCCTCATTATACGTGTAAGAAGGTGAGGGAAGTAATAGGGAAATTTTTTTTTACAGATGTTCCGGAAATATCCGTTTCGAGCATTTTTGACATGATGTGTGTGTGTGGTGTGTGACCCACTGTGGAGACGATTGTTCCGTTCCTATTGGTCGTATAGATTTGAAATTTTCCAGATCGCTTTAAAGTGGTTAAAACAGAAACTGTATTGTTTTTGGGGGCATTATCCCCGTTTCCAGTGGTATCCATCTTAATTTTTTCAAATGGAATTATGGTATTTTATTGAACTATAGCGACAACCATGATTTTCTGGTTATAAATATACAGGTGTTTCAAAATTGCTATGAAATAAAACTACTACTTATTGTAGATGTCAAAATAAGTCGATTGAACCCAATTTATATAGTAAAAAAAAGTACCGTTTGTCCGTGAGGGGAGTTACAAGTTCCCTTAAAAAATCACATTTTTGTGACCTATTCATAAATGATCAGATGAAATTTTGCAAAAGTGCATTCTAGAAAGTTACCACCCTACTTTCAGTAACCAAAGAAATTCAAAGGAAATTGTAGAAGGGTAAAACCACCCTCACCCCTCTGATGATATTTTTTAAGTAATTTTATTGGGGGTGGTAATACGGTTCTAAAATTTCTTGAACAGAAGGGCTTATTCAATATCTTCATTTTCTATCTCTTGTGAAATGTCTTCACTCCTAAACTGTCTCCTAATTCTCAAAATGAACCCATCATTTCATTAGCCCTATTGACTAGGGCATTTATATGAGGAATAGAGGTAAGTTTACCGTCAAAGATTACACCCAGTTCCCTAACCTACCTAACTTTAGGTAAATCATGTAATTCTATATTATATTATATTCTATATAAATGATCAGCATATAAAAGAATGTTACGAGCTAAATTCATAGTAAATATCATTCACAAAGGTGGCAAACAAAGTGGGACCGGAAACATATCCCTGTCGCACGTCCGACAATGCAATAAGTATCTGAAAGGAAGCAGTTACATGCAACACTAATAGAACGTCTTGAAAGATAGGATTCGAACCAGTGCAAACTTCCACATACTCCAAAGTGTTCAAGTTTCCTAAGAAGCAGTATATTAATCCTATCAAATGCTTTATTAAAATCGGTATAAATAGCATCAAATTGAACTCCTTTATCAACAATCTCACAGACGTAACTTATAATGTGTACAATAGACAATAAAGTCGCATAAAAATGACAACAACAGAAGGGATTATTCAATATCTTCATTTTCTATCTCTAGTGAAAATTCTGTATTTCGCATAGTTTAGAAGGAAAAAAATGTTTTCTCAAACACTGATAACTGGTATTCTTAGTACAAGTTTAATAAAATCGTAGTACAAAATTTAGTGAACACAAAGACAAAACGTTTTTAAAACAGGTGTTCAATGTGACCTTCACCTTCATTAATACAAAGATCGATTCGTTTTCTCGTATTGCGTTTACAGCATTTTGAATTCTGTTCCACAGTTGTTCGGAATTATCAATTTGAACTTCGCATATTTGTGTTTTCAACGCTTCCCAGATAATGAAGTCGCAAGGATTCAAGTCTGCAGACCGCGTAGGCCACTGAATAGGTGCTTCTTGTCCTCTACCAATCCATCTAACAGTAAATTGTTCATCAAGATATTCTCTCACGGCACGTGGAAAATGAACATGTTTCGACGCAAATTCAAGTCTTCTAATAATTCTAGCAAAATTTCTTGAATGAAGGAAACTATTTAACTAGCCCCATCCAGACGATCTGGCAATCGGAACGGTCCAGCCATAAAATTGCGAATAATTCCGACCCTGAGATGCCTATAGCCTCGGTAATCTAGTGCAATTTAACTCGCCGATCATCATATACCATGGATTTTGCCGTCGATTTCTGCCGTTGTAACCACGAAAATCAATAAACCACTTGCTAATCGTTCAAATTGATGGTGAGGAGTTCCCAAGCGATGCTTTGGTTTGCGTAACGTTTTTTAGACGGAAGAAATAATGTTTAACCAAGAAGCGAAATTAACTTTTTCCCTAATTATGGCATACGGTTCAAATATCTTTAGTTTGGTTGCGTGCTGATTTCGGGATGTGAATTACCCTAACAGTTGGATAGGAAGAGCGGGACCGCAAGCCTGGCCTCCCAGATCTCCTGATTTGAATCTTTTGGATTATTTGACGTCACTAGTTTACTAAATTCCAGTCCAAAATGAACATTATCTAAGGAACAGGATATTTGAATCGTGTGCCATCATTAATTAGACATAAGGTATATTCGAAAGAGTTTGTCAATCGATGTTAAGGTGAATTGAAGCATGCGTTGCAGTAGGTGGTGGTCATTTTCAGCGACTATTGTAAATACAAATATTATTAACTTATTTGTAGAAGTAGTTTAGTCTTGGTCTTGTTAAATGAGTTAGTCACATCACAATACAATCAACAAAAGACACATTTTATCACTTATTTTTCAAAATTCAACTTTCAACGCAACTTTAAGCCCGATTTTTCCCAAAACGGTTGCTTCCAGCGACAAATACTAAGAGTACCTTTTGCATGTAAAATTAGATGTAGAATAAGTCCGTTTAGTCAAAAATTACATACAGTGTGACACAAAAAAGTTATGGCTATTTCAATCCAGGTACAACACTGTATGTGGCGTCCTCTAACATTAAACAAAAAACCAAGAAAATATATAAGTTTCTCATCATTAATATTCCCAGTTAGTGGCTTCTGTGAGTCGGAAAAATATGAAAATATTTCAGAGCCTAACGAGACTCTGTCCCCCCCCCCCGTTTTCGAGGATGCTGAACACGATGGCGGTGGTTTAAACTCTTTCTGAGTTGACCGTCACCCCAAACGGCCAAAAACAACCCCCGAAAAGGGTGAAACTCGGATATACCGACATATTCCGAGAAAAACCGCGTCACCTCCCGTTTTCGGGGATGCTGAACACGATGCCGGTACTTTGGAATTTCTCCGAGTCAACCCCACCCCTTAAATGGCCAAAAACAACCACCGAAAAGGGTGAAACTCGGATATACCGACATATTCCGAGAAAAATTGCGTCACCTCCCGTTTTCGAGGATGCTGAACACGATGCCGGTACTTTGGAATTTCTGCGAGTCAACCCCACCCTTTAAACGGCAAAAAACAACCCCCAAAAGGGGTGAAACTCGGATATACCGACATATTTTGAGAAGAACCGCGTCACCTCCCGTCTTCGAGGATGCTGAACACGATGCCGGTACTTTGGAATTGTCGGTATATCCGAGTTTCACCCCTTCAGGGGGTTGTTTTTTGCCGTTTAAAGGGTGGGGTTGACTCGGAGAAATTGCAAAGTACCGGCATCGTGTTCAGCATCCTCGAAAACGGGAGGTGACGCGATTTTCGGTTTTTCTCGGAATATACGTTTCACCCTTTTTGGGGGTTGATTTTGGTCGTTTGGGGGTGACGGTCGACTCAGAAAAAGTTTAAACCACCGCCGTCGTGTTCAGCATCCTCGAAAACGGGAGGGGGGACAGAGTCTCGTTAGGCTCTGAAATATTTGCTTTTTTCGGTCTTTTTTCCGACTCACAGAAGCCAATAAGTATCCAGAATTTCGTCAAATTGTCATGTTAGAGAAGTAATGGACAAAAAAAATGTGAAGTCACTTTTTATTTTATGAGTTTACTCTGTGGCAAATTTTGATAATTCATGACGTCACACTTACGTTTGAAATCAGGGCTCTGGCCTTCTCTATCAAGAGGCCATTCGTGGGTCACAGAGGTTTATGATTGACCGCCAAGGTCTCCAGACTTAAGCACCTCTTGGATTTTCCGTTGTGTCATTTAAATAAACACGATTAGTCGACCAAATAACGATTATGTATAAGCAAGATGAAAAAGTTTTTTACACTAAAATAATTACTCGATTTTGTGAATATTGGATTCACGATCCGCATAATGAGAGAATACCCAGAGGTAAATATGCCAGTGTAATTGCGAACCCACGCCCACCATAATAGTGAAAATCAAATATTTGAATAATAAAGTCGAACATGGGAATGTTCAAATTTTTAATCTAATAAAGAATAGATTGTTATTTGTATTTAAAACGACCCACCCGCGTTCTCAACAAGCTCTTGAAACTATTCAATAAGCAGTACTTAAGGGGCCCCCAAAGACGTTCTAACAACACAACAGTTATAATAATTGCAATTATTATAGTGAATTCCTGCGTCTATTCAACCATTTAACTTTACTTAGTTATGTCGACAGATTGACTCATTTATTCTGAATAAAAAGTACTATAAGCGAATGTACAGTATCTCTATGTATCCACTCAACATTATGAAACCTTTCATTTGACCGGAAGATATATTTGTTCACATTTCGAAGTTTATGATTAAGATCCTGTGTGTGAAAACACATTACAAACAGTTATTTTAAGTATCTACTAATGATTACTTTTCAATAAACTATTAGGCATTCGAAAAATAATAAACAAACAAATAAATCCTCTTGTTTGTTTAGCATCTGTCTTTGATTTTATCTTGGACTAAAATTGATTCTAATTATCTGAATAAAAACATGTGAATACAAAAGGAAATCGTCCAATGGCAGACTGTTTCTGAAACCCGGGGCACAGCCGACTCTATACAAGCCGGGAAGTAAAACATGCAACACCGCATAGTCCGATGCTCTATGGACGACTGCCGTCTATCTTTTAAGATTGTATCAATATGTTTTAATATACAGGGTGTTTCAATTTTTTCGTTCATAACTTCGGCAAACGATAGACCTTCTAAAAATAATATGGGTCTTTCATATAAAATTTTTCTCTAAATCACTTCGTTTTCGAAATACAGGGGTGTTGAAATTTTTACTTTTTTGCGAATATCTCCGGAACCATTCATCGTACAGAAAACAGCTTTTGTAAGCGATCTCTACTCATAGTAAGCTATGTTTAGTGCGATAAAAAAATTTCTTTTTATTCATAATTGGTGAAGATTTTGAAGGGGTAGTGGTTGTTTTTCTCCCCAACTTCTATGCCACTGGAAAAAGTACGGTTTTGAGACAGCCAATGTTTTTTACACAAAAAAGGTACTGTTGTTGAAAAACATGGTACATTTTTTGGTTTTGTTACTTGTTTAAAGAAATTTCGTTCAATTGGTAAAAAATAAATTTTATTTCAAAGAATTGACAATGTTTTTCAACATAAAAGTTGATTTTTCTCGAAAACGGTCAAGTTTGGAGCTTATGACTAGTATCTTTTTTATGTAGAAAACATTGACGGTTCAAATGGGCGTCTCAAAACCGTACTTTTTCCAGTGGCGTAGAAGTTGGAGAGAAAAACAACCACTGCCCCTTCAAAATCTTCATTAATTATGCATAAAAAAAAAATTATCGCACAAAACATAGTTTACTATGAGTAGAGATTGCTTACAAAATGTGTTTTCTGTACGATGAACGGTTCCGGAAATATTCGCAAAAAACTAATTTTTGTTTTCAATGTCAACACCATGTATCTCGAAAACGAAGTGATTTAGAGAAAAATTTTATATGAAAGACCCCTAATATTTTTAGACGTTCTATCGTTTGCCGAAGTTATGAACGAAAAAACTGAAACACCCTGTATACATCGCATTGGTCAGTGGCACCACCAACAACGTGCCCATCCAATCACCAAGATAAACACATAAAGAAATTCGTATGTGATTCAGTGCATTATTTTATACCACGCATCAGGCGCATGCATTGATAACGCTCAAAACTATGTTCCGGAGAACGTTTTGAAGCGTAACTATTTCAAGTATGATTCGGTTATCTTCGCTATACGCGCTTATACCGTCGGTTTGGGGCACAAAGTAGCGTATCTCCAGTAAACGTCTTGTCTTCATAGTGTACATTGTGTGAATTTGATTCGAAGACGTGAAGGCTGAACTGAGCCTTTGAATTGGCGTTACGAGGCCATGATGAGACATTGACGTCGGAAAATCCAGATATTCTGAGAAGCACAATGTCAGAAGATCGACTGAACACATTGGCGGTCCTATCAATAGAAAAAAAGTTCGTCCAGTCTATCCCAGATTTTGACGTATTTTCCAGCATGAAAAATAGGAGAATGGATTTTATGTACACAAATTAGGTAATTCTTTTCTTGTGCCCACCCTCTTTCATTCATATTTAAACATGTTACATCGTAGATACATAACAAATGATAGGATATCCTGCTTAGTCAATCAAATAACTTGTAAAGATTGCGGAAAAGTATACATCGGCCAATCTTTCTAAATTCTAGGAAACATGTTCTTCATGCACGACCGTACAGCACCTCATTTTGCACGTGTCGTAAGATACTTTCTTGATGAACAATTTGCTGGTACATGGATTAGTAGAGGACAAGAATCATCTATTCAGTAGCCTCCGCGTTATCCAGACTTGAATCCTTGCGACTTCTTCATCTGGGGAGCGTTGAAAACACAAGTGAACAAGGTTCAAATTGATAATTCCGAATAAATGTGGAACATAATTCAAAATGCACAAAATTGTAATTTTTTAAGTGAACTTTGAACTCCCCTCACGGATAAACGGTACTTTTTTACTATATAAATTAGGTTCAATCGACTTATTTCGACCTCTACAATAAGTGGTAGTTTCATTCCCCGGCAATTTTGGGACATCCTGTATACCAGGGAATTAGTGTAAATCTAGATAATCCTATGAAAGTATGAATGGGGCCCCCTTCTTCGGTGATTCTGAAGATCCTAGCGACGTGGACCAGCACACAAATTGACCCGTTCTATTAAAATTCATTCTTAACCCATTTCAAGAATTTTATGGCCTCCATTGTGAACACAATGGTGTATATTATCTCCTATAAATAACAATTAGGATCTATAAATACAAGATAACCGCATTTATTATGCAGTCTTCATTAAGAATTTTCTAAATAAATTATCGACTTATTGTAAAAGCGCATTGTGAGTTGAAGAATAATAATCATTTGTACATTGTTAGATGATGTGTAACTGAATGATCTTTTTTCAAATCGACTATCACGTATATTTCATTTTGATACTTTTATATAACACAATGCCATTGTTCCGTTCCATGTCCTTAGACTCATTCTGAAACGAACGTGAAAGAAAGAAAAAAAATGTTAATATTTATTTAACGATCCAGTTATAAATATGGTCATCATTTAAATATTCACTTTAGGAGGGTATTGTGCCTTCATCATCTACTACATGATTCTTCACTTTGATGTTTATGCAGGAATTATGAATAACAGTTTTATTTTGGGAGTTCTTAACGAATCGGAGTTTATTATTTCTAGATAAATACATATAAGATGTCCAGAAGAATAGTTTCCACATTCTATAACTAAGTTATAATGATAATTCTCTAATATGCAATAATTGAGTTGAATACTAAGATCTAACACAGTGCTTTCCAATCTTTTTTCTCTCGACTAGACCTTCTCCTCTCATAATTCCAGTTGAATAAACTTCCGACTTGACTCATTACCTTCTAAATAACAAGGCCAGCGTGCTCTGACGTCAGGAAGTAGTGACGTCAGATGAAGTGGGCCAATTGTGACCATTAATTATTATTGAATAGCCATTTTGTTTACAATATAGCTGTTTAACGACCTTATGTTCTACTTGAAAATATGCCATGGGTTAGTTTTTTCAGTTCAGATTTCTCATAAATTTTATTTATGCATCGGAAATTGCCATCCGCAACAATTTTTAAATTTTCACAAATTTTATATGGGGTAAGTATCGAAAAATAGTGAATTTGGTCAATTTCATCGATTCCGATCTAACGCCGTCATAATACCCTCTCATGGATGAGGAATTTCTGTTTTACCAATAGTTTTCACCCCAGACGCTAGAGGATCATGTGGCAGCCAGTGGCGGCTCCTCGAAGGAGGCTAAGGAGGCTCAGCCTCCTCAGCAATTTATCATTTATCTTAATGATCATTCTCCATTTTATTTCCTGTTTCTCTGATAATTTTTAAAATTTTACAATTAATTCTCCGTTCTCAGTAGTTATTTTTAATCTGGCAACAGTGCCCTGAGGCTAGACTCTCTATATATCTCAAACGCTGAGCATGTGTTGTTCAACGCAGTTGCCGTTTTTCCGAGCAGACCGATCGCCAAATAGGCTAAATCAGCCGCTCGCAATCTATGAAATACGACACGTGCGTTCTGGCGACTGCTGAGTAGGTCAGTCAGTGCTTGTTTATGTGTTGTCACGCCACGCGAAGTAAGGTTAGATTGTTGTCTGTTGTAAATTTAAAATGAGTGTTAGTGAGTTAGTTGCTGCCTTTTAGAAAATCCATTTAGTGGATTAACATATGATAAAAGTGTTTTTTGAGTTATTAACAAAGAGTTCTTTGGTTATTAAACGTTAAAATGAGTAGTGATTTAGTTGCTGAAAAGATTAGTGATGACAGTTATGTTTCAAAATCGATCATTTGATACTGATAATTGTAAAAATATTTATGGTTAACGGGATCTGAGGTACACAATAAATTATATTACTGGTATTGCTTGCTATTTACATCTGATACAACTTCATGTTGGGGGCACTCGGGTTATGATGATTTGAAAAATTTAGCTCGTGGTATAGACAGACATGAAAAATCTCAGGAACATATTACATCGAGTATTAAGTTTAAATTAACCGGTAAACAGAATATTGTTGAAGGAGGAAAACATATAATTTGGTAGACAAGAAACTACATTATAAACACTTTATTTATGAAATTTTAGATACTATTAAAGGTCAAATTGAGATTCGATTTTCCGATTTACATGAATTGAAGTTTTTTGTATAACTTAGTTCTAAAATATAAATTTTTTGATAAAATAGCACTGCACAATGAATTATGCGTTATATACTCGGATAAAGATATTTTGGCCAGTACGAATTCACGCCGATATGAGAAAATATATGATTTGCAACAAGTTTTACCTCAGTTTTATAAACTACTTTGTTTGACAGTCACCATTCCTGTCACGGCGGCATCGGTGGAGAGATCATTTTCTACTCTCAAACGAATTAAAACTTACATGCCAAATACAATGGGCCAAATACAATGTTAGTTTAATATCTATTGAAAAAGATTTAGTGAAACACTTAAAACAAAATGATACATTCTTTGATAATATTATTGATCATTTTTCGCAAACTAAAGACCGTAGAATTCCGTAATATATAAAAAAAAGTTAATAAAATTAATAAAAAAAAACAAAATATGAAAAATTCCAAAAAAAAGAAAAAATATTAAAAATCCCAAAAAAATAAAAGACAAAAAACGAAAAAAATTTTTGGCAAGAGAAACTCTATACCTCCACGTTGGTTCTTGCTGGGTAACAATTAATTTTGTCACTGAAGTAGCTGGTACGGTCGCTGTGCAAAGGTTAAAAGGCTGTGAATAGAGTATATTTTTACAAAAACGTTTTATGTCCAGCCTCCTCTCTCAAAAATTCACGAGCCGTGTGGAAAAATTGTAAAGTTGGTCGACCTCATTGATTCCGACATAAAACGTAGTTGTACTATCGTGATTTAGTTACCTAGTGTTTTAACTGAACTTAAATATCTGAATATCTAAAATAAAATATGGAATATATAAATAAAGATATTTGGCCTCCCTTGGACATTTTGTGGATCCGCTTTTGCGATTAGCTCTTTCTAAATCATTCCTAATACATTTTTTGTTCCTACATCATACATTCGATCCGCAGTGTCCGAAAGTGAGGGAAGTCAGTAATCGACTGATCACAGCTTTGTTGATAATTGTGTTGTGTGTGTGTGTTGTTCAGAATTATAAAACACGCCTGGAGAATGTTGACTATCGGGGTGTGAAGGAAATTATGATAAAAAGTTTAAAGTGCATGTTTATGGTTTTCCAAATATAACTCGAAAGAACATTTTTCGTTTTTCTGTTTTGTAGTAACTCAGGGGAAAAGTTCGACGACTTCAGTTAACAGTCTATGGTAAATTTGTACAACTAATATGCTACTGGCATAATGGTTTAAACCGCGATTAATGTCAATGCATTCTCACATAGGTATCGTACAACTTGTTAGAGCCACGTTTATCCAACATACGATCGCATTATGTTCCAACAATTATCCCATGATCATTATTGACGTATCCAGGACATAAATACACCTCGGTCCGTTACATAATTCCAACCTCTATTAGACTTACAAGGTCCATCCAGAAAATAATATAAAATATGCTTCGTTCATGTTGAAATCGGTCATGTAGCGAGCAATGGCGGCTTTGATACATGGGTATGGAGATGCGTATAAATAGAAAAATGCGCCGTGGGGGTAAATTTTGCATTTTCAAGGTAAAACACCCTAAACTAATAAATGGGAAATTCGTAGAGCAAAAATAATCGTCGCAACTAGCTTTTTCTCCATACTTATAATGCAAAGTGAATTTAGTCTGTGATGCGCCATTGTATTTCACAAAAAGGTTTTAAACGTTGGTAAACAGCGTTCACTTTCGACACCTGTCATCGGTATGGTACAAATTAGTTTTAATAATGAAACAGTTTCACTATAGCAGCCCGTGAGGTTTTGATTTATAATCAAGTGCAAATTGCTGGTCCACGAAAATCTTCCCTGCTGTATATAACCGTTAATTCACTTTTCGCTTCAACTTTGTCCAAAAAGCAATTATTTCTACACGAGTTTGTTTGATTTGTGTTTTATTAAATATTTTTTCCGAATATGCCTCCATTGCGATCGCTTTATAATCGGCAAGTTTAAAATTGAACAGAGTGTGAGAGCTGAACAACTGTCGAATCAAACAAGCTGAGTCAGTGCATTGGAGCAATGCACGCGAATCTCATAATGGAAGTACATGTATCTCATGTTTCACGTGTCTGAGTGGCCACTTTCTAACGCACGCTGAGTGCTAAATTGAGTTCATTTTAACACAAATTTGCTGTTTACTTGGCAGCAAATCTGCTACAACAGCTTTTGCAACTTTTTCAACGTCTAAAGGTAAGAACTCTTCAGATTCGCTCATTTTTAAACACAAAATTAAGATATAAATTTGGATATTTTGACAAATAAGTCTTGACATTGGCGCTTTTCCATGGTAACTCTTATAAGTATCATGATTTTTGCATTTTTATCTCCATAGTAACAAACAAGAATGGCTTTGATACTCTAAATGAAAATAAAACGTAACGAAAGCTTAATTTTTTTAGTAATAATTGAATTACAAAAATCACGATGCAAAACGGCGTGTTTTTTGCAAACTATGTCTTCACATCTACTTATAAAACTCGCTCATTTTGCAACTAGTCGTATAAATAGCTATATGATATCTGCTCACCTCTATATTATCTATTGTATAGAATGTTAGTTCTTTAATTTATTTACAGGGATATCACAACAAATTTTCAATACCTTCCTTCATAGTCCATTTGCAGAAGGAATGCAACTTTTCATTATCAAGTTATCGTAACCAGCATTTCAAATCAAACATACGGAAAAAAAATCTAATGATTTTCTGTGAGACAGATTGTTGTGTTGTTGAGATGGTAATGGGTTTGATAGAAAGTTCAGTGCCCATAGCCAAAGACTCTTGTACACTACCCCCTGCTACGTTTTTCAGAGGTATTTGGATACCCCGCTACTGGACAGAATCCTAAGATTTTCTTTGGGCTTAGGTCCTTTATGTCATCGGCCGTGATGATCCCCCAGACCTAGCCAGTTTAACCTGGTTCGAATGAGCGCAGGATATTCAAAAAGTGAGTGGGTTGCCGACTCCACTTTGACACCCCCGGATCTCATACAGAAGGGAGTATTACTCTTCACTAGTGTATGTCAAAATTTCATCAGATTTTCGTGACCTATAAAGATCCCGGAGGTTAACCTGATACCTTGGGCCTGTTGGAAACGAGTAGTCTGTTAAGGATCGCCTTGGTATCCCTGACAGGCGGACACAGTTGGTCTTTTCGGTGCGTTGAGTGTCGCTTGACTGTCTGAACACATGAAGATGGTCTCATTTATCTTACCAAAGCCGATTAGCTTATCCGCACATCTGTAGATGGAAAGGTTCTCGGCTTGGAACATTGTGTTAAGATTCCCCATTCTCACGGAGTACCCATCAATATATCCTGCTCCGACTCTTGTGTATGTTCTAGACTCATCCGTATACCAAATTGTACGGTGATATGGAGTACGGTCATTTTTCTATACTTCTCTCGACGGAATGACATCCCTAAGATTTTGCTCATCGAACCACAGGACTCTCATTCCGTCCTGGTGTTTCAGGCTGCCCCCTAAACAGACGAGATTGATCCGCACTCCACCTCTTTAGGAAACAATTGCAACTAAGCCTGTAGACCGCCATCATTGCGAGCTTCTTCATTGTCAGTGATAGGCACGTTACGCCAGCAACGCCCTCAATGCTGCAGTCGATGTACTCTCCCTCGTGGATGTAATGCCTCCAATGAAGAGTCCCTGTATTCTGTCCAGAAATGTATGGTTCGTGACAAGTTCGGTTATCTTCCACCATAAGAGAAACGCATGCATGACTGAGTCTTGAGTTGATGATGGCTGGGCAGATCCACATTAGCTGCTCAGACCCCAATCCCCACTTCATGCCAATTGCTCTCTTACACTGCCAAAAGATTATCAAAGCATTTTGGCACCTAAGCTCCAGCTGCTTTTGATATAGTAGTTTTTATCTAGATGATTCCTCGATATTTTATCGTCTCGGCAAAGTCGTCTGTCTTACCACCAAATACCATCTTCAGAGGTTCGATCTTGTACCTTGTGGAGAAAATGTTTTCACCGGCTGAATAGAGAGTTCTACTCCAGACTTCTGATGAACAAGCTCTTACAGGGTACCCCCGTAGGCTCCCCTGCAGAGTATGGCGATGTGATCCGCCTAACCTATCGCCTTAATACCAGCACTGTATAACCTTACTGGTAGCTCATCCACGACCAAACTCCATGAGAGGAGAGAGTGTAACTTTCCCTGTGGACACCCTTCAGATATCGAACATGTCAGAGTATAATGTTGCCACGTCGTGGAAAGGTGTTTATAATCCACCTTACTGGTATCCCTCTTGCGGGATGCCATGTCTCTCCGCCGCTTGTCAAATTGAACTCCTAGAGGTATTGTTAAAGACTCCCTCTATGTCCAAGAAGGCTCCAATGTGAACTTCCTTCTATGCTTCGGTATTAAAACATAAGTTTTACACAACCGTTGAATACCAAGATAATACACTAACGTGACTTTTCTCCAGCAAAGATCTAACGGAAATGACCCCATTTAGCATAACCTACCGCCTTAATACCAGCACGACCAAACTGCATAAAATAATGTAGCCACAATTTTTTTAAATCGTTACAAAGTTATCTATGGATTGGTAATTTTGTTGAACTAAGGTTTGTTAATGAAACTGAGGTGTGATGACGTAGCCTGTAAGTTCAGTAGTATCTTTGTGATCGTACGTGGTATCGAATAAAATTATAATCAAATTACCGATTACCATTATACAATTATAGAAAACTGTAACTACACATTATTATACCGGTTGGTGTACTTCCTAGTTGCTTACGCCCATAAATAACTTTTTATATTACGTGTCTAAGAGAATGGCCTGTGTTCGTTATATTGTATAAATATAACAGTTAAATTGAATTATTTCTAGTGAACTATCATTGAGCGGTATTTTTCTACTCTTTTATGGGTAAAGAACTGATGAAACTCGAGTTGATGAACAGAATCGGATTCAGCCACAGAAATTATGATGCGCTTAGAGAATATCCACCAAAATTGTACTTGACCGCCTGGGATCCAAAATCCTGGCAAGTTGGTAACGACTCGGTTCTTTTTTACTTTAGTCAAGGAAATAAAGCACAAAAAATGGCTAAGTAAAAAAAATCTGTTGTACCCATTTTGATAATTTTTTTTAAAATCAATTCAGGAAATCATTTAGAAAAAACGATACCAATTTTTTTCCTTCTAATGTGCATTTTAGCATTTCTACAGAGAAAAATTGCATCTCTTTAAATGCACTTTCAGGAGATAATATTAAGAATGTTGAAAAAATATCTAAATATAGCCAAAATTTCTCACTCGGGGGTTTTAGGGACCGCTGCGTTTTTTGCGTTTTGGGTGATATATAATTTTTTTCAAACACTGTGCAGGGTGACTCATTTATTAGTTTCTTTAAAAAAAATGCACATATCGTGAGTGAAGATCGAAAATTTTTATTGAGAATCTTTTACAATTATTGTTAAATCTTTTACAATTAGATGTGAACACGATATTTTTCATACGGCCACTCTGTTTACAGGCCTGTATCCGAAAGTCAAAATTTCGATAACTTTTCCCAGTAAAAATGAATTCACTTCTCCAATTTCTAAACAAATGTTGTTCTCCAGGTACCTATTGAATTGCATTTTTCTGTAGATGGAATTCGACAATTTTGCGAATTCTGGACTTTCGTTTAAGTTTTCTTAGTAAGTTTGGGTGATTGAAATGAGTTGTTCTGTTGTTAATAGCGCTATCCATGCATACAATTGTTTTATTTTTACTTGACATTTGTCAAAAAATCATTAAAAGTGTGTTTTATTAGATAACTTAATAATGTAAAAGAAAAGAAAAAAATAAACTTGACAGATGGCCCACCCTTTAGTTCGAATTACAAGAAGGTAATTTTTTCAAGAGTGGGTTGTATCATGTTATGATACAAGTGAAGAAGATTAGTGGTTGTTTAATATTCTTAATTTTATTTAAGTGAATAAATGTGTTGTATATTTCTAAAATATAGAATTTATTAAAGAATATAATTTTTTGTAGAATCTATAGATAATAGAATTGTAATTTTTTTTTGTTTTCAAATATTATAATATAATACCTATACCTGAGTTGAGCAGTTTCCTAAAAGAGTGAAAATATGTATATGTATTTATAGGTTTACGCCATTCTGAGTTATCAAAAAGAATTTTAAAGTTTTGTCCACATAAATCTGTGATTTTGCCCACTGTGCGCCAGCGAATCCCAACGAACATGAAAGGACAGTCCTTCACAAGACAATCTTCACGTTTCTAATCGATTTCTCTTAAGATGAGAATGGATGCATGTGTCACTGAATATTTGAATAAAACTGATTCCGATCCTGCTGTTGTCATACATTGGTTTCTTTGTCGTTCTGACTACAACGTTAGGCTACCTTCCAAACCGTGACACAGACAGACGGTGACAATAAAAAACTTGAATTTACTTCGAGAATCGCGGATTAGACATTTCCTGGAACCAAGCTAGTTTCATGTCACTCATATTGGATAATCGTGAGTAGTAGAACATTTATTTCAAATAGATTCGACGATTCAGATATGAAACTAATTTATTTACTACTCATTTGTATTAAATATTTTGTATAGAACCGAATGCTTATAATGGAGATTTCATCTCCCTTTTCTGTGTCACCATTAGTTATCATGATCCCATTTTTATTTTACGTATTGTTTCAGCATCCTAGAATAATTGCTGAAATTGATTATAGACATGATTATGGAATCTTCGCAATAATTTCGGAGATGATGACTCGATTGTTTCCAATGGTTTTGATTTGTAGTGGGTCAAGTTGAGCAACAGGTTGACAGTCAGCCCCCCAATATTTTGAATATTCGATATTTTCTGTGATTATTTAATTTATGTTCAGCGTGGGCTTCATTGTACCTTATTTTTTCAATTTACACATATTAAAAGGAATAAAATTAATTCCAGGTGAGTCAGGCCCTGACATCTATGTTATAATAGCGGCAGCTGTACAGTCATCGCGGTATGTTATCATTCTACATAAATTCACGAAAGGTGTCGATCTGTTGGGATTGACGATTTTTAGACAGGGAGATCGATTCAGCTTTGTGTGTGGGAACGTTGAAGCAGGTTGTCGTATTTAATAATTTTTTGCCATTCTGGTCATTCTTATGTATCGGCCAAAGATCCAGTCAACGACAACTTTATAGTCTTTTAAATATTATTATATTTACGTTTGGTATGATATATAGTTGCCGATTGACTAGATATTTTTGGAAATTCTCTGTAAATGGGCGACATGCCCATGCGAATATTCCCACCTCAATCATTCATCTCATTTTCATTCTCATCTTGCTTTAGCTTAACGTCATAAAATGGCCCCCAAAAGGGTAATTTCAAATTTAAAATACACCAAGGTTTTTTTTTGGGTCGCTGATCGCTATTCTGACGTCAGATTTACTTGAATTCAATTCTGGGGATAGTAAATGATCCACCAATTGGCCAATTTGATCAATTTTACACCCCCAGAATTGGGTTCAAGTAAATCTGACGTCTAAATCGTGGGTGGAAAATTGATCAAATTGGCCATTTTTGCATACATATAAATTATTTTGGATTTTAAATTCACCAAGGTTTTTTTTGGGTCGCTGATCACGATTTTGACGTCCCAATTACTTGAATTCAATTCTGGGGGTAGTAAATGATCCACCAATTGGCCAATTTGATCAATTTTACACCCCCAGAATTGGGTTCAAGTAAATCTGACGTCTAAATCGTGATCATAGACCCAAAAAACTCCTTGATGGATTTAAAATCCAAACATAATATATTGTTAACTAAACTCTAATGAGTTTATTAATTATTTATGAATTATTATTTTTATTTTATTCCGGCTAGCTTTTTATTTATTTATTTTAAATAATAAAGAACTTTCTCTTTTTATTTTATATATGGAATTAAACACAATATTCTTTGAATGTTAAAAATTTTCTATATTTAATTCTATGATTCTATTTTATCTCGGGTTTCACATTTACAATTTAACTTTATGTTCTGATAGGTCTATGCTATAACCTCAACTATTCAATATAATATTTGTTTACAAGGATACAAACGACAATCTTTCTTTCAGATTTACACTTCAGAATAACACTACAATGGAGAAATAATAAACAAACTCACTTTTAGTTTATATCCAATAATATGGTTAAAATGTGGGCAATGTTCAATTTATTTGATCTTCTTATAGATTTGTTTGTTCACTTTAAAACAACACAATTTCTCTGCTATGCACAAAACACAGGTAAACTATGTGGTCAGTTCTTCAGAAATCAGGAACTGTTGAAAATTTGTTAACTCGTTTTATTCTTTTTAAAGATATAAAACTCTTCAATGATGTATTGGAACTTTATCGAAGACTGGCTATCATACGATGCTACTTATGAATTGAGGTTATTATAACCTTTAAAACTTTGTTCGAAGACTCGGGACACTACTTGATTTGAAGAAATAATTTTCTGACTTCGGTTACTTTAACTTTCGAAGCTATTGGAGACTACTTGGGTTCTCCGATGTTATCCAATAAACTAAGGTTATGGAAAATTTTTTGAGTTGCAAGAGTACCTTGACTCTACTGATGTTGAAAGCAAACTTTTTTGGTTATGTTAAAATTTTGTGAGTTGCAGGAGTACCTTTACTCTCTAGATGTAATTGCAAACTGCACTCTGGTTCTTCCTGTTTCATTTTATAGGGCTTCAAAAAGGACGCCAAGTAATCTTAAATTTGACCAATGAGGTGCTTACTTTACTTATCAAGGATGCTTAGTTGATTGTTGGGAACTGACAGAAGTTTTACATTGTTGACTGCTTGACGTTTTTAAACCGTCTCGACCAATCAGAATAGAGTATTCTATAATTTTGAATTATTGAAGATTTTTAACTTATTTAAATTGATGAGGATTCCTGCTTTTTAAATTAATATTGCCTACATTTTTCCACACATTTTGGTATAAGATAACCTATGATTAGGTTCATATTAACTTAGTTATTCCAAAATTTATGGTAATTTTTGACATACATCATTCTTAAAATCTAATACATAATATAAAATATCAATAACATTTCTATAACATTATATAACTCAAGTTTCCTAATCCTATCTTATATCTATAACATTTTTTAATAGTTTGTGCTATCTTATGATAGTTTTGTAATCATTTCAATTATGATTTCTTCTTTCGTAACACTGTACGTTTATCCACTTGCACTGTTTTCTTGTTTTACACTTCTTATTCTATTTACATTATTGTTTATTTTGTTCTACATTGTTTAATACTTTATACTATCTACTACTTAGCTTTTAATACTGTTTTTAGTTCCATATATAATATTTTTACTAATCTTTTCTGATTTTTAATGTTCGGTAAGTTCTTATTTTATCATTTTTGTTGTTTAGGAAATGAAATCATAACAATATATTGCCAAAGCAATCTATAAGGGTGCAAAAATGGCCAATTTGATCGATTTTAAATCCCTAGAATTTATTTGAAGTAAATCTGACGCCAGAATCATGATCAGGGACCCAAAAAATTTTTTCTTGGTGCATTTTAAATTCGAAATTACCCTTTTGGGTCCATTTTTGGCCCACAAGGGGGGGGGGTAACCGGTGAGGTTTTATGTGTTATGAATGATCCTGATAACCCCACGAATCGAATCCCACAAGAATTGTTCGATTCTGACCTACATGTCTTTTTTTTATTATAGCAGAAATTCCGGCTCAATGCCTGGACTACTAGCTTGTCATCTTCCAACGATACTAATGTATGAAAATATGAATAATTTTGGCTATTTATGGTACAATATAAGGTACAGGTAACAACTGCGGTTCCGGTTGAGGAAATATTATTAGAATCTTTACTACAGGTTTCGGAATCTAACGTTTACACTCCATTATCAAATATATTATAAGGACTGAAAATAAGTAAATAGTATTTTAAAATTTTTTTGTTGAATGTTAAGTTCTATAGTGTAGTCATTATAACAATATAAATATAAATGTAGTTGTAGTAAATGTTTAGAATTATTAATAAAATTGTTAAAATAGTTAAAATCTATAAAATAGAAATTGAAATTATACGACAATCTTATAAAAAGATAAACTTCGTAAGTATATAAAATTCAAAAGATTGTTTGTAAATTTTGGCTCGATTTAGATTAATCAAGTCGTATGAAAGGTCAAGTTTGAAAGCTTGACACACAGACACCCACATTTTCCTTTTCCACGAATCGTTAATACCTCCATTTATATTGTTTTATCGGGTATTACATCGTTGATGTGTTTCGCCAACAACAAAACAACCAAAGCCGTACAAATAAAATGACTAGCACGTTTCTGGAGTGGCCTTGAAGTGTAAAATTATGATATACATCACTGATGGTAACAATGTATTTAATTGTCGAGAGGCTCTTGTGTCAACATTAAGACTGGAGAGTTGGGTAAATATTATTTTAAAGTGGTGTCTAAAGAAAGTCTACCAATGGACAACGTAAATATTCATCGCTGAAGTAAATAAATAATTTTTGAATGTCATTAGTCATTCTTATATGTGGGAAGTCGTTTCATCATGTTCTTCGCTTGGCTCTGTGTGTAGCACATATCGACGTGTTTGGACAAGTATTAACACAGAGTTCACGATTTAATTCCGATTAGGAAGAATCGCAGATTTCTTCACAGGGTTAGGGATGTGCGATACACTCGAAAGTATCGATATAAGGTATCGATACGGATCGGAACGTAACATATCGATACAGTAAAATATCGTAAGTTAAGGATCGATACTCCAAATATCGATACCTAACGTCCGGGATCTTTAGGGCGTCAGCGCTCTGCGGTACTGTTATTCTATAACAGAATATAGCGAAAAATTGAATAAAATACAATTGGTTTGTTTAATTTATTTGTGATTATCACAAACAGTGAAAAAATTTCAACGTAATCTAATTTAGTAACAGACTAAAGTATAAGAAAATACATATTCTAATTTAAATGTTCCACATATTTAATTGTAAAGAATTTAGAAATAGCAATTTTGACATTCTTTTACCAGTCAACCTATTCCGGCTTTGCGCCATTATATGTCCAGCCTTAGAAAACAGGCGATGGAACAGATGTGCCAACCACTGATACATATTTTATGACCGATCCGGGACAATGGCGATACGTACTAAATAAATATCGATACACAATATATCGAAGAGTAAAGTATCGATACAAAATATCGTGTATCGCTTCTAATAGGATCGATACTTCCGAGTATCGATACAGTATCGAACATCCCTACACAGGGTGCATTGGTCTTTATGGAGTGATAACTCAAGACGGCAGTATTACGAACTACATATAATAGATGTTTCTATAATAAATGAGCTGTGATGCATAGTAAGGAACAGATGAAGACGTGGGAAGTGACAAATTATACAGAATGAAAGTTCAATCGAATTAACAACGTATGTGTTTCACAGCTCTATGTTTTATACTTTACTATATGAGGTATACCACTGTGGAATGTGAGATAAAAAATCGATGGTAGAAGCCACTCCACTATGGTAATTTATCATTATGATTGAATGAAAGAACAATAAATTTGTGTATACCACTTTTATTAATAACATGAAACGGTACGATGGTTTCGAGGGTGCTTTGAAAGACATAGGAAAATATCACTTGGGTGTAGGTCTAACTGATCATTAAGGATATTGTATTTGTATTTGAGGGAGGCGGAAAAATCATATGTATAACATGGGGGTAAAGTGCCTTTTCCTCCCTTGAATGATAACTGCCCTCCGCTACGCGTCGGGCAGTAAACTTCATCCTCGGGAGGAAAAGTAGCACTTTCCTCCCTTGTTATACAAATAGCTATTAATCAAGACGCGAAATTCACTTTTTTCCATGTTTACAAAATATTCCAGGTTGCTTGCTTTCGATGGGTGTCAAAACAGAACTGTATGACATGTCAGTCTGAAAATTTTAATTCGTTCTAGTTAAAGATGGTACATCACAAATGTCACATGGGATTTTCGATTGTGACGCCATCTGCTTCATTTTTCAGGAACTTTTCACATTGCCCTGGTAATGCTAAAGACAATACCCAATAGATATAGTAAACTTGGAGTTTATAAGCTAATTTGCACATACTGTGATAGATTTAATATACGTAGAACTTGTCGTAATATCAAGACATCAAGAAGATCAGTTAGATCTATACCAAAGTGATCTTTTCCTTTGTCTTTCAAAGCATTCTTAGAATAATTGTTAAGACACTATTCTAACTATTTTCCAGCTCATTGGAAAAAAATCCCTGGTGAAAAACCTTAAGGCGATGTTTAACCAACCTAATACATAAATTAAACTGCATTTATTTGTTTTTGGAACGTTTGCAATAGTCCCCAAGTAATTTTAATCTTTCTTACCTGCTCCCTGTTTTCAATTTTAAATGCATGCTTCATAAAGAATTCTGGTGCGATAATTCAAGTAAACCTAGATGCAACCCCAAAGGGCAGATTTATATGCACCTTGTTTGTGTCCGTAACAAAAACTTAATCTCTTACAGGTTGACACATGTCATAATTTGATGTATTACAAGATGGGATGCCTTTTAATACCTCAAAACGGCAATTCAATATTATTCGTGAAAGCGGCTTATTAAGGGTGGCTGGCAGCTTTTAAGAATGTTGAGAGTACAAAAAACTATTCTCATTGGATCCTGTAACAATATCCTTTCCCATTTCGTTCAATTCTAAATTGATGAATTTGGTAACACCTATTTGAATGGCTGTTACTTTGTGATATTCCAGTTTTACAGATACAACAACAAGAAATTTCACTTTGTTTAATATCACTTTATTTAAAAGAACGTTGATTGCTATTTCGAACTTTGTAGTTCATTATCAAAACATACAATGAGAAAGCACTGAAACATCATAGTATTAATAAGAAATTTATAATTAAGTGAATCGATTCTAAGAATTAATGGTACACGTAGCTACTAAGGTTAATTATGTTGAGATACTAAACGATTGGATTACGTGGAATTCAACAGGGTGGTCAAAGTGGAATTTCCTAAATCTAATTGCTCGTCAATTAGATTGTTCGAAGTATTATTGTGTTTTGAGTATTTCTATAGATTCTAATAGATTAAATTTCTTACCCTTCGTAATTGTATGTTAAATATTTGAATTTTCTAGTGGAAGAAAACGATGTTGAGTTTCTATAAAGTGGTTTGAAAAAATTGAATTACTTTTATCGAATTGAAATGACTTAAAATGTTCCTTATATCTAACTTCAAATGATCTACCTGTTGGACCAATGTATAGAGCATTACATTCCTCAGAAGTTAACTTATCAGTTAACTTATTTTTTGCATTGAAAAATGGGTTTGAAATTTTTGGCTCGGTTTGAAAGCTACATTTCATTTTTGTTTCTTAAAGATATTACAGATTTTATCAGATATTGGTCTTAAATATTTATATTAACACATATGAATTCACAAGCACCTAAACTGTATGGTCTTATTAAAAATTATAAAGAATGGCAGCCCATCGGGTCAGTAGTGTCTTATATAAATTCAATTCTAAATTGAAAACAATTTCAAATAGCTCACCACAACATAGTATAAAAAAATCATTTGAACTCGCGCACAAATTTAAGGACATTCACATCCCAAACAATTCAAATCTCATTTCGTTTGATGTTTCTAGTACGTTTTCAAAAAATACCCAGCACAGAATGTCTACCACTAATTAAACATATATTGCAGGAACAAAACATTATTCAAACTGTAATTTTACAACTATTTGAAATCTGAAAATAACCTGGAGATACGAAAAAAATTGAAGAGGCAAAAAAATTGTATTTAAAGTTGCTTAATCTACAAAAATAAACCTGGAAAAAAACAGTGGTGTTTAATGATATCAATTAGATTACCCTTTCGGACGCCACTGTAATTAATAATTTTATTATAATTACATTAAAAGAAGCCCCTTATTATCGCGAATGCGCATATCAAGTTTTATCAAAATATGCCGAAACATTTTTACCTAATTATTTGAAAACTGATTTTTTCTAAACACTTTCGACACCCAGTATTTCGAAAACGAATTAACTTAAATAAACTTTCAAAGTCATGACATAGAGTAAGCTGTTTCTAATCATTTGTTATATATTATTCTTTCTACTGGGGTTAGCCAATACATATAAAGGATTTTCCTTAATAATATGCGAATATTTTAAGTGATGATTCCTGGTTCAATTTTTTTTAAGGTTTTTTCAAAATCTAGAAAATGGTTTGAGATTTTGATCTGAGTTTTGGGACAGCTTAATGTGACTCAGGAACACGCTTTTTCACTTAATAAGTGGTTTTAAAACGTAAACAGTGTCGTAGTTATGGGTTAGCCTTACAGCAATTTTAACAAAAAAAGTGGTAAGCCAGTGAGATTTTTCGATCTAGATATTTTTCGATCTAGATATTTTCGGATAGCCTGGTCTGGTTCTGTATGAAAACGCTCGTTTTTGAGTAAAACAAATAAAAGCTGTTGCAATGACCGAAAAAATGAAAACAATTTTGAAATAAATCTAGTTGGCCGCTGCCACTTGAATTTGGCAAACCATATTTTCAAGTAAATCTGTCTGGTTCAAATCTATTTGTTGTAAGTATCTCATTAGATATAAATAAACCTTCTATGTTGGGAAATATTTCTCAAATCTTTAATACCTAAAGATAAACAAACCCACACAGTATACAAATTAAATTGTTTAGATTACGACGGGACTTATACAAGAATCTCAGAACAATATTTACAAAAAAGAATGTATGGCCATAAGTATAGTACAAGAAACAAAAACAGAAAAATTCCACTCACTGGTTTCATTATAACCATTATAAAGATCTATTCTGGAAATGATTCACATAAAACGTGACTCCAAATCTGCAAATCGTAGGACAGATATTCAATCATTAAGTCAGATTTAAACTAATTTAATTAATTAAAACCCTTGCAAATTCCTACATGCGTCTTTATAATATTAAAAGTATATTTTAGGTAGAATGCTCAAATAGTAATATTTCTAATAATGTCTGACAACCTTTTTCTATTACCTCATACATCTTTAACATCATCGAAAGTAGATACTTGAGCGTTATATTTTTTAGTTTAAATCGTATACAGACTTTGTTGTCACGTTTTCGTATATTATAAGAATATTGCTAAGCAACAGATTCTTGTTAGATTTCATATACTTCAAAAATTATTGTGTTACAATTTCGATTATTCGTGTTTCCGTTTGTTTCGGCGACCTGGGCATTTTTACTTGAAATTGGTGCGATAAGGACGTTTTGTGCTTATCCAATTTGCTGAAAGAAATTCCGTTTTAAGCATTGATAGATCTTCTGATGATGGTCTTGAGACCGAAACGTACGTAAAGACGAGAATAATAAGCGTATGTGTTAGTGTGACCTATTTCCTGAGAATTTATATATATTCATACCTGGGTCGAGAATCATTATTATAATTTACAGTAGAAGGCTATGTGTACTATCAATTCTTAGAATCAATTCACTTCATTGTAAATTTTGTGTAAATACTATGACTGGCCGACTCTCTGGCCAGGCGAGGGTCGTCTAGCGCCCCTATCGAGCCGGAGCCAATGGTCGCTTTATCAAACTGCGTAGGTGATCTCGCCCTTTTGGGCCAACTGAATAACGAGTGGTCTAAACTGTGGCGAGAATCACCACGCATAAGGCAGGCTCATCAAAGAACCTGTGCCTACGCTCTCAAAGAAACTCCTTTCTCTGAACAGAAGGGACATCCGAGAGATTACTGGAATCCTAACCGGTCACTGTCTTCTTAACAAACATCTCCACCCTATGGGCATCGCAGATGACCCAATATGTAGGTAATGCAGAGAAGTGGAAGAAACTGCCTCTCACATCCTGTTAGAATGCCCAGCGTTAGCATCCCTCAGGCACCGACACTTCGGAGAATTAAAACTGCTCCCAGAAGAACTTATGGAAGCCAGCACTGGCAATATTCTGGGTTTCTGGGGGGCCACAAACCTGCTAGAATAGAATAGGCTTCTGACTACGGGGGCTTAGCCTTCTTATGATGATGATGATGATGATGATGACTGAAACATCATGTTTTCTCATTGTATGTTTTGATAATGAACTGTAAAATTCGAAATTGCAAACAACATTCTTTTGAACAAAGTGATATTTAACACAGATAAATGTCTTGTTCTTATTGGTAACATGTATCATAGTGAATTAATTTTCTAAAGGTTGTTCGGATGTTGAACAAGATCTATTCCTTTTAAAAACCGGCCCCATTCATTTCTAATCGACGTTAGAGGAAGTACTTTCCAATCTCCATTCTCTTGGTCGTAGATTAAAATTGAATGTAATTCAGAAGTGGATAAGGGTATTAGACAGTTTAGTATAATAAAGTTGTTTTTAATGAGGCATCAATGGAGTGTTTCAATTTTTCCACATTGTTTAACATATTAAATGCGTTAATGAATAATATTTGTCTGGAGTCAGTCACTTCTTTCAAGTTAAAACACACTTATCTGCCTCTATTAAATAACTATACATCACTGGGTGTTAACGTACAATTAAACATAGCACTACCTCTTGCCAGAACCGGACCGTCATGTTACGCTCACAGCGATATATTAAACCGGGACACGCAAAATCTTTAACATGAAGTGTGTTTCGATAATAGTCTTAGTAAAAAATAAATTAATAATCAAGGAGGTTTAACTACATCCATAGACAATGATTATTAAGACAAGAATTTCAGACCGACAATTTTCAACCAACGAAATACTTTTATTTTGACTTGTTGCCATGTCAACGAAAAAATTTCAGCGGATATTTTTTCTTTTAGGGTAGAGAAGCAAAATCATAGTGGATATTTTTTGACGTTTAACAAATGAGTTTGAAAGTGATACAATACATAACAAAACAACCGTTCACAAAAATAATGGAACATTTTCACGTGACTTAATTCGTCGCAACATGAACAAGCCTCGTAATTTTTAAAACAACTCATTGTTACAATATAATCTGATTTTGTACAAAATATAGAGAAGGTACCGGGATATCAAAAATTATCTTGGTCAAGTGTGGTTGTGGAATCTAAAACGTGTGTCTTACTTTACGTTTGAAATAATTATGTCACTTGTGTCAAATTAATTAATTTGATGTTTCTAAAAGTGCCAAATTTAGCAATTTTATTCGAAAGTTGTTATTCTCAGAAGTTTCTAGCACTTTAGACTCCGGGATTTTCACTTGGCCTATCGAAATTAGAAGTTGTAATAAACTGTTTTCGGCTATGGGCCGCTAGCGTTCACCCGATTTGGGTATATTTTAGTAGCTAGAAAATTCCCTTTGGTACCTCGCACGTCAGACGCGCATAGCTGAGATCTCAGAGTACCTCGAACTGTTTCAATTAAATTTTCCTATTTAAACGAAATTTTTGGAAAAAAGAAGGGTTGTTGGGTGCGTATCGCGACTAAATCTAACTAGATGGAGCGAAAACGGTACGCGAAAAGCCCTCGTAAAAAAGTTCTATGTTCCTAACTTTTGCACTCTTCCAACTCGCGAGCTACGGGTTTCTCACGTGAACGTCATTCGATTTATCGAAAATTAACTATTTTAAAACAGTTTTCGACCAGGTTTGAGGCTATAGCGACCTTTAAAAAGGTTCAAAGTTACCATTTCGATCATTTTCGCAACTCCGGTGAATAATTTGCAAGATCTTCAACAAAGAATAGTTCAGCAATGTGCAACCATAACGCCAGAAATGCTGCAAAACGGTTTTCACAGCATGAGGATGCGCGTCAACTTGTGCATCGAACAAAATGGGGGACATTTGCAACAATTACTGTAATTTAGTTTTTCTTGTTACTAAAACCGTTATTTCATAATTTGTAGTTCATTATTGTTTTACAACTGAAATAAATAGGTATGAAATTTGTAGGTTATTGATGATGTCAGTGTGACAGTGACATAATTATTTCAAACCTAAGGTAAGACACAAGTTTTAGATTCCACAACCACCCTTGACCAAGATAATTTTTGATATCCCGGTACAATAATGACATTTGTCATGGTATCTGTCATAGCCATGGCCGCCTATCTCCATTAAGCGATATTACTATTCTATAATTATTTGATTCGCTTAAAAAACAGAAACTATCGTTTGATAAAAACAAATATAATTCCTTCAATTTTAGTAAATCAAATTTAACCCAAAAACATAAAAGAGACTATATATACCGGGTGTCCCAGTATACATGTTCCAATGGATTATCTCAGTCATTTCAAAAGATAAAAATTTGAAAATTTTATGATCTCCAATTCGTCCAAGGAACCTTCAATTGAGAAAAACGAAAATTGAAAGTCACTTCCGGTTTGATCGTATTATATGGAAGGGATCGAAAAATTAGAAAAACATCGGACGAAGTGTATCGGACTACAAGGAGATTATGTTGACTCATAAAATTAATTTTAATCAAATAAATCATTTCTTGTTTCATTTTTCAGGGCTTTTCATCTTGCCCTCGTAGTATCAATTAAACAAAGGCAAATAGACTGACATACAGACCTGTCTAAACTGAACACAGACAATGGATGGTTATCAAACGTGAAGCATAGAATTCCTCCATTTCGTATTGTCGGAAAATTCAATTTTACGTCATAAATTGATGACCGGAAAGTTGAACATTATATCACTAGACCGGAAAGTGTTACCTAGCAACACTTTCAGGACTCCTGTCACCTTTTACAGGAAATCTCACGAATTTTCATGATTTTAACATATTATTTTATGTAAGCGAATTAGAAATAAATGGATATACTCATTTTGCCAGATAAGAATGTTGAGGCCTTTCTAGTCCAGATCAATCAGTAACGTCACAAACTTATAGTTCCAGACAGCTGTTTCGCTCTACTCATAGAGCTCATCAGTGGAACAAGCAATTTTCCAACGTTACTCAACGATCTCTGTTGAAGTTGAAACGGTCCACAACGTGGTAATAAGACCAAAATATATCACGCCATCTATGAACAGATGTCCCACTAAGAAATTAAGCAATGTACCACATTGACTGATAGATTTCTCGAACTTTTAAAGTTAGGAGGAATGTCATTTGTTCATAGAGCCGAGGTCCCCGTCGCGTCTGATGTTCCTGAACACGTGTGCCGGTAGAAACACTTGATGTCTATAGCAAATCATATAAAATAGAATTAGTTATAATTTCGAGATCTCACTTCTCATCGATATGAATACTGTTCAATTTGTGCATGTTAGCTACAAGTTTCAACTGCTCCCTGTTTCTAGTTTTAAATGGTTGCTTTATAAAGAATGATGATGCGATAATTCAAATAAACCTTAGATGGCGACACAAACGGCAAATTTATCTGAATCTTGTTCGTGCCCGTAACAAACGGTTAATCTTTTACCGGGTTGACACATGTCATAATTTGATGTATCACAAGATCGGGGTACCTTTAATGCCTCAGATAGAATAGTTTCGAGATCTTGGTTCATGTTAGCTAGGTAAATATTTTTAATTTCCTGCCCTTTGTGTCTATCTCCTACATTCGAAAGGACCCAGGTGCTACATTTATTACATCTTGTTTGACCAATAGATTCTGCGTTAAAATAAATACAATAAGTTTATCATCTTTCGGATAACCTCACATACCTCGAACGGTATTTCCTTTCGGTAAAAATAAAGAAGTCTCGTGAGAACAGAAATTATCATTCAAATGTGAATTCAGTATCGTATATAAGTTTGCCAAACCACATTCTTGAGGTCCTCTCCATAGATATAATCCTATCATGGAAGTTATGTCAATGGTTTTGATAGTTCAGGTCACGGTCGTATACACAGGTCTGGGAACTCGAGGTTGTTTCCTATGTGAGCAGTGAGTCTGCTACGCGTCGACTTTCGCGTAGTACGAAAAGACGCCACATAGGGGAATCATAAAAGGCGTCACGTAAGAGTATCATCTTGATCTCTATGTAGAGTATTCTGTGACAAGTGTCAGTTGACTTGTAAACACAATTTTATACGAAAGTTTTAACGTTCAGATCTCGATAGCGCTTCCGGCTCCGGGATTTTCACGTGGCCTATCGAAATTAGAAGGTTCGAATTGTATGAAAACACAATTGCATGAACGAAAGACGTCCTATGTAATTAGCTACGAACGTAATCATTTTGACATATGCCTCGAGGAGCTCGCTACGCGTCAGTTAGAGTTTATACTTTTTACCTCGATCTTGTTAATTCGGGGCCGTTTTATGCCTCGTGTGGCCGGAGCCAGTTGTAATAAAGTGTTTTCGGCTATAGGCCGCTAGCTTTCACCCGCTTTGAGTATATTTTAGTAGTTAGAAAATTCCCTTTGGTACATCGCACGTCAGACGCTAGTAGCTGACAGCTGAGAATACCTCAAACTGTTTTGATTGAATTTTCCTATTTAATAGACATTTTGGGCCCGAGACTATGCTATTTAGATGGCCCCGTTCATAAACTAACGACATGGGGCGAAAACCGCATGCGTTAAGACGTTCTATGTATCGTAAATTTGCACTTTTCTAACTCGCAAGCTACGTGCTCCTCACGTGAACGTCATTCGATTTATCGAAAATTAACCAATTCAAAACAGTTTTCGACCCAGTTTGGGGCTATCACGACCTTTTAAAAGGTTCAAAGTTAACATTTCGACAGTTTTAAGCTATGCTTAAACGGTGCAAATGGGGATTAGTAACACTGCTTGCGATTCCGGAAAGAAATCGTTTTACCCCCTCTTGATCCAAGCGCCAGCTGGTGGCTGAGCGAGGGACTACGAGTTTTACGACGCGTACGCGACTCAAGTCAACCATAGAGTTTCCAGACCTGTATGTACGACCGTGGTTCAGGTGACAGCAGTAAAATATAATAAATAAGATTTAAATAAATTTCCAAAGTCATGGAGTAGCTGTTTCTAATCATTTGCAATACATTATTCTTCCTACGGGTGCTCTCCAGTACATATACAGGATATTATTTAATGATATGCGAATATTTTGAGTTTTGAGACAGATTAATGTGACTTAGGAACACGCTTTTTCACTTAATAAGTTGTCTTAAAACATAATCATTGTCGTAGTTATGGGTTAGCCTTACAGCAATTTTTACAAAAAAAGTGGAATGCCACTGAGCTTTTTCGATCTAGATTTTTTTGGGATAGCCTGGTCAATTCTGTATGAAAAAGCTCTCTCAAGATTTTTTGCCAGATGCGCCGTTTTTGAGAAAAAAATAAAAACCGTTGTACTGACCGACAAAATTAATGGAATTATTAATGAATACAATTTTGCAATAAATCTAGTTGGCCGCTGTCACTTGAGTTTGACAATCCATATTTTCAAGTAAGTCTATGTGGTTCAAATCTGTTCGTGTGAGTATCTTATCATTACAATTTTGTTAACAATGGTGAATTATTCAAATGTGGAAATGGAAATGGTAGAAATCTATTACAACGTGTATGACCTGGCTGACGGTAATGCAGAGAAAGCCAGACGTATTCATCACCAGAGATATCCCAATCGTGCTTTGCCAGATAGTCGAACCTTTTCATATATTCATCGTCGTCTTGAAGAAACTGGCAATTTCCAGAAAGGTACATCTGAAGACCTCGAAGTGTAAGAACACCAGAAATTGAAGAAGCGGTGCTGCACGAAGTCGATCAACATCCTGAAACCAGTTCGAAGAAGATCGCTAGAAACTTGAAGATTTGCCACCAAATTTTTTGGAGAATTTTTGTTATATCTGAACCAAATTTTAAAAGAACAGGCATTACTTTCCAGAGATTATTCAAAGCGTGTGAACTTTTGTCAGTGGTATCTTCATAATGTTGCTCAAAATCCGCAATTTGAATCACACATTCTATTTACGGATGAAGCTAATTTTGCAAGGAATGCAATAAAAAATTTCCACAACAATCATTTGTGGGCGGATGAAAATCCTAACGCCACAACCGAAACCCATTACCACCACCAATTTTCGGTGAACGTATGGGCAGGAATCATTGGTGACTACTTTAGTGGCCCATTCTTCCTACTGGGACGACTTGATGGATAATCTAACTGCAATTTCCTTCAAGAACAATTGTCTTTCCTACTTGAAGATGTTCCGTTAGCAACAAGAAACCAAACGCACCAGGATATTTCAGTGTAACGGGTCGCAATTATTCACGAACTGTTTATAGAAATTGTTGGAGCTGTGGGGTACAAGAATGGCCACCAATGTCTCCCGACCTCAATAGTGCGGCCATCTAATGTACACAATTATCATCAATTTTGTAGACGAATTAAAAGAGAGAATAGTTGCAGCATGTGCTACAATAAAAAACACTCCAGGAATATTTCAACGAGAAGGAGTGAAAGCGTTGTAATAATAGTTAAGTTGTAATGTTACTTTACTGTTGCATGTTGTTAGATTTTAGTGAGATTATGCCAGGCTAATTGGATTTTTGCAAAATTGTATGTATTCTTCAATAAAATTCATTCCATAAATTTTTTCAGTCAATGCAACGGTTATTTTTTTACTCAAAAACATCGCATCTGACGAAAAAATCTCAAGAAAGCTTTTTCATAAAGAATTGACCAGGCTATCCAAAAAAATATCTAGATTGAAAAAGGTCAGTGGCGTACCACTTTTTTTGTTAATATTCTGATGTCTAGTGTATTCGCAGTTTGTGGTTATCCTTTATTGTCCAAGTTTCACTGTTATATGTCAAGCCCGGTCTATAATTTTTACTGCTTCTTTCTTGATCTTTCGCACCTGTAAATAGTTGTTTTCATCATGATTCCCTATTTTCATTCATTTCCTCGTCTATTTTTCCATTATTTTCAACTATTGATCCATGGTATTTGTCTATTTGGTTCATGGCCATCTTTTTGTTACATTCTTGATGTTTTCTGAAATTATAGTTTTGTTTTATTTTCGCTTGTCACGTTGATACCGGAATATCGAAAATTACCTTGGTCAAGGGTGGTTGTGGAATCTAAAACGTGTGTCTTACTTTACGTTTGAAATAATTATGGCACTATCACACTGATATCATCAATAACCTACAAATTTCATACCTATTTATTACAATTGTAAAACAATAATGAACTACAAATTCAAAATTATTTTCATCAAGGGTGGTTTTGGAATGTGAAACGAAATGTTAACTTTGAACCTTTTACAAGGTCGCAATAGCCACAAACGGGGTTGAAAACTGTTATATTGGTTAATTTTTGATAAATCGAATGACGTTCATGTGAGGAGCGCGTAGCTCGCGAGTTAGAAAAGTGCAAATCTTCGTAACATAGATCGTCTTTACGAAGACTTTCCGCATGCGGTTTTCGCTCCATGTCGTTAGTTTATGAACGGGGCCAACTAAATAGCATAGTCTCAGGCCCCGAAATGTCGATTAAATAGAAAAATTTAAACAAAATAGAAATATGTACTCTCAGGTCTCATCTACGCGCGTCTAACATGCGACGTGCCAAAGGGAATTTTCTAGCTACTAAAATATACCCATAAGCCGTTAAAAGCTAGCGGCCTATAGCCGAAAATACTTTATTACAACTGGCGCCGGCCGCACGGGGCATAAAACGGTCCCGAATTAACAAGATCGAGATAAAAAAGTATAAACTCCAACGACGCGTAGCGAGCTCCTCGAGGCATATGTCAAAATGATTACGTTCGTAGCTAATTACATAGGACGTCTGGCGTCCATGCAATTGTGTTTTTATACAATTCGAACCTCCTTATTTCGATAGGCCACGTGAAAATCCCGAAGTCTAAAGCGCTAGAGACTTCTGAGTGTTATAACATTCGTATAAAATTGCGAAATTTCTCAATTTTAGAAACTTCAAATTAATTAATTTGACACAAGTTTTGATAACGTGAAGTAAGACACACGTTTTAGATTCCACAACCACCCTTGACCAAGATAATTTTTGATATCCCGGTATTACAGCAAATTTAGTTTTCTTTATTATCAACATTTATCGCTTCTCAACTAGATACGAGTCCAGTCGTCTTGAGATCACCTTTGTAGGAAATAAGCGTTAGTATAACGCAACTGGAGAAAGGTTCTGTGTAAAAAAGCTATCACAATAAACTCAAGTCCGGTACTGCGTAGATAATTCTAAGTTACAGCGCAAGGCGGGGCAGACATTATATAATAATCAGGGAGGCCGTACAAACAAAACACTACATTACACTGACGTCACGTCAATGTATCATTCTTCGTTATATTCTCTACTTGAGCTTTAATACATTATAGATGTTGAAGTTTCGAATAGAATTATTGTACTTAATATAAATGTCAATAGCCATTAATAAATGACTAAATTCTAGCGTGGTGCTACTTTAGAAATAATTTAAATAAACAAGTTTATTTATTCGGGAATGTCATTTATCTCTGAATTTATCGTTGCGTAAAATTTATTCGTTCAACATCCTCTATTGGCTATTTCAAATACCTTTCTCCTTAGTAATTAACTGAAAAAAATTCCAATCGTATTAATTCAACATTGACTATCATTTGAATTGTAGGAATTAGCATTAAGAACTCCAAAACTATGCCAGAGTGCTGTAGTAATGGTTGCTGATAAAAAATTAATTGCCTAGTATGAGCAAAACCTAAACTACAAAAGATATTATTTTAAACTTATTATCAAAATTGGAATAATTAATTTGCGGCTCTTTTGTCTGAAAGGCTCATGACATTTCAATGATTTTATTGAATATCAAACAATATCTGTAAATCAAGTTATTATGTAATATTGGAAATTTAATGTATAATAATGATTTTTTTATACCACCATTCGCTTTAACGTGATATTTTGGAATGGTATCGTTTAAGGCTGATACCATTAAATACGAGCAAATACACTGTACTACACATTGGAACGAACAATCCACATATTTCCTTCCATCTTAATGGGTTGCAATTGAGCACAGTTACTTCACAGAAAGACTTAGGTATCACCATCTCTGATAACCTCATGTGGTCGCCCCACATTGAAGAAATCTGCAAGAGGGCGAATACTTCTATATCTTTGTTTAACAAAGTTTTATTCCAATATGTCAGTGCAAACTTTTGCCAACATCGCCTTTGAACTATGGAAGAATTGTTCTTCAAATTCTAAGGGAAAATTAATAATAATAGAATTTAAAAAAACTCTTTCTACTTATTCGAATTAACAGAGGAAGAGATAATTAAAACTTCTAGTCTTCTAAAAAATAAAACTAGCTCTGGCTATGATGAAATACCTCTATCAATTTAAAAAAAGACATTATGAATATAGTGAGTCCATTATGCTACATTTGAACAGTTCTTTCAGATGTGAAGTTTTTCCTCACTCTCTGAAAACCGCGTTGATAATACCACTCTACAAAAAAAAATGATCCAAAAGATCTAGAGAACTACCGACCAATCAGTCTGCTTTCTTCATTCTTCAAATTGTATGAGAAGCTACTATGCAATAGATTGATGAATTTTTTTACAAAATACATTCAGTGACAGTGAACATGGTTTTCTTAAAGACCATAATTCGGAAACAGCAGTTTTAAAATTCATTGAATAGGTTATAACATCCCTGGAAAATAAAGAATTCCCATGCGAAATTTTTCTTGATCTCTCCAAGGCTTTTGACACGGTTGATTATAAAATCCTTCTTGCAAAACTGGAGATATACAGAGTCAGAGGTAAACAATTAGCCTTGATGGAAAGTTATCTAGAAAGTAGAACGCATAGTGTAAAATTTTGGAGGGTGGATAACATTTCGTATCTGGGGAATTGACACTACAAATGGGAGTTCCTCAAGGTCACATAATTGTCCCACTTTTGTTCTTGATCTATATTAATGATCTACCTGACGTTATTGCTGATGTTAGAAAGTTACATATCAATTATGCAGATGATAGTAACATTAAAGTATCTGCAAATCACCTTTCCCTCCTCGAAACTGAAATTGCCTCTGCGCCCTCAAAGATTGAACATTGGCGTATGAATAACAAACTCACATTGAACAAAAGTAAGACAAACTGCATCATCTTTATGTCAAGTCATAGTAGACTGCAAATACCAGAAACATTAGATTTAAATAATCACGTTTTGGAAATGAGGGATTATTCGAAATGTCTTGGAATAAATATAGATAAAAACCTCAACTGATGTAACGAAATCGAACCACGATGTAAAAGGCTGAGTTCTATCAGTTATAGTTTACGTGTCATGAAACCACAACTTGAGGAAAATACCTAAAACGATTTTTATTATGCCAACTTTCAATCTCTGTTGAGTTTTGGGGTAATTTTTTGGGGTAACAGTTACCAGGTTGAGATGATATCCAGGCAGCAAAAAAGAGCAATATGAATAAGTCTTTGGATTAGGATATAAACAAAGTTGCTGAGTTTTTTTCAAGATAAACAACTTGCTAACTGTTATCGGAATATACTTTTATCAATCCCTTCTTTTTACTTTCAAACATAGAAGATTCTTTACAGATTTCAAAAAATCTTTCAATTACAACACAAGTAACATTTCATATTATCCAGCACTAATAGAGAAAGATTATCCCTATATGTGCATCAAATTTTTCAACAATTTGCCAATTGATATTCAATATACGGAATATTTCTGTGAATTCAAAAATAAAATATTCATATATAATACCACAAGAGCTTCAAAATTATCGGGTATTTCCAGATAGGTTCGTTGCAAACAAATGAAGGAGTCAAGTTTTTCAGGTTAAAAAATCACGAGCGCAAAGCGCGAGTGATTTTTCCTGAAAAACTTGACGACTTTATTTGTTTGCAGGGAACCTTGAGGGAAATGCCAGATAATTTTGAAGCTCGTGTGGTATTCGGGGGATTATTTTTCCGTCCCAAATGAACATTTCCTTTGACTTTTTTATCGATGGTGGACAGAATTCAACCTGTCAGTTTGAAGTTTTATATATAGCAACTACCAGAGAAAATATTCAAAAAATATTCATATATAATACCACAAGAGCTTCAAAATTATCGGATATTTCCCGATAGGTTCGTTGCAAACAAATGAAGGAGTCAAGTTTTTCAGGTTAAAAAATCACGAGCGCAAAGCGCGAGTGATGTTTCCTGAAAAACTTGACGACTTTATTTGTTTGCAGGGAACCTTGAGGGAAATGCCAGATAATTTTGAAGCTCGTGTGGTATTCGGAGGATTATTTTTCCGTCCCAAATGAACATTTCCTTTGACTTTTTTATCGATGGTGGACAGAATTCAACCTGTCAGTTTGAAGTGTGGTTAGAATTCAACCTGTCAGTTTGACGTGTAATTAATTTGACTGGATCATGTTCTGTTTTTTATATATAGCAACTACCAGAGAAAATATTCAAAAAATATTCAGTATAATTCCATGTAGGTTGTACCACGTGACGTCGAATGGTGCAATTCTATTGGTCGATATTTGGGTCGGAAAAATAATCAGTATAATTCCATGTAGGTTGTACCACGTGACGTCGAATGGTGCAATTCTATTGGTCGATATTTGGGTCGGAAAAATAATCATATATAATACCACAAGAGCTTCAAAATTATCGGGTATTTCCAGATAGGTTCGTTGCAAACAAATGAAGGAGTCAAGTTTTTCAGGTTAAAAAATCACGAGCGCAAAGCGCGAGTGATTTTTCCTGAAAAACTTGACGACTTTATTTGTTTGCAGGGAACCTTGAGGGAAATGCCAGATAATTTTGAAGCTCGTGTGGTATTCGGGGGATTATTTTTCCGTCCCAAATGAACATTTCCTTTGACTTTTTTATCGATGGTGGACAGAATTCAACCTGTCAGTTTGAAGTTTTATATATAGCAACTACCAGAGAAAATATTCAAAAAATATTCAGTATAATTCCATGTAGGTTGTACCACGTGACGTCGAATGGTGCAATTCTATTGGTCGATATTTGGGTCGGAAAAATAATCATATATAATACCACAAGAGCTTCAAAATTATCGGGTATTTCCAGATAGGTTCGTTGCAAACAAATGAAGGAGTCAAGTTTTTCAGGTTAAAAAATCACGAGCGCAAAGCGCGAGTGATGTTTCCTGAAAAACTTGACGACTTTATTGGTTTGCAGGGAACCTTGAGGGAAATGCCAGATAATTTTGAAGCTCGTGTGGTATTCGGGGGATTATTTTTCCGTCCCAAATGAACATTTCCTTTGACTTTTTTATCGATGGTGGACAGAATTCAACCTGTCAGTTTGAAGTTTTATATATAGCAACTACCAGAGAAAATATTCAAAAAATATTCATATATAATACCACAAGAGCTTCAAAATTATCGGATATTTCCCGATAGGTTCGTTGCAAACAAATGAAGGAGTCAAGTTTTTCAGGTTAAAAAATCACGAGCGCAAAGCGCGAGTGATGTTTCCTGAAAAACTTGACGACTTTATTTGTTTGCAGGGAACCTTGAGGGAAATGCCAGATAATTTTGAAGCTCGTGTGGTATTCGGAGGATTATTTTTCCGTCCCAAATGAACATTTCCTTTGACTTTTTTATCGATGGTGGACAGAATTCAACCTGTCAGTTTGAAGTGTGGTTAGAATTCAACCTGTCAGTTTGACGTGTAATTAATTTGACTGGATCATGTTCTGTTTTTTATATATAGCAACTACCAGAGAAAATATTCAAAAAATATTCAGTATAATTCCATGTAGGTTGTACCACGTGACGTCGAATGGTGCAATTCTATTGGTCGATATTTGGGTCGGAAAAATAATCAGTATAATTCCATGTAGGTTGTACCACGTGACGTCGAATGGTGCAATTCTATTGGTCGATATTTGGGTCGGAAAAATAATCATATATAATACCACAAGAGCTTCAAAATTATCGGGTATTTCCAGATAGGTTCGTTGCAAACAAATGAAGGAGTCAAGTTTTTCAGGTTAAAAAATCACGAGCGCAAAGCGCGAGTGATTTTTCCTGAAAAACTTGACGACTTTATTTGTTTGCAGGGAACCTTGAGGGAAATGCCAGATAATTTTGAAGCTCGTGTGGTATTCGGGGGATTATTTTTCCGTCCCAAATGAACATTTCCTTTGACTTTTTTATCGATGGTGGACAGAATTCAACCTGTCAGTTTGAAGTTTTATATATAGCAACTACCAGAGAAAATATTCAAAAAATATTCAGTATAATTCCATGTAGGTTGTACCACGTGACGTCGAATGGTGCAATTCTATTGGTCGATATTTGGGTCGGAAAAATAATCAATATTATTGTGCAATGCAAATAATACACGGTTAATGAATATTTTAATAAATAAGTTGTTGTCTTTGTATTTTATTTTTAATTTCTTCTATATTGTTTGACTTGTTTTCTTAATATCTTGTTATGATTTTGCAACAATTATGATTGAGAAAATAAATTCACTTTTACTTTACAAACATCATTTTTTCTTTATAAAACCTATGTGAGACCTCATCTTTCAACACGATGGGGTTCCATTTAGTTCGATTTGCTCCATTTTTCTGATGAAGGCCACTATTGTAGTTTTACTAAGGTTGTTTCGTGGTCCGGCCGATTAACATTATAACTTTGTGATCTTAAGACCTTCTTGGATGATGTCGCATAGAGTGCTCTCAAAATGTTCTCTTCCGATTTGTACTATATCATTTGCGTATCCTTGGCATTGGATTCATTTAAGAGTTAGTGTCTCTAGGAGGTCATTCACTACCAGACTCCACAGAAGGGGTGAGTTCCGCCAATAGAACTCTTGATGTAAGAAAGGCAAGAAAAATATAGCTGCGCGGATGGAATCACTGCTGGAGCAAACTTAATTTCAGTGGCGGCTCGTGAATTTTTGAGAGAGGAGGCTGGACATAAAACGTTTTTGTAAAAATATACTCTATTCACAGCCTTTTAACCTTTGCACAGCGACTGTACCAGCTACTTCAATGACAAAATTAATTGTTACCCAGCAAGAACCAACGTGGAGGTATAGAGTTTCTCTTGGCAAACAATTTTTTTGTTCGTTTTTTATCTTTTATTTTTTTTTGGATTTTTAATATTTTTTCTTTTCTTTGGAATTTTTCATATTTTGTTTTTTAAAATTAATTTTATTAACTTTTTTATATATTAACGGAATTCTACGGTCTTTAGTTTGCGAAAAATGATCAATAATATTATCAAAGAATTTTGTTTTAAGTGTTTTACTAAATATTTTTCAATAGATATTAAACTAACATTGTATAAACGATTTTGGCCCATTGTATTTGGCATGTAAGTTTTAATTCGTTTGAGAGTAGAAAATGATCTCTCCACCGATGCCGACGTGACAGGAATGGTGACTGTCAAACAAAGTAGTTTATAAAACTGAGGTAAAACTTGTTGCAAATCATTGTCTATCATATATTTTATCATATCGGCGTGACTGTCGTACTGGCCTAAAATATCTTTATCCGAGTATATAACGCATAATTCATTGTGCAGTGCTATTTTATAAAAAACAATTTATTTCAGAACTAAGTTATACAAAAAACTTCAATTCATGTGAATCGGAAAATCGAATCTCAATTTGACCTTTAATAGTATCTAAAATTTCATAAAAAAAGTGTTTATAATGTATTTTCTTGTTTACCAAATTATATGTTTTCCTCCTTTAACAATATTCTGTTTACCGGTTGATTCAAACTTAATACTCGATGTAATATGTTCCTGCGATTTTTCATGTCTGTCTATACCACGAGCTAAATTTTTCAAATCATCATAACCCGAGTGCCCCCAACATGAAGTTGTATCAGATGTAAATAGCAAGCAATACCAGTAATATAATTTATTGTGTACCTCAGATCCCGTTAACCATAAATATTTTTTACAATTATCAGTATCAAATGATCGATTTTGAAACATACCTGTCATCACTAATCTTTTCAGCAACTAAATCACTACTCATTTTAACGTTTAATAACCAAAGAACTCTTTGTTAATAACTCAAAAAACACTTTTATCATATGTTAATCCACTAAATGGATTTTCTAAAAGGCAGCAACTAACTCACTAACACTCATTTAAAATTTACAACAGACAACAGTCTAACCTTACTTCGCGTGGCGTAACAACACATAAACAAGCACTGACTGACCTACTCAGCAGTCGGCAGAACGCAAGTGTCGTATTTCATAGATTGCGAGTGGCTGTCGCAGGCTAGCCTCCAGAGGGTGTTGCCATTTTCGCTGATTTAGCCTATTTGGCGATCGGACTGCTCGGAAAAACGGCAACTGCGTTGAACAACACATGCTCAGCGTTTGAGATATATAGAGAGTCTAGCCTCAGGGCACTGTTGCCAGATTAAAAATAACTACTGAGAACGGGGAATTAATTGTAAAATTTTAAAAATTATCAGAGAAACAGGAAATAAAATGGAGAATGATCATTAAGATAAACGATAAATTGCTGAGGAGGCTGAGCCTCCTTAGCCTCCTTCGAGGAGCCGCCACTGCTTAATTTCCAGTTGGCAAAATAAGTGGAACCACTACCTAATACCAAATATCCAAGAATGGATTGGAAGGCCGTGCGGCGAGGTGGACTATTTTTTGACTGTGGGGGTCAAGATTATGCGGAGCAGAGCATGCTCTCTTTTCACTTTGCATGTCTTAGATGGGAAAAGAGTAGAGGAGACTTCTACGATTCAACGGGAATGCAATTTACAGAAATGCTCATATAGAGCAATCATAGGCATAATAGAAACTAAGAGGCGTACACCAGGATAATACCCAGAAAACCCCCTCGCCGAAGTAATGCGAAAGCGGTTCTAGTGAGAGGTGTGAGACGAGGAGGATAAGTTTTAGTTTCCGCTGGCACATCAACTATAACTTTTGAATGAGAAAAGTGACGAAGACATTCCGATATCTTCCTTCATTTCATGGCAAGTTGACTAAACCACGGACATTAGTTGTAAATCGCAGTTGCCCGGCGTTGTTATTTTAAACATCCCAGTAAACATGATTCAAGATGAACAATATTGTTAAGTAAAGCTTAGCTGTCAAAATCAGTGAAACAAAATTAGATTTAGGCCCCCTGATCCCCCTCGATAGTGTTACAAGTCTCCATTTTTGGGATTAATTTAGGAACATAATCATTAACAATAATATATTTATGTGTATTATCTGATGCAGGAGAGCATCTTATGAATAATACGTTAACCAACCAAATATTTGGAATCTGCAGGCTTTGAATTCCTTGAACGTTTCCACTTCCACGAACTAGAACAAAACAACCGCACTGTATATGAGTCATTACAGGGATAACGGACAAACTTTATCTAATACGTTATCTCTCATCTATATTTAGAAATTGCTTAAAATCTCCAAACAAGCCAGCAAAGTTCAAACGTATTCTTTGACAGTAGGTAGATTCCCGAACATTAATACCACCTGCCTTTTAAAGTCACCTTCCGGGTCCTTAAAGTCTTGGAAATATTTCGAACGGCATTTTTAGAGACATTGTCATGTGGTTTATTTTAATTTATTTGGAATGTCCTGTTTTAGAATAACCTTTCGGAGATATTAACGAATGTGTACCTAAGGAAAGATTTTGTTGTAGGTGGTCGATTGAATGAAAAATGTAGACATACGAAGAATGTTCAAGTTTTCCTAACTCTACTAATTAATTCACACAAATTTTCTTGAATATGTATTCAATTGCAGACGTATAATAATACATTACATTACTAATAACTAGTAAGAATAATCACATTTATCTTCTAAAATAATAGTGAAGTACGAAGAACCTTCAGCTACCGAGTACCCATCATCAGAGTAAATTGTTTACTCTGATGATGGCTACTTGGTAGCTGTACTTTACCAGTATTTTCAGTGGATACGAGATACTAGGGCAAGGTGAAAAGTGCCTGAAAACTGAAATAAAGATTATTTAATTGGTCAAAACTTATTTTATTTCGCAACATAATTTCCTTGTAACCCGATTCACTTCGTCCAACGTTTTTCTAATTTTCCGATCCCCTCCAAATAATAAGATTTCGGCAATCCTTCAAAATAGGCGTTTGTTTCAGTGATGACGTCATCGTTGGAGCCAAATCTCTTTCCTTGTATTGACATTCTTCTTCAGGTTTTGAAATAGAATTATAGTATTTTATTAAACCATAATGTCAACCCCGTTTTATACCGGGATATCAAAAATTATCTTGGTCAAGGGTGGTTGTGGAATCTAAAACGTGTGTCTTACTTTACGTTTGAAATAATTATGTCACTGCCACACTGACATCATCAATACCTATTTATTTCAGTTGTAAAACAATAATGAACTACAAATTAAAAATTATCTTGGTCAAGGGTGGTTGTGGAATGTAAAACGTGTGTCTTACTTTAAATTTTTGAATATGTTTTGTTGTGTCAGAATCTGTTAAGTCATTATGCTGAAATTTTCTAATCCAGTTTTTATATCATGCCTCTTACCACACATCACAAAATTTTCATGATTGAAGCCTATTTTCGAACGGGTGCGCTAGTTAATCTAAACTGGCAATACAGTCAACGTTTGTGTTTGGACAATTTTCGAGAGCACTTCCCAAACGTGACAATATTACCGGACAATTTTTATGCGTGCCTTTCAAATTGTGTTGAAGTGTTTGGCGAAACTGGTTGTGTGACTCATAAAAAAGGTGCTGGTAGAGCAAGAGTTCGTTCAGAAGAAGTTGTCAATGACGTTCGTCAACGTACGGAAGAGAAGCCTGCAAAATCTGTGAAACGTCTTTCTCAGGAAATTGGACTTTCTTATGGAACATGTCAGAAGATTTTAAAGAAAGACTTGAACATGCATCCATATAAGATGTAAGCACATCAAGCTCTTCTGCCCGCAGACCATCCCAGACGCCTTGCTTACTGTCACTGTTTTGTCAATAATTTAATGAATGACGATCTTCTGGACTTAACTTTTTTTTCTGACGAAGCGTGGTTCCACCTTTCGGGATACATCAATTTTCAAAATATGCGAATGTGGAGCAATGATAACCCTCATGTTTTTACTGAATCGCCACTACATGCTCAAAAAATCGGTGTTTTGATGGCAGTTTCTCGCAGAAGGATAATTGGACCAATTTTTTTCGATTTCATCGTCAACGCAGAAAGGTACAGACACAACTTTTTGGCTGAATTTGTGCAACAGTTAAGCGATGATGAACTTCGGTACGGTTATTTCCAGCATGACGGTGCAACAGCACATACTACACGAGAAAATATTGCTTTACTCCGCGAGTTTTTTCATGACCGGCTGATAAGTTTGCCTACAGAAGTTGAGTTTCCTCCGAGATCAACTTGTTTAACAATTATGTACTATTTTATATTTCCTTACTTAAAAAACAAGATTTTCGCAACTCCGGTAAATAAGTTGCAAGAACTTCAACAAAGAATAGTTCAGCAATGTGCAACCATAACGCCAGAAATGCTGCAAAAAGGTTTTCACAGCATGAGGATGCGCGTCAACTTGTGCATCGAACAAAACGGGGGACATTCCCAACAATTACTGTAATTTAGTTCTTCTTGTTACGAAAACCGTTATTTCATAATTTGTAGTTCATAATTGTTTTACAACTGAAATAAATAGGTATGAAATTTGTAGGTTATTGATGATGTCAGTGTGACAGTGACATAATTATTTCAAACGTAAAGTAAGACACACGTTTCAGATTCCACAACCACCCTTGACCAAGATAATTTTTGATATCCCGGTATTTTCACCGGAATAAAGGAAACGACAGCATCAAGTCGTGCTATCATGACGCGGGAAGCCAAGATTTTTCATATTCTTTAAAAACTAAGAACTCTGCAAAATGGAGAATAGAGATATGGTATTTATTTTAGTTTGTTATACCGGCATCACCACAGTCTTCTTCTACAAGTTGAACAAACGCAATTTGTTCTAAGATGAGACGTATACGCCTCGTTAAGGTCGCACCTGACGGCAGGGATACACCATTGTACCAAACTAAGCCAGACGTAACGTGAAAGAAACCCGTGTAATGAATATAAATTTATTTAAATTCAATAATGTCAAACAGCTTTATAAAACTCAAATAAATTCATTCAATTAATTAACATATGAGTATCTCACTAATTCGAACGTAGATATATTATCTTTCAACTGTCATATTCTATTAGAATATAAAAAGAAACAAATTATAACCTGTTATATGGTCCGTGAAAAAAAGTGAACCGCAATATTACGCATTCATACACGATTAACTGTATGTGGGTTTGGTCAAAAGTATTGTTCTGTTTTTGATAATTTCCAATAATTTTCAGCCATTTTTAATGTATTTAATTTTCAAATTTTGTATTAAGTTTTAGAAGGCAATATAAAACACAAATAAATTCAATTTAGTCCAGGCGCAGGGTCCCGGAAAATCCTGAAAAATTTGATACGGCTAATTTTGATGTTAGACTTTGACTGAAGCAAAAAAGATGTGCAGGTGCACAAAATATGCGTATGGACCAGGGTTATCAGCACCTAAAATTTGTTTTTTTCCAAAATTCCCTAACCTCAAAATTTTTCCAATTTTCCGAGCTCATCTTTTTTGAAAGATGAGCTAATTTCGGCATTTATATCAAAATGTCATTTGTATTTTGATTTAGGTCAAAATATGCTATCGAATTTTTAAGGTTTTTCGGAAAATTCAAATTGTTGCGCCAAAAAAGAAGATGTTACAAAATACAAAATCCAGTGAAAAGTAGAATAAAAATGCCAACTTTTCATCCAGACCAATTATGTTCACGATTTTTTTTCGGTTCAAAAAAAAATATTTGAAAAACCATAAAAAAATCACAAAATGGGCGTTATCTCGGACCCATAACCTCCAAATGACTTTTACTTGGGTTCATTCGACGCGTATTTCAATTGTCTACAACTTTGATCTCAGGTATATATTCGATTAAAGCCTTCGTTTTCAAATTTATCTAAAAAAAAAACTAAAAAACCACAAAACCTGGCCAAAAAAGGCCAAAGCTTTTCGAGCGGCAGCCATAGATTTTTCTAACTATTAACATAAAGTAACATTAAAATTAGCCATATCAAATTTTCAACTGAACTTTTTTGTCCGTGCGCCTCAACTAATTCTTGTCACCTCTACTAAATTTGGACGACAAGATATTCGTCACAATTTGGTAATTCCCAAAACCACTATTTTACGAGTATAAAGAAGAGATCATAGACGACCTTCCAACGGTTCAGGGATTGCATCCAGGGGATGAAAATCGCAGAATGAGATTTTGTCAATGGCTTTTGGACGTTGATCAAAATGATGAAAATTTCATTACCAGACAATATTTTATGAGCAGACGAGTCTTGTTTTACTCGAAGAGGAATAATTAACTTCCACAATCAACATTTGTGGGAACATGAAAACCCCCACGAAACCGGGCCACTGAGTTTTCAAAACGAGTTCAGTATTAATGTTTGGATCGGGATTTACAATGGCAATTTTTTTGGCCCTTACGTACTACCAGACCGCCTTAATTCCCTAAACTTCTTAGAGTTTTTGGAGACAGAGAGTCCCAATATGTGGGATGAAATTCCTCTTGTTATGCGAAGGCAAGCTTGGTTCCAGCTTGATGGATGATCAGCTCATTTTGGCCGAAATGTTCGTTAGTGATTTGATAGATATTTTGAGGGACGATGGATTGGTCGCGGGGGTTCCGTTGCTTGACGTCCGCGATCACCAGATTTAAATCCATTAGATTTTTATCTATGGGGTTATCTTAAAGATACCGTCTATGCGACCCCAGTGCCTACCCGGGAGGAACTACTCCTAAGAAGTTCAGAATGCTTGTGCAAATATTGATAACAATATTTTGATAAATTTAAATCATTCCAACATAAGACGCTGTCGATTGTGCATCCAGCAAAATGGTTCCCATTTCGAACAGTTCTTACGTTACTTAATTTAATTGTGAATCTTGTCTAGTTGATATGTGAAGTATACTCAATACTATTTTCTCTTCAAGGGAAATAAATTTATTGGATTTATACTCAGTGGATAAGTTTTTTATTAAAAAATTCAGTAATTGGTCACATGATTCATTTTAATGTTTTTTTTTGTTTTGAGTTGAGTTATTAAAAAATTGTAAGATACAAAAAAGGTTATAAATTGAATGGCAAATCGTCCCTGCAGTTGATGTTCTGAAAAAAGACAGTGGCGTACTTTTTATTGAATAATGTATTCTTGAGGAAACCCGTTCGCACGCCTCTGTGTTGTAGATAAATTAATTACAACCACCATTTAATGAATAATACAAAGAAAAAGATGTGTTTAAAATTTCAGGAGGCTACCTTTTTTCATTATTAATTTATAACAAATTATTTTCTTCAACGTACAGGATGTCCCATTTTAGGTACTTTTGCGGGTTATCTCCTTTATTTTTAAAGATAGAGAGTTGCAGTTTTTGTGACACTGTGCTACTTTTTCGTAAAACTCAAGATGCCGTCAACAGAATTTTCATAGCCCTTTTAGTTTTTAAGATACAGGGCATTTCTGAAAATGTTGCATTTTGTGACCCCCCTCGTATCTCCGTTATCCTTCAACTTATCGAAAAGGTAAAATAACATTCTAATACTTTTTTTTCCGTAGAATGCAGTGGTGTAGATAACTTTTGTTACATATTTAGTGTTTTTGAGTTATAAAGCAAACTTATGTTTTTTTTAATGGAACACCCTGTATATTTATAGACTATAAAATTTGTCTTTTTTTTACCTTTTCAAAAATATATGATAGTATAAACTTTTTCTCAGAAACACGCAAATAATTGACAATTTTCAGAAATTAAATACATATTTTAATTGTAGGCCATTGATATTGTTTATGACAAGAAACAGAAATAAACGTCAAATCTCTATCGCATTTAAGCTGTTTATTTTCGTTCTTTTGGTATCATTATTCAATAGATATTTATAAATTTTTTTTGAATAATGGCAGTTTACGAAAATTATGAGAAATATGATATGATGGTATGTTTTATACAGAGTAATGAAAATTCTGAAGAAGCTTCGGAATTATATTTCCAAAGGTGAGTAAGCTATTATGGCTATGAAAATCTCTATTATCGTTTTAATTCTTGCTTGCCAGATATCCAGAAAGAAGGCAACCGTTTTTTGGGATATTTGCCCGTTCAAAAGCAAATTTAGTTGAGCACGGATCATTTGTTCACCCGCGCCCTAAAACATACAACAAAGAGAACAGGGAAAGAAAAGAGATAGATACTTTAGGATATATAGAAGCAACACCTTCGTCCTCATGTAGAAAAATTGAGAAGGAAATTGGTGTGCCAAAAACTAACGCTCAGAGGATCTTGAAGAAATATAAGTATCATCCATACAAATTTAATATACAACATTTGCATCCTGGCGATGCTGAGCGCCGGGCACTGTTTTGCCAGTGGTATTTGCAACAAATCGATGCTAACGATTTATTTGGCAGACTTGTTATCTGGTCAGACGAATGCTTTATTTCAAGTGCTGGCATTTTCAATCGTCACAATACCAGGAACTGGCATAGTGAAAATCAGCATTTAATGTTTGAAAGGGCACAACAAGGACGCTTTGGAGTGGGGGTTTCATGTTTTATTTTGGGTAGACATATAGTTTATAGGATTTTTGAAGGAGGTCTTACAGCACGTAGATACCTAGAAATGTTTGAGGAAGTTATTCCAGAACTGCTCGAAAACATTCCATTAGCCCAGTATAATGCTGTTTACCTACAGCAAGATGGTGCCCCAAGTCATAACTCTAGGCTCTTAAGGGCCTTTCTTAATAATAACTTTCCTCAAAGATGGATAGGTACCAAAGGACCTGTTAGATGGCCTCCACGATCACCAGATCTCTCAATTTTAATTTTTTTTTATGGGGCTATATAAAAAATGAAGTATATAAAACTCGATATGACGGCATTGCAGAACTTCGAGAGGCAATTCATTTAGCTTTTCGAAATCTGCGAATGAGAACAATGGTTCTTTTGAACGCTATTCAAAGAATCTCAAAGATGTGCCAATTTTGCATTAGAGAAAATGATAGTCAATTTGAACATCACATTTAATTTTTTTTAATAATGTTATTTTTTTGTGTTTTTTTATATTGTCACTTTACGCCACAAAACTGTTGTTACAAACTTACTGTTAGAAAAAAGATCTATTGGAATTTTTTTTAATAGATACCTATATACAAGGTATCCAATTATTTGTTAGTAATATGTAAGTTGCACTTGTTTATTATTGTTATCCATAGCCTACTATTAAATATGTATTTAATTCCTGAAAATTATCAATTATTTGCGTGTTTCTGAAAAAAAGTTTATACTATCGTATATTTTTGAAAATGTAGAAAAAAGACAAATTTTATAGTCTATAAATATACAGGGTGTTCCATTTAAAAAAACATAAGTTTACTTTATAACTAAAAAACAGTAAATATGTAACAAAAGTTATCTACACCACTGCATTCTACGGAAAAAAATCTATTAGAATGTTATTTTACCTTTTCGATAAGTTGAAGGATAACGGAGATACGAGGGGGGTCACAAAATGCAACATTTTCAGAAATGCCCTGTATCTTAAAAACTAAAAGGGCTAAGAAAATTCTGTTGGCGGCATCTTGAGTTTTACGAAAAAGTAGCACAGTGTCGCGAAAACCGCAACTCTCTATCTTTAAAAATAAAGGAGATACCCCGCAAAAGTACCCAAAATGGGACACCCTGTACATCAAAAAGGAAACAAAATTCGAACATATTTTACAATACAAAATACCTTTATTTTTCGATAAACTATTGGCTGGTGAAATCCTGATGATATAAACTGGACCAGCCGGTATACAGGGATGTCACATCCAAATACTGCACAAAATTTTTTACCATACATGGTTACATAAATTGACACTATATACCGCTAATGTTTAGTTTACTGAAAAACAAATCAGAAGAAACTTATAGACTCTGTTTGGAAAAAATAAAGTTTATTTGTTCTCTTAACAACTTAAGTTTAATTCCTGAGAAAGTAGTGGTTGATTTTGAAATTGCCATTCATAATGCAGTTCGTAAAGTGTGAGATAACGTTACAATTGTTGGTTGCCGCTTCCATCTTACTCAGTCTTGGTGGCGTAAAATACAAAAGTTGGGGTTAAGTGGTGAATATAAAAACAAAAATTGTGAAACTGGAAAGTGGCTTCGTTATTGTCTTGGTATGGTATTTATAAATCCAAATCTGGCAAGCGATTTTTTTGTTTCTGAGTTACTTGCGATAAAACCAAGTGACAATAAGTTAACGGATTTTGCTGATTATTTGGTGGATTGTTTTATATCCGACGAAGCCACTTGTCCACCCCACATTTGGGTTCAAACTTCTTCAACTCCAAATAAAACCAAGAAAGCTTGCCTTTCACTCTCATTAAAATAACTCTTTATTATAGTTCACCGAATATTTTTTATTTCATGGATGTTTTGTTAAAATGTCAAATAGAAGTGTACATGAAATCTAATAGTGTAGCTACTGCTTGTACATCAAAAAAATCAGCCACAATTCGGAGACAAGATCTTTCATAAAAATCATTGTTAGATTTGGAACAACAAAAGATAATTACCCTCCATTCTGTTAAAGTTGTTTCAAATATATATGGACATAATACATAAAATATGTAGTATTATTATGTATAAATTGTCAATGTTCTTCTTCTGAGTGTTATGTAAAATTTATGTATTATAAGTACAGGGTGTCCCATTTTGGGTACTTTTGCGGGGTATCTCCTTTATTTTTAAAGATAGAGAGTTGCGGTTTTCGCGACACTGTGCTACTTTTTCGTAAAACTCAAGATGCCGTCAACAGAATTATCATAGCCCTTTTAGTTTTTAAGATACAGGGCATTTCTGAAAATGTTGCATTTTGTGACCCCCCTCGTATCTCCGTTATCCTTCAACTTATCGAAAAGGTAAAATAACATTCTCATAGTTTTTTTCCGTTGAATGCAGTGGTGTAGATAGCTTTTGTTACATATTTACTGTTTTTGAGTTATAAAGTAAACTTATGTTTTTTTAAAAGGAACATCCTGTATATTTATAGACTATAAAATTTGTCTTTTTTTTACCTTTTCAAAAATATATGATAGTATGAACTGTTTTTCAGAAACACGCAAATAATTGACAATTTTCAGAAATTAAATACATATTTTAATAGTAGGCTATGGATAACAATAATAAACAAGTGCAACTTACATATTACTAACAAATAATTGGATACCTTGTATATAGGTATCTATTAAAAAAAATTCCCATAGATCTTTTTTCTAACAGTAAGTTTGTAACAACAGTTTTGTGGCGTAAAGTGACAATATAACAAAAACACAAAAAAATAACATTATTAAAAAAAATTAAATGTGATGTTCAAATTGACCACCATTTTCTCTAATGCAAAATTGGCACATCTTTGAGATTCTTTGAATAGCGTTCAAAAGAACCATTGTTCTCATTCGCAGATTTCGAAAAGCTAAATGAATTGCCTCTCGAAGTTTTGCAATGCCGTCATATCGAGTTTTATATACTTCATTTTGTATATAACCCCATAAAAAAAAATCTAAAATTGAGAGATCTGGTGATCGTGGAGGCCATCTAACAGGTCCGTTGGTACCTATCCATCTTTGAGGAAAGTTATTATTTAGAAAGGCCCTTAAGAGCCTAGAGTTATGACTTGGGGCACCATCTTGCTGTAGGTAAACAGCATTATACTGGGCTAATGGAATGTTTTCGAGCAGTTCTGGAATAACTTCCTCAAGAATTTCTAGGTATCTACGTGCTGTAAGACCTCCTTCAAAAATCCTATAAACTATATGTCTACCCAAAATAAAACATGAAACCTCAACTCCAAAGCGTCCTTGTTGTGCCCTTTCAAACATTAAATGCAGATTTTCACTACGCCAGTTCCTGGTATTGTGACGATTGAAAATGCCAGCACTTGAAATAAAGCATTCGTCTGACCAGAAAACAAGTCTGCCAAATAAATCGTTAGCATCGATTTGTTGCAAATACCACTGGCAAAACAGTGCCCGGCGCTCGGCATCGCCAGGATGCAAATGTTGTAGTATATTAAATTTGTATGGATGATACTTATATTTCTTCAAGATCCTCTGAGAGTTAGTTTTTGGCACACCAATTTCCTTCTAAATTTTTCTGCATGAGGACGAAGATGTTGCTTCTATATATCCTAAAGTATCTATCTCTTTTCTTTCCCTGTTCTCTTTGTTGTATGTTTTAGGGCGCTGGTGAACAAATGATCCGTGCTCAACTAAATTTGCTTTTAAACGGGCAAATATTCCAAAAAACGGTTGCCTTCTTTCTGGATATCTAACAAGCAAAAATTAAAATGATAATAGATTTTCATAGCCATAATAGCTTACTCACCTTTGGAAATATAATTCCGAAGCTTCTTCAGAATTTTCATTACTCTGTATAAAACATACCATCATATCATATTTCTCATAATTTTCGTAAACTGCCATTATTCGAAAAAATTGATAAATATCTATTGAATAATGATACCGAAAGAACGAAAATAAACAGCTTAAATGCGATAGAGATTTGATGTTTATTTCTGTTTCTTGTCATAAACAATATCAATGGCCTACAATTAAGATATGTATTTAATTTCTAAAAATTGTCAATTATTTGCGTGTTTCTGAAAAAAAGTTTAAACTATCATATATTTTTGAAAAGGTAAAAAAAAGACAAATTTTATAGTCTATAAATATACAGGGTGTTCCATTTAAAAAAACATAAGTTTACTTTATAACTCAAAAACAGTAAATATGTAACAAAAGCTATCTACACCACTGCATTCAACGGAAAAAAAACTATGAGAATGTTATTTTACCTTTTCGATAAGTTGAAGGATAACGGAGATACGAGGGGGGTCACAAAATGCAACATTTTCAGAAATGCCCTGTATCTTAAAAACTAAAAGGGCTATGAAAATTCTGTTGACGGCATCTTGAGTTTTACGAAAAAGTAGCACAGTGTCGCGAAAATCGCAACTCTCTATCTTTAAAAATAAAGGAGATACCCCGCAAAAGTACCCAAAATGGGACACCCTGTACATATATTATATTCTTGATCTTATGTTACAAATTTTTTTATTACACTAATTTAGTGAATAAATAAAGTAGAGCCGATCTCATAATTTATTTTCTCAATCATATTAATTTTTTTGTAAACGTAAAAATATTACTTGGCCGCCTATGGTGGCAAAATTGTTGCATCAACAAGATTTTCATTGTATTTTAGAATTTTAAAATCAATAATTATCTTTGTGACGAATTTCGTAGTCCCAAAATCAGACGACAGAATGCCATGTGAAGAATATCGTACACGAATTTTATGTTTACCCGCGTACTGTGACGAATTTCGAATCCCCCCTAAATTTGATGTACAACTTGTCTCATTTAAGGATATACGAGAGAAAGACTTAAGACAAAAATAAAATAAAATGCTGGACTACAAATCCATCTCATTAATTTTGAGGCAAAGGTGCTAGAAAACGTGCTAAAGTGTGAACTTACAATTTTTTTAATGAAACATAAACAGTATGGGTTCAAAAAGTCCAAGTCAACACAAGATAAACGCTGTTCAATTTGAGAAAGTAATAGCGTCATAGTTGGTTACTTTCACAATCAACTCACATCAACACACACATTCACGCACTCTTGATCGGCTTATGCGAAAAAGGGAATGAGCGTATCGAACGAAGTCTTTGCTCCTTTAGGCTCATCACTCACTCCGTCTTAACCCTTCTCGCTGACGGGAGAGAGTCTCAGGAATATGGTTATCGATGGTAGCAATATCAAGAAGATCCTTCCCTTGTGTACAAACATTTCAGCAACATGTGTGAAAATGAGACAAAATTACGCTGATGTTCTGATTTGAAAAAATTTGATATTTTTATAATTACTCTCATGATGAATGTTATGAATAATGTGAAACGAGTAATAATCTGTCAGATTTATGATCAGACGTAATTTCTTTAGTCGCACGTTACGCTACATTCAACAGCGATTAAAAAGTGAACTATTCACCTACTCATGTCCAATAATCAATGAGTCGTTTAAAATATGTACGACATACGATAATTTGTGTAACTTGGCTAGTTGGCCGTGAACGGTGACAAATAACAAACGAACATCGTTTAACAATGCCGGGGTGTTCTCAGAAGCACGGCTTACCGAGATATCGGGCGTATGAGCGTACGTGCCGACAAAATGGACAGGAAACAGTCAGTTCTCACTTCTCAGCATTTCTCAATAAGGTTTTACACACTCATGCATTGACGCTTTCGCAAAACGGACAAATCGCGTTTGGCTCAGGGCTAAAAATGCCATTCAAATGTTTCTTTACAATACGGTAGTAGGTAAATAACTTTAACACTGACTGACGTTAACAGATCTCTTACTTTAAAAATAAATCTTTGTTTGAACAGGATATTTAAAGCTTAGAACTATACCTTTCTTCAATATTCCATTCTCAGTCAACTTTGTTGGGAAAATACGCCACACAAAACAATATAATTCTGCCAGCTATTCATCTATTTAGCATATTCGAAGAATATAATGTTCTTCTCCTTTCATTTATCTCATTCACTCATGTTCCATGTCCATGTATACACACAATGCCGTTTTCAGGGTTTTTGGGCTTTTAGTACACTGGGGCCCAAGAAATTTTTTTACTGAAAAATGACAATCGGTTCTATATATTTATTATCAAACAAACAATTATACGTGAATATTTTAAGAAATCTCGCTTTAGACATTGATACGCCTTCTGATGATGGTCGTGATATCGAAACGTACGTAAAGACGAAAATAATAAGCTTAATATGTGTTAGTGTGACCAATTCCCCGAGAGTTTCTTGGTATTCTGGTTCTTTAATATAACTGAAATTATTATTATATTTTCTTTATTAAAAACTGTTTTGTCAATTAGTGTTTCCATGTAATTTAGAAAAGAGTAGATGATTTCGATTGATGAAATGCGTCTGCAGCCGACTTGTGTTTTAAAATCCAATTAGAACTGCAGAAAACATTGGATCGATTGTGTGTGATATAGTAATGTATTGTAAAGTTACGAGCTCCATTCCAAAACAAGTTGCCTTCCCTTAAAGAAAGGGACTGGCAGAGATCGCCATGTAAAGTTAGATAATTGTCAACGGTCGTCATGTGGGGAAGAGGTCTTAATGTTGGGCGGTTTGCCCTAAACTGACCCGTGGTCCTCGTGGAGGCATAGGGGATTGAAACACAACACTTACAAAAGAGTTACTTTACTTATGGTAGAGCTTGACGCCATTACGACTTAATGTCTCGCTCTACATAATAATAGCTTGTACACTTGAATGAATATCTTATATCAATATCTTATATCAATATGAATACTATATCTATATATGAATGATTGCATGTCCTACATAAGTATATATATATATTATAATCTAATGTGATGTTATTGTTATTATGTCCTAGTTATCTAGTCTAAGAATTCAAGGTATCTGTGCCACACAATATGTTTAATATATTAACACAACATAAACATATTGCTTGTGGGTCAGCTCCGAGATCTAAACATATACTTAATAACATTACTAAATAGAAATAAGGTCGCATTCTATAACTTAGGGATTTTAGGTAATCTCCTATAGGAATGGAAGATTCCTATACTACAGTATGGCCAATTATCAATTTGAAATGGTTGAATATAGTTAATTAAGTACATAAGACATTATTATACAATTCTAAATATCTGATTATTTTATGAATTAGCTATTCTATGATTTACATTTCATTTCTATTAGTAACAACTAATCAAGTTTATGATAATTCTTCAGATTCTAACCTCAAAACTATCACTCATAAATGTAACAATGTCAGATAATACATTATCTTTTTTAGGTTGAATTAAATAGACTACTTCAAAATAACTGAATTTGGTTAAGTTTGAATTAGATTATCATAAAAATTTTGAAAGATTGGAATCTATTTTGTCATTGATACAATAATTGCTTCTTTTAATTTGGATACTTACTAATGTCAAACGTTTATTATTATTTCAAATTTTTTTACACTAAGTGTAGTGGATGAATTTTTGGTATATTTTTTCCCATTAAATCTTTTATCGAGGTATTGGGAAGATTGGCGGATGTAAACATTTTCGCAATCTTTACAAGGGATGGAATAAGCAAAATAGGTACATTGCTTTTTAATTTAGTAAAAATACTTCTGGTTTAAATAATGATAAGTCATTACTACATTACATACTTTTTCAGAAAGGCCATTAATATATGTTAGTGATACGTAATGTTTATCTTTTGATTTCTCATTATTGGTATTGATTTTACTAGATGAGTTATAAAATTTATGAATTTTTTCCTCAGTTATGGAATTGACTAAATCAATGGGATAACCATTCTTCATTAATCGAAATCATCTATTCGTTTCTAAATTACATGAAAACACTAATTGACAAAACAATTTTGATAAAGATAGTAATATATTGTCGAAACGTCAAAAAAATACCAAGAAAACGTAACATTGATCCCCAAATGGTTGCGAATAGACTAATCAGTTTATCGAAGCTACTCCTATCCACCGGTCGGTAAGTACCTTTAAGTTCCCAAATCGTGTGCCCTAAGTAGTACTATTGAACCCAGAATGACTGCCTTCTGCATCTGATGAATCAAAATCTGCGCCGAGTTCTTACAGGTCGGAAGGATCTTCAAGTTCGAACGCAGCGAAGACCGAATTCCACCCAAAACACCGATGATCAGAACTCATACGACCTTGTCAATTTTTCCTCCTATTTCAAGACTATGTTCATCTCTGCGGGAGCAGAGAATTCGATGACATACACATAGCCTTGGTTTGTTTGTATGAACTTGAACATCGGAAACAAAATGCCAGTAGATTGGCATTTTTCGTTTCCGAGAACGGACTCAATATCTCCTGGCATGTATGGCAGCACCGGCTCTTGGTCTATTCCGTACGAGTGCCTTTGATGGTAATGCAGCATTCATAGGGCCGCATTGATGTGATGGGTGTACACCGAGGCCACTTTTGCCGGACATGCCGACAGCAGGTGGAAAAACGTCTCAGGCGGCTTTCGACAGGCCCTGCAGCTAACATCAGGAAGCTGAACGCCCATCACGTTGCGGCGATAGACCAAGGTGTTGATTACGCCATCTTGGCAAGCTGCGGTAAATCCCTCGATCTCGGATTTATCCCGGCTGACCATAGGTAGCCGAAGGTCAGCCTGGTTGACAAGCTAAACGTTTCGATGTTTCGATAGAAAATACAGTGTATCGGCTCGTCATCATGCCACCTGAGCATAAGATCTTGCTCTGCGCTATTTATCTGGGCTTTCAGGCGAGAAAGTTGAAACTCGAAGTTGCCCTCTAGTTGATGTGAAATTCGAGACCAAGTTCTTCCGCAGCCTTTTGTGCTGCCTTAACGATAAATGCCCCCACTCCGGCCAAATCGTGACTTTTGACAAGGGACAGGAGGGGTTTCGGACTCCTATGAACTTTACAAGCTATACTCAAAACCACACTTCGATGCAGACCCTCCACACTGAGGAGTCCCCTACCATTCCGGTGACGTGGGAAATAAATGCGGGAAACGGACGACCTAGGATGCAAAGTGTGATGGATATGCATCATTTTCCAGGTGTCTTTGTCGAAACTATGCAGCTCATCGACCGTCCATTTCACCACTCCAAAAGAGTGAAGCAGGACTGGAACGTAAAGCATATTTGTTGCAGTTAGAAGAGAATTTTGAAAACCTGATTACTAGATGAGAATCTACGCCAAAAACCGCATAAAAGGGCAATTTATAAATAATGAAGCCTTTCACTAGTCAACAATAATACTGGCCTTATTGAGTTGGTACCTAAGTTCCTAGAAAACTCACTAAAAATATGCGATTTTCGACCATATCGACGTACATTTTTGAACCCGACAAGCTAAAATTGGCAACGGGTTCGAGCCCGAGAAAGGGTCGAAACGTTAACTTTGAACCTTTTAAAAGGTCGCGATAGCCCCAAACCGGAACAAAAACTGTTCTAGAATAGTCAATTTTCGATAAATCGAATGACGTTCACGTGAGAAGGCCGTAGCACGCGAGTTGGAAAAGTGCAAATCTTCGGAACATAGAACGACTTTACGAGGACTTTTTGCGGGCCGTTTCCGCTTCATGTCGTTAGATTATGAACGGGGCCAACTAAATAGCATAGTCTCGGGCCCCAAAATGTCTTTTAAATAGGAAAATTTAATTAAAATAGAAACAGGTACTCTCAGGTCTCAGCTATGCACGTCTGACGTGCGAAGCACCAAAGGGGATTTTCTAACTACTAAAATATACCCGAAGCGGATAAATGCTAGCGGCCCATAGCCGAAAAGACTTTATTACAGCTGGCGCCGACCGCACGGGCCACGAAACGGCCCCAAATTAACAAGATCGAGGTAAAATGTATAAACTCTAACTGACGCGTAGCGAGCTCCTCGAGGGTTATGTCGAAATCATTTCGTTCGTAGCTTTTTACATAGGAGGTTTGGCCTTCATGCAATTGTGTTTTTATACAATTCCAACCTTCTAATTTCGATAGGCCGAGTGAAAATCCCGGAGCCAGAAGCGCTATCGAGATCTGAATGTTTAAACTTTCGTATAAAATTGCGAAATTTGGCATTCTTAGAAACGTCAAATTAATTAATCTGACACAAGAGTTGGGGATATTTTTATTTAAATCGATATAATACCAATTTTTGTCGGCCATATTGTAATAATAATAATAAAATATTCTCAAATCGAAAACTAGAGCCTGTACCTTCAATTAAAATTCACCATTCGAAAGATCGTCATCGATAATGCAAAAAAATTATCGTAGTCCAACATTTAACCTAAAAATGCCTCTAAATAGGTCAAATAAATTGATAAAGATTCGACGTCGTTTGAAGGTAACCTATGTAAGAATTACCTGATAATTTACGAAAGCGACTGATTTCGGAGGTGTATGTATAATAAAACGATGTAGAAATAATGTCAAGAGATCTTAAATAGCTATATACTGCTCAGAAATTTCCAAAATGGTCCATGGACGAAGGTATACTTCCGAGGGAAATATGTACATTTCCACATCTATAGTTTATGTGGGGCTACTGAAACTATTTCTATCGTCGCAAAATGTTCTAGCGAACCTCTATGGTCTCACAGATAACCTCCTCTCATGTATTTAACCTCTGGCAAGCGTAAATTGTGAACATCATGTTTCCATTCAAAAGTACTTGAATATGATACAACAAAGGGGCCCCATCTATTAAAAAAAGTTCTAAAGGTAAGTTTAAACAATGTCTAACAATGATATTCATCATACTTTATTTCAGATTTGCATATATGAATTTTATTAATGTTTGGAACCTACAGATATATTCTTGCAGAAATTAAAGTACATAGGTAGAATGTAGAATGACAAAACGATTTAGAAAGGTATGGACATCATGTACGAAAAGAGTTCAATACATTTTCAAGGAATACATCAAGATATCTGTCATATTCTACAGTAAACGTAGCAATTTTCAAGTAACGTAGCAGCACGAACATTGGATTCACTCATAATTAGTTCAAATTCATATTACAAGATTTTCAAAGTATTCAAATAATGTTATTTCAGTTACAATAAAGACATTTCCATATATGTGTATGGTGTATTATGTTTCAGGATCTAAATTGTCATTTCACATTTTCAACGTAGATTCAAGGTTATGATATAATAGCATCTTTTAGGAATCGGATGCTAATTAGGCCTAAATCATATTAAATAAAGGAAGGAAAAGATGTATACAAGAGTATTTCATATGTTATTGGAAAGAAAAGCATTCTTAATGTTCAATTTACATGTATCAATTTATACATCTGTCGGTTGGTGGAAAAATGTCACCAAGACTGATCAAAACCGATTGTATGGATTTACATGCATGAAAATGATTATAAAAGTGTTAAACAATTAATCTGCTACCACAAGGTATACTTTCAACAAAGTATACATCACTTTATGGATGTTATACAATATTGAGAGATATGACAGAAATACATTCAAAGGATAGATGGTACAGTTTCGATACTTTAAATTGAGCTTTGCAAACGTATATATGAAAAGAATAAAGGTAGGAGGAAAACTTAATAATTTTAACCTCTGGCAAGCGTAAGTTGTGAATATCATGTTTCCATTCAAAAGTACTTGAATATGATACAACAAAGGGGCCCCATCTATTAAAAAACGTTCTAGAGGTATGTCTGAACAATATGTAACAATAAGATTCAACATAAAATATTCATAAGAAGTTTTATGGTACGATTAATGTTTTTTTTATAAAGTAACTTCACAGATACTGCAAATAGCATTGAAAATAATTCAAAAAGCAGCTTGAGAGATAAACATACAAAATTGTATTGCATTTAGCATGGCAATGCTGAAAATTAATTAGCTTGATATTCATAAGGTAGGTATTACAATTTTTTTTCTTACAAGGAGAGGTAATTGTGTGTACCTATTTGTTAGAATGTTGAGAATTAGAGGGTACAATTACAAAGCAGCATAGGACATTGTCTGAGAAAAGAGGGAAAGCAATACAAGCTAATCTTGTACTGATCATATTTAAATGAAAAATAAACTTTATACAGAATTTACTGCTGCTATCATAAAGACAACCATAACAGATCACTATTCCACTTTACTAGCATTAAATACAAATCATATTAAAGGTGTAAAAAATGACTTATTGGTGACAAGATGTCATAAAACGATAATGCAAAGTACATTTACATATTTAGGGCCAAGACATTGGAATCAACCACCAGCAGAGTTGAAAAATGTCAACGGACCTACTAAGGCCTTTAAAAATAAAATGAAAAAACATGTCTTACAGAAAGGATTTCATTTAGATAAATACCGTTTTACATTATATTAATTCTGCTTAATAGTTTTGCTAGAATCCAATTATTATTGTTATTGGTGCTAGACTCTTTTACTTAATCATAACATATATGTTAAACTCTGTTTATAAGTTCCCTAAATTTTTACTTCAAATCACTAATAAACCACTCATTCCCTCACTTAATTCTTTTAAAAAATTTCTTATACGCTTTTTGAATTTTTGTTCTGATCCTCAATAATTGGTCTACTTATTTACCTACTTATTTAATTATCTATGTATTTATGTATGTATAGGTATACGTTTTGTTTATATCTGGTTGTTATATTGCTAAATACTAATTAATGGTACTTATCCTAACTTTTTACAACTCTATTCCCATAAAACAAATTCCAATGAGAATTTACATGGGATTCCAATTTTTCTTTTATTTTACAAATGTCACATAAACTACTATACTTAATGCAATTATTTCTCTTATTGTAAATTTATTGTATCTTACAATAAGGTAAAATAAAAATTATTCTTATTCTATTCTTATATTCAACCAAGAAGGGGTGGAGGTTCTCCCTCGATTATTTGAAGTGTAGCTATTTGCTAGATACCACAGAAAATAATCTTCCGTATCCACTAAAAATACTGAGGACCTTTCGATTAACAGCATGCACCATCAGAGTTGGATGTACTCTGTATTTTACTTTCTTATTTAATTTTGAAAGTCATGTCGAATTACATTATGAAAAGTAAAAACCTTCCTGCATACTGGTAGGTACTTTCTTCAATTGGAAAACGTTTCCAAATAATATACCACAACCAGGAGGGGGTGAGGTATTCTCCATCGATTACTTAAATAGTAGGCTATATGTAACTTCAGAAAAGAGAGAAGTATATATAGTTGTAATTTATTACAAAAGTACAGTAGATAATTGAATATTATATATTACGATTTAATAGTCAGATAATAAATATAATTGATATTTCGAGTGAGCAATATAACAATAATTAAGAAACGCTGAGACAACTCACAAATTATGTGGGCGTTATCAATGAGATAAGTATAGACTTCATATTTGAATCTTTTAACATCATTATTAATTGATCTCAATGCTAACGGAAGTTTGTTATAGACTTTTGATCCGTTGAAGGAAATACTATTTTGACATTTTCTTTTGGCGAATTTATTAATTTTGATTTCTTCATTGTAAGCTGCTCTTGTGTGATAGGCATGATATATGCACTTAGTTTCCACTTTTAGATGCATGTAGATTAGACATTGATATATGTAAAGTGTTCTTACTTTTAGCACATTCATTTGTTTGTATAAAATATCCGTAGAAAATCTTTTAGATTTGTTTAATATTATTTTTAAGACGTAATTTTGTACAACATTAAGAGGTTCCATTGCATTTTTATATAGACCCCCCACGCTTCGATGCCATATTTCAATAAAGATTCCACCAGAGCTTTGTATATATTTTTAAGCATACGCATGTATTCTCTTATTTGGTAAAATTTAGAAATTAGTTTTCTTACTTTGCTTGCTAAATGTTCTACTTGAATATTCCACCTAAGATTTTTGTCAATGATTATACCAAGATATTTAATGTGGTCTGCAGCTTGTATGTAATTTTCACATTCACAGTTCGTATGGATGTATAGTTTGTTTACGTTATTGCATTCACTAACGTTCGTGATTGAGAAACTTATGAATTTAGTTTTATTTGAATTAAGGGTGAGTTTGTTTGATTGTAACCAGCAATTCACAGTACTAAGACCACATGTAGCTTCATTCATGAGTGAATGTGAATATCTATCACTGAATATAATAACTGTGTCGTCAGCATAGTTTATCAGTTTTGCATCAATCGGGAGGCTCCCTATCGAATTTATATAAATTAATAACAATATTAGTAGTATAGTTGCGTATATCATTGTCCATTTCAGTTATGTAATGTTTCACATATGTTGCTATTTTATCTGTGACTTTTAATTTAATATTCTTTACATCTGATCTATTGTTTTATGACTTTCGCGTAGTACCAAAAGACGCCACGTAGGAGTATTTTCTGAAAATTGTCAGTTGACTTGTAAATACAAGGCATATCTGCGTTTTCAAAATCGTTTTACCACGTCGTGATCCAAGCGCCAGCTGGTGACTGAGCGAGGGACTACGAGTTTGACGACGCGTAAGCGACTCATGTCAACCATAGAGTTTCCGGACCTGTATGTACGACCGTGTTTTATGTTTATTAATTTAGTGAGCCACTGTACTATCGCTTTAGGTACATAGAAAATTATTGATTTATCTATTATATCAACAACATTCCAAGAACCAAAATGAGTAAATAACAGGGAACAATAGTTATTAATTAAGAGAACAAGGAATCATTCAACAAAATAAAAACTAAGGTATTGTTATTACTGTAGTGGTAAGAACACTCTAGGTACAAGACTCCTTACATTTGAAAAGTTGCATTCTCTAAAGGAAGATGAATGATTCAAAGACATTTAATTTCAAAGTAAAGTTGCAAATATTTTAATTTGTTGCAAAGTATTCTAGGAGCCAAGTTGTTCCAAATGGAATGTAATTTTTCTGCGTACAGAGAAAATAAACGGTTTTTAATAGTGAATCTTCCTCTGTTTACTGTAAATAGGTAGCTACTTTTGAAGAAATAGAGTTGCTTTAAATTTGTATTCTACAATATCGATGATTCAAAGACATTTTAATTTTGAAAAGTACAGTTGCAATATTTTAATTTGTTGTATAGTATTTGAGGAGCCATGTAGTTGTAGAGCGACTATATTTTATGAGCATTTTCTTTTGCAATACTTGAAGTTTCAATGATTGAATTATATAACCTAGAATTGGCCAAGTGACGTACGTCACAAATTCCAAAGAGTACTCTAGAACTATACCTTCGACTAACATTTGACTCCATTCCAATTTTATACTCTTCTATGAATATCTACCACTCTCAATCTATCTAACCTATGAATGTCAAAGTGACATACGATCCAAACCATAGAATAACTTGTGACACGTGCTAATAGTAAAAGTTTCTATAAACGCGTACCCATCTCTATATAACCTACAACTGCCAGAGTGACGTCTGTCTCACATAAAGGTTACCACGCACTATCCGAGTTAACCCTCAAAAAGGCGTTGCACATAAAAAACTGTTAACAGCGGGGCGTAGCCCGTAAAATCAAGAAGAAATAAAGCAGAAAAAAGGCCAAAGTAAAAAATAAATCGGATGAACCGATTTTGATAATTTTTTTTTAATCGATTCAGTAAGTCATTTACAAAAAATTTTACCATTCCTTTTTCTTCTAATGTGCATTTTACCATTTCTACAGAGGAAAATGCATCTCTTTGAATGCACTTTCAGATAACTTTTCTGGAGTTCGAACCAATCACCGAAGCATCTTGTGAACAGATCTATGATATCGACAACAAAGAATTCAAAAAATATCGTTTGCACTGCAATGAAACTTTACTGAATTTTTCTAATGCGAAAAAAGAATTACTGAAATATTTTTTATTTTAATGTCAAAAATGTTGTTATCGTAGATCGAATCTAGTACCAGAATCGCATTACGCGGTCCCGAAGACCCCTGAGAGAATATTAAAAATCAATCCATGGAGATGACCTTGTTCACCCTGATGACCTAGATATCCTGAGAACCAGGTGACTATTGAAAATCATGGTCTTGACCCGTATGTTCAAAAGAACCTCCCTAACAGGTTTCATTCCTTTGCAGAAGGTATTTCTGCGAATTCCCTGGAGATGACGATAGTACCAAGATGTCCTGAGCCTCAGGTTCGTCGTAGTGTAAATCTTACACCGGAATCGTGTTCAACGGCTTCAAAAACCCCCGAGTGAGAAATGTTGGCTAAATTTGGACATTTTTTCAACATTTTTAATATTATCTCCTGAAAGTGCATTCAAAGGGATGCATTTTCCTCTGTAGAAATGCTAAAATGCACATTAGAAGAAAAAAAATAGTAACATTCTTTCTAAATGACTTCCGGAATCGATTAAAAAAAAGAAATCAAAATCGACCTTTTCTGCTTTATTTCCTCGCCTACACACAGGGTGAGCTAGTTGAATGTAAACTCTTCGCCATTTCGAGTTTTGATACGACAGGTCACCATATAATGTTTTATTTCTGGAAAACCGAATAATCTGGAGCAATTGAACTGTTGTACCGGGATATCAAAAATTACCTTGGTCAAGGGTGGTTGTGGAATCTAAAACGTGTGTCTTACTTTACGTTATCAAAACTTGTGTCAAATTAATTAATTTGAAGTTTCTAAAAGTGAGAAATTTCGCAATTTTATACGAATGTTATAACACTCAGAAGTCTCTAGCGCTTTAGAATCCGGGATTTTCAAGTGGCCTATCGAAATTAGAAGGTTCGAGTTGTATAAGAACACAATTGCATGAACGCCAGACATTCTATGTAATTAGGTACGAACGTAATCATTTTGACATAAGCCTCGAGGAGCTCGCTACTCGTCAGTTAGAGTTTATACTTTTTACCTCGATCTTGTTGATTCGGGGCCGTTTTATGCCCCGTGCGGCCGGCGCCAGTTGTAATAAAGTGTTTTCGGCTATAGACCGCTAGATTTTAACCGCTTTTGGGTATATTTCAGTAGCTAGAAAATTCCCTTTGGTACGTCGCACGTTAGACGCGCGTAGCTGAGACCTGAGAGTACCTGTTTCTATTTTAATCAAATTTTCCTATTTAATCGACATTTTGGGGGCCGAGACTTTGCTATTTAGTTGGCCCCGTTCATAAACTAACGACATGGAGCGAAAACCGCATGCGAAAAGTCCTCGTAAAGACGTTCTATGTTCCGAAGATTTGCACTTTTCTAACTCGCGAGCTACGCGCTCCTCACGTGAACGTCATTCGATTTATCGAAAATTAACCAATTTAAAACAGTTTTCGACCCCGTTTGTGGCTATTGCGATCTTGTAAAAGGTTCAAAGTTAACATTTTGTTTTACATTCCACAACCACCCTTGACCAAGATAATTTTTAATATCCCGGTACATCAAAAAGGGGGTTATGAGTACATCACAAATTGATCAACAGGACTCAAAATTGACAGTAGAGTTCGCCATTCCATCTATGCTCAATTTGCGCTATACATGTACCCGTGTTTGTCAATCAAATCAAAGCCGGAAGGACTTTCAAGAATATATTTGAAACTCAAACGATGATTTCACTAAAGCTAACCCTGACGGTGGACAGAGAACTGCACCTGACACAGTTTGTTTTATAAGACATTTAGTCCGATTTTACTCTAAAATGACTCGACTACATAGAGAATTTGGAGCTCTGTTATATGTCTTTTAATTAATGCATCAAGTCCGGCTTAACAATGTCGTAAGTTCTGTGGCACGGATGGCCACAGTTAAAGAACATATTTTATAAATACCGAAGCAGAAGATTTATACACAAATCGGGCCGTTACTTCTAATCATATTTTTTACTTGTCACATAGTGCATTCAAATGAACAAGATGCCGACCGTAGAAGTTCTATTAATGGTAAAATTGTAACATAAAACCAAAAAGAAACCACCCATATTGTGGGACCAAATGCAATAATTTATTTTTGAACCGGAAACCTGAGCGTCTACTTTAACAAAAGCTCGCTTGGAACACACAAAAGCCTTCGTCTCACTGTAGGTGAAGATAGGAAGGTAGAGAATGCTAAAATTTAGAAATTCTCTTATTTCGCATTACCTCCATTATTGTGCGCGAACAATAGAAAGGTTTCAGTGTTCATTCATCTTTCTGCAAGAGTTTTGTTCACTTACGGTTTATTTTTAAATTGAATTTATTCTCCTCGATTTGGTGCCTTTGTAAAATCACTGCTTTGACCTAATTTGGGTCATAAATAACAACAAAGTTGATTTAACGAAAACGTAAGTCAATAAATGAAGTATATAAATTCAGTAACACGTGATGTGATGTAGATTCGAAATCTACATCCTGGAACGCTTTAGGAACGGAAACAGATGATATATCTGCAACTTATAACTTATTATTATAAATTCTCGGGAAATAGGTTACACTAACACGTTTGCTTATTATTTTCATCTTTACGTACTTTTCGGTGTCATAACCATCATCAGAAGACTTATCACTATCTAAAACGGGATTTCTTATGACTAATTGTATCGTTTTCGGCGACGGGGGCAATTTCTATTGAAGTTGGTGCGTAAAGACGCTTTGTACTGATACAATCAGTTTTAAGAAATCCCCTCTTAGACATAATACGTCGTCTGATGATGGTCGTGAGACCAAAACGTACATAAAAACAAAAATAACAAGCATAGTGTGACCTATTTCCCGAGAATTTATACCTAATTCATGCCTGGGTCAAGAATCATTATTAATTTTTCGGCTGGGATATAAGTCTTAATATGGAAGGAACAACTACTCATCCTAGAGTTTTAAAGGAATACGGAAAGTTAATAGTTAATGAAGATATTAGCAAGAAGAACCGCAGAATATGTCTGGTAAGATGTAGGAATCTGCAACCATTTTACAAATTTCATTATAACTAAATCAAAGGATGATATGTTTAGCAAGGTGCAAAATAAGAAGGCATACGTTAAATTATTAAATTTTCTTCATAAAAATTTTTGTATTTTTGCACAAATGTGGCAGAGGTTGAAATCAAAATTAAGCGCGTTAAACAATCTTGTTATTTGAGTTTTATCACCCAATTTTAACAAAATCGGCAAAACAATTTCGAAAAAAATTTCAACAAAATCAAAGCCGTTCAATTAAAAAAAATTAATAATTTAATGAAGTGCGTAGTTTATGAAAAACAAAATATCAATAAGCAATGGTTAAAAAACCTAACAGACACAAAAATTCCGGATGAGGTGCAGCACACGTTAAGATTAGGTCCGAAATTTGCATTGCCTGATATTCAAAAATTGCCTATCGACAATATAATAGCTAATTTATAATTCAGAATTAGAAATAAAAATTTAGAGGAAAAATTTGAATTTGAAATAAAATTTGTAACATTTTGAGAAATAAAAAGGAAAAACAGAAAGCAGAAATAGGCATAGCAAAAAATCGTTTTAACTATCACAAAAAAAGTCAAAAGATTTCTTAGATTCTAACCCTCAAATATTAGTTTCGAACGCCTAGATCATCTATTAATTCCCTTGGACGTTGTTTATTTATTTACAAATATTCCTGTCGTTTTGGCATTGAGTAGCATAAAAAAACGTTGGGCAGAGATTAAAGACCTTTAGATTAATCTGAATTTATAAATGCACCGAAGGTTTGTTTAGAATGCACTTATTCTCAATACGATGTGAGCAATATTTTGGGAAAATATTCGGCACAGCAATGGGATCTCATATTTCAGCTACTACTGCTAACCTAATTATGGAATATTAATTAGATTTTCTACCCGTATTCTTTAAACGGTATGTAGATGATTGCCGAATGTGTGTTCCCAAGATGGAAAAATAAAAACTTCGTGGTTTACTGAAGAAGTTTAGTCTCAACGTTATCTTCACCTCAATTCCGTTGCACCAACAACTTATATAGAAAGTGTTATAAACATCCTTACAGATCGCGCGATTAAAATGTCCCACCCAGAGGACCGTCCCAAAAATTTAAAAATTGTTCGTAAGACACTGGAAATTAATGGCTACCCAAAAACGTTTTTCAATTCCATCATTAAAGAAAGAATAAAAGATACGTGTGGCACTCGGGGACTGCCGCGGTAAAGCTATTGCACATGCATTTTTTCTCAACTTATGCAATTATAATTATTTATTTTTTTACATTTATGCAGTTCAAGTTTTTTCTTTGATATTAATTCAAGTTACTTTTGAGCGTGGTGACCGATAAGAAAACAATTTTTTTTCTTTTATTGAATAAATGAGAAGTTAATATCGTTTAAAATATTTTTATTATTTTACAATACATGTAGGTTATTCAGGAATTTGTTATCATTGAAACTATAGGTTTTTGGTAACTGAATAACTGAAATAAGAGACATAAGTTTGAGACTTGATATCCTCTAAATATCTGGAAAATACCGCGTCAATGGTGGTCCCATATTTTGTTGTGGATTCTTGTGGATCATTATTCATTTTCAAATTCAATATTTCCGAAAGAAAAGTTGTCAACCGCTCTGATTTTTTATCAGCGAAGTTGATGTTGAAATCGCCAGCCAAGATAAGTGGGAATTTATTACCATTTGTACCAAGTATTTTCGTCCCTTCTTCAGTGTACTCCAGTAAAGTGCGATGAATAAAATGCTCTACCTTGTCCAATTTTGGATTCGGAGAAATGTAAATTGCTACCATGACTATGTGTAGGCCATTTCTAAGTTTGCATAAGCACGCACAAATATCTCCAACAAATGAGCGCCTAACATTAACATCGCTAACGTGTGCAATATGTATTTCAATATTCGGAGTCATAATATTAGAACATTATTATTATTTTGGTAAATAGCTACCCCACCTTTTGGAACAGTATCTCGTTTGAATTGAACAATACAATTGAAATTAGGTATTTCAATCGGATTATCATGCGCCATGCAAGTTTCGGTAAGAAGTAACACATTTGTTTGTCTCGTAACTGAATATTGTAAATCGTATTTGTGACTATTTAGACTTTGGCAATTGAAAGTCATTATCTAAATGCCATTTCTATTATCAATGAAATCTAACACACTTTGAGCTGTCGTCTGAACACTATTTAAAGGCAGTCTTTTGAATTTTTGCAACAAAGATGCAGTCAATGCAGCTTTCCTTCGATTATTATAAAACTTGAATGTAGAATTATCGTTTTTTGTCGTGATATACAATTTTTCAATATTAGTCACCCGAGAGAGCGCAACATAAACGAGTTCCTGTTATTTTTCGTTACGGAATTTCTAGATTCGGTCGCCGCGCTCAAACCCCGCGATAAAAGCTATATGCAATATATGCAATAGCTTAATAGAAACAGGTACGCTCAGGTCTCTGCTACGCGCGTCTAACGTATAAACTCCAACTGACGCGTACCGAGCTCCTAGAGGCATATGTCAAAATGATTTCGTTCGTAGCTAATTACAGAGGACGTCTGGAGTTCATGCAATCATGTTTTTAGATAATTCGAACCTTCTAATTTCGATAGGCCACGTGAAAATTCCGGAGTCTAAAGCGCTAGAGTGTTATAACATTCGTATAAAATAGCGAAATTTCTCACTTTTAGAAACTTCAAATTAATTAATTAATTTGACACATGTTAGGTGTTTAGGTCTTACATTATTTTTCGTTACGGAATTTCTTGATTCGGTCGCCGCGCTCAAAGCCCGCGATAAAAGCTATATGCAATAGCTTAAAAACAAAATCTATAATGGTACGTCATGTATAAATAACATAAACGGTAATACAGATAATTTTATAACATTACCATATATTCCGGAGAACTCTGAGAAAATAGAGAAAGATTTAAAAAAGTATGATATAAATGTTGCGCATAAACCTACTAACTGTATTGGGAAATATTTTTCAAATCTAAAACCTTTAATACCTGAAGATAAACAAACTCACAAAGTATACAAATTGAATTGTTTAGTTTGCGATGAGACTTATACAGGATTCTCCAAACAATATTTACAAAAAGAATGTATACCTATAAGTATAGTACAAGAAACAAAAACTCAGAAAATTCCACCGTCCTTGCTAAACACTGTTTTGATTATAACCATCAATTCCATCACAAAAATGTCAATATTTTAACTAAGGAAACCAATTATTATAAAAGATCTATTCTGGAGATGATTCACATACAACGTGACTCCAAGTCTTTAAATCATAGAACAGACATTCAGTCATTAAGTCAGATTTATACTAATTTAATTAATTAAAACCCTTGCAAATTCCTACGTGTGTCTTTATAATTTTAATATTTCCAATAAGGTCTGACAATCTTTTCCTATTACCTCATAAATATTTAGCATCTGGTTCGAAAGTGGATACTTGAGCGTTATATTTTTTGGTTTCAGTCGTATACAGACTTTGTTTGACATGACTTCGAAAATAATAAACATAAGCGTTAGTGTGACCTATTTCCCGATAATTTATATATAACCAATTGTATCAGCACAAAGCGTCCTTATCGCACCAATTTCAATTAAAAATGCCCACGTCGCCGAAACATACAGAAACACGAGTAATCGAAATTGTAACACATTAATGTTTTAAGTATATGAATATGTATCAAAAAGACACTGCATAACAATTTTCTAATAATATTCGAAGTCATTTCAAGCAATATTTGAATAAAACTGAAACTAAGATATAACGTTCAACTATCCACCTTCGAAACAGATGTTAAAAATTTATGAATATCTTGACCATCTCAGATGATTTTTGAATGAATCGTTTATATTTGGTCTCTTGCAGAAAGTCGAAATTCCTTTAAATAACGGAGTCAATTGTTCAAGTAAGGGTGAATGAATGGTTTGACGAAAATTCAATGGAGCACACAGCGGCAACATCGCATACTACAATGTCTTCCACACGTCTATCTCGTTTGCATTTGATTTGGTTCTTTCTGTTCCTGTGGTGGTGGTGGACGTCGGGACTGGTTCGTTATTGTAAACTGACATACCGGAACCGATTGTTAGAATATATTCGTTCTCTGACTAGTCAGATTCAGTCGCTAATTCTAAACGATAACAATCGTACCATGCCGCCTATACGATCGATATCGTGTCCTTTTTTTACTCTCTCCAGTTCTATTTTCCTAACAATTCCTATACAGGTCGTATACTGTTGTATTGGGAAAATATCGTAGAGGCACCAACGTTCAACAGATGTCGATTATTCAAGTTTTAAGCAATTTTTAAATGATTTTTGAACATTTTTGCTAAACATCGAAATCATTTGATTGAATTTGATTCAGGATTATTTCAATGGAATCGGCTTTTACTTGGTAAATTTATTTTAAAATGTGTAGAATAGTGAAATAAAGTACAAATTTAAATTTACATGAACTGCAATGTTATTAACTAATTACAAATTGAAATATCATAGTTAAATAGTATAATACGGAGGACTTGGCTATGGGTTAGGGTGGGTGAGGTTATTTACAACATAATAAATAATATAATATCATTAATATTAATAAAATTTACAAAATAATTAAATTATCACCATAAATAAGAATCGATTATCCTTATCCACTGAAAATGCTGTTACAGTAATGAAGACCTTTCAGTCACCAAGTAGCCGTCATCATAGCAGATGATCCATCATATGAAGCCAGAAGAACGAGACAGAGGCAGGTTGACGCAATTAATAGAGATCAGGCAATGATTTTGAAATGGGTATCTGATAATCTAGTAGAGTTTAATGCAACCAAAACTTAAGCTTGCTTCTTCTCCAGAAAGGCAAATCCGACAATCCCTAATATGATGTCAGGTACAACTTCCTTCCTGGAAAGCAGGAGCTTCTCTTGTGCGGAGCCTGCAAACCGCAACCAGGCGCGTCTCCAGGTGGCGGATAGGGGAATACCCAAGGCTCTGTTGCCAGCAGGATCAAGGGTAGGAGTATACATGCTCCCGCGGACCAACAGGTACACAGATCCTGGATAGATTATGGCCTCCCAGTTACATGTTCCTGAGAAGAAGGTGACGGATAGATTGTGGCTGATACGGATGATCCATATGTTCCAGGAGAGTAAGTTATTCCAATATAGATAAATTATTGAAACACATAGGAAATATCCGAAAGCGATAAAGTACTAAAGACACAGAAACCTTAATATTGGGAGCAAACAATATTTGGGTACAAAACAGGGACCGCCAGGAAACGTCCATAGCGAGATAAAGTACTGGAAACCCAGAGACCATAACATCTTGGTGAATCAGAAACACCACAGGAAACATCCATAGCGAGATAAAGTACTGGAAACCCATAGACCATAACATCTTGGTAAATCAGAAACACCACAGGAAACATCCATAGCGAGATAAAGTACTGGAAACCCAGAAACCATAACATTTTGGTAAATAACAGAAACACCATAGGAAGTTATCCATAGAGAGATAAATAACTAAGAGAAAAAAATACCGTAAAATTGGGCATCAACCATATTACGGTATAAACAGACGAACGTGAACATCAACGTAGACAACAATGCAGATATCGACGTAACAGCAACGTAAATATCAACATGAACACGAAAAGAAACTCACACCGATATAACATCGAGGTTCCGGGGTATGGATGAAGATCGGAGAGGTTTTAGCAGGTATGCTGTAACTTAGAGTGAGTCCTTTACTACCTGAAGTGATAGATAAAGCTGGCGGTGTGCATAAAGAATTTCCTCTCCACAGAAAAAAAAGGTACAACTTCCTTGAAGTTTTCCAAATCCATGCATGGGATCACCACCAACAGCACCCTCTCATGGGACGATCATGTGAGGTCCATTGCGAAAACCTGCTTCACAAAAACTTGGTTTTCTATTCCGTTATCATCACATCCCAGCAGCTCCTCATAATCTACAAAGCACAGAGTCTCTTGAAGCTCTTGGGTGATATCCTGAAGAGAGTTATTCGTCTGATAGATGATGAAGCACTTAGGAGTTCTCTCTAGAACATCATAGAAAAGTGGGAGATCTCTCCCTTTTTTATAGATATTTTCATGGTCGGTGTCCATCAGAAATCTCGTCTGCTTCATTGTCAAGCTCGAGACCTGTCGAACTTCTTGCCACCAGACTTTATTTTTCTATCGCAGAGCGAAGTTGTGGAACTCTTTACCTAGTGGTCTTTCCATATGCCTATAACCTCCAAACCTTCAACAAAAATTCAAATGCCTTTCTCCTCAGCCAACATTTCACCGCTGGCTCACACGATGTTCTTTGAACATTATCGGTTTCCCTTTCGTATAGTCAAAGTGTATAAAAAAAAACTAAATCAGAAACCTGTTAGTCGATGAGCTGCATAGACTTGACAAAAGCACCCGGAAAATGATGCATATCCATCACAGTTTGCATCCTAGGCCGTACGTTTCCCGCATTTATCTCCCACGTCATCGGGGAGGTGGGGAACTCCTTAGTCTGGAGGGTCTGCATCGGAGTGTGGTTCTAAGTATAGCTTGTGAAGTTCTTAGGAGTTCGGACCCCCTCCTGTGCCATGTTAAAAGTCACGAATTGGCCGGAGTGGGAGCATTTATCGTAGCATAAAAAGATGCGGAAGAGCTTGGTTTCGAATTTCACATCAGTCGACAAGGCCAACCAGAGGGCTTCCTCAAGTTTCAACCTTCTCGCCTGAAAGCCCAGATGAATGCCGCGGAGCAAGATCTTGTGCTCAGCTGGCATCTTGACAAGCCGATACACGATGTTTTCTACAGAAACATCGAAACGTTCGGCTTGTCAACCAGGCTTACCAAGATGACATAATTATTTTTTTTGGCTAAAGCATTTTGCCATGAGGCCATTGTTAACTAATAATTTATTTAGAACTTACGAAACCTAGGGGAAAACAGGAATACATGGCCTAGGGGTCTATCAAGGCTCGTAATTCTTCATACACATACAAAACTGTATAGACAGGATAAATAACATAGGAGAGAACAATAGGATTTTAAAACAACGTTGACTCTAATTAACTAACATAATCACAACTTAATATTGCTTTTAACAATATGACAGAATAGACAATTAAGAATTTAAAAACTTTTGGAGGAGATTAAATCATTTAAACTGATAGGTTGGAAAATTTCTTGACATAATACATGAATTTGAGATAAGAATCCTTGATTGTTGACATCGTTTAAAGGACACTCCAGAATTATGTGAATAAGTGTTCCAACTTCCCCACAGGAACATAAATCATTTTCAATAATTTGAATCTTATGAAGATAAACCGGAGGTAACACATGACCAGACCGTAATCTACTGATAATTCTAATAAAAGCTCTTGAAGTTGAATTATTTATTTTCATGAGCCATGGTTTAAATGAGGAGTAATGGACCATTTCTTTGTAAATCTTGCCTTTATGTGTCAAGAAGATAGTATTTTGACATTTATGTGTAATAGCCCTTTTGTAAAAAGCGAAGAAATCTTGCAATGGAATTTTAACATTATACAGATCAGGTAATTTGCAAGCTAGCTTGGCTAATCGATCAACAATTTCATTACATGTTATGTTAACTTGTTTTCTTCTGACTAAGTTACAGATTAGCTACGAATTTGAGTATTTCCAGTATAATGTATGATGAAGTAGCATTTATTTTTAGATTTTTCAGAGCCTTCAGTGAACTAAGGCGTAATCAACACCTTGGTCTATCGCCGCAACGTAATGGGTGTGCAGGTGCCTGATGTCAGCTGCAGGGCCTGTCGAAAGGCGCCTGCTGTCGGATGCCCGGCAAAAGCGGCCTCGGCTTACACCCATCACTATAATGCGGCCCTACGGGTGCTGTACCACCAGAGCTCATACGGAATAGAGCAAGAGCCGGTGCTACCTTACATGCCAGGAGATATTGAGTCCGTTGTCAGAAACGAAAATGCCAGATCAATTACAAGTTTCCGACCGTCAGGTCCATACCAGCAAATGAACCTGACGTTGTCCTTCTCGATGAACAAATAAAGACCATGTATGTCATCGAATTCTCTGCTCAGGTAGAGAAGGACATAGTCTTGAAAGAGGAGGAAAAATGGACAAAGTATCTAAATCTCCTGTTCAAGCTATGGTGTTTTGGGTGGACTTCGGTCTTCGCTGCGTTCGAACTTGAAGATCTTTCTGGCCTGTCAGAACTCGGCGTAGATTTTGTTAGACCGAATGCAGAAGGCAGTCATTCTGAGGTCCTTAAGACTACTCAAGGTAGACAATTGGAGAACCGGAAGCTACTTACGGCTTACGACCTTTTTCTAGCGCGACTGCTGTGATGTCGTCGAAGAGCGTTATAGAATCGGGGAAGGTACATCTTTATTAATGTTTCATCCTTCACGAATACACCTGTACAAGAATGTATGTATTATCAGTAACAAATTGGTGTATCATTTACAAAACACCCACCATGAAATAACTATCCATGGAGTACATAAACAAATAAATATACGATGCCTAGAGAATTGTTTTTCATCTATGCATACATTTTTTCATTGCTCATTATTAAAGTACATCATATTTATGTCTTTAGAATGAGACACAAACGATACTATGTAATGATTATTCTAAAGGTAAATAGATATACCTGTTCAAGTAATATTATTAAAAATAATGGCCATACGATTCAAATGACAGAAAGAGGCATGCGATGACTGGGGGCCATAGACGTAGTAAACTACGAATACAATTAATAATGACAAAACACAGCGGGTTCCAAAGCCTACTGTGATCTCCCTTCATCAGACCCGGACTTTGGTTACGATAATGAACGTTACGTAATTCTAATGGAAATATCCGTATACGGAATAGTGGAAATTTCCCGATTATTCTTTCGGTAACTAATTAATATAGTTGGTATAGTCAGGCCAATCCTAAGCCGTCTGATCTAATTTGGCAGTTTCCTTGGAGAAGAGTATGTTTCGAATCTGAAGACCCCATGTAGTATGCCGAAGAGATTTCGGAGATAATCATGCTGGACATGGAAACTTATATTCACCATGCCAAAATATCGTCATCATCTATGGAACCATGGTCAAATAAAATGGGTCGCTTCAAGGTAAAAACAGCATATTGTTGTTATCCAGAAGAGAATATGTTGAAACCAGGAATATCTGCAATCACACAATAAACGCATCAAAAGGAGTATATAACGCCAAGATAAGATCAAACTGCGGCCCATTAGAATCTCACGAGCAATGACAAAAATTCTTGAAAAAGTGAAACAAGTATATAATTATGTTGTTCAAAATGATATTATCCCTAATCATGAATCAGGTTTTCGTTCTATTACGGCACTTCTCAAACTTACTGACGATATCATAAACTCACTAAACAAGGGTTGGGTTACTTCTCTAGTCCTATTTGATTACTCAAAAGCTTTTGACAGTATTGACCACGATCTTGAATTTATCGCTTTAGATCATACGGCGGTGGGATTCTTCCGTGAGTTATTGGACGCTTCAGAGGTAACGTCCGGGGTGCCACAGGGGCCGATATTAGGCCCAACTCTATATCTCATATATGTCTTCGACATACATTCTTCTGTTAAATATGTCAGTATACAGTATTTTGCTGATGATACTCAGCTACATCTTTTATATGACCCATCTAAATCTGAGGATGCATCTAATCTTATTAATAACGATCTCAAACGTTCATAATCTGACTTTGAACCCGAGCAAATGCTGCCAAAGTATCTTTAAGTATGATGGCTGATGCGGAGGAAGATACTGATATGCGGCCTAAGATTCGGAGCCAGGTTCTGAAAGCTTCAAATAGCGCTAGGAATCTTGGAGTGATATTTGATATTAGTTTGCACTACGCTTCGAGGAGTATATAACGTTATTGGTTAAAAAATCCTATCTCGTCTTAAGACAGTTATATGGGCATAGGAAATTAATAGGTTTTAAATTGAGGAAAAAACTTTGTGAATGGTTAGTGTTATCTATCCTTGATTACGGCTCAGTTTCGTATTTCCCTTGCTTGCTCCAAACTACTTAATATCGCCTTCAAAAAATCCAAAATTACTGTCGTAGAGTTGTTTTTGGTCTCCGTAAATATGACAGAGTATCAGCTAAAATCAACAATCTACGCTGCCTTAGGATCGAAAATTTCTTCAGATATCATATCAGCTTGTTGGTCCTTCATGTACTTTTCACCTCCATTCCCCAATACCTTAAAAGTAGACAAATATAAAGAGGAAGTTTGCATGACCGCTGCATACGTCTAACTTACAATTTAGACTTGCCTGAATTTCGTCTTGCTTGGTCAAATAAATCATTGGTCCATACTTTCGAGGAACTACAAATGGAATGGCCGTATGTGTAACTGTTATTGGTGAACGATACCTGCAAATGTTAAGGGATCATGCAATTTCTCAGTTGCACAGCACGAAGGAATTGAAAACACATTTACCGACTAGAAAAAAATTGTTAACTGCGATTTTTCAAGATAGTGTTATAAGCAGACATTTTGGCCCCCAAAGATCGCCTGATTTCAACCCAGCGGATTATTGGCTGTGGGGTTATTTAAACATTTTGGTGTTTAGAACACGGCCAACAACGCTGGAGGAATTAAGGGACAGTATCAGAGAGCAAATTCATGCAATTCAACCAGAAATGTTGAATAGATACAATTTGGAGGAACGGTTGGTAATTTTACAACAACAAAATGGAGGTCAAATCGAGCATTTGCGGTAAGTACTGTTTGACATCAGAAATCCCATTACGTAAGCAACTAGATTCGCTGTACTTTTTGTTATTAATTTGATTTGTTAGAAATATTTAATAAGTTTATAACTTTATGATAACCTGTTACATAAAAAAATAGGCGTGGAAAACTATACTCTGTATTCTTCCATTGAAGGTTTAGTTGAATTGACACGAATATCTATGTTATGTCTGTCACGGACTTGTGTGGCTATGTTAACGTTGCCTGATTATTGTTATGGGTTATCTGTAGTCTGTCAGGGACAGTCTGAACTGTGAGGATTCATCAATATATGACCTGTCTGTCATTTAAGCGTTACGTGATTATATGAGCTGTCATGTCGCACACTATATCAATTACCTTTTACCCCCTTAGGGGTACAATTTAAAAAATGCTTCCTAAGCGGGTACCTACCTACCAAATTTCAAATGTTTCGAAGATTACGTGATGAGTCAGTCAGTTAATCAGTGGTAGTTCTCCTTATTATAACTTATTATATACGAATAAACGAGTCATCAATTCAGTAACTAAACGAATATTTAAAAATTAATGGAGATGTGGATATATTTTAGCTCCGCCATTGCATTCAAGGGTTTCAGGAAAAAAGCATCAGGTTATGTAAAGAGCGATAGGGGACAAATATCTGTCACAAATTTAAAATATTCATAACTATAATAAATAGTAATAAACGACCCGTCCTACCTGTCTTATAGGGTTTATATAAAAGTAAGATTCTTCATTACGTACCAAATGTTTAAATATATATCAATACGTCGCAATAAAGGCAAAACACAATCGTAAATTTAAAATTTGAAAAAACCGATTTTTCCTGCCATCTTCGCTCTCTCCATCCTTCCTTTCCTGACGCGTACGTCGTCCAGACAAGGACGGATGACAGCTCGACGTTCAGTTGTCTTTTAGAAGGCTAGATCTTACGGTTGGTAATATTTTAACTTTGTCATATAACTTATCACGGATCCCATCTAGAAATATTGTTGTTATCTGAACGGTAGATTAACAGAATACCTTCTAGTCGTGCCCTGTTGTAAAAAGTTGTCCTTTTCGTTGTTGCCTGTTTCCGGATTTCGGTCGATTTATTCGGATAATTACAGGTCCGTTTTACTGCATATTTTACTGTCCGTAATTACGTGAAATTATGTAAAAATCTATACGGGCTAACTGTTGTTTGTCGAGCTTCACCAGCTTTCGTTTATTGGTGTAATCATTAAAGAAATTTAATCTATAAAATTTGTCGTTGGGAGAAACTTTACTTGCTATTCAATTATCAATCAATGAATCTTTGGTATAACCCATAATTTAAAAATTAGTAAACATCTCCTTTTACTTTTTTCTCTTTTTCTGGTGATCATCAAAAAAGTTTATTAATATATCTAATAACAATTTGATGAATCTAAAAATTTTGATTAAAATCAAAGATTCTATGTTGATATATTTTTAATAATTTGATTCATTTGTGTATTTACTAAAATAGAGAAAGTATTAATGAAGAATCACAGGGGGATATAAAACTTCGGTGCAAGGACAAAGAGTTCCTGAAGATGGATAAACTAATACTCATAGCACCTAGGCTGTGCCAAAAAAATCGATATTTTTATATTTCGCTCTTCTTCGAGTATATCATTCCCCGTTCAAATTCATTCAGGTCCCCCAAATTTGAAACAAATCGGTTAATATTTAGAGGTGCATCAAGCCCAAAACGTGTTTTTTGAAGTTTTTCCTCAATTTTTGAGAGGTTTCATAACACTGTTCTACAATAACGGGATGTTTGATACTTGGGAGACATTATTACATTCGAATATAAAGTATTTGATGCATTTCAGTCGCCACATCCACTTTCCCACAGATATATTGGCGAAAAGAACCATTTTTTAAATGCCTAAAAACTGTAACTTCAACCTTCAACTTCAATAACATCATATTTTTAGGTTCGTGATGCGTCATATGCTCTTTTAACGTAGTCTAGTATCGCGTAGCATTAATTGGATTGATAATTTCAGAGAAAATCGCCCATCAGTTATGATAATCTACACTCGAGAGAAAAAACGCACCACTGCCATTTTTGGTGCATTTTCAAGTGGTGCGTTTTTTCACTCGAGTCTAGATTATCATAACGGATGAGCGATTTTCTCTGAAATTATCAATTCAATTAATGCTACGTGATACTAGACTACGTTGAAAGAGCATATGACGTATCACGAACCTAAAAATATGAAGTTATTGAAGTTGAAAGTTGAAATTAAAGTTTTTAGGGCTTAAAAAAATGGTTCTTTTAGCTAATATGTCTGTGGGAAAGTGGATGTGGCGACTGAAATGCATTAAATACTTTATGTTTGAATGTAATAATGTCTCCCAAGTATCAAACATCCCGTTATTGTAGAACAGTGTTATGAAACCTCTCAAAAATTGAGGAAAACTTCAAAAAACACGTTTTGGGCTTGATGCACCTCTGAATATTAACCTATTGTTTCAAATTTGGGGGACCTGAATGAATTTGAACGGGGAATGATATACTCGAAGGAGATCGAAATAAAAAAATATCGATTTTTTTGGCACAGCCTAGGCACCAGGCGCCGAAGAATTTGGGTTTACATAGAACTTCCAATCCCACAATCAAAGAAGGGTGGAGACATATTAAGTTATATTGGAAATATTATGCCTTACGTCTAGGTCACACTACGAGCCGCAAATTTTTTATCAGATATGTTAACGGAAAATGTATATTAGTCCAGTATATTAGTTAGTCCAGTTGCACATCTTATTTGATTTCTACAAAATGAATTTCGATGAAACCTTGTGCAATGGGTTGGTAATGACGTCAATAGAGAAGGTGGAAAAATTGAAAGCAGAAATGATCGGAAGGGGTTACGTAGAATTTGGTTAAAAATGAAAAAAAAAATACGCTTTTCCCTTTTGACCCAAGATAAAATGTTTACACTGTTGTGAATTTTTCTGAAGAATGAATGTTTTCCGAGACATTTGTTTCACTTTGACTACACGAGAGTATAACTTATAATGTTTGAAGGACATCGTGCGAGCCAGCTGTGGAATGTTGGGAGAGGATCAGTGGCGGAACTACAATGCGCGGGACCCCGCAACGCGGGGGGGCCCAGAGCTATAGGGGCCCAAATGCATCATGAAAAGTGTGAAACATTCTCGAAACTGATAACCGACTTTACCAGCAAGCGCAAAAAAAACAAACAATTCTAATACAAAACATTTTAAAACCCTTAGCAAGTATTGCAACCTCCCACATCTGTTTGTCATTACTTTGTTTTGACGCACTGACTCGACTGCCTGAAAACAAAGAAAGAGGCCCCTCTCTGACACTATTCAGAGCACTTGTCGAAAATTGTTTGGGTAGGTTGATCAGTGACAGTGTTACGTCACTAATTAACGCCACTATATATTATTTCATATTATTTAATTATGTATGTACTTCCCAATTTTACAATCGTCTCGTTTGAAATCCAGGAGGATGGATTTTAAATTTTAAATATATTTTCTATTGTTGATTTTTAATTGTTAATAATGCAATTTTGTTCCTTTTTGTTATTTTTTAATAAAAATATCAATAAAAATTTGTGTTTCTTTTGTAGTAGGGGCCCGAATAATATTTTGCGGGGGGGCCAAAAAATTGAAGTTCCGCCACTGGAGAGGATATAGGTATTCGATTTTTTCGGAGGTTATAAGCATAAGAAAAGACTTCACTAGGTAAAGAGTTCCACAACTTCGCTGTTCGATAAAAAAAAGTAGTCTGTTAGGAAGAAGATCGGCTGGTCTCGAGCTTGACAATGAAGGTGTGACTAGTTCGAGCTCGTCTAGTCCGTTTGTCTAGAATCATCATCTGGAAATATCTATAGAAAAGGGAAAGTTCTCCCACCTTTCTACGATGTTCTATGAGGTCAATGAGCTCGCAAGTGTGTAAGTGACATTATGAATCGAATGAATAGGTCTCTTCTGGATATAATTCAAGAGCTTCAGTATGTTTGAGCGCCGAACTCCAAACATATGAGCAGTATTTCAGGAGAGGTCGAATCTGGGCCTTGTGGATAATGAGGTGCTGCTGGCTCTTGGTACGTAATACAAAAGAAAGTTTTTGTACAGCGGTTTTCGCAATGGACCTCACATGATCGTCCCATGAAAGGGTGCTATTGGTAGTGATCCCGAGTACGGTTATGGAAGATTTCATAGGAATAGTTGTATCTAACATCATCATATTAGAAATTGTGGGATCCGCCTTCCTTGATAAGATGCAAGCATGAGGTTTGGTTGCATTAAACTCTACTAGATTATCAGATCCCTATTTCAAAATATTTGCCAGATCCCCATTAATGGCGTCAACCTGTCTCAGTTTCGCTAGGGGCTCTAGATGAGAAAGCAGTATCAAGTGTACCATCATCTGCAAAACTGTGGACGAGACCGGTGATCAATTCCAGCAGGTCTTTTATGTAGAGCAGAAACAAGAGTAGAGTTGGCACCAAGACATAGCCCTGCGGAACACCAGCGTTGATAGCCATTGTATCAGAGGATACTCAACACCATATGATGGAAGTTTCCCAAGAAAACTTTGTTCTCAGACTCGGTTAAATGCTTTGGAGATATCCAATGATACAGCTAGAGATTCCTCACGTTTTTCAATAGATTTCTGCCATACATGTGTTACGTAGGCAAGCAGGTCTCCTGTTGATCTGACGAAAGCCATACTGCCGGTCATTTACGATTTTGGAGCTCTCTACGTAATGTATGAGCTCGATGTTGATTGCTTTCTCTATCACTTTAGAGATCACAGATACTAGTGCAATGGGTCTATAATTTTTGGAATTGGTTGGACTCTACTATCTTCCAGCTGGAAGGAAACACACCAAGTTTGTATGAAAAGGTAAACAACCTGCAGAAAACTGCTGTTAATTCAGGCTCACATTCTTTGACAACGGCAGGTGGAATTCCATCGGGCCCTATAGACTTTTTGGTATTGAGGTCAAGCAGAATTGTGCACTGACGAAAGATAATTTCAAGGATATGGCTATCGATGACAGGATCATTAGGGAGGTTCTTTAGTTGTGGATCCAAAGTGGAATTTGCTGCAAACATTCCAGCAAAAAGGTTGACTTTCTCTTATAGTGTAGCAGCCAGTGTGTCATCATTTTTGGTTAGGGTAGGGAATGATGTGAAAGTGAAATTTCTCCAATTACTTTGGCAAAAGTCACAACCGAGTTGTAATGCCAAACTGTGAGTGCAGTTATACAGAGACAAGTCGTAGTGATGAGTGGCCGCTCCAAAATTGCTACAAGTGGTGGAGGGGAAATGTAAAAGGTAGAGACAAAATCTGAAAACATTCAGGTGAATGTATGATCAAAATACAAGTTGCTTCTATTCATAACTTTTGTCCATGAAAACATGAATAACCAGCACTTTCTTCGATATTGCAGTGCTTTGAAAAAATTGAAAAAATTCAGACGAGGCATTTCAAACGATTTTAGTTTATTGAAATTTTTTAACATGCATATCTTTCCAGTTACAGACAGTTTTTCTCGACGACAAAATTACTAAATCCTCAGTACATCAAAAAATATCACAAAATTCATAAAATAGGTTGTATATTATGTATATTGTTAACAAATATCAAATCTATATATTAAATTTTCAAATGTTAAAACAAAGTTTTAAACTGAAATAGACCAATTTTTATTTTATAATGATAAAAGTGTTTAATACTTGTGAAATAGAATATTTTTCTACACCATTTGTTTCGGTATAAAAAGCACTTGTAAAAACGACACTATTTGTTGGATAATACGTCCGTCGGGTTCAACCCCAACATTTTTTTATAAAAACAAACAAAAACTAAGAAAAGAAAAAAATTATTTTGTCCAATGACGATAAAGAAATTAAATAAATTGAAGAAATTTAAAAAAAAGATGTAACGTGGGATTGAGCCTGACGTATTATTCAAGAAATAGTGGCCTTTTTAATGTTTAATCATTATACCGAAACCAATGGTGTTTTGGGAAAAAGTTATTGATGAAAAAAGTCTTATTTTAACACTTTTATCATCGAAAAATGAAAATTAAAAAATAATTCTATTTCAGTTTAAAAATATGTTTTAACATTTGAAATGGTTTTAATATATACATTTGGTATTTTTTTTAAATAATACATTGACCAATTGTTATTATTTTTCTTGGGCCGGTTCCATTAATAGTTTCTATTATACTACGTATAGCGAGAAAAGTAAAAATTGTCAGTATCACAAGAGGGTGAGAATAAATTGAAAATAATTCGACAGGTCCTCAAAAACTTGTTACCAGAGGCAAGAAGGTTGAGAAAATATCTGGAAAAATATTTTCGAATTTATCGAACTCTCGTGTGGTATATTCTGTGGATTATTTTTGAATGACAAATAATAAACTGGTATCCCCATTACTAGTTAAACTGATAATCTTAATAAATAAAAAAAGAATATTTCAAAAATCCCCACTTGAATGATGTTTTGATAGGCCGAAACGTACATAAATGACACACACTGAAAGTTTCTATTGATTTTTAGAAACGTCAAAAATAATCAATGTTATAGCTCTCATTGATAACCTGATCTTACAAAGAGAAACATAAACTTTACTCCTCATTTTTGGAACACACTGTATCTATATCTACGCTATAAACTAGATTCTTTGCAATAAAAATAAATTTGTGGCCTGCAATTGGAATAATATAAAAATATATTTGAGCGTGACATGGAGATTCGATGTAAATCGATTGATCGAATGCGAAAATAAATTTCTATACGATTTTACGTTGTACATATCAGTCAGGTAAGAGTAGAACGTCTTCGCGTAGTAGTGATCCCAACATTCCACACATAGCCTGCTGTTACTAAGCTCTATAGCTCTATTGTTACCCCAGACCACTTCAAACTGGCATTCAATGCTAGCCAGCCACAAACAACCCTTTCATATTTTCAGGCGGATTCATCAAGCATTAATGCTAGAACATTTAAATTCAATGATCTCATAAATGACATTCGGTTCGGTATATCCAGTGGTGTCTTTCAAATTCTGTAACAAAATCTCATTTATTCATATTTTGAGGATATTTAAAAAATTCAATATACAAATAGATTATAAAAGACTCAAAATTGCAATATTATTTTTAGAATTCTGCTTTACCCTAGTACTATTGACAAAATGGTAACCTTGACGCAATCGCGATTTCACATCTCAATCGCCGATTTATTTTCCCAATAGTTTTATCAACATTAGATGCGATAGTAACTCTTGTTCAAAATTAACTGATCCTTAGATCATCAAGGTCCCTCACCTTCCTCTTGTAGCACATTATCGCTTTCAAACATTTCAATTTTCTGATGAAAAGATCATCCCAAGTCAGAATCCGCAACACCTTCTCTGAACATAAGGCTGAAGAAAATGGCATACCACAAGGATCGGTACTCAGTTCCACATTATTTCTAATCGCGATTAACGATGTTATCAAAAATTTAACGAAGCCATTGAAAGCACGTTTATATGCTGATAACCTAGTTGTCTATATCAAAGGCAAAAATATTGACATAGTGTCATCGATATTACAGAAATACCTTTCTCCACGATCATCACAGAATTTGTCAATTCTGAAATCAAATTTGATTACAGAATGCTGGAATTCTCTCTCTTGAGATTGAAAAAATATTACGCAACACCTCTGCCCCCATGCAATTTGAATGTATTCAAATTTTCTCTCTTGTAATAGAATAATATTCTCACATTGGTTAGCAATAATAACATTAGCCTTGACGCAGTTGATTCGCATCGTAGTGTCAAAATTATTGCTGTCAGGTTTCCATTCGAAAATATAAAAAGTATCATGAATTTATCCAGTGATTCAGAATCAGAAAGTGAAAATACATCACCTGAAATTACAAATAGTGCAAATAATATACTGGAAAGTTAACTACCAAAAAAATCAAAGAATGAATATGAAAAATATTACAAACTGTTCACGGATTGGAAACAAACAAAGAAAACGGATTCCTTTTCAGAAAATATTTTGATTGCGTTTTTTGGTGAATTATCGGAAAAATGGAAATCTTCAACAATGTGGAATATACTATTCTTGAATTATTGAGTGTTTACCTAATATAATTGTGATTGAGTTCTGTAATATAAATTATCTTTTGTTCATTTCCATTTAAAAATACATATTTAAAATCTTCGATCGTGGAGAAAGTATAGTCTGCTACTCGGTTAGAATGAAAATTCGTGATGCTCGTGGTTTCCACTAGCATCAAATTTTCATTTTAAACGCCAAGACAAACAACATTTTGGCTCCATCCAATAGAAAAAAATATGTCATTTATTGTGGAAATTTATTCAGGGCAAATGACCCACGCGATTGGTTTTAATTGGAGGTCAAATTGCAAGCATTAGTCGCCAATAACAAGCACAATGTTAGCCTGCAAATGGTTCAAGGTCTGGTTTATCTGCAGACCCTAAAGACTTTACATATCCCCACCGAAAAGACTAAAGCCTTATGAATTAACTTCACTCCTCATGCGACAATTTTGCTTGTTGACATCTATTGAGCCAAAAATGATCGACTTTGCGATGAAATAATGAGTCGACTTGCATTTTTTGAACTATGACGAAACTAAAAATTGGAACTTTCAAGTAGTATTCTTTGAAGCCATTCATGTCGAGCGTGAATAAAAAAGTAGTTCTTTTAAGTCTACAAATATTGCAGCACAAAAAATTTAACAGACCACTGTGTTGCCTCCTCTAAAATTATACAAATGAGAAGTCACCCATTTATGATGGATACATTTACATAGTGGTGTAACTTGTAACTTACAATTTGCAATTGAAGATAACTTAGTTGGCCAAATGTGCGTTTAAGTTTTCATTTTTCTTTAAGGTATTGGGTATATTTTATGCTGTGCTTTTAACTTCATCAAGTTGTAGCATGAGACACAAAACATTACAACAATCCTGGGTTGTTATTATTAATGATTACTTAACATAGTGGGATGTGGATGTCTTTAGCTAGGCTTTGAGACAGTTCCATTTCTCTTGTTTTGTGTACTGCCAAGTTAAAAGTACATAGGCTTAACATAATTCAATTGTAAGTTATGTAGTATCATCAGTCATAAAAGAAAACAATAATTTTTCACGTGTTCACCCGTTTAACGTGAAAACGTTTCAACTCTTAAAGATTCTGTGAGAAATATTCTAAGCAGGCTTACTTAAAATGGAATAATGCAGTGAAAAATGAAAGAGTTGTCTCTCCTAACAGGCCGCCAGGACACGTTGTCATAACAGACTAATGAAAATAAAACAAAACACGACGCAAGAAGACAATTTAACATATAGGTGTCCCATCTTCGACAAAACCCAATAATAATAAAGAAGGCCGTGGCTTCATGCGGCGAACATCTAGTGGCCTGGGAAAACATCTGAAGATCCCCGCGTCCATTTATCATAAGCCTACCCTGATCCAGTGATCGTAAACAAACCGGGGGACATCTCGAAATATTTGTCTCTATAGAATCTGCTTTCTCTTATCAAGATTGTACCTGATTAATATTAATAGCGAGTCTAGTATTTACCTCCCTTGCTCTTTTATAATTATTAAGATGTTTGTGTGTATCTTTATAGATATCGTTTCGAACATCTTCGAACGAGACATTTTGCGGTTTGTTAACATACTTACATACTTTCATGACTCAATAGCGTTTTATTACTTAATACTGACCGCGACCATACATATAGTACAGTCATTTTACGGGATTTTTGTATTTTTTTTTGGGAATTGAGATAAGTTTATAAAAATGTGGGGAATAATATGTACTTAAAGGAAAAATAATTTAAAAAATCCTCCAATGTCGGAAGATATATACATATAACAATATATATAGTTTAAAGTTTCTTTGCCTAATTGGCTACAATTTCGTCTAAGTACATCATGAGATATAGAATTAAATTTTGTGAATTATGAAGATAACTTAGATAATTTAACATAGGATTATGAAGATGAATAAACGTAAAACATTGAACCATATGCGGGATTCGAACCCACATTTCTGGATGTCTAGTCCTTAGTCCAGGTTGTTCACCAATTACACAACATTGGTCCCATGATATTCTTACATTTTTGTAAATATAAACCTCTGAGAGGATAGTAGATCATTGATGAACACAATGCGATTACCGTTCAGTATTAATATGGCGTAGTATTGAGTGTGACTGGTGATAAATATTCTTGTGGAAAAATACAGTTGCATCTATTCCCCAGATGTCCTTGCGTGATTGGAAATTGTTTTTATACCTGTAAATAAGCGTCTTTAAAAGTGTTATTACTGAATAAAGTGCGTTGCAATATGGTTTCCTAACTGAATATTTATGTTGGTTCTTCTTGCGTTTTGTTTCGTACGTTCAGTTTATTGAATATGCGAGTTAATTACTTATGCCGAATAAATGTTTTGCTCCGGTAATACAGATAATTTTATAACATTACCATACATTCCGGAGATCTCAGAGATAATTAAAAAATGTTCAAAAAAGTCTGATATAAATGTTACGCATAAGCCTATTAACTGTGTTGGGAAATATTTTCCAAATCTAAAGATCGTTTTACAGTTCGCAATTCTTGTTGCACTAGTATTGCAGCAATACACTGACCTTGCAAGAGCTGGCCTGCAAACTTTTTATGACAAAACGTTTTACACTTGGCAATTTTTACTTTCAAGTGCCAGTGGCGGCTCCTCGAAGGAGGCTAAGGAGGCTCAGCCTCCTCACAAATTTATCTTGTTGATCATTCTACATTTTATTTCCTGTTTCTCTAATAATTTTTTAAATTTTACAATTAATTCCCCGTTCTCAGTAGTTATTTTTAATCTGGCAACAGTGCCCTGAGGCTAGACTCTCTATATATCTTAAACGCTGAGCATGTGTTGTTCAACACAGTTGCCGTTTTTCCGACCAAATCGCCAAATAGCGTGAAACAGCGAAAACGGCAACATCCTCTGGAGGCTAGCCTGACGCCCGCCTTTAAGTTCAGTACGAGTACAGTCGGTGTGGTACGGAATACGACACATGCGTGTTGCGTCAGTGCTTGTTTTGTTTTATGCGGGTATAATGGTTGAGTGACACCACGCGAAATAAGGTTAGATTAGAATTCGTATGTTCGGTAAATTATTAATTGTAAAAATGGACAACTAGTGGAAAGATTTTTAGGGTTCTACGATGTTAGTTCGGGAAGAACAGCGGCCAATTTATTCAATTTTTTAATGGAAACATTTCAACGATTCGACTTTGCGAATAAATCAGACTTACGACGGCATCTGTAATGGCGGGACATTTAAACGGTCTTCAAACAAACGAACGTAAGTTTTAAATAACATAGTAGGAAACAGAATTCCCTGTAATGCTCGAACTCGATGGAATTTCACATCACGTGCAATGTTTAGTTTACCATCCATAAAAATAAAGACAAATTAATTGAAACATTTGATTTTATATTAAACAGTGATGACTTTTCAACAGATTAGGTTTCATTAAATGCTGCTGTTGGTTTAAAATCTTATTTAGAAAATGAAGAATTTTTGTTTTTTCTTGATACTTTTAAATTAATATTTGAACAAACTGATCTTATTTTTTAAATTTTACAACATAAATTCACTAATATAATTTATTCAAGAGATCGTTTAAAACATCTCATTGATAAAATTTCAAGTTTCCGTTATACAGAATTTAATTTTAATATTTTATTTGGAAATTATTCAACGGCTTCTCCCGTGAAAAGGAGGAAAACATATAATTTGGTATACAAGAAACTACATTATAAACAACTTTTTTTATGAAATTGTAGATACTATTAAAGGTCAAATATTGAGATTCGATTTTCCGATTTACATGAATTGAAGTTTTTCGATTTGACGAATAGAAGATTTTTCGAATCTTTTTCAAAAGAGTTTCTCAATACACTTTCAGATAACTTAGTTCTAAAATAAAATTTTTTTGATAAAATAGCGCTGCACAATGAATTATGCGTTGTATACTGGGATAAAGATATTTTAGGCCAGTACGACAGTCACGCCGATATGATAAAATATATGATAGATAATGATTTGCAACAAGTCTTACCTCAGTTTTATAAACTACTTTGTTTGACAGTCACCATTCCTGTCACGTCGGCATCGGTGGAGAGATCATTTTCTACTCTCAAACGAATTAAAACATACATGCGAAATACAATGGGCCAAAATCGTGTATACAATGTTAGTTTAATATCTATTGAAAAAGATTTAGTAAAACACTTAAAACATAATGATACATTTTATGATAATATTATTGATCATTTTTCGCAAATTAAAGACCGTAGAATTTCGTTAATATATAAAAAAGTTGATAAAATTAATAAAAAAAAACAAAATATGAAAAATTCCAAAAAAAAAGGAAAAAAATTAAAAGTCCAAAAGAAATAAAAAACAAAAAACGAACGAAAAAAAATTTGTGGGCAAGAGAAACTATACCTCCACGTTGGTTCTTGCTGGGTAACAATTAATTTTGTCACTGAAGTAGCTGGTACGGTTGCTGCGCGAAGGTTAAATTATTTGGCTGAATAGAGTATATTTTTACAAAAACGTTTTATGTCCAGCCTCCTCTCTCAAAAAGTTAACGAGCCGCCACTGTCAAGTGCATACTTCCAGTTCTCTACCAACATTAAAAAGTATACTAAAATAATGAAAAGTTAAGAATTATTAATTTATTCGTTGTATGCTTTAAATTTATTTAGATTTATGTAAAAATGAATAGAAGCAAACAAAAGAAAAACGTTGTTGCTATAATTACTATATTTATTGGCGAGAGACTGCAGAAAGAAGACAACGAAGGTGGTGGGTAAGGCATTGGTTAAACCAAAATAGAGGAAATATTGGTTTAACTGAAGAGCTCATTGCTTCAGATATAGAAGAGTTCTCCAATTTTCTAAGGAAGGATACAAACACATCAAAGATCCTGTACACTAACGTTAATCCGGGTTCGATCCCACCCGGGAGACTTTTTTTCTTCCTTTTTTACTTTTTTTGATAATTATGATACAAAATCATAATAATTTTAATCATAATAAACATAATAATGATAATAATAATAATCATTATTATTATTATTCATTAATAAATTAATATTAAAATTGATTCAACTCAGAGTTTTTCTAAAATTTGAAAAAACAAAAAGTCGGGGCAATTTGGACCCAAAAAATGGCCAATAACTCGAGTAGCATAGGGCCCAGATAATTTGAATGTCCATATTCGTGATCAGCGCACCCGAAAACTTGGAGATTGAATAAAATTAAGGAACGTAAAAATTTTAACCAAAAACGTGAAATAAAATTACAGAGGGACTAGACCATATGCAGTTTCTCAACTTTGACTCGCAAGACAACATTGCCTCATTTTATTCTTAAAAAAAATGAATTAGGAAATGACATGTTAAAATTTGGATATTCTTTGAATTTGAAAGCACTCTATCCTAGAAATTCGGAACGGTAAAATGTTAAATAGCCGCAAATCCTTAATATATTCAATGAATATAGAGCATTCCAATTTTTAAATATTATATCAACTTGGTGGAAAATGATGAATGTAAAAACTCCAACGATTAAGGGACATTTTCCAGGAACGTATGATGTTATATGAGACTCTCTCCTCTGTGCATTGGCTAACAACTAGGGGGGGGGGGGGGATCTGGTCGTGCCTTGCAATATATCAAGCACAGAGAAAAGGAAGAATGCAAATAACTTCAATTTCACATCACATGAAGACACTGAAATCGACCCAGCCTGTACATCCGGGACATTTATGATATAACTGCGTGTCAAAGAGGTTATAGAAATCCGTGTTCGTACTAATTCGAACAAGTCTGGGAAAGTGGTACACATTTTTCAAATGAAGACGCGATATTGTTTAGCCTCGATAGAAAGACCCCCGTCTTTTTACCAAAAGCGCTGGTGTCTCTCGCGAGCTATGTAGGACTTATGACTACGTATTCTTAGGAATGTCGGCTTGAATAATGTGATTTTGACATTTCTAAATAGCTTATACTTATGCTTGGAGAAGTCTGCTACCCCTGGTGCGCGCAGCGGTCCTCAACAAAACTACCAAGTCATCGTGTTAACAAGTTTTATTTTCGAATGATATTAACACCAGTGGAATGCATTTTAGTGAACAGATATCTCTAAAGCTGGAGGACTTTCTGGAGGTCGTTCAACACTATCGATTTCGCTCTTCCGATGCATCCGTGGTTTCAATAGTTTTTCACCTAGTAGAAGCGGTTCCCACTCAGGAGGGCTCACCAACTTCCTGAGATGGATGAACAGCCTCATATCAAAATAATCAGTCAAGACCTGGTGTTCGGATAGGCGGTTTGTGCCTTGATGAGGCTTAGCCCCGTCATATTTACTAGTTTCTGGTTCTCCTCAGTGCTATGCGACACTCTTCGGAGAGTACTCTGCATCTTGGGGAAATCAGTGTTAAGCATCTGCATAGAATGTGCATTGACGTTTCATTTATCGTTTGCACCACCTGCACAAACGCGAACCGTTAAGGTAGTGACATCAAATACATAATAGCCTGTTCTATCGCGAAGGCAGTGACATCAAATACATAACGGCCTATTCTATCATGAAGATAGTGACATCAAATACATAAAGGCCTGTTCTATAGCGAAGGCAGTGACATCAAATACATAATGGCCTGTTCTATCGTAAACGCAGTGACATCAGAAACATAACGGTATGTTCTGTTATGAAGGTAGTGACATCAAATACATTAAGGCCTGTTCTATCGCAAACGCAGTCACATGAAAAACATAACGGTCCGTTATATCGCGCAGGCAGTGACATCAAATACATAACGGCTTATTCTATGAAGAAGGGAATGACATCAAATAATAATGGCCTGTTCTATCATGAATGTAGTGACGTGAAATACATAACGATTGTTCTATCGCGAAGGCAGTGCCATTAAATACTTAACGGGCTGTTCTATAGCGAAGGCAGTGACATCAAATACATAACGGCCTATTATAGGAGGAAGGGGATCTTTAACAGGTTTGTAAAACTGAGATAATTTTGGAAGTGTGGAAAAACGGGTAGAAATATTATGTTTTTTGAGGGTTTTGGAAATTCGATCTGTTATATTTTGAATATATGGAAGATAGGCCGTGGATAAAGCAGGTGGGAGGGTTTCTGGCTCAGGTCGATTTGGAATTTTAGGTGAAGTGTATTTCTTTATGACTTTTTTTTTTAATGTTGTAATGGGAGAAATTATTTGATAATAAGGCAGATGATAGATGTTTTAATTCTGATTTTAAAGATTGAGGCTGAGATAGGTTGACAGCTCTGTGGACCAGGGAGTTTATGACAGATTGCTTTTGGGCAGGGTGGTGGTGGGAAAGACCATTGAGGTATCTATCGGTATGGGTGGGTTTCCGATACACAGAATGTCCTAAAGTACCGTCAGTCTGTCGACTAACCAATACATCCAGGAACGGGAGTGAACCTTGTGATTCGACTTCCATGGTGAAACGGATATTGGGATGTAATGAATTTAAATGATTGAGGAAGGGAACAAGCTTTTCGCGACCATGTTGCCAAATAACGAAAGTATCGTCGACATATCTAAACCAACATTTCGGCTTGAGAACAGATGAGTCAATGGCATCTTGTTCAAAAGCTTCCATGAAGATATTAGCTATGATCGGGGAAAGTGGGGAGCCCATGGCAGCTCCCGAGGACTGCTCGTAGAACTTGCCATCAAGAAGGTAGTGACATCAAATACATAACGGCCTGTTCTACCATGAAGATAGTGATATCAAAAACATAACAGCATGTTCTATCACAAAGAAAGTGACACTTGATGGCATGTTCTATCACCAAGGGAGTGACATCAAAAACATAACGGTCTGTTCTATCATGAAGGTTGGGGATATCAAAAACATAACAGCGTGTTCTATCACAAAGAAAGTGACACTTGATGGCATGTTCTATCACCAAGGGAGTGACATCAATTACATACAAGTCTGTTCTATCACGAAGGCAGTGACAGCAAATACATAACGGAATATTCTATCACGAAAGCAGTGAGCAAATGTAACGGTCTGTTATATCACGAGTACATAATGGCCTTTTCTATCACCTTGTCAAATATATAAAAACCTGTTCTATCGCGAAGGTAGTGACATCAGATACACAACGGCGTGGTCTATCAGGAACGCGGTGACAACAGATACATAACGCCCTGTTCTATCTCGAAAGCAGTGACATCATATACATAGCGGCATGTTCTATCTCGGAGAATGTGACATCAAATACACTTACACACTCCGCTAATATAATGACTGATGAATGTTCTAGCCATCAGTTTTATGTCACGTTTACCGGGCCTTCCAATTTTGATTACGATTTATTCATCTACTCAACAGGTTTAAAGACCTGATGATACGAAATGAGACAGGAAGAAACGCAATGACCCCTCTTTCGAGGATTATTTTGTTTCTCGAACAGTTTTAGATCAGGCTGTAACTGTATATTTACCACTTTATAAGCGGAATTACCTTCAATAACAACATATTTTTATCGTCTTCGTTGGAACATAATACCGTAGGAATATTTTATGCCAATTAATGGTTATTATTGTCGAGTATCGTAAGCCGACATGACATTTCACTTCATGTATCCCTTTGTGGGCAATTTATTGGCGACCAGGACCACAGGAATTTTATTCCAAATTCAACAAAGTGGGCCAGCCGAATTTCCGAATGACACACCGTGTAGTTTGAAAGGTAATTTACTTTGGGACCGCTGGCGAGATAACGCTGTGACACAGCTGGTGGCGCTAGGTCCACTGTTATATATGACTATATCTCATTCTCCAGTGGTTTGTTACACACATACGTTCGCTCTCCTACCCTGGAACAACTCCCCGATCTTCTATTTTTATTTTATGAAACATACTCTTTGATATTATAAATATGTCTGAAATGTTTAGTCAGGCACTAGTATCTTACCAAAGTCCATGTATTATTATACTAGTAATAGCAAGTGTTAAAGATCGTAATTAGCTGTGATCCATAGATCTCTAACTTCCCTCAATTGAAGGAACCGAAAACAAATGATAATGAGGTTTATATTCTAGGTCATTACATATAAAGTTTACCCGAATTGACATCATATGTGTACTATTATACATACGAATGAATTACCTACTCTTACCTCCTTTTGTAAGCTCAAGTACCCATAGGAATACTTATGTTGCTTAAATGTATGCTTGTGATATATTAGGTATATTTTTTTATATATACTTTGACTACACGAGAGAGAAACCTATAATGTTGGCAGAACATCGTGTGAGCCAGCGGTGGAATCTTGGGAGAGGACATAGGTCGTCGACTGTTTCCTGGAGGTTTGAAGGTTATAGGCATAGGGAAATCCCTCACTAGGTGGAGAGTTCCACGCTGTCCGATAGGTTACTAGTTTGAGCTCGTCTAGTTTGTCTATCTGGAACCACTCATGGTGGAACAATAGAAGAGATTTCTGATGAACACCCACCATGGAAATATTTATGGAAAAGGGAGAGATCCCCCACCTTTCTATGATGTTCTAGAGCGGTCAATGAACTCATAAGAGTGACATCATCAATCAAACGAACTCTTCTTCTGGATAAAATCCAAGAGCTTCAGAGTATGTTTGAGAGCCGAACTCCAAACATGTGAACAGTACTTCATAGCAGGTCAAATCTGTGCTTTGTAGATTATTAAGACGAGTTGCTAGAATGTAAAGTAACCCTTGGCACGGAATAGAAAACCAAGTTTTTGTGAAGCGTTTTTCGCGATGGACCTCACATGATCATCCCATGAGAGGGAGATGTTGGTGGTGATCCCGTGCATGGATATAGGAATATTTGTACCTGACATCATCATATTAGAGATTGTTGGATCCACGCAAGATTCCAGGGAATTTTTTAAGTAATACGAACGTGGCCAAATAACCAATTTTCGAAAATGCGTGAACAACACCTAACTGAAATAATGTCAGAAATTTTCTGAACATACATGATTTCCCCAAAATGTCAAAAAATATATAACTTGCTAATTCTAATGAAGTTTTTGGTGCTAATCGAAAAATTTATCAACGATTGAATGACAGTTCATCAAATATACTGTCAATGAGGACTTATATGGAAAAAAACATACTCACGACTTCCGTTAGATATATATATTCTATAAATTCTGCACGTGCTCGAGGATTTTTGTCAGCATATAATTAAGAATCTGTGGGAAAGTATATAATAAGTTGGATATGAAAAATAACTATTTCTGAGATTACTTTTTTTATTGCAAATGTTTCGGTATGAGTGAGTCACAACCCGTCGATACACAATTCGTCTATTGAATAGATATGATTATAAAATCACAAACCGCCATCTTTACGAAAAAACTTTCGAACGAAATCCCTGTCGGAGTACAAGGTGAGATCAGGTTCTCGGTAACGCCTCTCTTTCTTGCGAAGGAACTCTGCTACTGCTGGCCTCGGATCATATAAAGCTGTACTTACTCCATTCAGTGCCACAAACATAGATCATGGTCTCATCTGAAGTTGACAGCCGGTGGTTTGATTTAATTTGAGTTAAACTCTACCAGATTATCAGATCCCCATTTCGTAATCTTTGCCAGATCTTCATTAATTGCGTCAACCTGTCTCTGTCTCACTCCTCTGGCTTCATTGGATGGTATAGGGGCTCTAGACGAGAATTGGGTATGAAGTGTACCATCACCTGCAAAGCTGGTGGACGCTTCTAGCCGATCGTTAATATGGAGCAGAAATAAAGTTGGTGCCAAGACATATCACTGTGGAACACCAGTGTGGACGATCATTGTATCGGAGGATACTCCGGCAACCACAACATGGAATGATTTATCTGAGAGGAAACTCGATAGTAAGCAACATAGTTGAGGTGGCAAGATTGGTATAACTCAGCTTCATATTGTGGCAGATATATCGAGGTAGTATGAATGAGAAATCATGTTTGACACCCAAGATATTGACAACATATAGTATTTACATTTGAAGCCAGAAATACGTGCAATGAAACAAGAAGCTGGATATGTATGTACAATGAAACAATAAACTCTTCGAAAGAAGCATTTAATGCCAAAATAAGATCAAAGTTTATTGAATGTCCTTCGTCTTGGACTTTCGCCTAAGCAATTGGTAGAAATTTCCCTCGCCTAACCAAATATGATAGCACATTGGCTACTACTATGGTAGAAATCTATTGAAAAACATGGGGAATCTCTAGGGAATCACAAGGGAAAACCAACCTGTTTGCTGAAATGTTTAATACCAAAAAGGTTATGGGACCAGACAGAATTCGACCTGTTGTTCTCAAGGAATATGCGCCTAAATTATCACCAGTTTTCTGCAGGTTGTTTACCTTTTCATACAAAATGTTTCCTCTCAGCTGGAAAACAGGTAGAGTCTGACCAATTCCAAAAAACGGAAAGAAGTCTGTTCCCAATAATTATAGACCCATTACACTATTGTCTGTGATCTTTAAAATGATGGAGGAAGCAATCAACATTGAGCTCATTCAACACCTAGAGAGCTCCAAAATCGTGAATGACCGGCAATTTGGCGTTCGTCAGCAGAAATCAAAAGGAGATCTGCTTGCCTATTGAAAAATATAGGAAATATCTAGCTGTAGCGTTGGATATCTCCAAAGCATTTGACCGAGTTTGGTACCAAAGGCTTTTTGGCAAACTTACGTCATATGGTTTGCCGCTCAACTTTGTCGCTAATTATTGAGTTTCTCTCAGATAGATCACTCCATGTGGTGGTTGACGGAATATCCCCCGATACAATGGCTATGAACGCTGGTGTTCTACAGGGATCTATCTTGGCACCAACTTTGTTTTTGCTTCTTATTAACGATCTTCTGGAAGTCACCACCTGTCCCGTCCACAGTTGTACAAAAAAAAGGTGAATCCAACAATACCTAATATGTTGAGGTCAGGTACAAATATTCCTATGAAGTCTTCCATATCCATGCTCGGAATCACCACCAACCCCACCCTCTCATGGGTTGATCATGTTGTCCATTGCAAAAACCGCTTCACAAAAACTTGGTTTTCCATTCCGTGCCAAGAACTGTTTTACATCCCAGCGGTTCTTCATAATCTACAAAGCACATCAGATTCGACCTGTCCTGGAGTAGTGTTCACATGTTTGGAGTTCTGCTCCCAAATATACGTTGAAGCTCTAGGATTCTATCCAGAAGAGATCTATTCATCTGATTGACTATGTCACACTTACGAATTCATTGTCCTTTCATCGTAGAAATATGGGCGATCTCTTCATTTTCTATGGATATTTCCATAGTCGGTGTTCATCAAAAATCTCGTCAGTTGTTCCACCACGAGAGATTCAAGATATGCGGAATAGACGAGCTCAAGCAAGTCATCTCGAGATCTACCGAACTTTTTCCTACCAGACTTCATTTTATATCGAAAAGCGAAGTTGTGGAACCCTTTGCCTAGTGAAGTCTTTCCCTATGCTTATTACCTCCAAACCTACAAGAATATGCCACACCATGTTCTTTGTTCCTTCGTGCATTCAAAGTATAGAAAAGATAAGAAAAAAAATGGGGATTTGATAATCTAGTAGAGTTTAATGCAACAAAAATTCAAGCTTGCATCTTCTCTAGGAACGCGGATCCCACAATCCCTAATATGATAACTTTATGCCAGAACTCGAAATTGCATCTTTTTTTTTCAAACTTTCTCGACGCCACTGGATTATACAGAAAAAAGTGCCTAAAGAATTAGTTATTTTCTCCTAACTTTACAAACATCCACCATATTCATATGTGTCTAAAAGACGATAGAACATTGTTTCCGCCAACTTGACCTACGCGAATACATACCTCTAGGATCTCATGCTACAGTGTTCCAAACGGAGCTAGTAGCAGTGACCTAAGGAGCTAGAATAGCGGCGGACAAAAATACCGCCGGCAAACGAATACGGATCATGACAGACAGCAGAGCAGAACTACAAGCCCTTAGTAGCCAAAAGGTTAACTCAGGTTTAGTTTCGGAGTGCCACAGAACCCTCGAAAATCTGTCACAGTATGATGATGTTCAACTCACCTGGGTGAAAGGACATAGTGGAGATCAAGGAAATGAAGAGGCGGACAGGCTGGCGCGAAAAGGCTCCGGACAAACACTATTCGGGCCGGAGCCTTTCTTGCCGCTAACCTCAAGCACTCTGACTGCTTTGATAAAAGAAGATACCCTAAAACGGCATTCCGAACGATGGATATCAAATGATAGCTGTAGACAGGCACATACTGCTATAAAAGCACCGTGCCCAAAACTTGCAAAGTTCTGCCTACTACTGACAAGATATAATCTTAGAAGACTCGTAGGAATATGGACAGGACACTGCCGACTAAATAAACATCTTCACACGATGGGAGTCGTTGTCGACCCCATATGTCGAGGATGCTACGAAGAGGATGAGACAGCGGAACATGTGATTTGTCACTGCCCGGCGCTCTCATCGATAAGAGATGCCATTTTGGGGGACCCCTGGCCAAATCTGGTCAACATTGGCGACGCTCCACCCGGTGCGGTCCTCGGGCTGATCAACGCGATTGGTTGCCTCGATGGCTGAGGAGGGACAGGGGCCTTCACCTTGAAGGGGTGGCACAATGGGCCCAGTTCAGAGGCCTAAGTGCCAGTATAATTATACACCCTTCACATCAAACTCCATCCATCCATGTTTCCGCCAGTGAATTTGTCTTTAAAAAAAAGGAGAATATGAGTTCCATTTTTTTGTATCTCCTATACTTACCCTATACAAACATTGAAATTTGCCCAGCCTGTACATTGATTACGAATGCATTCAATCGATGGTCTAGATTAGAGGCTGCATCTATCAGAAATCACGATCTGGTCAATTTAGGAATGATTTTTTTCAGAAAGACCTGCAGGGTACGGTATATTTTACAAAAATAATCAGATTTTTCTTACAAACTATGTTCTATCCTCTTTCGTTTCGGAGATACGGGCGTTGGATTAAATTTTTTTAACGAAATTTCGCTGTAGCTCCTGTGCAGCTACAGATATTTCGTTGAAATCTGGTACTCCGTGGTTTCAGAGGACGCCGAATAAGATGGTTTAGTTATTTCTAGATTATGCGGCAGAGGACGCTGAGTGCGCGACTTTTCGGCGTTTCTTTTACTCTTAACTTTTTTGATAATAATTTTTTTGTTTTCTTGTCATATATTTCTGGTTTACAATTTTATTTCGAACAAATAATGTACTGTGTTGAGGTTCTCAAAATTTCACCGTTTTCGAAAAAAAACGCGATTTCGGTAGTAAGTAAATTTGTTAATGAGTGTTTGTTATGTTCTTTTAAACGCGTTTCCCCGGAAATTCTCGCATTAAGGTATATCTTTGTAAACATTATTAGAAAGGTTAGACAATTTTACATCATTTTGGTTCAGAGCTCATTGGCATACCGACCTTGATAAGAATGGGGGAAGCTATTGAAAGTGTAATAATTTAAATCGATGTAGTTTCTGAACGACTCATTCGATTTTAGCAAACTTAAGTTTGTATAGAAGAGAAGGTACGTATTTTTAATTGTCGTATCTATTGGTACACGATAGTTCCTAATAAAATTGCTAGAGGACGTAATTTGTAATGATAACGGTTTTATTGATTTTATCCTGAAAACTTAAATGAAAGCTATGACGTGATAATCGGAAATTGGATCAAATTTTAAAAAAAAAACTGAAAATCGTTTAAAAGTTCGAGAAAAACGCATTTAAATAAATATACGCGATTTCGGTAGTAAGTAAATTTGTTAATGAGTTTTTGTTATGCTCATTTAAACGCGTTTTTCTCGAAAACGGTGAAATTTTGAGAACCTCAACAAGAGTACATTATTTGTTCGAAATAAAATTGTAAACCAGAAAAATATGTAAAGAAAACAAAAAAATTATTCTCAAAAAAGCTAATACTGAAAGAAACGCCGAAACGTAGCGCACTCAGTGCCCTCTACCGCATAATCTGAAACTAACTAAACCATCCTATTCGGCGTTCTCTGAAACCCCCGAGTACCAGATTTCAACGAAATATCTTTAACTGCACAGGAGCTGTAGCAAAATTTCGTTTAAAAAAATTAAATTCAACGCCCGTATCTCCGAAACGAAAGAAGATAGGACCATAGTTTATATGAAAAATCTGATTATTTTTGTAAAATCTACCGTCCCCTGCATTTACGGGAGGTCTTTCTGAAACACCCTGTATAATAATTAGAAGGGTTAAAGCGACTATTCTGTTGCAATTGTTGAAACTGCGTCAAGCTTAGAGCGTTAATTTATAGTTTGGGCATGTGGTTTGAACAAACTTTCATAAAATCAACAACATACCGTTGCCGATTTAATTTAGGTAAAATATGACTTATCCCCGGCTCCGCGGCAAAGTAATTATGCAAATGAGTCTCAAATAATTTACATCGAATGATACTCGATACTTCTGACACAAAGAGTAGGCACACATATCCTAGCTTTCGATAAATAATAAATAAATCGGGAAAACAGTAGAATATTTTAATTATTCAAATTAGAAAACATAAGTCACAGAAATACGTAGTCGAGGCGCGCAATAAGAACGAAACAGAAAAACAAGTTCTTGTTCGTTTCGATATTCAATAAAACGTATAAAGTACGATGGTACGAGATAGATTTAACAATATGTGGTCTGAAGTTTAAATTCACTATTTTAACAACTAATTGACATGAATTAGTCGATAAATTGCACTTTCCTTCGGTCTGTTTATTAATTAAGTATACACAACTATACCGTATAATTGAAGGAAATAATTTATACCGTGTTATGCGCTTTGTTATTCTTTACCTATATGTCGTTATTAATTCGGTCCGAAACGAGTTTCAGCCGCGATAAAGAATTGTCAGATCAGCAGAGGAACATTTACTTCCAATCGATTTATTAAGTACTTAGAGCGAGCGCGAATCTACGCTGGCCAAATCGAACGCCTTGGGCCCAACTCGAGAATGTGGATATTAATTGCGAAAAAAAACTTTTTCCGATAACTGTAGAGACAATTCATCAACATTCCGAAGTCTCCACTGGAAAAATTTTATTAATTTCATAGTTCACACCTATTGGCTATAAAACAAATAAATACACAATTATTACGTTCGTTAAACCGTTTGATTGCAATTTCCAACTTTATTGAATCATTATGACATTATTTTCTGGTCATAAATATATATCATATGCCTACATTTAACACGCAGAAGTGTCAGTTTTTAAAATTTGAATGACGTTATACTTACGTCATCGAAACAATTGCAATAGAAATGCCATTCTCGATTTTCAAGACATAAATGCTAAGGGCGCGGAAACGTCAGATTATACTCCATGTTACGTGAAAATTGTCACGGACATAGTGTGACGTTACCTGATGTCTTGTTATGGGGTTATAGTCTACTGGAATTAGGTTTTAGGTCGAAAATTTTGAAGCAGCTATATGACCTATACCAAGTTGAGGTTATTGAGTGTAGAAACCATTCTGTAACCATCCGCAGTCGTGAAAATCCTGTATTTTCCAGAAATAAATGTATATATACAATTTTCCGAGGTTTTTTGAGTTTTTCTCGGAAACTATGCATTTTAGAGAAAAATACAAGACGTCAAAGTTATAGAAAAAATTTGCAATCGATATGGGTCAACTTTTCTATTAGTTCTTCTTTTTTTTCCGCTAGAGCGCGCTAAATAAAACATATAAATTTTTTTTTGCTGTTCTTCGGAATTATCTTGGAAAATATGCGTTTTAGAGAAAAAATATATTATAACAAAATTGTAGAGCGGAAAATTTCCTATCGATATGGCTCTTTTTAATTTTCTGATAATACGCAAATTTGCCTATAAAGCGCGCTGAATTTTCATATATATTGTTATGATTTCATTTCCTACATAAAATAAAATGGTCGAATTTGAATTTACCGAAACAGTAAAAATAGAAAAAGATTAAAAATTATATATAATATGGAATTAAAAACATTATTTAAAGTTAAATTATAAGTAGTATAAGATATATAACATTGTATAATAACAGAAATTAAAATGTAAAATAGTATATTATAGGAAGTGTAAAGAAGAAACAGTGAAAGTGGATGAACGTACAGTGATACGAAAGAAGAAAATCATAATTACAATGATTCAAAGACTATCAGAAGATAGCACAAACTAGTAAAATAAGTTATAGATTTAAGATAGTATTAAGAAATTCCAGTTCTACAAAGTTATATAGATGTTATTTATATTTTAAATTATGTATTAGATTTAAGCAATGGCAAATGTCAAAACAGACATAATAATCAGAATTATAAAGTTGATAGGAACCTAATCATAGGTTATCATATATCAAAATATGGGAAAAAATGTTGGTAATATGAGTTTAAATAGCAGAATGCACAATAACTTTAATTAATTTGAAAATCTTCAAAATATCAACATTTTAAGAATACTCAATTCTCATTGGTCGATACAACAATTAGATATTTTAAAGCTTAACAATACTAAAGAACTGTCAGATTCAACAATGGGAATAGCATCCTAGATATCAAGAAGAAGTACCTGATTGGCTAATTTGGGAATGAACTAGCGTCCTTTTGTGGGCCCTATAAAAGGAAAAATGAAAGGAAGCTAGTTCAGTTTGCATTTACATCTGAACACTAAAGTGTCTCCAAGCAGCTCAATTTAGTTTCCATAACCTAAGTTTTTGGTAACATCGGAGAACTGAAACAGTCTCTGTAGCTTCGACAAGTTAATATAACCGAAGAAAATTAATAATTCCTACGAAGCAAATAGTCTTCATGAGTCTTCATCTCAACGTTTAAGGTTAACATAACCAAAGTTATTTAAATAGCATCGTAGAATATTCAATCTTCGATAGCAGTTCCAGTTTATTATAAACGAAGTTTTATATCTTAAAAGAATAAAACAATTAACAACATATTATCAATAAGTTCCTGAATTATAAAGAAGAATCAACGTGTTTACCTGTGAATGTGTTACAGCAGAGTATGTTAAAGTGCATAATAAAATAAATAAGAAGAAATATAAAATCTACAGAACATTACCAACATTCGTTCTAATGTTTATTGGATATATCTAAAAGTAAGTGTATTTATAATATAATCATTGTATCTGAAAAGATTGTTATTGTAAACATATATTAAATTTAAGTAGTTTGAGGTTATAATTGAAACATAGAGAATTTTAAAGTACAAAGAACTATTGTCAACATAGAAACATAAAGTTAACTTGAATAATTTTGTAAACATAATACAGGGTCATTAATAAATTCAAATATAAAATTTTTAAACAGTTTAAATAAGGTTTTATTTAATTCCATATAATATAATAATATCAATCATTCAAATCAAAATAAAAATTAAAAACAAATTTAAAAAGCTAGCCGGAATAAAATTAAAATTGAACAAAATATAATTCATTATTAATTAATAAACTCAATAAGAGTATTATATCAATTGTCACCACAACGTGGGGCAATCAAAACTCATTAGAATTTTATATTAATATATATGTTTTTTTCGACACCTTTAGGGAATTTCCTCGGAAACCATGGGTCTTAGAGGAAAAACGTATATTAGCAAAATTGTAGATCTCTTGCAGTTTAACTCGCCGATTGTCCAATTCATATCATGGATTTTATCTACGATTTCTGGCGTTGTAACCTCAATTGGAGGATCAGAACGTTCAGCGTCCTTTGTGGTCATAATACCACAACGAAAATCAGTAAGCCACTTGTTAATTGTTCCAATCGATGGCAATATTTCCAGCAATATTTTAAAATAAACGTGTGGTGTGGGGTAATAGGAGATACATTAATGGTTCCATTACAGCTAATCAGGCTGTATTTGATCTACCCACGTATCTCCTGTTCCTTCTCGAATAATGTTAAATGATCATTCAATTTCAGACTTCAAACCTAAACAGTGATCAATATAAAGAATTCTCTATTTGTGTCTTCAGATGCCAACACAGTGTTAACCCTTAGATTGTGAATGTATTATTGCTACGATTGTTATCGGATATAAGACACATCTCCACGAATAATAGATTTCTAAAATGCAACGATGAGGGCATTTCGTGAGTAAGGCATTGTTGTATTTCAATGATTCTAATTTCAAACAATGGGTTTCGTTAATGGTGGCATAAATACACAAGAACTGAGCTAGTACCTCTCTACCTTGGCATAAATAAATGTAACTTCGGCGACTAACAAGTAACAATAGCTTATAGTTACGGTGATTCATCATAATACGCGCTGCCCCACGGACGTATTTATCAAGAGCTGTCAGGGCGGGTTAGGTTAGGTTAGGATAGCTTTCTCGACGGAGAGATCGACATGATATTCGTATTGTCGAACACTGCTTTTTATGTATTGCCCATATCGTTAGGCCGGTGACCAGAAACGCCGGAATCCAGAAACACACACAATACTACCTTAATTTCCGATAAAGAATCACTATCCCATGTCAGACCCAGGCCCGCTTCGATTCCTAGCCAGCCTCGTAAATTCTAACATCACCAAATGTGTACATGTGTGTGTGTGCATTCTAGAACTACAGTTTTTGTTGTTAATCTCTAAACTTACTGTACTGTTGACTTTTAACGATAAAAATGTCAGCTACGACAAAGACGACAGAACATTCTGGTGCAGCTTGACTAATACTGAATATATTATCTACTGGATTTAGAATAACCCGTGAAATCAGATAATTATACAATAATTCCTTAGAAGATGTTGCTAAGTCTTTGCATGTCACTTCTATGTTTATGATGTTCTCTGAATTTGATCCCATTTTGTATTAAAGTATTCTAACATGAACTTACTTTAAATCTGCGTATTTAATATGACGACAATCCATGCAAATGTCAAGAAATAATAAGCCTGACTTACACTCCATTATAAATAAAGAATAACGATATAATTAACCGGATAATTGCGGTTAGTTGAATGATACAATCGTCTGCTTGGACAAGGGCAAACAAATTTAAATAAAATAACTATTAAAGTTTGATTATCACTGATACAATATATAATTAATAATAATGTTTATTCAGGTGTAAAATACATTGATACAAAATAATAAAGTGACATATATTACATATACCACCCTAAAAAAGACACTAGGTATATGTGCACAAGCCCGAAGAAAAAAAATTTTAAATAAGAAGAAAAAAAATATATAAAAAAAAGAAAATGCATTGAACTGTTAATGTTCATGAAATTGCAATAAATCAATATAAATGATGAGGATGATATAAACATAAATCAAAATCATATACCTAGTTCTTTGCATCCATTATTAAAAAATTCGGTGAAATAAACAATAAATGACTATAATGACTTTAAAATTAAATATTATGTAAAAATAATATAATACATCAACAACGTAGACTTTTATTCATACTTGTTGATTATAAGATGTGTGGATCAGTTAATTGGTGCACCCTACTTCGATCATTACCAACCAATTATTTTTCAACTTTGATCTTGAGAAATCTTGGCTTCCGGATGGATTTCACGTCACAAAAGCACGACTTGATACCGACTGAACTGCCGCTTGAACTGAAACTGATTCTACTGGGTACTGTTCTGTTTGTAGCTCAGGTTGATTTGAAATTTTAGGCGAAGTGTATTTCTTTATGGCTTTTTGAATGTTGTAATGGGAGAAATCATTTGATAATAAGACAGATGAAAGATGTTTTAATTCTGATTTTAAGGATTGGAGTTGAGATAAGTTGACAGCTCTGTGGACCAAGGAATTTATGACTTTATGTTTATGTTTTTGATTTTGAAAGTTTTGATTGACAGTGACTTATTTTTAATATTATCTGGAAGTGAGTTATATAACAATGATGACAAGTAGGTAAGTATGACATCTTTGACCTATTGTTTTTCCAGCAACAGTGGTTTTTGATAGTAATTTTGTAGCACCTCTAGTTGAATATTGATGTTCTACTAATGGTAACGAGTTTTTATTTTTGTGATGGTAAGTAACAACATTTAAAAAGTACATTTATCTAATATCTAACATCTTGGTTTCAGAAAAGAGTAGTCTTTATAGTAAATTATTTTCAAAAACAGTTTTTGCAAAATTGACAGCTTTTGAAAATTCGATTATGGGGACCGATCAAGGTCTCAGGTAAATTTTAGGGGTGCCTGAAGCTTTCTTCGGTAAGAACAGAACGCGGAATCCATCCGGAAGACAAGATTTTTCAAGATTAGCTGTCCGCGGAAGTCTACTATCCAAGATATCCAACCTCTACGGAGAGGAAATCAAGAAGAAATCCAGAACCCTGGGAAATCTTCGCACCAAACTGGTGAGTTTGCTTTGTTCTCTTACTTTTCTTTGTCGTTGTCGTGATCATAATTTGATTCCCAATTTCCTTAAAATATCCCATCCCATAAATTCACATTCATCCAAAAACATATTTAAACGCGCTAGTTTAGCTTTGATTCGGGAACGAATTAAGTATACTAGACGCGAGATCAATTTCATCAATATAACCCTTTTTGGCCTCCACCTTGAACTTTCAAATACCCTTTCAGCATCCGATTGGTTGATTCTCGACCGAATTACCTATGATCAAGCCGATCAAATTCGTACCCTCAATTCCAAACGTCATATTCAAAAATTCAATAAACTTCTTGCGTCCCAACGCCCTCAGCACCAACCTTCAAAACCAACCCCTCTTGTACATACTGTGGTTAATTTATCTTCACATACCCTTACTGAAGCTGAACAATCGGTTCTATCTAAAGGTCCTAATTTTGTCTTCTCCCCCAAAAATATTCCTACTACATCCATTATTTCTGCTGTAGAAGCATCCCTACATAAAGTTCCCCATCTCGTAGCAGATGAAATTCGTTTCGAAACTGCTAAAATTCTTCGTCCTGATTCAGATAAGAAATTTCTTATCCCCCATTGTTCAAAATGTCCCCGTTTATATGGTTTGCCTAAAATTCATAAGCCCTCAGTTCCCCTAAGACCAATTGTCAGCACTATCGGATCTCCTACTTATAAACTCTCTCGATACCTGTCATCTATTCTCAAACCCCTTGTAGGTGAATCCAATAGTTTTATCCTAAATTCCTTTCATTTCGTTGAAAAACTTCAAACGTTGAAAGTTGACCCATGCGATTTGCTCGTCAGCTTCGACGTTGAATCACTGTTTACCAATGTTCCCATTCCAGACACCCTTTCCATAATTTCTCAATTGTTACCTGCCAAAAACATTTCAACGGACTTGCTACCGTTAATTGATTTTTGTCTATCCTCCACATATTTTCTATACGATGGCAAGTTCTACGAGCAGTCCTCGGGAGCTGCCATGGGTTCCCCACTTTCCCCGATCATAGCTAATATCTTCATGGAAGCTTTTGAACAAGATGCCATTGACTCATCTGTTCTCAAGCCGAAATGTTGGTTTAGATATGTCGACGATACTTTCGTTATTTGGCAACATGGTCGCGAAAAGCTTGTTCCCTTCCTCAATCATTTAAATTCATTACATCCCAATATCCGTTTCACCATGGAAGTCGAATCGCAAGGTTCACTCCCGTTCCTGGATGTATTGGTTAGTCGACAGACTGACGGTACTTTAGGACATTCTGTGTATCGGAAACCCACCCATACCGATAGATACCTCAATGGTCTTTCCCACCACCACCCTGCCCAAAAGCAATCTGTCATAAACTCCCTGGTCCACAGAGCTGTCAACCTATCTCAGCCTTAATCCTTAAAATCAGAATTGAAACATCTATCATCTGCCTTATTATCAAACAATTTCTCCCATTACAACATTCAAAAAGCCATAAAGAAATACACTTCACCTAAAATTGCAAATCGACCTGAGCCAGAAACCCTCCCACCTGCTTTATCCACGGCCTATCTTCCATATATTCAAAATATAACAGATCGAATTTCCAAAATCCTCAAAAAACATAATATTTCTACCCGTTTTTCCACACTTCCAAAATTATCTCAGTTTTACAAACCTATCAAAGATCCCCTTCCTCCTCTCCACTCAGAAGGTGTTTATAGTATTCCCTGTTCTTGCGGTAAAGTCTACATTGGTGAAACAGGTCGTACAGTAGCTACTCGTGTGAAAGAACATGAGTGCTGTACAAGACTTCGTGACACCAGTAGATCTGCACTTGCGGAACACAAGTTTAACACAAATCATCAAATCCTTTTTGAAGATACTAAAATCCTAGTCCGAGCCCCAAACTTCTATCAGCGAAAAATCCTTGAAGCTATAGAAATCCTAAAACATCCGAATAATCTAAACCGTGACTCAGGATATTACCTTCCCAACATTTGGAAACCCATCCTCGAAAATTCAACTTCGCACATCATCGCACAACGGCAGGGTCAGGTGCTGGAACGAAGTTAACCACCGGAACAAAGGCAGTGAACTATGTAGCGTGAAGGATTTTTTCCTACAATAAATACGGCTACAGAAACCAGTAGAACCAGTTTCAGTTCAAGCCTCAAGCCTGCCCTGAAGATGCCACCTGTAATGGTTGGCGAAACGTCGGCATCAAGTCGAGCTATTGTGACGCGGAATCCATCCGGAAGACAAGATTTTTCAAGATTAGCTGTCCGCGGAAGTCTACTATCCAAGAAGAACAGAAAGGATGGGCGCATGTTGATCATTACGGCTAATTGAATATTCATTGATTTTTGAGGCTATACAGGGGCTTGTTTCCAAAATTATAACAAGTAGGAATAGTTGACAATTTTTTCAAAATTTAAAATGTCTATTTGAGAAAGAAATCATTAGTGGACGCGGAAACACCCAAATAGTGTACGAAAATTATAAGTTTCCTAAAAATCGATCTCCAACTAATGACACTGTCTGCAGCTGCATCAAACGGCCTAAAATCTATGTGTATACCATTGGGGAATCGGATAGTTTTGTTGTAACGTGAAAAAATTAACATAATCACGAACCTGAAGAAAAAATGTCTAGACGAGTTCTTAGTGTTGCCTGCGAAAGAAAAGCGGAAGAACAACCTACAATTAAAATATTGCATAAAGAATTAGTTTCAGATAGTTTTTCCTCAGATTTTTCTGCAGAGACATTGACTTTTTGTGTAAGTTCATTCATTATGTAGTTCGTAAAGTTTGAGATAACGTTTCAATAATTATTGATTGTCGCTTCCATCTTACTCAGTCTTGGTGGTGTAAGATACAAAAGTTGTGGTTAAGTGGTGAATATAAAAACAAAAATTGTGAAACTGGAAAATGGCTTCGTTACTGTTTTCGTATAGTAGTTTTAAATCCAAATCTGGTAAGCGATATTTTTGTTTTTGAGTTACTTGCGATAAAATCAAGTGACGCTAAGTAAACGGTTTTTGCTGATTATTTGGTGGATTGTTTTATATCCGACGAAGCCACTTTTCCACCCCACATTTGGGCTGAAGCTTCTTCAACTCTAAATAAAACCACGAACGCTTGCCAGTCCTGTCAATCTCATTCAACTCTTTTTATTATCGTAGTTCACCGAATATTTTTTATATCATGGATGTCTTGTTAAAATTTCAAATAGAAGTGTACGTAAAATGTAATAGTGTAGCTACTCCTTGTAAATCTAAAAACTCAGCCACAATTCCGAGACAAATATTATTGTTAGATTTGTAACAACAAAAGATAACTACCTCCATTTTGTTGAAGTTGTTTCAAATATATATGAACACAATCCATAAAATATTAAAATATGTAGTATTATTATGTATAATTTGTCAATGTTTTTCTTCCGAGTGTTATGTAAAATTTATGTATTATAAGTACATTATATTCTTGATCATATGTTACACATTTTTTTATTACACTAATTTAGTGAATAAATGAAGTTAAACTGACCTCATAATTTAATTTCTCAATCATATTAATTTTTTTGTAAACGTAAAAATATTACTTGGACGCCTATGGTTGCAAAATTGATGCATCAACAAGGTTATCATTGTATTTTAAAATTATAAAATCAATAATTATCTTTGTGACGAATTTCGTAGTCCCCAAAATCGGTCGACAGAATGCCATGTGACGAATATCGTACACGAATTTTATGTTTACCTGCGTACTGTGACTAATTTCGAATCCCTCCATACATTTACCAACTAACCGTACCGATTCAAGAAACGACTTCGTTCGCTAACGCTCACTCCGTCTTAATAATAGTCTAGGAGCCAGAGCGATAGTGATGGTTTGAACATTAACCCGATGGCACTATGGTTTATCGTTAGAGGACGGTTCAATAACCAATTCATCTCACAGACCGAATTTTCCCCGCCTGCTAGATCTCGAGATACAGCATCCGCTTTTTTTTTTGATTGGAGGTTAACCCTTTCCAAGTTGCGGTTACTTGAAAAGCATGCCATTCTTATACACTTCCACTATGTGCCATCATTTTTTATCGTGTTCGTTTATCAGGCCGACCAGTTAAAAATGGACCGAAAATGGACTGCAAGTTAACCCTCCCAAACCTGGTGAGAATGTTCATTGGTGTTGGCAATTGTTAAGATACCCCATGCCATCAAAAGTTATCGGTCCATTTCCGAGTAATTGGCCATTATTTGCATCAAAAATGTTTTTTTTTCATTTTGTGGCTAAACCTTGTGGATTACAAGGTAAAATGATGGCACTATGTTAAATAACTTTATTGGAGGTGAAATAAAGATTTAAAATTATTGCCATCACTCCTTGCCTATTTCAACGCCCCAAAAACCCCTAGAACTACCCCCAAAAAAATATGAATAATATGGATAATATCACCAATTTTTTGATAAATTAGTAGATTTTCGAGATTCTGGCTTGGTTTAAAATCGAAACGGCAATTTTTTTGTTTTTGTTGTTTTGGGGGTGGTTTTAGGGGGTTTTGGGGGTTGAAATAGGCAAGGAGTGATAGCGATAATGATAAATCTTTATTTGACCTCCAATAAAGTTATTTAACATGGTGCCATCATATTATCTTGTAACCCGCAAGTTTTAGCCACAAAATGAAAAAAAGAAACATTTTTGATCCAAATGAAATGGACCAATAACTTTTGAGGGCATAGGGTATGTTAACAATTGCCAACACCAATGAACATTTTCCACCAGGTTTGGGAGGGTTAACTTGCAGTCCATTTTCGGTCCAATTTTAACTGTTTGGCCTAATAAACGGGCACGATAAAAAATGATGGCACATGGTGAAAGTGTATAAGAATGGCATGCTTTTCAAGTAACCGCAACTTGGAAAGGGATAACCTCCAGCCGAAAAAAAAAATTGCGGATACTGTATCTCGACATCTAGCAGCCGGGGAAAATTCGGTCTGTGAGATGAATTGGTCATTGAACCATAGTGCCATCGGGTTAATGTTCAGACCATCAATATCGCTCTGGCTCCTAGACTATAAGCTTCCAATAGTAATTTTATTTGAGGTAATATACGTTAATTATGAATCGATGTTGCTGAATCTTTGAATATCATTTTCTGTTTCACTGCGTTTGTGAAGTGATTGAAATGAATTCGATCTGAAACGGATCTGCATTAAGGAGTACCAAGATGAAAAGTTCATATCTATATAATTAAGTCCATATCTTATAAAAAATAAGTTATGCAGAAGTGATTTATCAAGAGATATAAAACGAATTCACCTTGACCTATACATTGCATATAGAGTCTTAAGTAATATTTATCAAGAGTGTAGAAATAGTAACAAATAATTTATAAATTATTACTAACCGACTGTTATAAGTACAAATTGCAATAAAGTTGGAATAATTACGTTGGGCTGATTGTAAACGATAAAAACGCATGTTACGACAAGGACAAACATCACTAAGCTATTGTAGTGACTTCGCTCCGACATAAATTTTATAGTCTCTAATAAATATGTATATAGCGCGCTTTCGTTTTAATGGTGCAAACGCAATAAATATTTTGCTTGTGCTTTTTTGTCGTTGATTTAAGGGGCAACATTCAATATATTTTCAAACGGTTGTAAATGCAACTTCTGTAATTTACGACCTCCTCGAGAATGGATGTGATTGTAGGGATGGGCGAAAATGAAATTGTCGGTACCTAGAAAAGTAGTTCCGACATGGGCATGGTTGTACAAACACTCTAGTCGGCGAATATCCAGGATTGTTGAGATGATTCTGCAAATTGACTCCGATAGTGTGACGTCACACCCCACCTTCCACTGTCGTAAATTTAAATTCGTATTTCAACCGTTATTATACAGGATGTTTATTAAGTACTTGGTCAAGGGTGGTTGTGGAATCTAAAACGTGTGTCTTAACTTTACGTTTGAAATAATTATGTCACTGTCACACTGACATCATCAATAACCTACAAATTTCATACCTATTTATTTCGGTTGTAAAACAATAATGAACTACAAATTATGAAATAATTATGTGAACTGTGAACCTTTCCAGAGGGCGTGATAGCCACAATCCGGGTCAAAAACTGTTTTGAAATAGTTAATTTTCCGTAAATCGAATGACGTTCACGTGAGAAGCCCGTAGCACGCGAGTTAGAAAAGTGCAAACTGGTTGTACCTAATACGGCTTTACGACGACTTTTCGCGTGCCGTTTTCGCTCCATGTAGTTGGATTTAGTATCGGACCGTGCCCGACGGCCCTTCTTTTTTCAATAAATGTCCGTTAAATAGGAAAATTTAATTAAAACAGTTTGAGCTATTCTCAGATCTCAGCTACGCACGTCTAACGTGCGACGTACCGAAGGGAATTTTCTCGCGACTAAAATATACACGAAGCGGGTAAAAGCTAGCCGCCCATAGCCAAAAACACTCTATTACAACTGGCGCCGGTCGCACGGGGCAAGAAACGGTCCCAAATTAACAAGACCGAGGTAAAATCTATAAACTCTAACAAACGCGCAGCGAGCTCCTCTAGGCATATGTCAAAATGATTCCGTTCGTAGCTAATTACATAGGACGTCAGGCGTTCATGCAATTATGTTTTTAGATAATTCGAACCTTCTAATTTCGATAGGCCACGTGAAAATTCCGGAGTCCAAAGCGCTAAAGACTTCTGAGTGTTACAATATTCGTATAAAATTGCGAAATTTCGCACTTTTAGAAACTTCAAATTAATTATGACATAATTATTTCAAAAGTAAGTAAAAGTAAGATAATTTTTGATATCCCGGTACAAACTTTTAAGATGAATCTTTGACTAATTTTAAGAGAAAAACTTCATATGAACATGAGTCCACAACGGCTTGGTTCTTGAGATACAGGGCGTCCAAAAAAAAAGTTTCAAAAGGTGACCATCTCTGATATAATACTAATGTCAAGAAAAGGAAGCTGGTTATTGCGTTCTAATTCTACAGTGAATTTGATTGAATCAAATATGGAAATCTTTGACACCTGTGGACGTCATCACTATCGCAATCTATTGGCACAAAATTTAAGTTAGGTTCTGCTCTGTATCTACAAGGAGATCCATCTTCACGTACCACTCGAAAATTTGAATATTTAAGGGTTAGCGAAGTCGCCCTAATTGGCTGTGGCTGACACAGCTGATAATGTCATAGTTGAGTCAACAAAGTATAATAGCTAATAAATAATGAACTTACAACAAATAAGAACAATAGCAACAACTCACCACATGTCAAGAATGCATAAAAGGGTGCCAACAGCTAACCAATTTATGGAATTCTTCAGTCTCTCCCATCTCTGAAAGATAACCGAACATTAATGATTATATATAAAATATAAATACTTCCATATTGTTCCAAATGATCTTAATTCAAATTACATATTCTTAGGAAAAGTTCAAACAGAAGTTTTAGCAGACAAGGTTCACATTAAAAAAAAGCAAATGAGGTGCAACTATGGACTCGCGTATGGCAAACCCCGATCAAACATGAAGTCCTTATATATGTTCTAAAATAGAAATACTTTTATATTGTTTCAAATGATCATCTTAATTGAAACAGAACCTTTAGAAGACAAGTCTACATTAAAAAAAGCAATTGGGGTGCAACTAAGGACTCACGTGTGGCAACCCCAATTAAACATGTCCATGTATATGTCCTAAAATAGAAAAACTTCCGTATTGTTTCAAAGGATCTTAATTTAAATTACATATTCTTAGGAAATTTTCAAACAGAACCTTCAGAAGGTCTATTACATTGAAAAAAGCAAATGGGGTGCAACTACATACTCGCATATGGCAACCCCGATTAAACAGAAAGTCTTTATATAAGTCCTAAAATAGAAATAATGTCGTATTGTTTCAGATGATCTTAATTCAAATTACGTATTCTTAGGAACATTTCAAACAGAAGTTTCAGAAGACAGGGTTCACAATGAAAAAAAAGCAAATGGGGTGCAACTGCGGACTCGCATATGGCAACCCCAATTAAACATGAAGTCCTTATATATGTCTTAAAATAGAAATACTTTCGTAATGTTCCGAATGATCGTAATTCAAATTACATATCCTTGGGAAAATTTCAAATAGAACCTTTAAGACAAGTCTTTTACATTGAAAAAAGCAACTAACAACTCTCGTCTGGCATCCCCGATGAAGTATCTATATATGTCCTAAGATAGAAATACTTTTGTATTGTTTCAAATGATCTTAATTCAAATTACGTATTCTTAGGAAATGTCCAAAAGAACCTTTAGATGACAGGTCTTTTACATTAAAACAAAGCCAATGAGGTGCAACTAAAGACTCTCGTCTGGCAACCCCGATTAAATATGAAGTATCTATATATGTCCTAAAATAGAAATACCTTCGTATTTATTCAAATGATCAATGATCTTAATTCAAATTACATATTGTAAGGAAAATTTAAAACAGAACCTTTAGAAGATAGTTCTTTTACATTGAAAAAAGCAAATGGGGTGCAACTAAGGACTCACGTCTAGCAACCCCGATTGAACATGATGTCCTTGTATATGTCCTAAAATAGAAGTACTTATTTATGAGCTTAATATAAATTACATATTATTAGGAAAATCTTGAACAGGTTCATTAGAAGCCAGGTTTTTCAATTTGAAACAAGCAAATGGGGTGTAACAACGGACTCAATTCACATCTGGCAACCCTGTTAACACAGGGAGTTCTTATTTATGTTCTACAAAATAAAAAAAACTTTACTGTCGGTATGCAGCATTGTGCCGTAGTGTAATGGCGACCAGCTGCAGTGACGTCACGATCGATCGCACAGGCCTTGTATTATGGAGTGTATAGGCTAGACGGAGTTTTGTTTGGAGGAGCGCACAATGTACCTAATTAAGCGATCTAAATGCACTGGACTTCCGCCCCCATTTTTTTTTTGCGGAGGTCAAGAAAACCCTTTAGAGGTTATGAGCCTTCGAGTCTCAAGGTCTAAAGAGAGTCACCATTTCAGGCATAATCACTAAAAATTTTACCCCCTTTGTAGGCTTGTCTGACTATTGCCTCCAGTGACACTTAGGCTTGCTGGCCCATTGTATCTCGCCTACGTTTGGTTTCTTTACGGTATCCACTCGAGTATTTTTGTACCTTGTACTAGTTTGTACAAGTTCTTTACTAGGTGGGAGCTGTATAATTCTGGTTCGTCGTTAGGCTTTCCAAAAATTGACTGTCTTTTGCGATTCAGTGCCTCGCATTTACACAGTATCTGTGTCACTGTTTCTGAATCCTTACAGCAAAGTCTGCATGTCAGGTCGCCATTGTACAGCCCCATTTAGCATAGGTGCCCTTTTACTAGCGCATGGCCAGTCATGACCCCTGTTATGACTTTTATTTTTTCTTTAATTATTTCTAATAAGTCTGTCGTTCTTTTGTTACACGGGGCTTTGATGTATTTCTTCCCATGTTCGTTTCCTGGGATCTTTTCCCAGAATTATTTGTGGTTTTCCATAATCCAGTCTTCTACAGGCCTTCGTGCTGTACGTTTTGATACCCCCGTGGTCTCTTCTGGATCTGGAGCGTTCTCCGACCCTTTTTTTGAAAGTTCGTCGGCCTTTCCATTTGCCTGTCGTTCCCTGATGTCTCGGCACCCAAATCAGCTTAACGCCGTTTCGGTCTGCCAGTATTCCAAGTTCTTTTTTGCATGTCCATACCAGACGGGATGTCACTTCCTGACTTCTCATTACCTTAAGTGCAGCCTGACTGTCTGTCAATATGTGGATCTCCTCATCGTCGATGGCTCTCCGATTGTTTTCCTTCACACATTGAAGAATTGAATATACCTCTGCTTGGCAGGTGTATTTACCTAATGAATAGTTCAAGCCAGTCTTTGGGTTTCTTGAGTATACTCCTGCACCTGCACCTTTTTCAGTCTTAGACCCGTCTGTATACCAGATCTTTCCCTGTAGAATGTCGCCCAGGTTTGTTTGGTCCCATTCAGTCCTTTCTGGTATTGATACCGTGAATGTGTTGTTAAAAAGAGTATCGCTTTGGAATGTGATCTGTTCTCATGCCTAACACGTCCCTGGTCACGATTTTTACGATACTCATGTGTCCTGACCCAATGTGAACATTCTCCAGTGTATTTTTTATTCTGAAAGCACCAAGCCTTGCCCCTCCTTGGATTACCAATTGGAGGGGAGGTAATCCCAGTAGTGTCTCCATTGCTGCAGTGGGCTTAGATTTCATGGCCTCTGTGATTCCGAGACACGCAAGTCTCTGGACCTTGGTCAATCTTATCATGGTCCCTCTTTGTTGTGTTTCAGGCCACCATACCAAAGAGGCGTATGTTATTGCGGGTTTAACCACCATGTTGTACAACCAGTAGAGCATGTTCGGTCTAAGCCCCAATTTTTTCCTTAAGGAGCGTCTCGCCACATATAATGAGGTCACCGCTTTTTTAATAACTTTTCCCAGATGTTGGTTCCAAGTCAGTTTCGAGTCTAGTGTCACCCCGAGATATTTGACAGTTTCTCCTCGAATCTTCAGAGGTCCCAAGCCTTCTAATTTGCGTTTACGAGTGAATGCTACTATGGTGGCTTTGTGGAGACTGATATGCAGTCCCTCTGAATCCGTCCATATTGTTACCAGGTTCAGAGCCTTTTGTAATTGATATCTGACTGTGGAGTTGTATTTTCCTTGTACCATGGCCACTATGTCGTCGGCATATCCAAGGGTTCTGTATCCTTCATCTTGGAGGGTTCTCAGTAGCCAGTCCACCAGGTTCCACAGGAGTGGAGAAAGCCCCATTTTGCTTGGTTGATTGATGGTACTATCATAAATTAAACGATTTCTCTTTGACGTTTCGAAAATTAATGTCAAACTTTGGTAAAGAATTTGGGTCTCCTAGACCGTCTGACGGATACAATAGAATTTGTATGAGTCACCCTCTGAATTATGTCCTCAAATGCCCATTTTTAATTTGAGAAATGTGGTTATGAAATGTATCCACATTAACATGCTAATTTGACACGGAAGATATAGCAAAATCGGTTAGGTGTGCATGGAACCGTTGCTTCTAGAGAATGAACCGAGAGAAGAAACAATGTAAACGTGGGTCTTAAAGAATCTTCTCGAAGAGATTCATGCATATGCAAAAGTATATGAAAAACGTTTATATACCAGCTTGTTCTATTCCGTACAAATATTATTTACAATTATTGTTTCGAGCACTCATAAAAATATATTAAAAACAATATTTGTCTCTCTTGAGCATCAGTTGGTAATTTTATTTCCATCTCGTTTTAAATTATTATAATGATCATGTTTATATAACCTCTACTTTTCTAATATGAGCTTTAATATACGAGGATCTCGGTCGAACGCTTGGACAACCTGTTTGCTTTACCAGGACCGTGTTCACGCATTCCACGTTTCTGTAAACGGTATTTATTAGGCAAAGTAATTCATTTTTCCCGGTTTTGTTTCATAAATCACGCTCGTCCCCGAATATTATGAAATATAATATACCACTCATGATATCATGTTCTTTATGGGTGTACCGAAATATTTAGATTTCACTAATTCTCATCATCACGCTTTAATAAATTAATCTTGTTTGGCTATTAATTACAACGAAAAGAAATTAAATGCAGGCGTGATTAGAGTAGATAAATATTTGATTTCTTCAGTATGTAGGACGTTTACATCTACTTTCTCCATCTTGTCCACCATTAGATATGTTCCTCAATAGCAGAATCAGCTTGTACAGGCTGGGCAAATTTCAATTATTGTCTAGGGTAACTCGATAACTATAGGAAATCTATGGTTTCGCCTTTTGCGTAGTGCAGAATTATTTTATCTTTTATCAGTTGGAGAATAAAATACTACTCAGGAGGCCAAAATTATTCAAAAACAACTATACACTCGATATTTAGGTCAAATTAGTATTTTTATTAATAAACATAATTGTTTATAACAATTCAAAATTTTATCTATGCATTTAAAGACCATATTAGCAATAGAATCCTATTCAGGAGATCAACATTATCCGAAAACAACTATAAACTCGATATGTTGGTCAAATTAGAATTTTTATTAATAAACGTAATTGTTTATAACAATTCAAAAATTTATGTATGCATTTGAAGATCATAATAGCAATAAAATCATACTCAGGAGGCCAAGGCATTAAGGAACCGCAATCCCCCCTTTAATTAATAATAATAAAAATGATATTATGACGGAAATAAAATCGTTAATTAACTGACAAACGGATAAACACTATTATAGATGACACCCGTCAAAAAGTAATATGCGCTATTGAAGACTCAACAGAATGGAATAGTCAAACGAAGCTTGAAAACCTCAGGGTGTAAATTTTGCTGTCAACAGTTGTCACGTTGACTTAACTTTTAGTTTTGCTAAAGCTTTATTTGCAAATTTTAGTGGTTCCGATCATCATCATTCAATAACACAAGTGTTTTCAAATCATTTTTTGAAATGGCCGATATGCATTTCATGTACGGCAAGCGAATGGTTGTAGTCGTAAAGTTTTCAGACTTTATCAAGAAGCATCTCTGAATCGTCGAGCTACCTCTAAAAATTCATTTGCTCGATTACGTCAACGCTTGAGAGAAAATGGCACATGTTTGTCAAAAACAATCGATTGTGGCAGAAAGCGCACCACTAGCAATGCTGATGCCTCGGCAGGTGCAGAAGAACGTATTTTAAATAGTGTGTCTGAGGAATTATTATCAAGAGACTGGCTTTGATGGAAAACGTACCTGAGACTAGTGTATTGGAACTTTGGCTTGAGCAGTTGCTGTAGCCGTATCATTTACAATGCCATCAAGCTATTAAATCGCAAGATTTTCAACTCCAATCAGATTTTTATCAATTCAAAGTTCAGCAAAACTGTCATTTCCTTCGGAAAATATTGTTTACTGATGAAGCCGGCTTCACGCGTGCAGGAATTATGAATTTCCACAACAGTAGGGCATACGAAAATCCCCATGGATATTTTGAAGCAAGATTTCAAAACAAATTTGTTCTATAATGGTGAAACATACTTGTAGATCTCCTCGATAATGTGCCGTACGTAATTATACCGGGATATCAAAAATTACCTTGGTCAAGGGTGGTTGTGGAATCTAAAACGTGTGTCTTACTTTACTTGTGTCAAATTAATTAATATGAAATTTCAAAAAGTGCGAAATTTCGGAATTTTATACGAATGTTATAACACTCAGAAGTCTCTAGCGCTTTAGACCCAGGGATTTTCACTTGGCCTATCGAAATAAGAAGGTTCGAATTGTATAAAAACACAATTGCATGAACGCCAGACTCCCTACGTCATTAGTTACGAACGTAATCATTTTGACATATGCCTCGACGAGCTCGCTGCGCGTCAGTTAGAGTTTACACATTTTACCTCGATTTTGTTAATTTGGGGCCGTTTCGTGCCCCGTGCGTCCGGCGCCAGTTGTAATAAAATGTTTTCGGCTATGGGCCGCTAGCTTTTTACCGCTTCGTGTATATTTTAGTCGCAAGAAAATTCCCTCTGGTACGTTGCACGTTAGACGAGCGTAGCTGAGACCTGAGAGTACCTGCTTCTATTCTAATTAAATTTTCCTATTTAAACGGAATTTTTGGAAAAGGGAAGGGCCGTCGGGTGCGTATCGCGACTGAATCTAACTACATGGAGCAAAAACGGTACGCAAAAAGCCCTCGTAAAGAAGTTCTATGTTCCTAACTTTTGCACTTTTCCAACTCGCGAGCTACGGGCTTCTCACGTGAACGTCATTCCATTTATCGAAAATTAACTATTTTAAAACCGTTTTCGACCCGGTTTGTGGCTATCCTGACCTTTTAAAAGGTTTAAAGTTAACATTTTGACAATTTTTATTACTATATTAATTTGTAGTTCATTATTGTTTCACAACTGAAATAAATTGGTATGAAATTTGTAGGTTATTGATGATGTCAGTGTGACAGTGACATAATTATTTCACGTTTTAAATTCCACAACCACCCTTGACCAAGTTAATTTTTGATATCCCGGTATAAACAAGTTGGTTTATGCATGATGCAAGTTGGTTTATGCATGATGGAGCACCTCCCCATTTTAGTGTTCGAGTTCGAAATCATTTAGATTTAGTTTAATCGATTTTTCTGTGTGGTTATTGACAATCAATGGTCTACTCGGTAACAATTGAACACAAGGGTCATATGTAATTCGGAATTAGAAAGGATTGCTTGAACGAATACGAACATCTATGAGGTAGAAAGTTGCTTTGACATGAATGACTGACGTTTCCACCACATAATTTGTTAATTTTTGTTATTTAATAATTATTTTATGATTCGTTTGTTAATTAATAAAGCGGTCGTAGCTCTTTATTGAAGCATTTCCGGCCATATGTTGATATAAAATTTTTCCTTATTTTTTCGTGTATAAACATCTTGGAGTTTGGCACAAGAATTTCCGGGAATCCTGTATAGTTATTAAAGTGTAAATTTGTTTTTTATTCACATTCATTCATTTCATATTTTATTATGATTATGATTTCAATTTAGTTAATCGTCTTGAGCGGCTGATGAATTCACTGAAAGATTCAGATTTTGGAATGACATCCTATGGCAATGTTGACTTGCTTCTCCCAAAGTCATTCTCGACACACGTTGAACTAAAATGAAATATGTGAGGGGCTTGTCATGTCAACTATTTCATAATGTTGATAAATAGAGATAAAAGCGTACAAATATGAGAATAGTATACATTATCACCACCATGTTGGACTGACTAATAATTCCTAAACGTAAAAGTGGATACGACATGGTTTTTCAATCAGAACAATCGCATTTTTAATCCTTATTAATCTGTAAACACGACTAAATTGCCGATTAGAACGAGGGCGATTTGAAGGCAAATGGTTTTTAGTAAAGCGACATTTGTAAACTGACTCACTTAAGTGTCGTAAGATTTGACGAAGCGTCAGGTCAGGTACCAACCAATATCCGAATTGTTTTTAGCAATATCTGATCTCGTTGTCGATATACCTGAAACAGTAATCAAAACCAGATATAGAATATATTTGAAGCAGTTTCCGTAAAAAATAAAATAATAGCTTCATCAGTTGTACCGTTTTGATTTCGATTATTTATTAGACAAATTTAATGTTTACGTTCTGACAATTGACATCTTTTCCCCGAACATCTTTCCTATTTCGGGAGAAATTTTGTTCGCATTGATTACTTTCAAAACTGACCCAAGGTGAGTGTCATTAATACTAACAGGAGACTTATTTCCTTTCATTTTCAAACCTGGATGGTAAATATTTGTAAAATTCAGGCACACATACTTCAATGAATTTTGCCTATTTTTCATATATTGAAGATATAACAGATCGAATTTCCAAAATCCTTAAGAAACATAATATTTCTACCCGGTTTTCCACACTTCCAAAACTATCTCAGTTATACAAACCTATTAAGGATCCCCTTCTCCTTGCGGTAAAGTCTACATTGGTGAAACAGGTCGTACAGTAGCTACCGTGAACATAAGCACTGTACAAGGCTTCGTGACACCAGTAGATCTGCACTTGCAGAACACAAGTTAGACACTAATCATCAAATCCTTTTCGAAAATACTAAAATCCTAGCCCGAGCCCCAAACTTCTATCAGCGAAAAATCCTTGAAGCTATAGAAATCTTAAAACATCCAAATAATCTAAACAGTAACTCAGGATATTACCTTCCCAACATTTGGAAACCCATCCTCGAAAATTCCATTTTGCACATGATCACACATAATACCACCGGAATAAAGGCAGTGAACTGTGTAGCGTGAAAGATTTTTTCCTACAATAAATAACGGCTACAGACCAGTGGCGGCTCCTCGAAGGAGGCTGAGGAGGCTCAGCCTCCTCACCAATTTATCTTAATGATCATTCTCCATTTTATTGTTCTTCATTATATTCATTAATGATGTCAACAAAACCTGCATTTCATCAAATCAAATGATTGGCTACGCTGATGATACCGGGATATCAAAAATTATCTTGGTCAAGGGTGGTTGTGGAATGTAAAACGTGTGTCTTTACTTAAAATTTTTGAATATGTTTTGTTGTGTCAGAATCTGTTAAGTCATTGTGCTGAAATGTTCTAATCCAGTTTTTATATCATGCCTCTTACCACAAAGCACAAAATAATTGAAGCCTATTTTCGAACGAGTGCGCTAGTTAATGGAAATTGACAATACAGTCAACGTTTGTGTTTGGACAATTTTCGAGAGCACTTCCCAAACGTGGCAATATTACCGGACAATTTTTATGCGTGCCTTACAAATTATGTTGAAGTGTTTCGCGAAACTGGTTGTGTGACTCATAAAAAAGGTGCTGGTGGACCAAGAGTTCGTACAGAAGAAGTTGTCAATGACGTTCGTCAACGTATGGAAGAGGAGCCCGCAAAACCTTTGAAACGTCTTTCTCAGGAAATTGGACTTTCTTATGGAACATGTCAGAAGATTTTAAAGAAAGACTTGAACATGCATCCATATAAGATGCAAGCACATCAAGCTCTTCTGGCCGCAGACCACCCCAGACGCCTTGCTAACTGCCATTGGTTTGTCAATAATTTAATGAATGACTTGACTCTGGACTTGACTTTTTTTCTGACGAAGCGTGGTTCCACCTGTCGGGATACATCACTTCTCAAAATATGCGAATGTGGAGAAATGATAACCCTCATGTTTTTACTCAATCGCCACTACATGCTCAAAAAATCGGTGTTTGGATGGCAGTTTCTCGCAAAAGAATAATTGGGCCAATTTTTTTCGATTTCACCGTCAACGCAGAAAGGTACAGACACAACTTTTTGCTGAATTTGTGCAACAGTTAAACGATGATGAACTTAGTACGGTTATTTCCAGCAAGACGGTGCAACAGCACATATTACACGAGAAAATATTGCTTTTCTCCGCGACTTTTTTGATGACCGGCTGATAAGTCTGCATACAGAAGTTGAGTTTCCTCCGAGATCACCTTGTCCGACGATTATGGACTATTTTATATTTCCTCACTTAAATACAAGATTTTCACAACTCCGGTAAATAATTTGCAAGAACTTCAACAAAGAATAGTTCAGCAATGTGCAACCATAACGCCAGAAATGTTGCAAAACGGTTTTCACAGCATGATGATGCGCGTCAACTTATGCATCGAACAAAACGGGGGACATTTCCAACAATTACTGTAATTTAGTTTTTCTTGTTAATAAAACCGTTATTTCATAATTTGTAGTTCATTATTGTTGTACAACTGAAATAAATAGGTATGAAATTTGTAGGTTATTGATGATGTCAGTGTGACAGTGATACAATTATTTCAAACGTAAAGTAAGACACACGTTTTAGATTCTACAACCACCCTTGACCAAGATAATTTTTGATATCCCGGTATTTTTAGCGGATAAAGGTGATTATTTCGTTATCAGTATTATAGTATATCCACAGTTGCGAACATATTCAGATCATTTACAAAATTCTTTGTTTGTTCATTGACTTCACGGGAAGTGGTGGCGTCCCACCTCAGTGGAAAAGCGCACCCCTGGACTAGGTCAAAAATTAATTTTGGTACATCCCCTAAATCGTTCCACAATTTCATAATGATCGGTCTCGGTTCAAACAATTCGGAGGTGAAAACCGTCATTCCCTGAACTATATCAAAGTGACAGCTAATTGACGAGAAGATGTAGTTAACGATTATTTCGTTTCATGGCTAGGTACATGGAATGAAATAAAAAAAGTTCCCGGTATAAAATTGAATGCGTTCGTGCGTTTAATCGAATTTATTTGACCGGAGATTGACAAACAAAACTACAGGCATTGATAAGTTAGGTATAATAAAATCGGCTAAATTATGTGCTACCTCCTAACCTCAAATTATACGTCCCAAACCGAAGTAACGTACAATTTTTAAATTAACTTAATTGCAGATCATAAACAGCTTAATAATACGTTATTATTTTTACGATCTTTTTAGTAAAACTACCTGTTAAAGTGACATAATATATAACAGTACGTTGCAATTACAATTTATGCCCGACCGGGTACCTTATTAGCTGAGAAAAATCTATAGAATGCGGCAAAGCGTAATTACAATGTTATTAAAAGTTTTATTATCGTATAAATTGAATAAGCACAAATTATTAACGCTTCCCTGAACAGTAAAATTGTTGCAGTTTATCTAATAGTGGAAATATACGTCCCAGTATAAGTTTTAGTATTTCACAAAAGTTATGACCCATCCTCTCGGCCGTTTGTTTGCACCTCGTATCATAAAATGATCAACGCGTCAATAATGGAAGAAAAAAGTAAAGGCTGTGTGTATTTCATTCTACCCTAAGTAGGGGAGTCGGCTACTTGAGACTTTAAGGTTTCTTGTAGCTGGAGAGGAAGGATAAAGGATAGTGGGGGTAATACAAACTCGGCACATGTCTCAGGTATACGACATAAAAATAGTCAAGCTCGGCACAGAGATTAAAAGATTCACTTTTAAAATGTTTAAACTCGGCACATGAATAATAATACCTCCCTCTCCTTACAACAAATAGACTGATGTAATATTAAAACAAAATTTATTAATTTAAAATATACGTAATACATATAGGTACATAGGAAGAACATATTCAATATTATATTTACACTGTACTATTTTAATTAATTGCATAATGATGCGATATTATTTTAACATATTGCAGTTTGAACTACTTACTATTTTTATATTATATAATTTCAGAATTAACAAAATTATTACGTTTCTTAGTGGCTATATTTTTAAATTTATGAATTTCGTTAACACTGTTGCATTTAATATAGATTTCAGTTTGTACTTTAAGAAGTGCGTCTACAAAAATAAATAAAGAAGGATGCGTTTGGTACATGGATGCATTAAAATTGGAATGAAACGATTCGCAAGCATTGGTTGTTTTATTTAATGCAGCAGAGGCATCAGCTCATATATGTGGTGGAAATTTCGAATTATCTGTCAAATAATTTTCGAGAAGGTGATCTACTGACATTACTTCGTAGAGCTCAAAAAAATTGAAATCCTTTGGTTCCAAAAATAAAAGACCAAAACAATAATAGAGCCACTTTCCAATCTTAGAATTTTTGTCTTGGTATTCTTTTGATAAACCTAGATTTTTAATTTTTTCTGTACCATGCTTGAGTTAAGTGCAATCGACACCCAGTAATTTTAGCATTTGGATAAATTTCTAACACTGTATTATGAATAGATATCTCAAAATCTACTACTATTTCTTCTGGTACAAATTTGATTTCTATATAATCACAATACTCTTTGATTTTTGATATGCAAAACCTATATGTTTCTTCACTTTTGTATTTTGATAAACAAAGAACTAATGGTATATAATGGCCGTTAAAAATACCATGTATCATGTACATTTGTGTGAAATATTTTGTGCAGTAAGAAAATGTACCGTCCATATAAATAATTTTTGATTCACATAAAAACTTCAAATTACTTTTACAGCTAAATATCACTAAATCATTAACAATTAGGAAGTCTTTATTTCTGTTGGTTTTTGGTTGGAGTTCATTCAAAACTTCATGAACCTCCGATAGTGATTTTGGCAAAGCTGGCAACAATTTTCAACGTGCAGTGTAAATGTTTCTTCTAACAGTAGATCACTTATTGCCAAATTGTTTAAAGACACATCATTTTTAGCTAGCTCCATTCTAATCATTTTGGAAGGTTTCTCTGTTATATCACTTTCGGTTTTTCTCTTCAAACAATGACTTAAAACTTGTCTTTGCAACACATTTGTTAGTTCTGGTTCATAATTATGATTTACACTTTTGACTCACCTAGTATGAAAATTGCTTTACATTTATCTTTGATGCACCTCCACTTATTTTCTCCCAAAGCTAATTTTCTGTTGTTCTTTAAACTTATACTTCTCGGAAACTAAGAGAAATTTTCCTCTTTGACTGAACATTCCACTTAAATCCGAAAAAATTACTATGATTTATTTTCGCCATTTTTACACTTTTTCACAATTATGAGTACATAGGCCGTCAACTTTACACTAGAAATGACTATGTACTAAAAACTGATATACCTAAAAAACAAAATATAGTTAGTTAGGTACCTGTCACAGGGACTAGGTACCTGCAACAACTTTATGCCAAGTTTATAAAATTTAAAATGCATTAGGATTAAAAGATTAGGATGTGCCGAGTTTGATGCCGCCCGGATAGTAACAAGAGCGGTTGATCCGGAAGGAGGATATTACTGACCAACATTCGCCTAGAGGTAGAACAATAATTAAACATTGTGGCTAACCTCATGTGGAAAATGTAAATTGAGTTCGATTTCCATACTCTTACTTAAATTGAGTCTCACTGATAAATCATACTACGTAAATTGTCAGTCGTGTTCAAAATGCTATGTGGGTTAAACTAGAAGGATTATTTTGTCCATATAAAGAAAAATAATAGTGAAAAATCAGCGGTAGTAGAACATATTTTGAATACAGGTAACACCATTTCTCAAGAAAGTTTATTACTTTCAAAACACAGTACAGGTAAATATTTAGGCAATTTAGGAGGGATGGAAATGTACCGGGATATCAAAAATTATCTTGGTCAAGGGTGGTTGTGGAATGTAAAACGTGTGTCTTACTTTAAATTTTTGAAAATGTTTTGTTGTGTCAGAATCAGTTAAGTCGTTGTGCTGATATTTTCTAATCCAGTTTTTGAATCATGCCTCTTACTACACAGCACAAAATTTTCATGATTGAAGCCTATTTTCGAACGGGTGCTCTAGTTAATGGAAATTGGCAATACAGTCAACGTTTGTGTTTGGACAATTTTCGAGAGCACTTCCCAAACGTGGCAATATTACCGGACAATTTTTATGCGTGCCTTACAAATTGTGTTCAAGTGTTTCGCGAAACTGTTTGTGTGACTCATAAAAAAGGTGCTGGTAGACGAAGAGTTCGTACAGAAGAAGTTGTCAATGACGTTCGTCAACGTATGGAAGAGGAGCCTGCAAAATCTTTGAAACGACTTTCTCAGGAAATTGGACTTTCTTATGGAACATGTCAGAAGATTTTAAAGAAAGACTTGAACATGCATCCATATCAGATGCAAGCACATCAAGCTCTTCTTCCCGCCCTGCTTACTGCCATTGGTTTGTCAATAATTTGATGAATGACGATCTTCTGGACTTAACTTTTTTTTCTGACGAAGCGTGGTTCCACCTTTCGAGATACATCAATTCTCGAAATATGCGAATGTGGAGCAATGATAACCCTCATGTTTTTACTAAATCGTCACTACATGCTCAAAAAATCGGTGTTTGGATGGCAGTTTCTCGCAGAAGAATAATTGGGTCAATTTTTTTCGATTTCACCGTCAACGCAAAAAGGTACAGACACAATTTTTTGGCTGAATTTGTGCAACAGTTGAACGATGATGAACTTCGATACGGTTATTTCTAGCATGACGGTGCAACAGCACATACTACACGAGGAAATATTGCTTTTCTCCCCGAGTTTTTTGATGACTGGTTGATAAGTTTGCATACAGATGTTGAGTTTCCTCCGAGATCACCTTGTTTGACAATTATGAACTATTTTATATTTCTTTACTTAAAAAACAAGATTTTCGCAACTCCGGTAAATAATTTGCAAGAACTTCAACAAAGAATAGTTCAGCAATGTGCAACCATAACACCAGAAATGCTGCAAAACGGTTTTCACACCATGAGGATGCGCGTCAACTTGTGCATCGAACAAAACGGGGGACATTTCCAACAATTACTGTAATTTAGTTTTTCGTTGTTACTAAAACCGTTATTTCATAATTTGTAGTTCATTATTGTTCTACAACTGAAATAAATAGGTATGAAATTTGCAGGTTATTGATGATGTCAGTGTGACAGTGACATACTTATTTCAAACGTAACGTAAGACAGGTTTTAGATTCCACAACCACCCTTGACCAAGATAATTTTTGATATCCCGGTATAAAGAAAAAGCAATTTATTAAATTCCGAATTATCTCCAGCTGAGGGTAACCCACTAGTTTACATTATTATCCTCAAATAGTATTTTAAGAAGCACATTTTGATTTATAATTTAGTTTACTCTAATGATGGCTACTTGGTAGACATCGAAAGGTCCTCAGTACCTTAGTAGTATTTTTAGTGGATAATGGTGATTATTTCTTGTCAATAATTTATTGTTACATCGATGATAACAACTTAGTTACCGGAATTTAAATTTCAGGTTTCTCGAGAAGGTAGGTACATTTATTTGATGCTAAAATTCTTTGGATAATCATCTACCTAAGTGAAGTTAAAACCCTGCTTTACTACAGCTTTAGCACGCTATGTAAGACTGCAATTTACTTCTATTGAGAGAGTCTGTAATAATTGATTATAGTTATTTACTGATAATTATGAATTATGAATGAGTAATTACGATTAACATAATATAATAGCGATTTAAATGAGAATAAAACGAGTTTTGACGATCGACGAAAGACTGAAAAATCGTCCCAATCGTTGTCTATATCTTTCTTCAGTTCGCATAATATAATTGTGATATATTATGTTTCTACCAAAAATCTCATAAATACACAATAAACTCAGGCGATTTCTCTCTCCTGCATAGGTAAAACCATAAATACGTCTTTAGTTTATTATTAAACGCTCTTTACTCTGGCATACACGCATCACCTTCTATCTTCGTTTAGCTCGAAGGGCAACCCGGCATACTTCCATCTTTCTCTAACAAAATATTTGAGCAATGTATCCCACTCTCCAGACCATTGTTGAACTGGTAGATTCAATCCTCGCCAAGAACTACGTACGGAACAGTATTTTATAAGCTTTCAAGAGCGATAGACGGTTCATTCTTGACAAAAAAGCTATTCCATAACTTAATTCGTGAGACAGTTTACATATATTAATAGTTAATTATCAATACAATGTAACTATATCGGGTTTATTCAAAGGTGTTAACTGAAAAACGTGCGGTAATTCAGCTGGATGTGTGAATTAACATATTTTAAAAAACGAACACAGTTAAACATGTTGAAAGAATTTTTACCAAGATTTAGATAGTCGGCGTAATCACCAGAAAACTGGAAACAATAAAAATAATTCTTAAAAAACCAGTGTCGAGGTTACGTCAAGTTTTCCGTGTCGTCTCCACCGTTCTAGTGAAAATGACTTCCTACGCCAACTTCACCGACAACAAACCAAACGCCAATAACCACTGGAGAAGCGAAAATTTTCGTCATCCCTGGTATAAAAACTTGTGTATCGTCAGTGTTCTGATCGCGTTCACTATCGGCCTAACGATGGGTGTTTTCATCCCTTTAGTGTATCTGAAACAACCCAGAAATGTGACTGCAACGACCACACCACCCTCCGATACCTTCAACGATTCCGCCGAAATACGTACCATTTTCTTGAATCACAGTTTCGCAGCCACTGTTGCCGAAAACATCACCAAAGACGTCAACGATTATCCCACCGTGTCGTTTGTGGAGAATTTCAATAGCCTGGAGGAAAGCTCCAACGGAAAACTGATCAAGAACGGTATCTATTGGGGCGATGCCGTCGAGAAAGCCCTACCCGACGGCTATCGAGATAAGAAACATTCCATTTGGAGCGATTACGTCGATCGAGCCGTGGCCGTCAAACTGGAAAACGGTTGCGGACGTATGCAAAATCGATTGGTCATATTTCAGGACGGCTTGAAGGGATGCGTACGATACAGGCAAAACACCGATCAGATCCAAGGAGAACTGTTCAGTTTCTACTTGGCGCAACTACTGGAACTACCGAATTTAGCACCAAGTGCGGTCAGCATTGTCGATTTGAAATCACCCCTGTGGCAAAATCTACGCAACGACATAGCTTCGGCCCAATGGAACTCGAACCGACCGATTGTTTTGACTCAATTCATTTCGAATTTGGCTTCTGCGAATATACCAAACGTATTCCGACCGACAGAAAGACATTTGAACAAATTCGACATCTTGAACATGACGAAAAACGAGGTTATGGAGCAGGATGATCTGGTAAAGAACTTCGTCGAGCTAGCCCAATGGTCCGATTTGATCATTTTCGATTATCTTACGGCAAATTTGGACAGAATAGTGAACAACTTGTACAACTATCAATGGAATGTCAACATAATGGACGCCCCAGCTCACAATCTAGCTCGAAAATCCGACAGTAATTTGCTGGTGTTTCTAGACAACGAATCGGGCCTGCTTCACGGCTACAGACTGTTGAAGAAATACGAGATTTACCATTCGGTCCTGTTGGAGAATCTGTGCGTGTTTCGTAAGCAAACGGCGGATATCATCAGGAAATTAAGGACGAAAGGGAACGTGGGCAAGTTGTTGCGCGGTAAATTCGAAAAACAAAACAGTGCGACTGTCAAAGATATCTTGCCGACGTTGCCCGATAAAAGTGTTAAAGTACTGAAAGAAAGAATCGAAAAGGTTTACAGTCAGATTGTCAAATGCGAATCGATATATTCGGACACGACGTAGTGACTGTGATAGTCAGATTTAGGATTATACGAATTTATTGTGGAATCGGCTATTCGAAAGAACGAGTAAGTAGAAAACAATGTAAGTAGTTGACAATAATGATGAAAATTCTATGTTTAATTCCTTCTTTGGGTGTTATCTTGACTATAAAATACATTTTTTAAGTGTCCAATTTTTCGCAAAGCAATTATTTTCATCTTTCGTGTTTGATTGAAAGGCACAAGATCCATACAAGGTAGATAATGGAAGATTTGACATTTTTCTTGTTTTGCAAAAAACTGCCAAACTGGTAACATCAACTTGTGACGAATTTTACTCATTGAAAGTTCGGTTCCTTTCATGAACTTGTCAAAATATATATCTTGAAGAGAAACTGTCAAAAATTAATTAGAATCAGCCATTATCTCATGAATATCCAGTCTAAACTTGAATAAACTAACTTTTAATAGTGTGCAACTATTCCAACGAATTTTTTACAGGCCAGCTTTGATGCGGCTTGGAAGATGCTAAATTCTTTAACTAATCATGTTGTCGCATGTTACACGTGGAACCATTAACGTTGGAAATAATTGGTTAAAATCAGAAATCAGAAACAAATATCATTTACAACTTTTGGCTTATAACTTACATTTAAAACTAGCTTTTGAAACAACATCATAATATGAATTCGAGTTCTTTTATTCTAAATTATTAAGCACAGTTTCGGCAAAAACTTAAATCAATCAACAAAAAATTTCAACAATTGTTACCAAAAACTCCTAGAGAAAAAAAAAGAATATAAACATTATTCACAATAAAACCGATTTTAATTTCAATGAAACGGAATTGAATTTGTTAAATAATGGTTTAAATTTTGCAATTGATTCTAAGAGCAAGAGTGCAAGAAAATTCTTGAACATTCAAATAAATCATATAAAAGTACTTCCAATAATTTCAATAATATTTGTAAATCATTGAAAGAAAAAGACTGTTATTACTTGTAAGCAGATAAGGGAAATTCCCTGGTGATTATGGGCAAAGAGGATTATCATCATCCCGTAAATACATTGTTGAATGATGGTATGAACATATTACCAGGAAACCTTTATCTAAATGTGTTAAATTAACCATTCTTCTAAATGTATTAAATTAGTCAATCATTCTGTAAAAGCTGTAGAGCTGTAATCTCCAATAATTTAAATTACAAACTTAGATTTTCAAAGCCTAATCTTCCTAAACTATATTGCTTACCTAAAATTCATAAACCGGGTCTCCATTTCAAACATTAATTGTCCTGGGTATAACAGAGCAAAATGGTGATTAAGGAATTTAGCAACTTCCAAGCCGCACCAAGTTTGAAGTTGGAACAGAGGAATTTCCTGTTGAATCCAGTGTCAAATTATTTCGGGAATATTTTAACTTTTTTCAACTTTTACACAACCTAACATGACTATTTCACTGACAGTGACACTTTCTTTGTATCCAATAAGCTTTCTGACGAAACAGAGGAATATTGTGTTGAACTCAGTGTCGAAACAAAAGAATTTTTTGTTGAATCCAGTGTTGAATTATTTCAGGAATATTTTAAAGTTTTTTAACTTTTACACAACCTAACGTGACTATTTCATTGACAGTGACACTTTCTTTGTATGCAATAATCTTTCTGGAGAAACAGAGGAATATTGTGTTGAACTGAGTCTCGAAACAGAAGAATTTCCTGTTAAATCCAGTGTCAAATTATTTCAGGAATATTTTATCGTTTTTCAACGTTTACACAAACTAACCTGACTATTTCACTAACAATGGCACTTTCTTTGTCTGCAATAATCTTTCTGGCAAATCAGAGGAATATTGTGTTGAACTGAGTGTCGAAACAGAAGAATTTCCTGTTGAATCCAGTGTCTAATTATTTCGGGTATATTTTAACGTTTTTTAACTTTTACACAATCTAACTTGACTATTTCACTGACAGTAACACTTTCTTTGTATGCAATAATCTCTCTAGCGAAACAGGAATATTGTATTGAACTCATTGTCGAAACAGAAGAATTTCCTGTTGAATCCAGTGTCAAATTATTTCGGGAATATTTTAACGTTTTATCTTTCACATAACCTAACCTGACTATTTCACTGATAGTAACACTTTCTTTGTATGCAATAATATCTCTGGCGAAACAGAGGAATATTGTGTTGAACTCGGTGTCGAATTATTTTGACATGATTGTTCCATTCACCGATTTGTGTTTTGCAAAGAAAATCAAGCCTACTTGGCATGTTTTTGGGCTAGTTAAGACAAAAGTTCGTATTCTAGACATCTGCCTCATACTCTCTACCAGAGACTTGTATATTGTCTTCAATTCACTGGAAGGACCTTTTTAAAATAATTATAAATTACTGTCAAGTATATCTAATGTTAATGTGACTTTAACATAAATAACTGAACCAGTAAAGATATTTTGACATGGATTGTTGATCATTTAGTTGTCAACATATCTGCTTTAATAATCTTTGCAAGGAAACATGCGGAATTTTGCATTTTGAAATATTTTCACTCGCCGTACCAACTTGTTTTAAGGGAAGAAAGTTGACAATCATGTTTGATTGGTCATTTAGTTCAGTCCGTAAGACGACTTGCCTTTTTTATATGGTTTATCGTTCAGAACTGTTCTGTTTTCTATCGGTTAGGCATAACATTATTTGGTGGTCATGGTAATAATTCTAGAATATTATAATTACATGAAAAAATGTGGAAGCTCGCTAGTGAGATTATGTCTCATGTACTTGTTTAAAAGATGGTTTTCAACGTTCATATGTTAATATAAATTCTAGACGCTGTTACAGGCAGATGTTTGATGGCATTGATACACTTTTGTTGTTACTTTAAAATGTGGTATAACGTAAGCCTGAAGGGAAATTTTGTTGTGGATTACCAATCAATCTTAGCTATCATCCAATTGACAAAATTACGAGATTAATATGTTGTTATACTTTTCAAAATAGTGTTAATTTAAAATATGATGTTCTTGCAATTAAGAAATATATTTCAACAGGTTCCGTTAATTGTCCTTTCTATTTTGCTGGCAACATAACATTTTCATTATACGAAAAAGTTGAATTTTACACTCCATTAAGTCTTCGAAGTTCGTAGCTACTTCAAAATTTGATAATGCTGTGTTTCTTCTGGAACAGTTTTCTCCAATTTATAATTTTGTCATTCGGCCTTTACTTTCTGTACCTATATAATTAATGAATGAGTCTCGAATATTATGTTGAGTTTACTGTCAAACTGTCTAGAAACTTTAATTTATCTCACGTTGGCTTTTGCCACATAACAATGGTAAGGCCTTTCTAGTCCAGATGTATCAGTAACGTCACAAACTTATAGTTCCAGATAGTTGTTTCGCTCATCACGTAGCAGAGATTGCAACGTTACAGATGGATCTCTGTTGAAGGTAGTCATAACTAGCCTACAACATGGTAAAAAGACCAAAATATATCATGCCATCTATGAATAGACGTCCCACTAAGTTTAGAATTAGAAACAAATGAATATATGAATATACTCATTCATTTTATGTTGGATTTTGTCAGATTACAATGATAAGATTCTTCTAGTTCAGATCGTTCAGTAACGTCACAAAACTTTTAGGAACATCTATTCGTAGATGACGTGAGATATTTAGGTCTTTTTACCACGTTGTAGGCCGACTATGACTACCTTCAGTAACGTTGCAAACTTGCTCCTTCCACTGATGAGTTCTATGAGAAGAACGAAACAGCAGTCTGGAACTATAAGTTTGTGACGTTATTGATCGGTCTGGACTAGAAAGAATTTGTCATTATTAGAAATATATTTATTACTTTTCTTATAAATTCAATATTAGATTGGATTTTCTGTCAAATTCCATTGAAGTCAATTTCATTTTGAAAATACCAATATTATATCATTTTATATAATTTAGTTTTCAACTATCATCTAAAGCACTTATTATTATAAAGAAATAATCACCAATATCCACTAAAAATACTAATAAAGTGGTAAAGTACTAAAGACCATTCAGCTACCAAGTAACACCATCATAAGTGTAAACTAAATTATAAAACAAAATGAGTCTGTTTAAATAATATTTAGAATTAGTAATGCAAATAAGGGAATACCTCGGGGATTTACATTGAGTTGGAGATAAATCTGAATTAGTTAAATTGTTTTTTCGCTTATTTACATCCTTCTAAATTACCTAGATATTTTACATTAGGGGTCGGTTAGTTACGGTGCGTTAATTTACGATAAAATATACGGGGGGAAGGTGAAAATTTCCTGACGAATGATTTATTTGGTCAAATCCTTTAGAATAGGCGTTTGTTTCAAATCTCTTTCCGCCGAGCCATTTCTTCAAGTTTGGAAATAGATAAAAATTGCAGGGGGCCAAATCTGGAGAATATGGTGGATGACGAACCAATTCGTAGCGCAGTTCATGCAATTTTGCCATTGCGATTGCGGACCTGTGCGTCGGTGCGTTGTCCTGGTGGAAGAGCAGTTTAAACTTTGCCAAAGGCTGCCCACTTTCGCTTCAAATCGGCGTCGCATCGATCCGACAGCTCTGCATAATATACGCCGATGATCGTTGTGCCCTTTTCAAGGTAATCGATATAGAAAATACCGCGTGCATCTCAAAAAACTGTTGCCATGACTTTGTTGGCCCATAAACCCACTTTGGCTTTTTTTGGCTTCGATTCGCCAGGACTGGCCCACTGTTTCGACTGTTCTTTGGTCTCTGGTGTGTTGAGATGGATCAGAGATTGATATTGTGTTGAACTCAGTGTCGAAACAGAGGAATTTCCTGTTGAATTCAGTGTCAAATTATTTCAGGAATAGTTTCACTTTTTTCTAACTTTTACACAACCTAACCTGACTATTTCACTGACAATGACACTTTATTTATATGCAATTATCTCTCTCGCGAAACAGAGGATTATTTTGTTAAACTCAGTGTCGAAACAGCAATTTTGAATCCAGTGTCAATTTATTTTTGGAATATTTTGACGTTTTTCAACTTTTAGACAATTTAACCTCACTATTACACTGACAGTGACACTTTCTTTGTATGCAATAATCTTTCTGGCGAAACACAGTTGTTGTGTTGAACTCAGTGTCGAAACAGAGGAATTTCCTGTTGAATCCAGTGTCAAATTATTTCGGGAATATTTTGTGCAAAAAAATAAAGAATGATACAATTCCCGTCATTAGCATGAACGGGCACATGTCAACTTATAATTGTGAATTTATTAATTGAAAACTACTGTTACATCCACAATTATGATATTAAAAATATGGGGGTCAAGTACTGCTTAACCGAATATTCAGGGGGGTCATGTTTGCGTTGCGGGTGCGTTAATGGGGGCGAGTGTATCAAAAATTGCGCAATTTTGCGGTCTCTTGTGTTTTAAAAGTGATTTCTTGAGAAATGGTGTAACCTGAGTTTAAAATATGTTCTGGTATTGCTGATTTTTCACTTCATATTAAGAAAAATTATAGTGTTGCTATGAGTTCAATAATTTAACATCAAAACATAATATTGCCCAGGCTAGAAGATATTTGTCTTAGTTAGTAGCACCTTTAACCGCTGTAGAGTTTTGATTGTTGATCAAACGGGATCGTATTGCTGAATTAAGATTTCTTCATAACAAGAAAAAGACAGTTCCATAAAATTATGTATTTAGGAATTACTATAGAGTATATATTATTAAGACAAGTTTCTAGATGTTAATTGTCTCCTATAAAAACGAGGAAGCATTACTACCAACTCTACATAAAAAAACGAAAACTTCATCAAATGTTTTTTCTCAGTATTTATACTTCTAGATAACATCCAAAGAAATAGAATTAAATAAATTATTGTATGCCTTTGTAGTTTTATGTAAATTGTGACACATGTTTTATAACCTACCTGTTTTGGAATTTTCGAATAGTTTGATAACTTGTTCTTTGTAATAAGCTGGAAATTGTTAATTTATTTAATTTATTGTATTTTTAATCGAACGAATGATGTGCGAAGCTGTCGCTCTATTCTACTTTATACAGAGTGATTTATGAAATAGTGTTAGTACAAAAAAAATATAGACATGCTACTGATGAACTGTTCCGTCTATTAAAAATATTCATAGGAGTCGGTGTAAGTTACCTGAGCTGGTATTACGTTAATGTTGATATTCTATATCATGGACGAGTTTGCGATGATGTCATCAACTAATGTGATGTTGCCAATACATTACAATTTCTACGTCAGGGATAATCTTACCCTTAGAAGATAATAGTATGTAAAGAGCGGAATATATGCAGGAAAGAAATGATAATATATACCCATATTTATGCTCTAGCTTTCATTGAAAATATGCACATATTCATATTCTTAAAAATGCTCAAAATATGCACATAATTTTTCAACATATGCAAACATAATAGAAAACTGTTAGAATAAATTCTTGTTGAATTACGCAGAATCCATTTCACCCTAGAAAAATTATCGAATATAGGAAAGTTAATACTATTTTTTCTGAAGAACAGAACGTATGAAATATAAAGAAAACGACATTTTTTATTAAAACACATTTTTATATTACATCAAATTGCATACAATAAAATACAATCTCAAATTTAACCTAAATTAAAATTATTCCGTTACACTATGGAAGGACTTTATTATTATATGTTTCAAAATTTTCAGTTGAAAAGGAATGTCTTATTAGTTTAAATATTTTTATACAGCAAAAACTGCGTTCTACATCAACAGATGTTATGGGACAATATTTTAATATTGTACTCCAAATGCTGATCTCAAAATCGTATGATATTATTTCACCTAGAAATATTTGAAATATATTTGTTAGATTATCATTTGTTGTATCACGTTCTTTATTTTTTCGAGAACTCTACTTTCCATAGTTCCTGGCACGTTCACACTTTCTCACATTTCTCTGAAAAGTCTTCTATAACTTCTACGGATTCGACAAGTGATCTAGACGTTTTTTCTAGGGCTAGTATTGAGTTTGGAAAAACTAAACTATAATTAGATCTTATGAAGAGTAATTATTTCTAAATAATTCCTGAGATCTTGAAACACATTGGGAACTATCAACAATGTCTAAAATAATTTCTTTTAAATTGTCAAAATATTCCGCATAAAAAATAGCAGCATTCAACCAATTTCCCCACCTGGTGATAATTGGTTGTGGTGGTGTAAAGGAATTCCTGGTACTTTATGAAGTTGCACCCTCAAAGGTGCCTTGATGAATACTTTTTTAACATTTGAAATTGATTCATCAACTAAAAAAAAATTCGTCAATCCCATAAAACTGTTTATCACATAAAAAAGTATACAATTTTTTTTTGAGAATAGTTATTGTGCTACTTGTGTCGACAAAGCTTTTTATTTTATTAAAACATTTAAAGCCTATACATTTCGGCGAATTTTGACTAAGCCCAAGTCTAGAGTAGTGTTGGTGGATAGCTTCACTATTCCTCGTGAAATATGGATGCACCTCATAATTTTTTTTTGAATTCTATTTCTTTTTTTTTGACATACATTATCAACTGGAAAATATACAGACAGGGCAATGTTAGGATTTGAAATTGTTTAAATAAGGGTTTACATGTTGAATGTGGCAGAGGCTTGTAAATAGACCTTAATACTTTTTTATATGAGCGGAATACTCGAGCAAAAATATTTGGAAGAACCCCAGAAAAGCAATCCATATTGTAGGGTTGATTGGACTAACCCAAAGTAGAGAATTCTCAAAATGTCAAATAATAGGGTTTCTCTCAAGTTTCTTATTATGTAGCAAGTAGTACCTAATTTAGAACATAGTGTATTTATATGTGCTTCCCAGGTCAATTTTCTATCTAAGGTTAAACCTAAGAATTTTATGGTAGCGCATGAGGTAGGTTTTTGTTATGTTCATCGTGAGTCCATTATCTGAACAGTATTTGTTCAATTCCCTAGATGCATTATTGCTAGTTTCAACAAGATGCTCTACATTTTTGTCTGACATTAGTTTAGTTATATCATCAGCGTAGACAATCATTTGATTTGATGAGGTGCAGGTTTTGTTGACATCGTTAATGAATATAATGAAGAACAATGGACCCAAGATGGAGCCTTGGGGTACACCCAAATGTATGTCTCTCGTATCAGATCTAGCACCACCAACAAGTGTAGCCTGTTTCATATTTGTCAAGTATGATGTTGCCCAGTTATATGCTACTCCTCGGACTCCAATACCCTTCAATTTCATCAGTAATAACTTATGATTAATGGTGTCAAATGTCCGACTTGATAATTGTCTTTAAACAAATGCGAACAGTATCTTACAGAATGTGAAACAATTATACAGGGTGTTCCATCTCAGACGAGCCACCCCGTATATTTCTTATCCCATAGTGACTGAAAAAATCTCCCGAAACACGTCGAATGATTTTGTTTGGGGGACATCTTTTGATGTATATTTGAGGCTTGAACGAGCAACCCCCTAATAGGGGGCGCTTCAACTCCTCAAAATTGAATAGGGGAGAGGGGTTGAGTGATACGTCATTTGAAAGGTCTTAGAAGCCTCTTTACAACGGTGTATGAAAAACGTAAATTTGATGAACCGTTTTCGCCAAAAATTAATTTTGTTGCTCGAATGCGCCACCTTGATAATTTTGGTTATTTGTACAGTGTACAAGCTCATTTTTATTAAGCCTTTTTTACAAACTTAAACAATCTTTAAAAAATCACATTTGTAAATAATTGAATTGTGTTGTCATGCTTACAATGAAAAACATTAAATCTGCGTGTTTGAATCAAATGTTCAAATTGTCCTCCATTGACTTCCATACAATAATACAATCTTGACTGAAAACCGTCTCCAACATGGTTCAGCATAATTGGAGTTATTTGACGACACTCATTTACAATTTGTTGGCGTAGTTCGTCCAAATTTTCAGGCTGAGTCACAAAAATCTTGGACTTAAGATGTCCCCACAAGAAGAAGTCCAGAGGGTTCAGGTCAGGAGATCGGGCAGGCCACTCCATAGGAACTCTTCTTCCAATCCAACGGGGTATTGCAAATTAAGGTATTGGCGAACTGGTGCGGCGTAGTGAGGAGGAGCTCCGTCTTGTTGGAAATGCAATTGTTGTTCAAGTAGTAGAGGATTGTTTTCTAATTGTCCAGTTATTAACGGATCAATCGCATTTTCCAACATTTCAAGATAAATTTCGCCATTTAAATTACCAGGAATAAACAGCGGTCCAATTAGGTGGTCTCCCAAAATTCCTACCCAAACGTTTAGCTTTTCCCGATGTTGAGTGTGAGCTTCTCGAAATAAATGAGGATTTGTATCGATCCAAATTCTACAGTTATGCTGGTTAACCTCTCCATTAAGTAAAAAAGTGCATTCGTCAGAAAAGCAAACGTTGTACAAGAAATTTGGGTTATTGTTGATACGCTCGACCATAATTTCGCAAAACTCTTGCCTTCGATCCCAATCATCATCATTTAATTCCTGAATTAATTTAATTTTGTACGGATGGAACTTGTGTTTATGTAAAATTCTGAAAACGTTAGATTGGCTAATACCGGAAGCTGCAGAAAGTTGTCGTACAGATTGCGTGTTTGGCATAAGTTGGACATGTCTCAATACCGCCACAGCTGCTCCTTCATCATTAACAATTCCAATGAGTGCCCTTTTTTTATCTATTACTGAACCCGTCTCCACAAATTTTGAAATCAATTCCATTACGTACTTATGGCGAACGCTATGTTCAGGATGGTTTCCGTTAAATATCCTTGCAGCCACTCGGGCATAATTTTGATTTTGGTAATAAAGGCTATCCAGCTCAACACGTTCTTGCAATGTGTACACCATATAGTAGTAACTTAACAGATTGATTAAAATAATGAAATGATCGAAGAAACGTTAAAACCAGATAAACACCTTCTAAGAACAAAAAATGAAGGCAACATAAGGAAATGTTTTGCGGTTTTTTTATTTTTAGTTTGAGAGAATGTATTATTGTATGGAAGTCAATGGAGGACAATTTAAACATTTGATTTAAACACGCAGATTTAATTTTTTTCATTGTTAGCATGACAACACAATTCAATTTTTCTACGAATGTGATTCTTTGAAGGTTGTTTAAGTTTGTAAAAAGGCTTAGTAAAAATAAGCTTGTACATTGTACAAATAAAATATTCAAGGTGGCGCAACAAAATTAATTTTTGGCGAAAACGGTTCATCAAATTTACGTTTTTCATACACCGTTGTAAAGAGGCTTCCAAGACCTTTCAAATGACGTATCACTCAACCCCTATCCCTATTCAATTTTGAGGGGTTGAAGCGCCCCCCATTAGGGGGTTGCTCGTTCAAACCTCAAATATACGTCAAAAGATGGTTCCCAAACAAAATCATTCGATGTGTTTTGGGAGATTTTTCCACTCACTATGGGATAAGAAATATACGGGGTGGCTCGTCTGAGATGGAACAACCTGTATAAGAATCAGTAACCAAATCAAAATGATTTGTGAAGAGTAACTTTACCACGCACACTATTTTTCTATTGGCCAAGCGGCGGCAACACTAGTTGAAACATGTTATCGATAAACGATGTTCCTTTTTGAAGAGATTTGACCGAGGCACCCTTCCGTCGTGTTTTCGTATCGGGAGTTTGAAAACCCTATTAATATTCTCTCGTTTTCCGTTTCGATTTGTGGTTCAAGGTTGCATTTAAGCTGGATAAAGTAAATACTTGACTGATAAACGAAGAAGGATTAATCGCTCTTCAGATAACTGTCAGATAATCGTGTTACTGTTGTAAAATTAGTTAGGTCAATTAGGTACACAAAACTGTCTGAATCTTTGTAATGGGGAATGTTCGATAAGGAGTTTATTGACCTTCAATCGGCATATTTTACGACATATTTCACATTGCCTAAGCGCAGATCGTAATTTTAAGGCCACTTTGTATATATTCTCGTTTCAAAATACAGCATTTCTTCATTGGCGTCGTAAAAATCTCAACTGAACTGTCGATATTCTTATATTACCTGCCATCCAACTGAATCTGTTCCAATCAAGATGGACGACATCACTCAAAATCTGCTGAATCTATATAATTATCATGCATGAAATGTCCCGTAAAGAACTTGCTCAACTTCTTTTAAGGGAAGATAAATAAATATGTTAATGAAATGCAAAATGAAAAAGGAACGAAATATTGGCATGTAGTGCAACCAAATGGGTATTGTACCCATAAATCCCTGGGAAAAAGGTCGATTTTGATGGGACAAAGTGCATTCTCTTCAGAATGTTATTAGAAACAAAGTCTACCTCATAGATAGTTGTGCAAATTGTTTATATTGTTTATAAACAATAAATTAACAATTCAATCAGCCCAATTTTGAGATTACATTAAAAATGCTAAATTTGTCCAGTTTTGATCAGGTAAAGACTATTTTTGGTCAGTGAACATATGCAACTAGTTGAACAAATAGTTGAATTACCTTCATTCGTTATAAACAATTTATTTATTAGCAAATAAATGAATTCGACCAAAACTCCGAGTTTAAAATCGTTTTCAGATAATTTTGTCATTCTGAGTTCGATTTTATAGTCAATATCGTCGAATGTATACCCACAAATTTGCCAATTTGTTAGAAACAAATTATATTTATTTAAAAATATACGAATTTGAACAAAATGTCGAGTTTATAGTCGTTTTCGGATAATTTGGGCTCCTGAGTACGATTTTATCGCTATTATGGTCTTTAAATGCATTCATAGATTTGTAAATTGTTATAAACAAATTATTTATCAACAAGTATACGAATTATGCCAAAATTCCGAGTGTAAAGTGTTTTTAGAATCAATCTATTAATAATCAAATAAATTATATCAAAAAAAATACGGGCAGTCACCGAACACTGCTGACAGAGCTGAAAACTGACATCATGAAGTAACCAATTTATTTTGGGAATTTCATCCAAATTCGTATTATTTCACCAGTATCATCTCTTTCTATATAACACAATTTTCCGACAGTGCCGTTTGACAATCCATCCCCAACATCTATGTTATAAGTTATCATGTATGGTCGGTTAAGAACTAAAATTAACTCGTATGGTAATCCACCCGTATCATCGGTTCTCATTTTATGCAACTTCTGCCTGACGAAATTTTGTTGCTCAGCATTATGACAACCAACGAAGACATCCGATGCCACAGATACTATTGTCTACGGAGTTTAGTATGGAGTTGTTGTACTCGTTGTAGCATCCGAAATTACAATTTTATTATTTTTAAATGAAAATTAATATAATTAGTTTTCACAACTGTCAGCATTTCAATCAACAATTATATACATTTTTATATTTAATAATAAAAAACGTATAATGGGCGGTACAATCCCTGTAAAGAGTATGAATGTAACCCGATAGTCATTATAATAAATACACATTATTTTATTTTCAAAACATATTATTTATTGATATTTACATCGATGTAAATGAAAGTAATGTTAAACAGCATTGATCCGAATTGAAGATGTCTACGGATGGTGGTAAAAGAAAACATCTTCAATTCGGACCAATGAACAAATGATCTAAACAGAAACGCAAAATGTAAACATATAAACATTTCCGTCAAATGTCCGTATGATCCTAAATTACACCACAAATAATTATTTGAAATAAAATTTTGTACTTTCGTACTAGTAGTATTAAAAAAAACATCAAGACGATACTCGCTATTATATTTGATGCTGTGATCCAACATTCGAACAATGAAAATAATAAACTAGATACAACACAACGCCATCAATGTGTAGTACACATGCAGAAGTTCTCACTTATACACATCACTAATGTTATATTCACAATATTTAAAACCTTGCACGTAGATACGATACTAAGTACACAAAATGTACAATTAATAAATTCAATAAAAATATAACTTTCGTCTGCACGAGGACCGAGGATTGAGTAAATGAATAACGTCGATTATCCGACTCAGATATGCACACGTGTGTAAGCGTATAGAGAGACTGTCTGACGCCTGACCCAAGTAGTTGTGAACGCGACAGTATACATAATACTTAATATACCGGGATATCAAAAATCATCTTGGTCAAGGGTGGTTGTGGAATCTAAAACGTGTGTCTTACTTTACGTTTGAAATAATTATGTCACTGTCACACTGACATCATCAATAACCTACAAATTTCATACTTATTTATTTCAGTTGTACAACAATAATGTACTACAAATTATGAAATAACGGTTTTAGTAACAAGAAAAACTAAATTACAGTAATTGTTGAAAACGTCCCCCGTTTTGCACAAGTTGACGCGCATCCTCACGCTGTGAAAACCGTTTTGCAGCATTTCTGGCGTTATGGTTGCACATTACTGAACTATTCTTTGTTGAAGTTCTTGCAAATTATTCACCGGAGTTGCGAAAATCTTGTTTTTTAAGTAAGGAAATATAAAATAGTCCATAATTGTCAAACAAGGTGATCTCGGAGGAAACTCAACTTCTGTATGCAAACTTATCAGCTGGTCATCAAAAAACTCGCGGAGAAAAGCAATATTTTCTCGTGTAGTATGTGCTGTTGCACCGTCATGTTGGAAATAACCGTACCGAAGTTCATCATCGTTTAACTGTTGCACAAATTCAGCCAAAAAGTTGTGTCCGTACCTTTCTGCCTTGACGGTGAAATCGAAAAAAATTGGCCCAATTATTCTTCTGCGAGAAAATGCCATCCAAACACCGATTTTTTGAGCATGTAGTGACGATTCAGTAAAAACATGAAGGTTATCATTGCTCCACATTCGCATATTTTGAGAATTGATGTATCCCGAAAGGTGGAACCACGCTTCGTCAGAAAAAAAAGTTAAGTCCAGAAGATCGTCATTCATTAAATTATTGACAAACCAATGGCAGTAAGCAAGGCGTCTGGGGTGGTCTGCGGGCAGAAGAGCTTGATGTGCTTGTATCTTATATGGATGCATGTTCAAGTCTTTCTTTAAAATCTTCTGACATGTTCCATAAGAAAGTCCAATTTCCTGAGAAAGACGTTTCAAAGGTTTTGCAGGCTCCTTTTCCATACGTTGACGAACGTCATTGTCAACTTCTTCTGTACGAACTCTTGGTCTACCAGCACCTTTTTTATGAGTCACACAACCAGTTTCGCGAAACACTTCAACACAATTTGTAAGGCACGCATAAAAATTGTCCAGTAATTTTGCCACGTTTGGGAAGTGCACTCGAAAATTGTCCGAACACAAACGTTGACTGTATTGCCAATTTTCATTAACTAGCGCACCCGTTCGAAAATAGGCTTCAATCATGAAAATTTTGTTCTTTGTGGTAAGAGGCATGATTCAAAAACTGGATTAGAAAATTTCAGCACAATGACTCAACAGATTCTGACACAACAAAACGTATTCAAAAATTTAAAGTAAGACACACGTTTTACATTCCACAACCACCCTTGACCAAGATAATTTTTAATTTGTAATTCATTATTGTTTTACAACTGAAATAAATAGGTATGAAATTTGTAGGTTATTGATGATGTCAGTGTGACAGTGACATAATTATTTCAAACGTAAAGCAAGACACACGTTTTAGATTCCACAACCACCCTTGACCAAGATAATTTTTGATTTCCCGGTATATAGCTACAGCGTGACGGCACGTACCGGACTCATGGTTTTACCCCCCCTCTGAAATAACTCAACGCGCCTAAAGAAGTTTTCACTTCAAAAATCAAAACAAATAGATATGTATGTTACTAGAAAAATCTCAATTTTGAAACGAACAAATACAAAATATTTTATCGAGGAGTTTGAGTGCACGAGATTTAGACGATGAATATCGAATAAAGTTTCAGAGAAACAATTTTTGACAAACAAATTGTTGAAATAAATTTAACTGTTTTGAATTTTATTAAAACAAAACAATTGTTGAATTTCATATACAGATTTGAATTTAAAACGCAACACCTAGTAATAGTTAAGCAATTTAATTAAAATTTTTACATAAGGGTCACATTAATGTAATCAGTAAATGATTAGATGTGGAAGCGAAAACAAACATAAATAAAACAGAATGACACATCAGTCAAAGATGGTACATCACAAATGTCACATGCGATTTTCGATTGTGGCGACATCTGTTTCATTTTTCAGGGACTTTTCACCTTGCCCTCGTAAAAAACGATGGTAACCTATTCTCGATACGCAATTTTCAAACAATTTACTTCACACGTGATGGCGGTTCTGTTAATTTCTAATAATTCTCGTTTGTACGTTTCATTAACGGTAATAATGTAATAATGGCTTTTTCTCACAAAGACCCAATTACCCAGTTGAACAAAGCAATAACATGAATCAATTTGCCGACGTTCATCAACCCATTTAATGATAATACATTGCTAAATTGACATCTAGGTAAGAATTTATTGTCCTTTGTGTGAGTTATTATAGTGTAGTAAGAGTTTACAGCTAACGTTTGTTTAGAAGTAGTAATTATTAGAATGTATGCTTCATCCTCCTAGTAACCTACTTCGGGGTGAACGAAAGGTATAGTTTGGAACTCCCTAGAGAATCTAATGTGTTAGTAGAGAGAAAAATTCTGTAGGGGCCATCGTACGGTGTCTATACGTAAAACACACGTCAACTCTTCTTTCTAAACGGACTACGAGCGATTCAAACTTTATCACATTAGCTCATCCAATCATAGTTTCCACAAGTTTGGGTTCTATATAACAGAATGTCCGGAAATTCTGCTTTATTTTTATTCGCATCAATAACGGATTAATTTTGCTCCAAAAAGATATCCTTAAAAAATGTTGTCGAGAAATATCAGATTTGGAAATGGCCGTGCGGGGTAATACAAACTCGCACATATTTCAGGTATACGAAATAAGAATAGCCAAGCTAGGCACAGAGATTACAAAATTCACTTTTAAAATGTTTAAACTCGGCACATCAATATTAATACCTCCCTCTGCTTGCAAGAAATAGAGTAATATTAAAACAAAATTTATTAATTTAAAATATACATATAGGTACATAGGAAGAACGTATTCAAAACTATATTTACAGTGTACTATTTTGATTAATTGCATAATAATGTGAAATTATTTTAACATATTGCAGTTTGAACAACTTACCTACTATTTTTATATTCTATAATTTTAGAATTAACAAAATTATGACGTTTCTTAGTGGCCATATTTTTAAATTTATGAATTTCGCTAACACTGTTGCATTTAATATAGATTTCAGTTTGTACTTTAAGAAGTGCGTCTACAAAAATAAATAAAGAAGGATGCGTTTGGTACATGGATGCATTAAAATTGGAATGAAACGATTCGCAAGCATTGTTGCAGAGGCATCAGCCCATATATGTGTTGGAAATTTCGAATTATCTGTCAAATAATTTTCGAGAAAGTAATAACAAATTTTTCAAGTCTTTCATCTACTGGCTTAATTTCGTAGCTCAGAAAAATAAAAATTGTCAACGTCCTTTGGTTCCAAAAATAAAAGACCAAAACAATAATGGAGCCACTTTACAATCTCAACATTTTTGTATTGGTATTCTTTTGGTAAACCTAGATTTTGAATTTTTCTGTACCATGCTTGAGTTAAGTGGAATCTACACCCAGTAATTTTAGCATTTGGATAAATTTATAACACTGCATTTTGAATAGATATCTCAAAATCTACTAGTATTTCTTCTGGTAGAAATTTGATTTTTATATAATCACAATACTCTTTAATTTTTGATATGCAAAACCTATATGTTTTTTCACTTTTGTCTTTTAATAAACAAAAAACTAATGGTATATAATGGCCATTAAAAAAACCATGTATCGTAAACATTTGTGTGAAATATTTCGTGCAGTAAGAAAATGTAGGGTCCATATAAATAATTTTTGATTCACATAAAAACTTTAAATTACTTTTACAGCTAAATATCACTGAATTTTCGGATAAATCATCAACAATTAGGAAGTCTTCATTTCTGTTGGTTTTTGGTTGAAGTTGATTCAAAGCTTCATGAACCTCCGATAGCGATTTTGACAAAGCTGACAACAATTTTCGACGTGTAGTGTAAATGTTTCTTATAGCACATTGTAGATCACTTATTGTCAAATTGTTTAAAGACGCATCATTTTTAGCTAGCTCCATTCTAATCATTTTGGAAGGTTTTTCTGTTACATCACTTTCGGCTTTTCTCTTCAAACAATGACTTAAAACTTGTCTTTGCAACACATTTGTTAGTTCTGGTTCATGATTATGATTTACACTCAGGTTTGTTATAACTCGACTTTTTGACTCACCTAAAATATGAAAATTTGCTTTACATTTATCTTTGATGCACCTCCACTTAATTTCTCCGGGAGCTAATTTACTGTTGCGTTCTTTAAACTTATAGTTTTCGTGAACTAAGAGAAGTTTTCCTCTTTGACTGAACATTTCACTTAAACAGGTATATCACGGGAAATACGGTGTGAATCAAGAAACAATTTATGCATTAGGATAATTATTATTCAATATCCTAACAATTATTCTAAGCATACTTTGAAAGACAAAGGAAAAGATCACTGGTATAGGTCTAATTGATCATTTAGGATATTGTTATAGGAGTTTTTGACACCTTTATAAATCTCTATCGATTCTAATGTATTCAATTTGAAACCTTTGGTTTGATTACGTAAAATGTTGAGGCTATCTAAATTAGGAAAGGTACGATCTGTTTGAAAAAATGGTTAGCAAAGGTTGAGTCTGAAGGAACGAAAATGTTCTTGGCATTTAAGTTTAAATTTACAAATTCTATCTATATGAAAGGAGTTTCTTTGAAAGTCTAGGCACAGGCTCTCTGATAAAGAGCTTGACCTGCCGCCACTGCAAAAATGTATTCCAGGAATTGGTTTGATTCTCAGAGTCTCGCCTCATTTTGATCTCATCATTTTTGAATATTTCAAATAGACGAACATGAAGATGGATATAAGGCAACATTTCTTTCAAAACATATCAGAGCAAACGATATAAAACGAACGTTATTGTCTATATTTTTTTGTACAACCAAAACGACGAATTTTTTTTATTATATGGATCATAAAATGAATCAGTAGTGATTGAATCTGATGAGTTGGAGAGTTACTTATTTCATCATAAATGTTGTTATAATCAGTTTAAAATTGTAGAGGTGATGCCCAAAATATGAATATTCGCTTGCATTGGAACTGAGAAGTATAATTACGGAAAGGAAGTTTTAAAATGAGTTTATAACTGATTGTAACAGTGCCATTGGGTGGTGAAACACCATATTGATATTCAAGTGTTTTATATTATATAATTCGTGAGGGATTGAAAAAGCTTGAAAAATTGTTCAACACTACAATCCATATTTCAAATAAATAGGAACTCCTTGTAAGTTCAATGATCATTCAACATTGAAAAATAATTTACCAGTTGATGGGTTCTGAGGACTCGAGTGGAACAAACAAAACAGTTATCGTTAACCTCTCATAGATTTATGAAATAATAATTGGTTTGGTCAATGCTCAATATCTAATCCTCAAGTACGGCCAAAATAATCATCCAATCAATGAATCACTTTCCAAATGTTTCATGACCAAATAACAAAAAATCTACAAGTTCCTTATGGTTTTGTTTATATTCTGTTTCAATCTCTCCATGGAGGGGATTGACTATTCGAGGCTCGCAATACCTTCTTCAAGCACACTGAAAGGTTAAAAGATGAGTATTGACCCTGCATTCGCCTAACCAAGTAGGTAATGCAATTCCTTGCGTACTTGGCACGTTGTGAGAAAATCCTTTCAAAAAATCACTCGCAAGCCAGACTAAAATACGGAAGTTCCACAGGGATCTATCTTGACACTAATTTTATTTCTCCTCCTACCAACGATCTGTTCCATTCACAGCTTTGCAGATGATGGTACACTTCATACCGCTTCCTCAGCTAGAGCCCCTATATCATCCAGAGGAATGAGAAAGAGACAGGTCTACGCAAGATCTGACAATGATTTTAAAATGGAGATCTGTTAATCTAGTAGAGTTTAATGCAACCAAAATTTCAACTTGAATTTTCTCCAGGAAAGAGGATCTCACAATCCCTAATATGATGATATTAGTTACAACTATTCCTATGAACTCCTCCATATCCATGATCGGTAACACCAACAACAGCACCCTCTCATGGGACGATCATGTGAGGTCCATTGCGACAACCGCTTCACAAAAACTTGATTTTCTATTCCGTGCCAAGAGCTACTTCACATCACAGCAGCTCCTCATAATCTACGAAGCACAGATTCGACCTTTCCTGGAGTTCTATCCGCATTTTTTTGTGAGTTCAGCTCCAAAACATACACTGAAGCTCTCATTTTCTATTCGTCTGCTTGGTAATGTCTCACTTACGAATTCATTCACTTAACTAGTACATCGTAGAAAGGTGGGAGATCTTTCTGTTTCCTATAGATCAGTCGATGGGCGGTGACCATCAGAAATCTCGTCTGTTATTCCACCACAAGAGGTTCTAGACGAGTTCAGCTAGTCACCCCTTCATGGACTTTCTCTAAATAGAGAGGGTAGCTGGACCAATAAATGGCGGCGACAATCATCGAACGATTCGAAGCGTGGGAAAGAGCAGTTTATTTAAATAAGTTTTGTTATTGAACGCAAGCCAATTTTATTTAAAGTTTTTATAAATTCACGTGCCATTTATGTTAAATAGGTTACTGGAGTCCCTAACGTCTAATTTTTATGTTACATTTACGTGCCACTTATGTTAAATAGGTTACTGGAGTCCCTAATGTCTAACTTTATGTTACGTTTTACGTTCATATACAGTCAAACACTGGAACGATTTGTTTGTTTACATCGAAATGCAGCTGCTAGTGTTAATGTCACGTCTGACATCACAAATCCGCCGTCCGCCATTAATTGGTCCAATATGAGACATAGAGTTGCTTTTCTGGTGTCTTATTTCACGCGCTGTTGGTCATTGCAAGACTCTATGTTATAGGGACTCTATCCTTTTATTGAAAAGCGCGATTCCTGCTGAACTTCTTTCTACCAGACTTCATTTTTATACCGAACGACAATATGCCAAAGCACACTAGGCCACCAGCTCGCACCTTTCCAATGAGACAAATCAAGTAATGTTCTTTGCTCTTTTCCGGGCAGCTTTCCTTTAAATATTTACCGTGCTTGACCCCTTCGACCGGCCCTGCTCTCGGACATCGAAGCAATCCCATGATCATTAGCAATACTCCATTTATCGATTCGCCTACTTGTAGAAAAGATGTTCTACTTCATATTAAAAATCTCCGCGATTTTGAAGGTATTTAAAATCATTATTCATCATTCCAGTTCTGGGTTTGACCTTTACATCTAATGAGCGGATATCATCAAACGTGGAATTAATACTGACGTATTCGAAGGAGATTTAGTGGATCTTGAGTCGATTAAAATTGCTGGCGAACTATAGAGAAGCGTGTTCTAAAAAATGCTACGCTGTCAATTGCTTATTGCAAGTATAAAAAAAAGTTGAGTTTGTCAACAGCTGAATGAAATCAAATACGAATACCGTTCAGAGATACATTTAATGATCAGTTCAATAGTTTGAGAAGCTTATGTCAAATTATACAAAAAACGAGTTCAGTTAGAATAATATTTATAAATCTGTTCGAAACCATAAATGAATAATGATATAATATAATAGAATATATTATTTTCATTTACGCACCATGCTATCCTTGCTACATTCGAAAAGTAAACAAATACATTTCAAAGTTAAAAAAAATACAGTGAAAACCGTTTTTAACGACTATGAATGAATCGTCAGTTATGGTTGTTTCAAACGACAATCGCTATAATCAATTACATATACAGGCTGTCCGGAATTGCTTTATTAATTAACAAAATTCTGATGATGGTCGTGAGACCGAAACGTACGAAGACGAAAATAAAAGCGTAAGTGTTAATGTGACCTATTTCCCGAGAATTTATATATTTAATTAACAAACAAACAAAAATTAACAAATTTTTGTAATATGTACTTGTAAAATGTCCGTTAATACAACTTTCTCATGGAATAAGTCCTCCTTATTCCGAATTATCTTGCAGTACTCTATTACCCTTTGTTCAAGATGACCCTCGTTTTCTATTGATTTCAAATAACCCCAAAGAAAAAATTCTACGGGGTATAAATCAGGTGAACGAGGAGGCCACGAAACTAGTCCGTTACGCCCTATCCACTTCAACTCGAGTAAATGAAGCCGAAAAAAAAGTCAATGTAATAAAAGAAGTTGAACCGATTTTCTAGCTTTTTTTAGTCGGTTATTTAAAAAAAATGCTACCACTTTGTTTCCATGAATTTTAGCATTTCTACAGGAAAATGCATCTTTCAGAATGTAGGAGCTAAAATTCAATGTGAAAAAGTAGTGGCCGGAACAGGCCAGAATTTCTTACTGGGGTTTTTTGGCGTCGCTGATCTCGATTTTGAAATAGGATGTAGCAGGACGTCCTGGTACCCACGTCGTCACCAGAGTATTCGTGATAATATCTTCTGCAATGGAGTGAAACTTGTTAGGGAGTTTCAACTTGTTAGAGAGTTTCATTTGAGGTTTCCGGTCATGGCTATGACCCTCAATCTCACCTGGTGGTCAGGATACCTTGATAACCTTTGGTCGTCTCCAGGGATTGCTTTTTTGGTATGCTCTGAAATGCAACTAAATTCGTTTCTCGATCCTGGAGTCGGAATCAATCAACGATGGAATGAATGGATGTTATGAACATATCTGTGATGTGAATTCAAAAAATACCTTTTGCACTGTTATCAAACTTTAATTAGTTTTTCAAGTGCGAAAAAAATAATAATGAAATTTTTTTGATTTTAATGCCAAAAATGTTGAAAATTTGAATAATTAAGTCGCTGGAGGCGACCTTCCTGACCACCAGGTATTGAGGGTCATGGTCACAACAGGCAACCTCAAAAGAACTTCCCTCACAAGTTACATCTCATTTCAAAATACAGTTTCAGGTATTCCCTGGAGACGACGTTATTACCAGGATGCCCTGAGCCTCAGAAGCGTCGGAGTTTGAATCTGGCACCGGAATCGTGATTATCGACCCCAAAAACCACCGACCGACGATTTTGGTAGCGTTTTTGAGCATGATAAAAAACAGTCCATGGAGATGACCTAGGGAATCAGAATATCCTGACCACCAGGTGACTATTGGGAACCAGCCTAACAGGTTTCCTGTAGACAACGTGGGTACCAGGATGCTCTGATCCCCGGTTTCTTACCGACTAAAACCCCTTCCCCGTGAGGTTGGTGCTCCTTCCAATAGGAAGTTCCACTACACTGCGGTCATTAGTGTACTATTGTGGTCTCTTCTACGGTGCTGTGCCTCGAGCCATTTTTGGATTACAGATTTCGCTGTAGCATGAGAAATGTCACAGGTTGGCTCTGGCCAAATCAGGGGTTGTTCCGCTCCCGCTTTAGCGAGTGCGACGGCAGTTTCAGTCCTCCTTCCATAACAAAGGGCCCCAGCAGGCAGTCGACATAATGTTATAATTTTACAAATATATAAGCTATCCGCCAATCTAATATTGCTATAATATAATATATCATTTACAACAACTGTTCCATCACACAATGGCAACAACAGTACGAGTTATAAACTGAATATAACAAAATAAATATACAGGGTGTCTCAGATTTTAATCGGGAAAATTCAATAGACGATAGAAACTTTTATTTTGAGAAAAAAATTCCTAATAACACATATGCACAGACGCTTAGTTTTTGAGATACAGGGTGTGTTGAAATTGATAAGAAAATTTCGTTTTTTGCGAATATCTCCGGAACCGTTTATTGTACAAAAAACAGCGTTTGCAAGCATTTTCTACTTATAGTAAGCTATGTTCTGTGTGATAAAAAAATTTTTTTTATTCATAATTGGTGAAGATTTTGAAGGGGTAGTTGGTGTTTTCCTCCCCAACTTCTACGCCACTGGAAAAAGTACGGTTTTGAGACAACCACTTGAACCGCCAATGTTTTCTACAGAAAAAAGGTACTCTTAATCATAAGCTCTAAAAATGACCGTTTTCGAGAAAAATCTACTTTTATGTTGAAAAACATGGTAAATTTTTCGGTGTTGTTACTTGTTCTAACGTTTGAATAAATTTTGATTAATTAGTAAGGATTGACCATGTTTTCCAAAATAAAAGTTGATTTTTCTCGAAAACGGTCAACTTTAGAGCTTATGACTAAGAGTACCTTTTTTGTGTAGAAAACATTGGCGGTTCAAATGGTTGTCTCAAAACCGTACTTTTTCAGTGGCGTAGAAGTTGGGGAGAAAAACACCAACTACCCCTTCAAAATCTTAACCAATTATGACTAAAAAAAAAATTTTTATCACACAGAACATAGCTTACCATGAGTAGAAAATGCTTGTGAAAGCTATTTTCTGTACGATAAACGGTTCCGGAGATATTCGCAAAAAACGAAATTTTTTTATCAATCAAAAACTAAGCGTCTCTGCATATATGTTATTAGGAATTTTTTGCTCAAAATCAAATTTTCTATCGTCTATTGAATTTTCCCGGTTAAAATCTGAGACACCCTGTATATTTGTAAATAGGGGTGATGAATTTAAATTTTTACTTGATCATTCGAAGAGTACTTCGGAAAGTTTTATTTAAAACCTTTTTTATAGTGAAAAATTCATTATATTAATATATAGCACTGAATCAACAAATTAAAAAAAAATGATTTATTTTTTCTGCAGGTTGACTGGATTACGCTTCTGCACTGAAAATAAATATCATCTGAAGGACGAAAATTATACGAGAATGTAAGACAAGAAATATGAAGATATTTATTAATCCCCACCACATACTTGTTAATTTTTTATCAAATAAGTAATGACTATTACTTTATCATGGGTAATTTTTTCAATGTAAGAAAAATCATTCTCAATCGCTTGAATTTATTTTCAGATCCATATTTTTCATACATATTTAATATAACGATGTATTATTGGCTGTGATAATGCCATAAGTGGTTCTGATTCGCCATTTATGTATGTAAATATATGTAATGTAAAATGTAGACTTATCAATTTAAAACAAATACTAATTATGTTAATAAAAATCACTATTGGTTTGTAGTTAAACAATATAAAAGTTTTGATTAACTTACACATGTCATCGATTAGAAAAACATGTGTTGACTGTGTTGACAAATTTTATCTGGTGGAAAAGCTCATTAAAACTTACTTTTTAAACGATTTTCATAATTCATTAATTAATATCTTGTATTACTTTTAATGGGAATAAAATGTAAAATTCACTTATTAGTTTTGAATTCAACTTGAACGCTTCATATGTAAACCAGTTGTGAGGAAATGTATTTATTCTAATTGAATATGTTCTGAAATATATCATCCGAAATTCAATTTGTTTAACAGGTTGCCTCTGCTCAACACTAATGATGTTTCTCTTTTGAGATAATTATTCCAAAAATGTTGGCTTTCGATTTAGTAGTAAATGTCTTTTTTGGAATATTGTTTTTCAATTTAACAGTTCACTAAATTATTTTAATGATGTTATTTATTCTTTTTATACTAATTTTTTATGTGAAAACAACGGAAATATGGTAAATATTGTATTCAAAATTCCAAAACAATTCTCTAAAATTGGAATCCAGGGTTCAGTAAATTTGTGATCTTATTCCCAACATGAGGATGTTGGGTGAGGCAGTCTGTATAATTATTGTGTACATTTGTATATAAAACAAAATGTGATTTTAGTATTATTTATTTCGTAATTCTTTGAGGACCAAATATTGTATATAATTCTGTAATTATATTGTATATTGTTGTATATAATAGTAGAAAAAAATATTTCACAACAATAAATATTTTCAATCAATGTTGTCTTTTCTTTTCCCCTTTTCAGTTTGGAAATAAATTATGGCTCTAATATTTTGAGAACTCAAAGAAGCTAATAATTATTCAAATAATCCAAAAGTTCACAATTGCTAGTTTTTTCGATTAAGCTCACATCATCAGGAGTACGTCATTATCATGTCATAATCGAAACCAGAGCCGCTTTTAGTTTTGGCGAGACCCTTGCCAATCTATAGAGGGTATGTAAGTCGATTTTTACAAAAAATAAATTTTAAATGGAATAAGAAAGTAGAGTCGATCTCAACATTTCATATATTAATAGCGTAGTGTACCAGTTCCATAGAAAAAACTACAGAAAGGGAGAGTTGTGGTTGGGGTATCGTTCAAGGAGCTAGATTGTAGATGTACCAAAAACTCTTTATCATCAACATCGTTTGAGGGGAGGCTTAGCCTCCAAATGCACTTAGGTCACTTAGTTGGGTCCATTGTGCGCCCCGTGTTCCGAAGTCTATTCTCTTGTAGCAGGTTTGTGGAGTGCCAGAACCCCAGAATATTGCCAGCACTGGCTTCCACAAGATCTTCTGGGAGTAATTTCATTCTCGGAAGTGTCGGTGCCTGAGGGATGCTAGTGCTAGGCATTCCAACAGGATGTGAGAGGCAGTTTCTTCCGCCTCTCTGCATTTTCTACAGATAGGATCATCTGCAATGCCCATAGTGTGAAGGTGTTTGCTAAGACGGCAGTGACAGGTTAGGATTCCAGTCATCTCTCTGATGGAACCTTCTGGTCATTGAAATGAGTTTCTTTGAGAGCCTAGGCACAGGCTCTTCGATGAAGAGCTTGACCTGCCTCTTGCGTGGTGATTCTCGCCATAGTTTAGACCACTCTTCGTCCAGTTGGCCCCGAAGGGCGAGATGCCAGACGTAATTGGATAAAGCGATCATTGGCTCCGGCCCGATAGAGGCACCGGATGACCCCTACTGGCCAGAGAGTAGGCCATTCTATTTCCTTCAACTCCACTGTGTCCAGGGACCCAGATGAGTTGAACTTTATCTCTTCTAGCTAGTTCAGGTAGCTGATATCTCTACATTCTTTGACAAGCCTTGATGTGACTCTGGGTGATTTGAGAGTTCCCAGAGCCGACCGGCTCTCTATGCAAATATATGTGCGCCTATTCACATAGCTTCTGCGCAGGTTTTCCATGGCACAAGTCAATACTGGGTAGACCTCCGTCTGAAAAACCGTGCAGCGAGCGCCTAGAGTCACTGAGACATTGGCTTTTTTAGGTACACTCTCTCCCTACCTTGGACCCATTTCCGAACCATACGAGCCCATCTGGTGGCAGTAGGGTGAGAGTTTCGTTACTCCAGTCTCCTCGATCCGGGATGAGGATTTTGGGATAAGTGAGACATTTAGCTGGAATCATGCTATCTTGCTTCATTTCTAGTATGGGGCATTTAGAGATTGCCATACTTAAAATCGATTAGTGTCTACGAGAGTAGTGCATTTTGGTCCAGTGACCTAGGTCCTTTAACCTATACGCCGTTCTCATGGCCTCAGTTTTTATATAGAAGTGTACGGGTGGTAATCCAGCGAGAGCTTCAAGGGCTCTTGTCGGAGCCGACCTCATGCCGCTCAGTATGCCTACGCATGCAAGTCGCTGCAGACGGTCAAGGGGGCGCTGGGAAATAACCATAGGCCTAATCACAGCAGTATAGATCCAATAAAGAATCGTTGGCTGTATTCCCCATGTGCTGCTGAAAGCTCTTCTGCGCGCCCAAAATGACGCAGAGGTTTTCCTCACTCGATATTCGAGGAGTTCGCACCAGGTCAATTTAGAGTCTAGAATTACTCCCAGAAACTTCACCGATCCTTTGAAATGTAGGACCTTGCTAGAGAAACTAATCTTTGGTAGTGTTCCCAGCTTGCGTTTCCTTGTAAACAGAACAACTTCCGTTTTGTCAGGATTTACCCTCAGCCTCTTCGTGAGGTACCAGTCGTCCACTATGCTGAGCAGCGTCCCCATGTGCCATCCGAAGGTGACGCCAACCAAGTCATAGGCTTGGGCATAAAACCCAGCCTCTTCCAATTCCGGCAAGAGTCCATAGATTATAGGACAATCAAAAACTCTTACAATTAAAAAAAATTATGTTGTTTGGCTATGATGGGCCAATGAAATTTAGAGAAAAGCGCGCAACTGTCAATAAACTGAGATGCATGGCGAGGTCGCGTAAGACAACTGTCACTGGAACGGTTAGTAGGCCGTGATTATTATTTTCAAACATAATGTTTCATGAAAAGCTTACATTCGAGGAAAAAAATCGTAAAAGAAATTCTGCTCAAAGTTGGCGAGGGTTTCTTATGTTCTGGTTCTATAGGCAGCTGCCTTGTCCTAAATCCGGCCCGGATCGGAACAGACTTTTTTATATTCGTAGACTTCTCGTAGGAACTCCCACCTGAAGAATATTCAGTTTAAGTCAACCTGAACCACAATGATCTAAATCTCTAAATTAAAACATAACCCGAAATCTTATTTAGAAGGATGAAGAAAAATTGACGGCAGGTTCTGTCTAACCCCATAGACTTGGAACCGATTCAGTCCTTCCCATCTTGGCCGTTGGAATAAAAAGTTGCAATTCGGTCGTTGTCATAGCAGGTAAACGTACACTAAGTACTTATGTTAGCCCTATTGCCAGAGGTGTGACAGGGGAGAATAACTAGGTTCCAAGGCAAAAGGTCAACTATTTCTATCTCCTATATTAATGTTAAATACATCAAAATCGATTAAGGATAGTAATTGGGAAATAGAAGTCGCAGTAATTCCAACTTTCAAAGCAGATTCTATTTGTAAATAGAAAATAATTTTAATACCTATATAATTTATAAATTATTTTACATGTTAGAGTAGGTACATCCTACATACTTATAGAATAGTCAAATTTAAATACAATACGAGACATAATAATGGTATCTCGTCAACTTAGCCTAGATTGAGATGCTCCTAAGCTTGACCACGCTGATATGGTCCTTCGGCTTCTAATTTCAGAAGAGTAACTCCGTGGAATGTCCCCCCTTCCATAACGGAGGGTCCCAACAGGCAGCCGACATAAAAGGCTCTCCCCCAATCTAATATCATTATAATATAATATATTATTGACAATAATTGTTTCATCACACAACAATAGTAAGAGTTATAAACTGAATATAACGAAGATGTAAATTCTTTAAATACGATAGTATATATTTATGAATAGGGGTAGTGAATTTAAATTAATACTTCATCATTCAAAGAGTACACCGAGAAAGAATTGTCATAGCAGGTAATATTCAACATACACTAAGTAATTTTGTTAGCCTTACTGCCTGAGGTGTGGCGGAGGGAAATAACTAGGTTCCAAGGCAAAAAAAGTAATTAGGTTAGGTATTTTTGTATGTCCTATATTAATGTTGAATACAATTGAGAAATAAAACTCGCAGTAATTCCAACTTTCAAAGCAGATTTTATTTTTAAATAGAAAATGATTTTTATATTTATTTAATATTTATAAAATATTTTACATGTCAGAGTAGGTACATCGTACATACTCATAAAATAGTCAAATTTAAATACAATTACCATTATTATTCAAAAGCACATTTCATCAATTTTAATTTCTAATAACAAATATTTCACACGTTAGAACAGATAGAAACTAAGATAAAGGTATCAAAAAATCATAAAATATTAAAAGAATTAAAATAACTTATAATATGCATATAGTCGAAATTATATCCAATTGGGAAATATTAAAATAAAGGGTTTTATGGAGTCTGATATCTCAATTCTCAAACGTTCTTACCCTTTTTGGAGTAGGCATATATAGACCAATTTTTTGTTACTTGATTCAATTAATACAGCTTCAAAACGTACACTAGTTCAAAAATGTTTGGATTTTTTTATTTAAGTAGTTATGCCATCCTTCTACAGCTTTTGTAGTGCGATGTCTCTGTCCTGAACATATTCACATATGTTTGATAATTGAATTACCTAGCCACTATGAAAGAAAAAATAGTCATTAAATTTAGGAACTAGATCATTGGTTTTTAGATGTTTCTATAATGTTAGTTAGTCATTCGTCAGCAATATGTTCATATGGTAAATGAGCTAAAGTTGCAAACAGGTTAATATGAAGGCGAAAATCTAGATAACGAGGGCAAAGTGAAAAGTCCCTGAAAAATAAAACAGATGGCGCCACAATCGAAAATTCCATCTGACATTTGTGATGTACCATCTTTAACTACAACGCATTAAAATTTTCAGACTGATATGTCATTCAGTTCTGTTTTGACCCCCATCGAAAGCAAGCAACATTGAAGATTATTGTAAACATGGGAAAAAGTGAGTTTCGCGTCTTGATTAAACATTATTTCTTGAGAAACGGTGTGCAAACCAGCATTTTTTGTTACACATTATGGGGACTCTTCATCATCTATTGAAACGATTCATAAAAGTGGTTTCCGTTGTCGTAATATGACCACAAAGGACGAAGAACGTGCTGGTCGTCCAACTCAGGTTAAAACACCAGAAATCGATGACAAAATCGATAGTATGATATTGGACGAACGACGAGTTGAAGTGCAAGAGATTACTGTGCTATGGGCATCCCAGCCGAACGGGTACGGAACTGTTTGCATTCATTTTTGAACATGAGAAAGCTATCTGCTATATTGGTGCCGCGTTGGCTCTCTGTTGACAACAAACGCGACCGTGTGACAACTTCAAAGCAGTTTCTACGCCGTTTCGTAGCCGTGGACGAAACATGGAGCCATTACAACATATCAGAGACCAAAGAACAATCGAAACAGTGGACTTGCCTTGGCGAATCGAAGCAAAAAAGGCCAAAGTGGGTTTATCGGCCAACAAAGGCGACAGTTTTTTGGGACATCGATTATCTTTAAAAGGGCAAACGGATTACCGACGTATACTATGCAGAGCTATTGAATCGATTCAACGTCGATTTTAAGCGAAAGCGGCCGCATTTGGCAAAGAAAAAAGTGCTCTTCCACCGGGGACCAGGGCAACACAACTTGTAGTCGCAATTGCAAAATTGCATGACTTGCGCTACGGATTGGTTCGTCATCAGCCATATTCTCCAGATTTGGCCTCCTGCCAAAATTTATCTATTTCCAAAAGGGTCGGCGGAAAGAAATTTGTCTACAACGATGAGGCTATCGCTGAAACACCTATTTTGAAGAAGATCGTATTATTTGAAAGGGATCGAAAAATTAGAAAAACTTTGGACGAAGTGTATCGAGCTTCTAGGAGGTTATGTTGAGAAATGAAATAAGTTTCGGCCAAATAAATCATTTCTTGTTTCATTCTTCAGTAACTTAACACCTTGCCCTCGTATCTTTATACAGGTTGGCCAATAATTCGTAAGCCAATCTTTACAAAAAACAATGAGAAAAATTTGCATATCAAACATATGTCCAGAAATACTTCAATAAAGACCTACAGCGTTTTAAAGATGGGACTCAATGATGGTGTACGTTTTATAAATCAGGACCATAATATGCCAATCTTTCAATATTTTTTTAAAAATTGGATACGTATTTAAATTCACACTAATTTGTTAATAAGGGTTTTCCATTAAGGCCAGGTAGATGTTAAAATTGAATAAAACAAGTTGTGTGTGAGATATCAACCAATTTTTTATTTTATTTGGAAGGCCTATTATACTGACATATTGTGTGAAATATAACATCGTTAAAATGGCCGCCGCGGCTTCGGTGAGTGGCGCGCATTCGAGAGGTCCAATTTTCGACGACTCTGGCGCATAGATAAGTTCGAATTTGAGCAATGGCACGGGTTATGTTGACTTTGAGTGCACCGGTCGTTTGCGGCCTATTGGCATTCATCCAAAAATGGGCCTCGTCGCTGAAGATGATTTTTTTGTTAAAATCGGGGTCTGCTTCCAACTGCTCCAGATCCGGAGCCCAGTCAGCGAACTCACGGCGTTGTCCATGGTCGTTCACCTTCAGCTCCTGGGTCAGTTGGATCTTGAACGGGTGTAGACCTAAGTCTCGACGCAATATTCGCCTAGTTGATATCTGCGAAAGGTCGAGTTCTTGTGCACGGCGCGGAATTGACTGCCTCCGGTTCTCCTGCACATTATCTTGGACAGCAGCGATGTTTTAGACAGATCTTGCGTTTCTTTTACGTACAGGTGTTGGCTGATTGTGCAGTGAACCAGTCAACTCAAATTTGGCCACAAGACGTTGAATAGTCGACTGGGAAGGACGACCATGCAAACCGTAAAATGGGCCCAACGCGCGCATTTTTGCCACAAGAGAACATCCATTTTAATATAAAAGTTTTATCATTTGAACGCGTTGCTCGACAATGTAACTTACCATGGTGATTTGTCTTGAGTGACTGAACAATAAACAATAGATTTGACAGATGCAGCCTAACTAACATGGCTGCCATGAATTGTCTAAATCTACCCGTCCATATTGGAAAACAAACATTGGGACCGTTATTATTCCTACTGTTTGCGAATGACTTGCCAAATTTTATCAGCGAGGGTATAGTTACAATGTTTGTAGATGACATAACAACAATGGTTTCAGGTAAGTCTCGTGAGGAAGTACAAACCAAAATTCATAAGACATGCAAAGAGATGGAGTTCTGGTGCAACAAAAACTCTTTGATTTTGAACAATGAAAAAACTGTATGTATAAATTTTCATCTCCATAGAATGATTCCTAAGTCAATAAAGGAACAATTTCCATTTCCTTTCACAACCAGTATTAAACTTCTGGGTACCTGGCTCGACTCCGACTTGAGCTTCAATAATCACATAAAACATATATGCAATAAATTAAACAAAGCTTTCTATGGAATTCTTCAACTGAAATCATACGTTAATGAACGAACTCTGATAAACCTATATTATGCACTAGCTTACTGTCATCTTTCTTACAATATAATATCTTGGGGTTGTGCCAATGATCTTAATAGATTTCTTGTATCACAAAAAAGATTAATGAGATTAATTTTCGACTTAGACTACCGTGCACGTTGTAGAGAAGCTTTCAAGAAATACTCAATTTTAACTGTCCCTTCTATTTACATTATGAAATGCGTTAACTTTATCAGGAAATATTTTAACACTTCATCAACAATCTGACGTTCATGAATATAACACAAGGACCATAAATCTCCGTTTACCTCCTCACAAAACCACTATGTTTCGCAAATCGCCAGTTTATAAATGTATTGTTTTTATAACGCTTTACCAGTTGACATCAAATCAAAACCCACTTACAATTCATTCAAGAATGGCGTGAAATCATTCTTCCAACAAAAACCTTTTTACTCTATCAGTGAATTTTTGTCTGACGATTTATAACAATGTTTTTCTGGGCAGAAAATGTACATAAATTATGTGTACACATACACTACCTACATCAAATTGTCTCAGTAATCATTGTACCAATTCTTTGTGACTTACCTTCTATACTTTGTATGTTATTAAGGTGAATAAAGATGATTATTATTATCATTATTACAAATAATAATTGAGAATTTTCAATTTGTATACTCTCCGCGTTTCAACCGCTACGAAGAGCGTAGCATCGGAGAGTGTGAACTTGTTACCACGGCTGATTTGTGACGGATCGAAAATAAAGGGTCATATTTAAGGTAATGGGTTGTGCACGTAGTGCGCAGAGTGCGGAATCGTCCTATTAAACACACACGGTGCGTTGGAAATACGGGGACCTTTGGACTGGACCGTTGGAATTTGTATGGGCAATAAAGAACGCCGGTCGTTCATACGGGGCTGAACCGGATCATAATCTGCACGCATATAATATCTCTACGTTGTTATTCTTTCATATTTACTCCGTATTTATGTTTAATTAGCGGGGCATACACATGTTTACTAACCTCCATTTAATACAACCACCGCGCGTCTTTATTTATCTCACAATTCCGTTTGACGTTCCACCAAATCACCTCGCTTTATCAAGGCCCTGCTGATCGATTCCCTTATACCAGGGGCTCTGAAGCTTTTTAAATTCTGTACCACATAAATAAGAATTAAATAACATATGTACCGCGTACCGCCATAAAAGCATATCTAGAATAATTAACATACCTCAGCATACATTTGTTTGCGCATTTTTTTTGCTTTCTGTTTGTTAAATGTTCGAATGTAATATACAGGGCGTTCTTTGTTGCAGATCTTGAAAACTTGATAGAACTTCTAAAATTAATACAAACAGTTTATATAAACATGCATCGTTCATAGCTGTCCGGTTGGGAGACAGGGAGGGGATGTTTCCGCATAAGGGGGGGTGGTTTCCATGGCGATTATCGAGATACAAAATATGAAATGGCGTAGGTATGCTTTCTCAGCTCGTTCTGAATGAACAGTGAAAAAGAACTTTCCAGAAACGATGAATTAACTATGTTTTGGAGATTTTTACGAATACTAGGGTAGTTTTCAGTGGCGACGCCTCGAAGGAGGCTAAGAAGGCTCATCCTCCTCCCCAATTTATCTTAATGATCATTCTCCATTTTATTTCCTGTTTCTCTGATAATTCTTTAAATTTTACAATTAATTCCCCGTTCTCAGTAGTTATTTTTAATCTGGCAACAGTGACCAGAGGCTAGATTCTCTATGTATCTCAAACGCTAAATCCGTGTGGTCAACACAGTTGCCGTTTTTCCAACCAGTTCAATTGCCAAATAGGGTAAAACAGCGGATATGGCAACACCCTCTGTAGGCTAGCCTTTCGTTCGCACTCGGTCACTCGGTCAGTGAAATGAAATACGAGCACTTGCTTCCGTTGCGAGCTGCGCTGTGACACGTGCTTCGTCAGTTATTGTTTTTGTTCCGCGACGTGAAGTAAGGTTAAGTTATAATTTATCTGTTCGGTGATTATTAAACGTTAAAATGATCAGTGATTCAGTTGCTGACTTCTTAGAAAATCCATTTAGTGAATTAACATATGACAGAAAAGTGTTTTTTTAAAATAAACGGCCTTTACCGGATTTGAAAGGATTAGTTATGACAGGTACATTTTAAAATCGATCATTTAATACTGATAATTATAAAACATATGTATGGTTAACGGGATCTGAGGTACACAATAAATTGTATTGCTGGTATTGCTTGCTATTTACATCAGCTACAACTTCATGTTGGGGGCACTTGCGTTATAATGATTTGAAAAATTTAGCTCGTGGCCTAGACAGACATGAAAAATCGCAGGAACATATTACATCGAGTATTAAGTTTAAATTAACCGGTAAATAGAATATTGTTAATGTGATTGATTCTGCACGTACACGCGAAATAGAAAATCATAATATGACAGTTAAAGAAAACTGCGAAGTTTTAAAAAAAATCATTGATTTCTCATTGTATTTATCATCTCAAGATTTGGCTTTTAGAGGGCATGATGAAACTGAAAATTCAGTTAATATAGGTAATTTTAGGGAATTGTTAGATTTGTTTTGTAAATACGACAGTAAGCTTCGCGATTTTATGAGTAACGCGTCAGTATTTGCAGGCACCTCAAAAACTATACAAAACGAAATTCTTGATTCAATAAATTATGTCCTCCGAAATCACATAGAGGATGAATTATGGAATGTCCCTTTTTTTCGTGGCTGGTTGACGAAACAACTGATATAACGTGTAAATCACAAGTATCAATAATTTTTAGATTTGTAAAAAATGGACAACTATGGAAAGATTTTTAGGGTTTTACGATGTTAGTTCGGGAAGAACAGCGATCAATTTATTTAATTTCTTAATGGAAACATTCCAACGATTTGACTTTGCGAATAAATTAATTGCTCAACCCTACCATCTGTAATGGCGGGACAGTTAAACGGTCTTCAAACAAAAATAAAATCAGTTTTGCCTCAGGCTATTTTCACCCATTGTTACGCTCACAACATGAATTTGGTTTTAAGTAATGCATGTAATTCCATTAAGGAAGTTAGAATTTTTTTTCCATCTTATCGTCATTTTCAAATTTTTTTAGCAAATCCACCAAACGAACTGAAATTTTGAATAACATAGTAGGAAACAGAATTCCCTGTAATGCTCCAACTCGATGGAATTTTACATCACGTGAAGTGTTTACCATTCACAAAAATAAAGACAAATTAATTGAAACATTTGACTTTATTTTAAACAGTGATGATTTTTCGACAGATCAGGTTTCATTAAATGCTGCTGTTGGTTTAAAATCCTATTCAGAAAATGAAGAATTTTTGTTTTTTCTTGATACTTTTGAATTAATATTTGAACAAACTGATCTTATTTTTCAAATTTTACAACATAAATTCACTGATATACCTGTAATTTATTCAATAGATCGTTTGAAACATCTCATTGATAAAATTTCAAGTTTCCGTAATACAGAATTTCATTTTAATATTTTATTTGAACATTGAACATCCGCGAAAAGGAGAAAAACATATAATTTGGTAGACAAGAAACTGCATTATAAACAACTTTTTTATGAAATTTTAGGTACTATTAAAGGTCAAATTGAGATTCGATTTTCCGATTTACATGAATTGAAGTTTTTTGACTTGACGAATAGAAGATTTTTCGAATCTTCTTCTAAAGAGTTTCCCAATACACTTTTAGATAACTTAGTTCTAAAATATAAATTTTTTGATAAAATAACACTGCACAATGAATTATGCGTTATATACTCGGATAAAGATATTTTAGGCCAGTACGACAGTCACGCCGATATCAAAAATTCAAAAAAGAAATAAAAAACAAAAAACGAACAAAAATTTTTTTTGCCAAGAGAACAATTAATTTTGTCACTGAAGTAGCTGGTACGGTCGCTGTGCAAAAGTTAAATTAATTGACTGAGTAGAGTATATTTAAAAAAAAACGTTTTATGTCCAGCCTCCTCTCTTAAAAAGTTCACGAGCCGCCACTGGTAGTTTTCATTGCGAGTATTGAGATACAAAATCTGCAATGTGGTAGGTATGCTTTCTCAGCTCGTTCTGAATATACAGGGAAAAAGAAATTTGTAGAAACGATGAATTAACTGTTCTGGAGATTTTTTGAATTCATGGTCAGTATTGAGATACAAAATCTGAAATGGGGTAGGTATGCTTTCTCAACTTGTTCTGATAGTCTAGGAGCCACAGCGATATTGATAGTCTAAACATTAACCCGATGGCACTATGGTTTATCGTTAGAGGACGATTCAATGGCCAATTTATCTCACAGATCGAATTTTCGCCGGGTGCTAGATCTCGAGATACAGCCTCCGCAAATTGTTTATTTTTTGACTGGAGGTTAACCCTTTTTAAGTTGCGGTTAGTTGAAAAGCATGCCATTCTTATACACCATGTGCCATCATTTTTTATCGAGTCCGTTTATCAGGCCGACCAGTTAAAATTGGACCGAAAATGGACTGCAAGTTAACCCTCCCAAACCTGGTGGAAAATGTTCATTGGTGTTGGCAATTGTTAAGATAACCTATGCCATCAAAAGTTATCGGTCCATTTCCGAGTAATTGACCATTATTTGTGGCTAAACCTTGCAGATTACAAGGTAGTATGATGGCACCATGTTGAATAACTTTATTGGAGGTCAAATAAAGATTTTAAATTATTGCCAACATTCCTTGCCTATTTCAACCCCCCAAAACCCTCTAATACCACTCCCCAAAACAAAGCAAAAACAAAAAGGGGCCGTTTCGATTTTAAACCCAGTCAGAATCTCAATAATGGACTAATTTATCATAAAATTGGTCATATTATCCATATTATTCATATTATCAATAAAGTTTTTACGTTGTGATTAGATCACCACGCCTAATCCTTTCGTCTGCTTTAGGAATTTTGAACAATCCGAAACGTTGCTGGTAATCCGGACGAATAGTCACAAACGGCATTCTCAGTCTTTCTGTGCTCAACCGCAACCCATTAAGATGGTACGAAATATGTGGATTGTTCTTTCCATTGGGAAGTACAGTGCATTTGCTCGTATTTAATAGCATCAGCCATAAATGACACTATTTCAAAATAAAAAGAGGATTCGTATCGTCTGCATCTTGCGAACATGTAGGGGTAACTAGTCCTGGAATTATAATAATGGGCCAATCACAGATCCCTGAGGTACGCCGCTAACTATATGTACATATTGTGAAAAACTAGAACCAATTTTTACTCTGAATTTACGACCAGAAAGATAAGCTGATATCCACCCCAATAACTCACCCCGGAAACCATAGTGTTCCGATTTAGCTAGGTTATGCGCAATTTGGAAACCATACCAAAGGCTTTACTGAAATCCAGATAGATTACGTCTATTGGAATGTTATTATCTGTAGCCAATCATTCACACATAAAACTAGGTTGGACCGTTTCCACTTGCTTTAAATGCTACATGCAATTGTAGTGTTTTGAAATATTCACTGGATATGAGCACCAAGAACATCATGATCACATTGTCGGATTACTCTTTTAAGTGAAAATAATTGTTACTTCTTTAGTGTTTTTCAAAGGATTTAAAGCAGCGGCTTTATCTGCTTTCTGATGAAAGCTTCATCTGTTCTTCAATCTTCTCAAAGAAGGATTAACTCCTCTAAGATGTTCCTTCTTTGATAAAATCGGAGAAAAGATCAAGCTACAATGATAAAGCATGTAAACCCGCGGCGTTGCAGATTACAATGCTTCTCTTACACTATTATTGAGGGAAGTGCGAGCGTCGATGGTTTTAGCGTTTAGCGTCAACACTAGATATGGATTCTGCTGTATTGTATTAAGAATGCGCGTCAATCGTTGATTTGCCCGATTCGCTATATAACACGCGCTAAGTTTATATTTTGAATTATCCAGTAGAAAGAAAAGACTCGAGACAAAATCATAAATAATCACTAAAACTTGTTTTATACGTCTTCCTATCCAGACGGCTGTCTTCTAGCCTACTGAGATCTTAGATACTTGACTCGTACACCTCACGTTAGTAGTAGAGAGTTCAATATTGACTTTGTATTCATTTGTCTACTTTTTATACCGAACAATCGCGGTTTGATAATTGAATTTTATGGAATATGACCATATTTGTGGAGTTGGTAAGTTATTTCAGTGGGTCAACCAGTATTGGCTATTTAATATTAAAAGCGAAGTTAGTTGTATTGTGGCATTCGTATTGAACATGTTTCTTTTTATGCCTCCAGATGTATAACAAATGACAAATAATGTCAAACGACGGAGTTATTGCTCATAAGATCAAGAGAAAAGGGTTTTTGGAATATTAAAAATTAAATAAACAAATAATATACAGTATTATCTGTTGATATTCATTATGAATCTCTTTCTATTGTTAGTCCCTCTGAAGTGATTCAAGTTACTAAAAGACTTAAAGCAAGTCACACGAAGGGTCTAGATCAAATTCCTGCTTTTTTTGTGAAAGATTACATGAATATATTCGCAGCTCCACTGGCATTCATATATCCATTAGCCTTAAAATCGCATACTTTTCCAGATCTGTGGAAATTTTCATAGTTAGTACCGGTTTTAAAAAGGGTAATAGGCATGAGGTTACTAATTATCGCCCAATTGCCATCATCAAAAACTTCTGCAAAATATTTGAATATATCTTATATGATGCTACTTTCAATCATGTAAAACTGCAGATATCCCCTAAGCAGCATGGGTTCATGCCTGGCAGATCAACTGTTACTAACTTAGGTTGATACAGTCAATACTTGGCCGATGTTATTGATGAGGGTGGCCAGGTTGATTGTATCTACCTCGATTTTGCTAAGGAATTTGATAATATGGATGACAGTATTTTATTGAATAAAATGTCTAGCTTTGGATTTACAAATCATTTGATTGAATTTTGGAATTCTTACCTAAGTGATAGATATCATATATGTAGAGTATATAGGTTTTAAATCGTATTCATTCCATGTCACTTCAGGTGTACCGCAAGGTTCAGTACTAGGGCCACTCCTATTCAATTTGTTTATCAATGACATTTCTTCTTCTTTACGCAGACGATTTAAAACTTTACTCGGCAGTAAAGCATTCTTTATGTTGTATCTCACTGCAGCATGACTTGGATGCACTCAGTACTTGGTGTGTAATAAATCATCTGGAGCTTAGTATTAGCAAGTGCACTGTAGTGACTTTCACCAAGAAAATTACACCTATTATTTACAATTACAAACTTAGTGACTCAGCTCTTGCTCGTTCTTATAGTTTCAGAGACTTGGAAGTTTTGTTTGACGTGAGATTGTCATTTGCATCTTACATTGAATCAATTGTTTCTAGCGTCTACAGAATGCTGGGCTTTATCATCCGGAATTGCCGCCTATTCAACAATAGTGATTCAATAACAATATTATATAATTCATTTGTTCTTTCTAAGCTCGAATATGCTTCAATTGTGTGGAACCCCATTTATAAAATTTATATAAACAAAATAGAGCAAGTGAATCGGCGTTTCCTAAAATATTTAGCTTTCAAAGCTGATGGTAATTATCCATCTATTGGATTTTCCCACCAGGCTATTAGATAGATTCTCTTGTCAAGAGTTATATTAACGTAGGGAAATTCATAGTATTTTATTACTTTATAAGGTCATTTATAACTTGGTTGACTGTCCTGTGATTTTATCAAGGCTGAATTTACATGTAACATCTGCTCACACCCGTTCCACACAAACATTTTATCTACCACTCTGCAGAACAAATACTTTATTATTTTCCCCAATTTTCCAAATGTGTAGATTCTACGAGATGATCGGTTTGACTGTTGATATATCCTGTTGTAGCTCTAATGATATTTGTAAAGCTGTGTATATTAGTTAATTTCAACTGCCACTCTGTAATTATATTATATGTACCCGTAAGCTCTAGAAGGGATTTCTCCCGTTGAGCTAGTGCAATTAAATAAATAAATAAATATAAAATGAATCCAGAATCACTTCATTTGGATACATTTTTTTGATAAGCCTTTTTACCATCTTGAATTGGAAAAATTACACGTATCCATGGCAACCTTAATGTTTTGTACAGCCTACTGTTTTCCTAAAAAAATACTCGCAATTTTGTTTTGAAAGTTCCTCAAAAAAATATACAATTTTTGATTTAACAAACCCTTTAAATTCATTTTGATATTTAATTATTTAAATATATTCAAAATAATATAATTTGTAATTGTTAAATATTGTAGTTTGATTCTCACAATACATGATTCTTAAGATATTTACTACATGTTTCAGAGTCAACCATTTACACTCCAATCTCAAGTATATAAGTGTTATGTTATATTTCAACAAATTGGTGGCTTAATAGTATTGTATCACAATGTTTTTTCAAATTAAGTTGATATTGATATAACAGAATATTTAGATAAAACTATAACGATGTTTTAATTTGTTTGTTGTAAAATTGTTAAAATATAAAAGCGTCAACTATTTTTAAAATTATTTTGACAATGGACAAACCGATGGAGAAACATATAAGGTAGGTATGAATTCACATTATTAATTATTGATAATTGAATTCATTATTATAAGTTTAAGTTTCGGTTACAATTTGAAATATAACTGTTAATTTCCTATTTCAATTGATTCATAGTTATTTATCATTATAAATAACTGCACTGCCACTGCATATGTTCATCATTCGCGCATTTCAAATGTTGCAGGTTGCAGTATATTTGTCAGTACATATACGTTATAGTCAAAGCCAACGAATTCGGATATACTAGAATAAGCTAAAGTCGTTTTTGAGTATCGCCAACATGTCTCTCTCCCACCATACTGTCATCTAGCTTTCCAGCAATCGTGTGGAGAAATAAAGATTGAATAGAGAGATCTCCGATATTGGCACTCGTAATTCGCCGCCGGTAATCGTGTACCTACTGTCAAGAAAAGTGACATTTATTTGAAAGTGTAGTTAACGAGTTCCGATCAACTTAACCTGTCAAATCTTCGAGTGATTTTGGTGATACAGTTCTTTGTTCCTTCTACTTTCTAGAAAATTCAAGAAGCTAACGACTTAATAGGGTTCTAAAATTGTGAATTTTCTTTACTTTTAGTACTTTGCATCGTTTAGGTGCCTGTTTGTTAATCGAAATATAAAGTGTTAGGCAGTGTTGTTTTGTATATAATTCAGTATGGGGAAATATTGCATTGTATGCAGAATGCATTATGCTAAAGAAAATGAAAAAAGGAGATTTTATAAGTGAGTATCACCTTAATCAATAATAATGTTTATATAAGTTAATTTCATTAGCAAGAAGGGCACAACAAAGCAATTGAGGGGCTTGGAAAAATTGTATCAAGAAGTGTAGTTAGTAATATTGTGAGATTTCCAGTTTGTGGCTCATTCTAAATATAATTTTACATAATTTCTACTGGCTAGTAAGAAGTCTGTATATATTTTCGTTTTCGTGGTCTGCTTCAGGAAACATTCACAAAATATCACTATTACATTTTATTCTATCTCCCAATTGTGCCTACATTTACTATGCCAATAAATTTTTTAGCGTTTATTGTTATATACTGTATAGTAGAACATTTTTATGTTTTAATCAATATTACAATCTTATAGCATAAAGTTATGCCAGTACTCGTGATTCATTTGCTTGATTTTTGTTAGATTTCCATCAAACCAAGCATCAAAGGAAATATGGTGAATTAGATGTCGAAGCAGTAAAAAGATCACATTTGGTATGTTCTGACCATTTTTCTGAAAGTGACTTTGTAACTAGGCCAGGCGGCAGGAAAGACCTTAGAGGTGGTGCTACATCAGCATTTGCCAGTACAAGTCGCCTACATATTTACCCTGAGTAAGTAATTCCAGATATGTTGGGATGGAACATGGTAGTAATAATTGCAAACTGTTTCAGACATGATGAAGACGACAAAGAGAATATTGATGTTTCAGCACCTAAAAGGTAAAATGTTTAATTAAGAGCATAGCAGTTTTACTAATATATGGTTTTATTTATTTTAGAGCAAAACTTTCAGAAAGTGAATATGCGTCAATATCTATGACCAAAAGCAGCGTTTGGTTTGCACCAGCTAATGAGTATATCATGGTTAGTAGTAATGAGGAGCCCTTAATTGAATCAGTTTCCGTTTCAATTACTACTACATTTCAACAGTCACTGCAGCCTTCCCCAAAATATACAATATACTTTCTCACATAAATAAATTGATAATTTTTTATTTAAATAAAACGTCTACAATTTTACTAAAACTTTTCTTACTTGTATGTTCCCCATTCATATTGTTATATACCATCTTACATCGTGAAATCAAGAAAATCAACGCATATTTTGCTTCCTGACAATACGGATGAAATAAAAGCAAAAATGCTGTAGTGGCGATATACCTACTGTACTTTAATATCAGTAGACAGAATAGAATAAAAGTATATAATCATGTTAAACATCTTTCGGAAGTTTTTGTTCATGAAATTTTCCATATAGGGCCCAACAATGGATTTTGTATGAATATACTTATACAGATATGATTTGAAACCAAATTATAGGTTGATGTAGTGGTGAAAAAAGTGAAACTATTATTGTATTGCAATATAAATTAAATAATTGTGATCTAATAATGTCCTCGATAGAAACAAATGTTTTCACTGGTTAAGAATATATAAAAATATACTTAATTGCGCAGATGTAGATGAACAAAGTAATAAGCAGCTCATAGTCTGCGCTTCAATATAGTTACTTGCACGCACACATAGATCGGTGAATGGCAATCACCAAAAGAAGAAACGACCATACTATTATACAAATGTGGTCAGTAAGTGAATCAGTTTAATTGCCAAAATACCAGTCTTTTTCTGTAAAACATGGAAGAAACCCACATTTGTCATTAACATTCTTCTATGTCTACAGCTACACTGTTAATATTGGTTATAAAGTTTTTATTTTTGATGTTTTAACAGTTAAAAAAAAAACGTACCTTACTGCCTTATAAATAGTACGCCCGTGGCGTGGGGTACCCTGGAAATCTGTTTGAAATACCCTATACAATACACGCCTATGCCGTGGGGTACTATTCTTCTATCCGTACTGGATTTCTACACGTCATGTTGGCGATACAAAATTCCGTAGTTACGAATAGACTGACTAACTCTAGTATATCCGAATTCGTTGGTCAAAGCATTCATTTCAGTCACTGTAGTATACGCTGACTGACCGCTGGTAGCGAAAGTGTATTGATTATAGGAGGTATGGGGGAAATACCCTGTTCTACATAATGTATGTAACAAAAATATATGTTGCTTGGATTAAGTTAAAATATGCATTAAATATTGAAACTTGGGAGATGACATCGCGACGGCGGAGCGTTTACAAGTTTGTTAATTGGATTGCTTTGTACATTCTCCAATATATAACGTATAACTAAATAATGAGAGTTGTGGTATGCCACATACCCCACTGATTACAAATAGTATTTAAACAGACACATTTAGTTCATTCTGTTGATGGCTACTTGGTAGCTGAAAGGTCCTCAGTAGTTGAACAATATTTTTAGTGGATAAGGGTGATTGTTTCTTATTTATAGTGTAGAACAGGGGTCTCCAAACCACGGCCCAAATCCGGCCCGCCAGTATCATCAATCCGGCTCGCGACAGCTAATGGTTTATTGTTGTTGTGATAAGTTGGATAAAAAGATACAGATTTAAGATGTTCATCGGTTAACTTAGATGTGTAAACATTCTTTGTGTACTTCATTTTGGAGAATGGATTTTGGAAAATCTTAATTTCGTTCGCAATGACATCAAAGTCTGAGAAACGAGTATCAAAATTTATCATCAAAGCACTCAAGCTTCGATTGCAAAATCGACGGGAAACTTAGTCTCAGTAGTAGTCCAGTAGTTTTAGGCAAAATGCACAGATATTTTTGGTTAGCCAAAGTTATTGGTAGAAAAGTGTAGTTTGAGGACTCAGAATACATGTGCAATTATTCCGGAAGTGACATTTTGGTGGCACACGGGTCAAATAGATATACAGGGTGAGTCAGTTTTTTGTAGACAAACTTCAACAGGAGATAGAACAGATGTTTTTAAGGAGAAAAGTTCCCATAAACATATGTCGTAGAAGGCTTCGTTTTTGAGATACAGAGGGTGTTGAAGTTGAAACAAAAATTTCGTTTTTTGCGAATATCTCCGGAACCGTTTATCGTACAGAAAACAGCTTTTGCAAGCATTTTCTACTCATAGCAAGCTATGTTCTGTGTGATAAAAAATTTTTTTTTACTCATAATTGGTGAAGATTTTGAAGGGGTAGTGGGTGTTTTTCTCCCCAACTTCTACGCCACTGGCAAAAATAGGAAGGTTTTGAGACAACTGTTTGAACCGCCAATATTTTCTACACAAAAAAGGTACTCTTGGTCATAAGCTCTAAAGTTGACCGTTATCGAGAAAAATCGAGTTTTATGTTGAAAAACATGGTCAATTTGTTGGTTTTGTTACTTGTTCTAACGTTTGAATAAATTTTGTTCAATTTGTAAGAATTGACCATGTTTTTCAACATAAAAGTCGATTTTTCAAAAGCGGTCACCTTTAGAGCTTATGACCAAAATGTACCTTTTTTGTGTAGAAAACATTGGCGGTTCAAATAGTTGTCTCAAAACCGTACTTTTTCTAGTGGCGTAGAAGTTGGGGAGAAAAACACCCACTACCCCTTCAAAATCTTTACCGATTATGAGTAAAAAAAAAAAATTTTTATCACAAAGAACATAGCTTACTATGAGTAGAAAATGCTTACAAAAGCTGTTTTCTGTACGATAAACGGTTTCGGAGATATTCGCAAAAAACGAAATTTTTTTTCAACTTCAACACCCTCCTGTATCTCAAAAACTAAGCGTCTGTGCATATATGTTATTGGGCATTTTTGTCTCAAAATCAAATTTTCTATCGACAGTGGAAGTTCTGCTACTAAAACCTGGGACACCCTGTATATATCTATTTGACCCGTGTGCCACCAAAATGTCACTTCCGGAATAATTGCACATGTATTCTGAGTCCCCAAACTACACTTTTCTACCATTAAGTTTGGCTAACCTAAACCGTCGCTTATTTGGTCAAAAAACGTCTAAAACTCCTGTGGCTGAACATTTCACATATTGTAAAATGTGTGAAACATTTTTTACGTAATTGCGATTGAAACAGTATTACTTTCTGCCGGAACGATTTGATATTAGTGTGTAAATCAGGGAGAAGCTGGTTTTCTCCTTGCAATTTTAAATTCCGTTCGTTCATATGTTTTGTCAAATCGACATAGAATGCTAACTTCCACAGCCATTCGCTATTTTGTAATTCGGTAAGAGGGCGTGCTTTTCATTCAAAAAATTTCGATCACTGCTCGAAGTTCAAAAAAGCGCCGAAGGACTTTTCCGCAACTAAGCCAGCGTACGGGAATATGATATGGTAATGTATTTTCTCCAATCTTTTCAATAAACTCGCGAAATTGTCGGTGTTTCAGCTCAGTGGGTCTGATGAAATTAACAACTGATGGTTTTAAAACTTCAGACATATCCAAACATTTCCCGCACAAGGACTGTTGAATGATACAATGTAAGCAACCACTCCATTATTTTTACCAAATATGTAGGCCTTCGCCTTCCCTAGACAGACTGACTCGCGGTCGCGCCGCTAGCCTTTATATACTCCAATTACTGTAATTTTGAAAATGTTCCGTTTCATAATGACGTAATGACGTTTAATGTTATATTCTTTGAGAATTTAGGAAATTCCACTTCATTTACCCTGTTAAATTTCACGTAATACATATCTTAGAAAGTAATTACCGGCAATTTCCTTTCCGTTCAATATTTCAACATAATCATCCTTAGCAGCTATGTATATCATTAATTCTTAGAATCGATTCACTTTATTGTAAATTTCCTGTAAATACTATAATGTTTCAATGTTTTCTCATTGTATGTTCTGATAATGACCTGTAAAGTTCAAAATTGTAATCAACTTTCTTTCAAATAAAGTGATATTTAACAAAGAAAATATTCTTTACCCTATATCTCATTCCAAGTATTCAATTCCGTTCATGTATTTACTCATCTTCAAAATGCAACCCTATTTGTTGCAATCTTAAGATCTTTTATGTTTATTCACACATTTGTATCCTTGTGAAGATGACGCGCTAATTGTCACGTTAGTGTTTCTATAATACAATTGATAAAAAGGGGTTTATTTTAGCTATGACCAAAGTCTATTTTGTCTACTATCCACTACTTCAGTTATTGTTTCGAGGACATTGTCAGAGAGGAGTTTGGGGAACCGTACTTGCCAATTAAAATCGTTGCTTACATATTTACCTATCAGTTTGAGTTGCTATTAATTATTGAAACAATATTTGTGCAGCGCCCTGAACAAGGTAGCCTTCCCTAGGCGAACTGATTCGCGGTGGAGCCTTTTTATACTCCAATTACTGCCATCTAGAAGTGAGTGAGATGTACCAGAACTTTCTCGAAACAACCAGATTATTTGCGAATGTTTAATTGTTACTGCGCTTTAAAAGTACTACTAACGGTATCTGTTATCGATAAAGGGTACTACCATTACCTATTTCTGAGATTGACCCCACCAGGCGTCGTCAAGTGTCGCGGTCGTAACAATAAAGTACAGTTAGTACACTATAGTGATAGAACTATGCTCGCTCAGGGCGCATACTTGGCAACTAGTCTAGAAATTATAGATAATGGCAGGAAATTTAAAAACGGTTTTGGCCCTTGGAATTTACTGGAGTAAACAGTACGGCCCTAAGGCTGGAAAGTTTGGAGACCCCTGGTGTACAAGAAATGTACTGAAACTTCATACGCTAAATTAACGATATCATCACATATTATGTAGATAGCAAATACATAAATGACAAATTATTATAATTAAGGTCTATCAACGGAAATGAATATTGCAGATACGTTAAATAAGCTGCCTGTTCTCTTGAAGATAAAATATGTCACATCGGGGGATTCTAACGTTGTAAACTGTCTAAATTGTAAATAATGACATTGTTTGAAGTACAGGGTGTCCCATTTTGGGTACTTTTGCGGGGTATCTCCTTTATTTTTAAAGATAGAGAGTTGCGGTTTTCGCGACACTGTGCTACTTTTTCATAAAACTCAAGATGCCGTCAACAGAATTTTCATAGCCCTTTTAGTTTTTGAAATACAGGGCATTTCTGAAAATGTTGCATTTTGTGACCCCCCTCGTATCTCCGTTATCCTTCAACTTATCGAAAAGGTAAAATAACATTCTAATAGATTTTTTTCCGTAGAATGCAGTGATGTAAATAACTTTTGTTACATATTTACTGTTTTTGAGTTATAAAGTAAACTTATGTTTTTTTAAATGGAACATCCTGTATATTTATAGACTATAAAATTTGTCTTTTTTTTACCTTTTCAAAAATATATGATAGTATGAACTTTTTTTCAGAAACACGCAAATAATTGACAATTTTCAGAAAATTAAATACATATTTTAATAGTAGGCTATGGATAACAATAATAAACAAGTGCAACTTACATATTACTAACAAATAATTGGATACCTTGTATATAGGTATCTATTAAAAAAAATTCCCATAGATCTTTTTCTAACAGTAAGTTTGTAACAACAGTTTTGTGGCGTAAAGTGACAATATAACAAAAACACAAAAAAATAACATTATTAAAAAAAATTAAATGTGATGTTCAAATTGACCACCATTTTCTCTAATGCAAAATTGGCACATCTTTGAGATTCTTTGAATAGCGTTCAAAAGAACCATTGTTCTCATTCGCAGATTTCGAAAAGCTAAATGAATTGCCTCTCGAAGTTTTGCAATGCCGTCATATCGAGTTTTATATACTTCATTTTGTATATAACCCCATAAAAAAAATCTAAAATTGAGAGATCTGGTGATCGTGGAGGCCATCTAACAGGTCCGTTGGTACCTATCCATCTTTGAGGAAAGTTATTATTTAGAAAGGCCCTTAAGAGCCTAGAGTTATGACTTGGGGCACCATCTTGCTGTAGGTAAACAGCATTATACTGGGCTAATGGAATGTTTTCGAGCAGTTCTGGAATAACTTCCTCAAGAATTTCTAGGTATCTACGTGCTGTAAGACCTCCTTCAAAAATCCTATAAACTGTATGTCTACCCAAAATAAAACATGAAACCTCAACTCCAAAGCGTCCTTGTTGTGCCCTTTCAAACATTAAATGCAGATTTTCACTACGCCAGTTCTTGGTATTGTGACGATTGAAAATGCCAGCACTTGAAATAAAGCATTCGTCTGACCAAAAAACAAGTCTGCCAAATAAATCGTTAGCATCGATTTGTTGCAAATACCACTGGCAAAACAGTGCCCGGCGCTCGGCATCGCCAGGATGCAAATGTTGTAGTATATTAAATTTGTATGGATGATACTTATATTTCTTCAAGATCCTCTGAGCGTTAGTTTTTGGCACACCAATTTCCTTCTAAATTTTTCTACATGAGGACGAAGATGTTGCTTCTATATATCCTAAAGTATCTATCTCTTTTCTTTCCCTGTTCTCTTTGTTGTATGTTTTAGGGCGCGGGTGAACAAATGATCCGTGCTCAACTAAATTTGCTTTTAAACGGGCAAATATCCCAAAAAACGGTTGCCTTCTTTCTGGATATCTAACAAGCAAAAATTAAAATGATAATAGAGATTTTCATAGCCATAATAGCTTTTCATTACTCTGTATAAAACATACATCATATCATATTTCTCATAATTTTCGTAAACTGCCATTATTCGAAAAAATTGATAAATATCTATTGAATAATGATACCAAAAGAACGAAAATAAACAGCTTAAATGCGATAGAGATTTGATGTTTATTTCTGTTTCTTGTCATAAACAATATCAATGGCCTACAATTAAAATATGTATTTAATTTCTAAAAATTGTCAATTATTTGCGTGTTTCTGAAAAAAAGTTTATACTATCATATATTTTTGAAAAGGTAAAAAAAAGACAAATTTTATAGTCTATAAATATACAGGGTGTTCCATTTAAAAAAACATAAGTTTACTTTATAACTCAAAAACAGTAAATATGTAACAAAAGTTATTTACATCACTGCATTCTACGGAAAAAAATCTATTAGAATGTTATTTTACCTTTTCGATAAGTTGAAGGATAACGGAGATACGAGGGGGGTCACAAAATGCAACATTTCAGAAATGCCCTGTATCTTAAAAACTAAAAGGACTATGAAAATTCTCTTGACGGCATCTTGAGTTTCACGAAAAAGTAGCACAGTGTCGCGAAAACCGCAACTCTCTATCTTTAAAAATAAAGGAGATACCCCGCAAAAGTACCCAAAATGGGACACCCTGTACTCCCATGGCCTTATCTTTAAATACGTATTTGATTAACGAAAGTATCAATTAAAAGTTATAAGAATGTTTCAAGTTAAACAGTAAATTAGTTTGTTTAACATTGAGCGACACTAAATTAACGTTTATAGTTATATAAAAAAGAACAGTCGAGGGGAATAAAGCGTTATATTTATCTGTGTTAAACGACCTTTACGGTTCATGGCCAATTATATCTCGTTTCCGAGGAAAATATCGTCTTATTCCTCGTCGACATTTCTAATAGTAATTAATAACGACCACGTTACCGAGAAATGGAAGCTACACAAGTTTTAATTACCCTTGTTAGCCATTAATCCCGGTAGTGCGACCGTGTCGTCCGTCTGAATTTTCAAGCAGAATTTAAAATTTCAACACTAGAGAGGTGCGAGGTTCTTGCGTAATGATTTACGGATGTGAGCTGCCGACGGAGGATCGAATGTAAAATATTGCAGTCTATAGAGGAATAGAACGTTTCCACATTCCTGAGAAACGAAAAATATTCATAGTTGAATGAGGTGTTCAATTACACCTTCCAAGAAACCGTGGTTGACGATACGTTTTGAGCATCGTTCGCTTAATTGTTTTTCAAATATAAGGGCTTATCAATAACTTTTCCAATGAGATATACGTACACTAATAAGTACGAAATAATCACCGTTATCCTCTAAAAATACTATTAAAGTGCCAAGGACCTTTCAGCTACCAAGTAGCCATCATCAGAGTAAACTAAAATATAAATTAAAATGTGTCTGTTTAAATACTATTTGGGCGAGGGGTAAACTGCTGAGGATTCATGGTGTACAAGAAGAATATTATTTATAAGCAAAGATTCAAAAGTATTTTTCACACTCCTGATTCCTTTTCAGCATAAACACAATAATTGTTATGTTATCATTTTTACATTTATAAATAGATTTGATTAATTGTAATCCATTTTTTTCGATATCTACTTTGTTTGCATCTTTTTTAAGAGAAATATTGGCCAAATTTAACAAATTTTTATCGTCTAATAATGAATTTACGATACTTTTCTTTCCTTTTCCGGCAAATCCAGATGTTGTATCGCAACCAGAAAAACAATGCAGAAAAGCAACGATGTTTATGAAGGATTCATATTTGAAACTATTAGACGTGAAAAACAGATCTTTTACATTTGCAGAACCTGGCTTAAGAAAATAAATGTCATGATTATTTGAATTTAATTGATTCAAAAGTACCAAAAGATCAATATCTTGACCCACAACAATGACAGTTTTATCCGTATCTCTGGCAATTTCTATCGAGGTCCTAATTATGTCAGCATCAGCATCTTCTTTTACTTGATTACAGGAAAATCCTTGTGACTGTAATCTTTTCATCAAAGTTTTTATTATTTTGTCCTTGTTTTTCTCGTTGGATAAACATTTTTCTTGCAAATATGGTATTTTTATATGGTTTTGATAATTCAACTTTGGAATATTGTCTGAGGTTTTTCTACGACTACGTTCTCCTCTTTTAGTTGAATTAGCTGCTGGTGCTGTTGTCACAGTAACAGATTTTTCAATTTCGGGTTACCCATCAAAAACGATATAGCTGCTTGCTGCGTAATGTTTTTCTACATAGCGCAAATATTTATTCATGATCTCTTCCACCGTTTCATTTTTCTGCCAAATAACTTTGTGCAGTAAAAATCCACCGCCGACGACATGCAAAATGCCGTCAGAATTCGTTGGCCCATTCGCACTCACAAATAATATATAATATATATTTATATTTATACATATTTCGATTTGTAATTTTTTGTTTATCAATGTAACATGGCATCTTACGTTCGAGTAATTGAAGTATAAATTTTAATAAATAGCTCAAAATTGTACATAATGATTTTCGGATTCGAGATTTTTTCGTTTCTTTACATTTTTTTAGAACATTTACCATAGTAATGTATATTTTTTTTACACCATCAAAAAGTAGAGATTTCAACGAACAAAAAGCCCACCGACTTTTTCAAAAAAGCAGATATTTTGAAGTGAGAATTTTCGATTGAAAATTAGGGTGCTTTTTCGATATATTAAGTCAAAATAAGGTGAAAAAATTAATATTTTAATTCAAAAAAATTACAGTGTGTTTGAGACATGAGAAGGTAAGCTTCCAACAAATTTCGTGAGAGAATTTTTTTTTTGTAAAAGATAAAAATGAAAAACCAAAAACTTGGTTATTTGAATTTTTCACATGAATTTTGAGGTTATGTGAAAAAAGTGTCGGTACAAAAATTGTAGATCTTTTTATTACCTACAACTTTGCTATTCGACTTTTTTCCATGTGACTTGTAGTTCTGCCGGAAATCAAGATAAGCCGTCTTTCACCCTTAAAAACTCACCCCTTTCGACTTCCCGACCTCAGATGGCTCGTAAATTATTTTTCCTTTCATTTTTATTATATTCTCTTCCTTTTCCAATGGGTTTCATCCTACTATTATTTTCTTTCACTTTTTACCATTTTCAAAGGCTTCAGCACTGGTCTACAATGACGAACCCATAACTTAACAGTTTTACGATTTGGCGCGTCACCCCTATTGTTGTTATTAAACTGACGCCGGAATGCACGCCTAACTTCTTCTATCGAATTGCTTCTTATGTAAGTTTCTACACAAAATGCACGTTGTTGAACTGAGTAATCCATGAAAGTTCAAACGGATGTTGAAATAATGTCTCAAAGCAAAAAAATTAAATAGCTATTGATGAAAACTAACAAACTTCTCGTAGAAAAATGGCGTTCCACGAAATTATTAATTTAAAATTTATTTGTGACAGGTGCCTACTTGATTAATAATTTACTTAAATCCCAAAGAACAACCTATTTAGTTATCTTGTAGGGAATTTATTAATAATATAAAATGGGTAGTCTATTATAGGGAACCCAGTATAATACATACTAGGTATAAAAATAAGTTATTCATTAATAATCGATTTAAATTTATTAAAAATTGTAAATATATATGAATGACCATATCCATAAATGCATAAAGATGTTCCATCGGTGAATGGTTCTCCGCGTATCGCAATTTCAAGAACCACACGAAAGCTGGCACGAGTTGCAGCCTCTTGTTCAGTATTGAGTTTCTTAAACAAAGATTGCTGCGATTTCAATCCACGCTCCAAAGCTTCCTGTATATTTTGAGTAATTTTGGAAATATTTCGTTTTATAATGACGTTCAATGTTATACTCTTTGAGAACGGTTATGGTTTCATTGGTCATTGCAAATCAAACATAGTGCCTCCCTACTGGACTCAATTACGAAATATTAAAAGTTTAATTGATCTTCGAATGCTCTGCATTCACTGTTTACTTTTCACTTCTTTTTTATACTAGTAAATCACTCACAAAAACAACAAGTCAAATCAAATACTGTTACTAAGATGTCTTTTAAACACCCACAAACACGTTTATTTCACAACAGTTTCCCTTCATTCGCCTTCCCTAGGCGGATTGACTTGCGGTCACGCCGCTTGCCTTTTTATGCTCTAATTACTGCCACCTAGAAGTGAGTGGAATAGACCAGAACCTTCGCGGACGTTTAATTGCTACTGCGCTTTCCAAAGTACTACTAGCGCTATCTGTTAGCAATAAAGGGTACTACCACTAATTATTTCCGCGTGTGACCACCAAGTGTCGTCAAGTGTCGCGGTCGTAACAATAAAGTACAGTTAGTACATAATAGTAATTAAACTAACGAATTTAGCTCAGGGCGCGTACTCGGCGACTAGTCTAGAAATTATAGATAGAGAAGGAAAATTAAAATGGTTTTGGCCCTTGGAACTTAGTGGAGTAAACAGTATGGTCCTAAGAGTGGAAAGTTTGGAGACTCCTGGTCCAGAGCGATTCAGAAATACTCAAAACGGAGCCGATCACAATGCTTAAGTAACTTCCCTCACACTACATTCTACGTATAGTGATGGAAGTAAAAATAGAACGTAACAGTTGATTGAAAGTATTGTGTATGCTTCAGTGCCATGGATGGAATTACAACCACAGAGATGAAGAATAGAGTACCCGAGGCCTATATACCCAATGTAAATTGAACGGCTTCCGTTTATTTTTTGTGCGGAAAGGCATTACACATGCGCGAAGGTGTGCGCCATCTAAACTAAAAGTAGAGAAATTTTAATTATTTATACTCTAGCAGTATACGCGTCACGTGTGATTTTTGTTTACTTTTTCCTTCATTCTTCTTGAAAATTTTTATATTTTATAAAAACCGCTATTCTTCATCTCTGTGGTTACAGCTGACGTCGGCTGTGGTGCTGTTTAAGCGTTACCAGAGAGATGTTAAGATAGAGTGCGCGAGCGATTCTTTTAGTGACCGGGCTTAAGATATATAATCGGATGGATTTTTTGGAAGACTAAAGTAAAACAAGAAGAATAGATAAAATATACAGGATGTCCTCGAACTGCGTGACCAAAATAAAACCGAAGATTCTTTGATTCGAATAAAAGTTGATGAGCTTTTTTACTTTTGCCTCAAGTGTCTTGTTTACCCGGTAGAGGGCTTCAAAATTGCAAAAATAATTTTGTTTTTTCGGTACAACTTGAGAACGTGATGAAGAACTTTTACAATATTTAGCAGGTGAGTTACTGTCAATAATGGCCATTTTTGAGAGTGGAGCACAGAGCCTTAGAGACCCTGCGACTTCTTTCTATGGGGCGCTTTGAAGTCGAAAGCTTATGCAGCTACAGTAAACACACGAGAGGAATTGTTGCAACGAATTAATCATGAAGCGGATTCATTGAAGAATGATCCTGAAGTACTAGCCAGAGTTCAATCCAATTTCTTGAAACGAATTAATTTGTGTATTCAGGAAAATGGGCAACATTTCGAACAATTGATGCCTTAGCGATTTCCCAAAAAGTTTTGTTGTTTCTTTTAATTTAGCATTTGTTTTTCCTAAATAATCACATCGTTTCCCCATTTCTATTGTTTTTATTATTCGTGTTTTACCGAGATATTAACCATTTCAGTGTTAGTGAAATTTTGAGCCATAATTTTATAAAATTTTTACGGAAAGCAAAGTAAAAACTGACAGTTTTGAGAATAAATTCTCCAAATGCCAAAATGACATTAGAAAAGCAAAGGCAACTAAGGTATTTTAATTAAGTAAAATTAGTAAGCCAAAATTGCAGAGACTCGAAAATTATTTTTTTCAAGCTAATCCGTTGATTTTATCAAAATTTTTTAAGAGTAAGAAAAGTTTTCAACTTAGATAAGCTATCTACATAAAAAATATAGAGTGAATTACATTGACCACAAAAAAGTTCTGGACACTTTTCCCGTTACATCTTCAAGTTTGAGCCATTTCTATGGTCTCTAAGGCTCTGTGCTCCACTCTCAAAAACGGCTATTATTGACAGTAACTCACCTGCCAAATATTGTAAAAGTCCTTCTTCACGTTCTCAAGTTATACCGAAAAAACAAAATTATTTTTGCAACTTTGAAGCCCTCTACCGGCTAAACAAGGCACTTGAGGCAAAAGTAAAAAGGCTCATCAAACTTTTTTCGAATCAAAGAATCTTCGGTTTTATTTTAGCCACGCAGTTCGAGGACATCCTGTATATACAAACGTGAATATGAGTCTAAGTTTATATTTCATTGATTTTTCGCAAAAGGAAAAGAGAATATAAAAATGTTTAGTTACACGTAGAAACTTCTTTGAGGAGGGGATTAATCTTCTAGCTGTTCGCTTAACCTCGGTCATTTTTTTAACGTTACGCTTATGGCGCTAGCGCACTCTATCCTAACATCTCTCTGAGCGTTACTTGATGCGATGTTAGCGGTCAATAGGAGGAAGTAAGCCTTCCACCCATTTATAAGGAAACAAATGCTCGATATAGGGAAGCTGCATTTTATTCAATTGTCATTGCAAAAAATAGATTTCTTGTGAAAAATATTGTTCACTGTGACATTACAAATTTTGCGTCACATTCCTTTTGTGAGTTAATATATTTTACACATTTCCCTCCATTTATATACATATTGCTAAAACATTGAAATCGAATTCCTCATATTATTGACACCTTGAAATCGTGTTATATTCAAGAATTTTACGATTATAAGCGTCAATTACATAATTCACAGCGTTGTCATTAAAATTTTTCAAAATGGAATTGAAAAGGCCAAACCCTACTCGCGACAGTTTATTTCATCCTGATGCTGTATGATTTATCGCAAATACGACTTGAATCTTGAATCATAAAGTAACAGAAATTCATACCCATATCTGCATGTCATAGGTTATATAGGTTTGTATTCTTTGGCAGGATCTACTACATTTGCTCGATCGTTAATAAATTTTATAGCTAATATTTCTTCTATTATTAACATTTAAATCGTGCTGTGCGGATAAATAAGAATAAACACCCTCTGAGGCTCTCACGGAATATCCTTACGATTGACAATTCTATATCTAATTCAACAAATTGCTTATAAGTACAGCTTATAGAAAATGTACTTACCACGTAGTAGAATGCATCAGGATCGTAGTAGGTTTTCATGTCCGTTGTAATCATACACGACACACACAGAAACACAATTAATCAACACTTGCTTCGATCAATCGAACAAAATTTCATAAATGTCATTCTGCAGCATTCTAGTACTAGTATAAATTTAAGATGTTCACTAGCACAGAACCTATTCACTAGATCACTGTTCAACTTTCCATCTAATCATAATTATTCTTCAAAGTTTTTTCACAATTAACCAACACTTGCTTCGTTCAATCGAACGAAATTTTATAAATGTCATTGTGCATTCTAATTAATAGTCCAGTCAATAAGCCGGGAAATACTGTGTAATATGCAATGGGTTCTGTGAACCCTCAAGATCATTCGTTACCACTGAAGTTACACCCCGAGGGCAATGGGCACTTTTGGGGGCTGTTTTCCCCCCAAAAGATGAATCAAATTCACAAAATGGTCCAGAGTGAAGGAATCGGCTCGAAAATATCTACTGAGGGGTTTTTGGGGTCGCTGATCACGAATATGACATCTAAAAAGTCACTACATGCACCCACATGGTCATAGAGGTCATCTCCAGGAATTCAACAAAATTTTCCATAAGGTCTCCAAATGTCTCACACGGGATTTTTGCGGTTGCTGAGCACGAATATGATGTCTAGAAATTCCTCACATGCACTTGGGGCACAGGACGACGACGTCGTGAAGGTCATCTCCAGGAATTCGAAAAATTTTTCCATCCTAGAGTCTCCAAATTTGTCACTCGGGGGTTTTCGGTGTCGGTGACCACGAATATGATGTCTAGGAATTCCTCATATGCACCTGGGGCACAGAAAACATGATCATAGAGGTCATCTCCAGGAATTCAACAACATTTTCCATCTTAAAGTCTTCAAATGTCTCACTCAGGGGTTTTTGGGATTGCTGAGCACGCATATGATGTCTAGAAATTCATCACATGCACCTGAGGCACAGGACGACGACGTCGTGAAGGTCATCTCCAGGAATTCGAAAAATTTTTCCGTCCTAGAGTCTCCAAATTTGCCACTCGGGGGTTTTCGGGGTCGGTGACCACGAATATGATGTCTAGGAATTCCTCACATGCACCTGGGGCAGAGAAAACCTGGTCATAGATGTCATCTCAAAGAATTCAACAAAATTTTCCATCTTAAAGTCTCCAAATGTCTCACTCGGGGGTTTTTTGGATTGCTGAGCACGAATATGATGTCTAGAAATTCATCACATGCACCTGAGGCACAGGACGACGACGTCGTGAAGGTCATCTCCAGGAATTCGAAAAAAATTTCCATCCTAGAGTCTCGAAATTTGTCACTGGGGGGTTTTCGGGGTCAGTGGTCACGTATATGATGTCTAGGATTTCCTCACATGCACCTGGGGCACAGAAAACCTTGTCATAGAGGTCATACCCAGGAATTCAACAAAATTTTACATCCTAGAGTCTCCAAATATATATTCCATCATATTCGTGCTCAGCGACCCCGAAAACCTCCGAGTGACGAATTTGGAGACTCTAGGATGGAACATTTTGTCGAATTCCTGGAGATGACCTTCACGACGAAGGAAAAGTAAAACGGTTCATTTTTAAACGTTTGGACTCTATTTTAAAACTTCTATTGTAAGAATGAATCATAAATGAATGTTTGGTATCTTTTAATAAATCATCTCTATGTCCATTTTTTACGTATTTTCATTCATTTGAAATTTCCATTTTTCACACATAAAAACAAATTCAGAACTATTTTTTGTTATTTTTCTTATTTCTAGGTATAAAAGGAATAAAAATTAGGTTTGTATAACCCGTGCGCAAAAATGTTGTAGATTGGTGTTATTTGTTAGTTATTATACTTAAGTTAAATTTTCTGCGTATTATACTTGTCATTAAACTTTACCTAGAAAGTAAATAAAACCGAGTTTTTATCATTCTGTGTCTTTTTATACAACTTATTACAACAATAACAACTTGTTGTCTTGGGCCGGATTGATGACACTGGCGGGCCGGATTTGGCCCGCGGGTCGTAATTTCGAGACCCCTGAGCTTGACAATAAAAAACCATGATAAACATGAACGATCAATTATTATTATTATGTAGATATGTATAACTGTTTTTTGGGGGATGACACTTTATTATTTTTCTTCAAGTGTTCCAATGTACTAATTGCAATTTTAACAGGTAAATTGTTGCTTGAAAGGATTCAAGGTGCAGATGATCATATAAGAAATGTCATAAGTCGTTTGACGGAATCTTTGCTAAGGCGATGTGAGTCTTGCCTACGAGGTGAATGTGACATTTCCCGTAACTTTTAAATTCGAATTTTTATGTTATGTTTGTAGTGGAATGCTATAGTAACGCATTTTTAGTTAGCTCTAGTATACGAAGTATAATATCTTTTAGTAATAGGGTTTTTTGGGTAGATTGGTATTCGATAGAAGTCAGTTCCTTTGACACTATATCGATTAATAGAATAGATCAAACATCATCAAAGTTGCCGAGTGACAGAGTTCATTGACATTATCCGTATAAACTACCATACCGGAAATGCGAAAGGTGATACAAAGGCACTACATGTTGACTTTTTATGAGTTAAACAGTGTTAAATCTTTAAAGGCTCGAACTCTTTCATTAAGACGAATCTGCAATATGTTCTTTCCTAGAATTGCATCATGTTTTATCTAACACAGTTCGTCTAAACTGAAAAATCACCCTGTATAAGAGCATAATAAGACTTTCACTATCTTTTAACTTAAATAAGCAATAAGTCATGAAATATCCATTACAATATAAAAGATAATACACATAATTTAATTGCTATCAGTATAAAAGTGCAGAATTATCTAGTCAGCTAAATCCCTTCATGGCCCACTGACATAATTTCATTCTCTTATCAAAGTTTCTATAATCCTTCCCCACAAATTGTTCTCTGAAGTTCTCTTGTAGCTCTGACCTATAAACACAGGTATAGGTCCATGACATAAACCTTTCCTTCGAATAGCTCCAGAGAAAGTATTGTAATGACGGGGTTAGATCGTGAGACCTCGGTGGCCAATCGTTGTCACTCCTCTAAAAGTTAACACGATCAAGAAATTTTGTTTGCAGTAAATTAAACGACTGTTTCACGTTCTGTGTGACTTGCGACATTTGAAACAAATAAGAGTGCAGAGAGGGAAAGTGCATGCTTTTACGAAAGGAGCAATATGTTTGGTATACCGTTGGATCCAGAACAGTAGAAGGAGCGGAGGCCGGAGTCGTTGGACACAGAACCAAATATTCGGAACCTATGGATAAATAAATACTGAATCTTTAAACCGGAAGTCCACGCAATAGAGTGATGCACACAGCTCAATCTGGACAAAGGATACAAAAAGAAGGATATATTTATGATGTCTGAAAGTCAAGAAGCCTTTAAAGCTGAGCTTCTTCTTACCACTTACCTGCAAAATCAAACTAAACTATTTGAGTTGAACCAACTGTTCACATTTTTAATCTATTGTTAGGAGTTTTTTCCACTTGGACTAATGTTTCTCCACTGTAAAACATAACACACTATCCTCTAGTTTTTAAACACAGCAAATCATTAAGATTCATGGAAAATATTACAGGTCCAAGCACTGTACCTTGGGGTACTCTATAGATAACAGTTTCTGGATCACTGAGCGTTCCATCAATTTCCACTTTTTGTGTCCTATGTTCCTGGTAGCTTCAAAAAAATTTATGAATATTACCTCTCACCCCAATTGACCAAAAGCGTCAAAGACAAGAAGAATGGTTCAACAAATGGCAAATGATGAAACCATAAAAAGTAACGCGATAATTTTGTCAACGATATCACAAACCGACGAAAAATATGCAGCTAAAGCTAAACCAAACAAAGATGGGTATCTACCTTGTGTGAAAGAACTAAAATTCTTGTAACGCTACACAGGAAGCTAACATTTAATAGATCATAAGAGAGATGGCAAATCACCACCGGTGACTCTTCTCAAAGTGTCAAGCTAAATTGCCGGTACGAAATGGACAAAACTAGCTGATATTTTGTACAACCAAAAACAAGACACCAACTGTAAATGTGGGTACCAAACGGCTGATTGTAGAGGATATTCATGCAGTAAATCGTTGATGTCATCCTCGACCATGGCCCAGCAGAAGGGATTCCTTGTGCTTGAAGTACTGTGATATACTTCAACTGTTTTAGACTTAGTTGTTCCTGGAAAGGATAATACGAATTCGATTTGAAAAACGTTCCTTGCGTCAGAAAATGCAATTGTTAATTAGATGTTGTTACGGGAAATACAGTTGTTTGTTACACTATTGATAAGATAATAATCACCCTTTTCCACTAAAAAAACTATTGAGGCCATCACTTACTATCCCAAAAATGAACAGCAATTGTACCCTTTCATTATCGACGAACTCGGGAATGATTACCTGAAGATATGTCAACAAGAGTTGATTTTTGTCAATTATGGCTTGAACTCACTATATACGTGGTATAGGTCTAGATACAAAATTTCGCTAACAAAAGTGAGGGAAGTCTGTGATCAATTGATCACATTTCATTGATGGTCGAGAAAATGAAGCTGAAAAGGTCGAATAAAAAAGCGGCTGACACTTTTTTTTCTAAAAGTCATTTAAAAAAAATGTTACCAATTTGTTTTTTGTTTACATGCATTGTAGCATTTCTACAAAGGAAAATGCATCTTTTTGAATGAAAAATCTTGTCTTCCGGATGAATGCATCAAGTCGAGCTATTGTGACGCGGAATCCATCAGGAAGACAAGATTTTTCAAGATTAGCTGTCCGCGGAACTCTACTATCCAAGATATCTTTTTGAATGCACCTTCAAGAGCTAAAATTCAATGTGAAAAAAGTGACCAAATAATAGGCTGGAGCAACGACGCCCATGGGGGTCAGGGCATACTGGTACCCACGTCGTCTCCAGGTAATTCGTGAAAATATCTTCTGAAATGGAGTGAAACTTGTTAGGGAGTTTCTCTTCAGGTTGCTGGTCATCACCAAAACCCTCAATAGTCAGTGGTCAGAATACCCTGATTACCTAGGTCATCTCCGCAATTATAAAACTCAATCAAGTTTGATTACAATGCAAAAGGTATTTTTTGAGATAAATTCAAACTATTGTTACCATTTTGTAGTTCAAGAGTGAATGAAAAGAACTATGTATATTGTTTGAATGTTGCAACATTTTTTCTAGTTGTTCTTTATTTTCATTCCATATAATAAGGATATCATCTACATAACGACTATAAACTTTAAAATTCATGGTTATTAATATTGTCTAAAAGTTTTTAGTTCAAAAATGGCATCTCCTTCGCAAAATCCTGCGTACCATCTGGAATGTTTCCGCGTACGACCAGAGGTACGCGTACCACCGTTTGAGAACTCCCGGATCAAACACTCCAGCTATCTCGCACCAGAAAAATACTGTTGTCATTATGGTTTTTTTTTTTTTGGCTCTAGGACAAAAGGTATAGGTGCAACTATATCCATTACTCAGCAGGAAAAGTAAATTAAGCAGTAGAAGTTAATATTTATGTCATAACGCCCTCAATAACCTACCGTGCAAACGTGTGATTACAAGCTTGAAGAATTTGCAAATAATACAAAATAAGATAAATTAGATCATATCAGGATGCACCTTATTATGTAACAAAGGACCTGCTCCATAGAGATACAGGAAGATCTATAATTGTAGAAATTATACAGAAACCGGCAACAAACCGATTATATGCAAAATGCAGGTTTGAGCCAAAGCCCAAGAAGCCAAGAACGGTCCTTGCAATTAAACAATATCCTTTGTAGTACAAGGTCTGGACGCTTAGAGCAAAAGTCAGTGTGACGTGATCAACAAAAGGCTTCGAGAAGATACGTATCATACGCCAAAATCGTGTAGTTTCAATGGTGCGTAGCCGGTACGATGATGACAGGTGATAAATATTACAATTTAATGAAGCTTTATCTAATTCTTGTGGAAAAATGTTGCACCTATTCCTAAGCGACCTCGAATACAAAATAATCTGTTTCATAAGTGAGAATAATGCACTCAACAGCAAAGCCATGAAGGCGATCACTTTCAACATTTTTTGTAGATTGTATTGTCAGTATTCGACATGTTTTTGTTAATTTGCTATAACATTAATTTATTCATCGTTTGTTCACTTGTATACTTAGTTCTAAACTTCTTAGCCTAGTGGAATCATATGTTAACTATTTGGTTGAATAATGTTTGATAAAATGTTATCAAACATGTGCCCTTAAGTTCCCAACTTTTCCTTTTCATTTATTTTTCAAGTTACCCTGAAATTAATTAACCCAAACTAACCCTAACCAAGTAATAAATCTAATGGTAAATAATTTCGAAAAAGTGCATTTGAAGGAGATAAGGCCCTGATCAATATCTTTATTTAATCACATCATACAACCTCCCGTGAAAATGCATTGCAATACATCTATTTTTTTCTCGTAAATCCAGAAAAGAGGAGTTGAAAAAATTAGTAAATGAATGGGCCTTTCTAGAGATGTTTTTTAAAAGGAATAAAAACGTGTGGCACTCTTGGACTGCCGCGGTAAAGCTATTGCATAGCATTTTTTATCAACTTATGCAATTATAATTATTTATTTATTTTTTATTTATGCAGTATTTTTTTTTCTTTGATATTAATTCAAGTTACACTTTTTGAGCGTGGTAACCGATAAGAAAACAATTTTTTTTCTTTTATTGAATAAATGAGAAGTTAATATTGTTTAAAATATTTTTATTATCTTACAATACATGTAGGTTATTCAGGAATTTGTTATCATTGAAACTATAGGTTTATGGTAACTGAAATAAGAAACATAAGTTTGAGACTTGATATCCTCTAAATATCTGGAAAATACCGCGTCAATGATGGTCCCATATTTTGTTGTGGATTCTTGTGGATCATTATTCATTTTCAAATTCAAATTTTTCCGAAAGAAAAGTTGTCAACCGCTCTGATTTTTTAGCAGCGAAGTTGATGTTGAAATCGCCAGCCAAGATAAGTGGAAATTTATTACCATTTGTACCAAGTATTTTCGACGCTTCTTCAGTGTACTCCAGTAAAGTGCGATGAATAAAATGCTCTACCCCGTCCAATTTTGGATTCGGAGAAATGTAAATTGCTACCATGACTATGTGTAGGCCATTTCTAAGTTTGCATAAGCACGCACAAATATCTCCAACAAATGAGCGCCTAACATTAACATCGCTAACGTGTGCAATATTCATTTCAATATTCGGAGACATAATATTAGTAACATTATTATTATTTTGGTAAATAGCTACCCCACCTTTTGGAACAGTATCTACAACAGTATATATACTCACATGTATACTTACGGGGCGCACATGCGGTGAGTGTGGCATTATAAAGATATGATAGATACCTATATACCTATATACTTTCTCACTAACAGCTGCTTACGTATTCGTCCGATTTCGGAGCAGCTCGTCTCGATCCGTGCGAGCTTCGTACAGTCGTACCATATACATACACGTTAAGCGAACGCTCGGCCGAGCTACATGGTAGGCAGAGTGGGGGGTGTTAGGTTATTTTCGTTACGGAATTTCTTGATTCGGTCGCAGCGCTCAAAGCCCGCGATAAAAGCTATGCAATAGCTTAAAAAGTTGTATCAAAAAAAAGGATCGAAGAAAAAATGTCTTAGGGGTTGATTATTTCAACTCCTTTCAAAAATACTTCAGGATTGAGCAAATTTCAAAAAGTGTAGTTTTATTGAAAGATAATGTTCACCAAGTTTCGTTTCTTTAACTTAATATACAGGGAAAATAAAAATCAAACCAATTTTTTTTCTTTGGAGGGGTGTAACTTTTCAGGGGAGGGTTTTCCGAAAATTTCTGTTAGAAGACCCTTAATTTTCATCAGAGAGTCACCCCTTCCATTTTGTCTTATCAAGATACACCCCTGAATATGACCTAAAGAATAGATAAAACTTTTATTTTACTGTCGGTATTTCAGTATTCTGCTGTAACGAACGGGTGACCAGCTGCAACATACTCTCTGGCTTGTGACGTCACGACAGAGCGTTCAGGCCTTTTGTATATAGAGGGTATTCAGTTAGAGCCCACAATAGGCAATGAATGTTAAATCAAAATGTAGTGGAAAACCAGCAAAGTCTCGACACAGTAAACACACGTAAGATCTGAAGTAAGTCTGCCCCCCTCTCCCACCTATTATAAACTGTGAAACAAAATAGTATAATCTATGTAACTGGATCGAATTCACACACAAAGTTGCAAACAATGCAAAACAACGTTTTTGAATATCAATATAATTAAAGATATTTAAAAATTATTCATCATAAATATTATAATCTAACCCAATTTATTGCTATTATCTTCGTTTATAATGGTGGGAACATTGTTCGGAACCCTTCAATTATAAATCTGAATTTTTGGCAGTATTTAACAGTTTTAATATCCAATTAACAAATATTTAGAATTCATAATTTGGCATCAAAGAACCGCGTATACTTTTATATGTTAAAGTTTCTCCTTGTTAATTTTCTTGATTTTTGATACGCTTATAGTTTCCGTCTTCCGGAGCCGTAGCAGTCGTGTGACCAGTTCTTCGAAATCGAAATCCCAGAAAGTCATTATATTGTAGCGATTTAAAAAAATTGAATTTAGGAAAGTGATTATTAAATGGTTGAATTTAATTTCGGATGATCTAAGGCAAGGGTTATTGTTGTTATTGTTGTTATGATAAGTTGGATCGGTTTTATTTACTTGCTAGGTAAAGCTTAATGACAAGTATAATACGCAGAAAATTTAACTTAAGCATAATAACTAAATTTATGCAGATTATCAAATTGTACCAGTGGAAGACATACAATTCCAAGAAAGATGAGTTTTGATATTTGTTCTTCATTGCACTGTAAATCAATAACTTCCATTTGAAGTTCCGGGGCTATGGTTTCAATGGCAGTGTCAAAAGGATTTTGAGAGATCCTAATTTCATTCGACAATGGCATCAAAGTCTGAGAACCGAATATCAAAATTTATCTTCAAAGTACACAAAGCTTCGATTGTAAAATCGACGGGAAACTAACTCTCCGTAGTGTGGCTGAATATTTCGCATGTTTTAAAATGTGTGTATTGAAACAGTATCATTTTCTGCCGGAACGACTGATATTAGTGTACTAGCTGTTCTACGGGCGTAGCTCGTAAGAACAGTTAGTACACTAATATTTCGACAATTAGTCGTTTTTATATGCAACGCCTTTGTAAGGGCTTAGTCGGATAGTGCGTAGTCACCTTTAGACCAGGTGTATGGGCACCTTTGGTTTGTCACTTTGACAGCTGTAGGTTATATAGAGATGCGTAGGTGTACATAGATAAGTTGACTATTAGCACGTGTCACACGTTATTCTATGGTATCGATAGTATGTCACTTTAAGAGTATAGGCTATCTTCTTCTTCTTCTTAATATTACTTCGGCCTTTACACTTTGATAATTGGCCAGGACAATTTATTCCAATTTAATTTCCTAATCCCAATTACAAGTAGAGAGACATTAATCATATATAGGTTATATAGAGAGTAGTAGCCTATCATAGAAAAATATGAAATCAGAATCGAGTCAAATTTTAGTCAAAAGTGTAGTTTTAAAGTACTCCCTTAAGGACTTCAATAAACTCGTGGAATTCTCGGTGATTCAGCCCAGTGGATCTGATGAAATTTACAACTTCAGACTTATTCAAACATTTTCCGCACAAGGACTGTTGATAAATGATACAATGTAAGACTAATGGTTGTTAGCCACCATCATTTTCTACAATCTTTGATACAAGAGCAACCACTCCTTTATTTTTACCACACATGTTTTTGCCTCCATCAGTAGTAATAGATTTCAAGTTTTTCCATCGAAAGTTCTTTTAATTAATGGCATTTTCAACTCCCTTAAAAGTATCTTCATTATGACTGCAAAATCCTATAGGTTGCGAACCCTGACTATGATTATAGTTCAATCAATCAATTAAAACGGGGAATCTTGATGAAATATATATTGTATAAATAAATGAATTGGGAAACATAGAATAAGGAAGAAATAGAGTTGTGGGACACCACAACTTCCAGAGAAAAAAAAATAATAATCTTTCTTCCGCTATTGTTCAAAATATAGTGTTCAACATGAGCAGAGTTGAGTCTGTCAATAGAAACGTGTTGATTATCAAAAGTTCAAAAGTTTGCCAGTTTTGTCTAACGCTTCAAATGGTCCCTCATATGATGGAGGCAGTGCCTTTCAATTTGTCTACTCTAACGAAATCGAATTTGCAAGTATTTAAATTATTTGGTATGAAAAATGAGAAAAGTTGTTGCTCTCGAGGAGGAAAAAAATTTGCTCTAAGCGAAGTACCTACCTCCTGTACAACCAAAGTCAGGCATTTGAGGAATAAAGAGAGGTATCTCCGTTGTTTCTGAAACGAGTATGTGGAGTTCGTAACCAGGCCAGTTTGTTCAGAATACACTATCTGAAAATCAACGAGCATTTAAAACACATAAAACTCTAGATTTCGCACAGAATAACCACAAAGCACCGATACTTATTCAAAACTAATGAGTCGTTCGTAGTCGCTGAAGATGGCGTCTACTCCTTCCTGATACTTTATATTCTCTTGGCAGGAATAGAAAATGACCATTTAAATATCAGAAACACCAGTTCGTTTTGTTCAATTAAATCCTAATTTACAAAAATTAACATGATATTTTGAATTCCTACTTTCTTCGGTTATGAAAAAACCACATTCATCCTATAAAACTTTCTACTTCAGTAGTAATTAGATCATTTCAAATCGTGTAACATTTTCACTGTTTCTCATTGTATGTTTTCTGAACTGAACTGCATAGTGCTATTTATTATTTAACGGATTAATTTTGTCTGGAATATTGAATGTTACTGTTCCCAAATGTAGCTATTTGTCATCTATGACAACACTTTTACTCGAAAAAAAAAATAGCTGTAATAATTTCCAGCCACGCCAATATCAAATAATTAATTAGATTGTCGAAAATATGGCCGAATCGGCAAAAACTAGAAGGCAGGTTAACAAATGAATATAGATGATTTGCAATTGTCACCCGTAATTCATTAGTGGATAATGATAGGAGTGGCTCCGCCCATACAGTTCCGACAAGCTGCCTGATGTTCGACTGTTTTTACAGGCTTGCCACTACCCGGCAAGAGCTTTTAGAGAGGTCCTCGTGTACAACTAAACAACTGTTTCAGCAGGCAGACATGGGTCTAGCCGGTACAGGCAAAAGGGATTCCCGGAACCGAAAGTGAGGAGAACATTTCACAGTATAGATAATTGTAATGTACACTGTTGATTAGTTTTGTTTCTATAATTCCGGTTCTATTTGTCGCGTTATATTCCTTCTTCATTATAAAATTAAAATAATTAAAAATGCATTTTAAGTACAATGAAACTTCTCAGTAGCGGTAACTAAAAATAGCATACAATTTTAGAGGAGTGGCCACTATAAAGGAATACAAACTCTGGGGGATTATGTGAAAAAAATAACTACAATTATATATCTTCAGAGCTTCGCCTAAAATTTCAATTCGACCTGAGCCATAAACCCCCCCACCTGCTTTATCCACTGCCTATCTTCCATATATTGAAAATATAACAAACCAAATTTCAAAAATCCTGAGAAAACAATATTTTACTCGCTTTTCCGCACTTCCAAAACTATCTCAATTTTACAAACCTACAAAAGATCCCTTCCTCCTCTTCAATCAGAAGGTGTTTATAGCATTCCCTGTTTTTGCGGTAAAGTCTACATTGGTGAAACAGGTCAAACAGTAGCTTCTCGTGTGAAAGAACATGAGCGCTGTACAAGGCTTCGTGACACCAGTAGATCTGCACTTGCGGAACACAAGTTTGACACTTATCATCAAATCCTTTTCGAAAATAAAATCCAAAACTCATTGAAGCTATAGAAATCCTAAAACATCCACATATCTAATAAATAAACATTACACTTTGTGAAATAACTGTTCAATGGAAGTTGTTTCAAATTATCAATTTTGGTTTTTGTTACTTCATTCTCACATTTCATTATGATTTGGGAATTATCAGTAGCCAAATTGCCATGGTTTTTTGTCTATAAAAAAATGTGTACGTCCTTCAATTTTTACAAGCTTCACTCATATTTTGCACAGATGAGCATACCCAAAATCTCTACGTCTTGTTCACTTTCACATTCTTCATCTGCAATAAGGACGGTTTTGCTTTCTGTGTCAGTGAATTCCTCAATTATTTCCTGTAAATCAAAATCTGGGTTTTCTGTTAAGTGTTCTGAATCGATAAAGAGATATTGTCTCAAATCTAGATTTGCTGGCATATTATTTATGAGAGAGGATAACTGACTGAGTGAGATGTCATCTTCTTCAAAAGCCTTATCTTCTTGGACGGTTTCCATGAATCCAGCCTTTTGGAAACATGTTTTATGGTCACAGATGGAACATTTTACCACGCTGCAACTATCCATAACATAGCACTTGACAAATCTATGCTTTTTCCTGCTCTTGCAAAATTATCTTTGGTGTTCGTAAATGCCAAAAGCCTTCTTAACAAAAATTTTCTATATTTTCGATTTTCGATATTTCAATCGACAGTCTTCAAACTACTCCGAGTGATGTTTTTTTCGTTGAATTTGAAGTGGTTTTTGAAAACGGGAGAAGTGCATATTTCATTACAGCGTAATGTACATCTTTTGGGGAGGAAAGTCAGGGGAAAAACCTTGTTGCCCTCTTATTGGTTACTTTAATGTAAATCAACTCTTCCAAGAAACTTGTACGAGAGCAGCGCTCTTAATCAATTGTTGTTTTGAATACATCAAAACTAATACATTGTATTTTCGTTATTCTAATTTGCGGATTTCTTTTTTGGTAAACACAAAAGTCACTCAATCAATCAATCAATCAATCAAAGCGAGGGGGACAAGTCCTAAGCGCTTAGACCACATAACACAGCGCATGGACTGATGTCTACTACTACTACTGGGAGGCAGCTTCGTCTGCCTCTTCACTTCTTTTACAACCTGGGTTATCAACAATGCCCATTAGATGTAGATTTATATTCAGATGAGATTGGCCTGTAAGAAGTTCCTTCACCAGTTTGATGCCTGTTTTGCTTATAGAAAGAAGGGCTTTAGAGCGTTCAGGCTGCCTTCTACAGGGGGCACTAAGCCAAACCAAGAGCCGCTGTTCATCCAGTATCCCTCTGAGGGCGTACCCAGTGGTCGATGAGATTCCGATCATTGGTTCGGGGTCAAAGGTGCCAGGGTGCTTGGCCAATTCCAATTATTCCTTTATTCCTTCTGGCTAATTCAGCCAGTGTCTCCTTGCACTCCCAAACAAATCTAGAAGTCGTTCTATGGTCGCTGACTGTCGGTGCAGATATAAAATCACCTACTTCGGTGGTTTAATCTCAGGTTCTCCAGGGCACAGGTTCGGATTGCAGAGATCTCGGCCTGGAAACCGTTACGAGGGCATCTAGGGAAACACAATGTTCCACCCTGATTGAAAACGCTAGACTCGCCAGCTTTGGACCCATCTGTCAATAACGTTAATCCCCCTGACGGTGGTCCGGAGCTCTTGTTCTCTCAATCTGTCCTCTGGGTTATGACGTCGTCAGGTGTTGAGAACCTGACGGCGGATGGTATCGTCCCTAATACCAGATTTTACCATGACCGACCCACTACCCCTGATCTGCAAGCCGATACCCGCAGCCACTATTTTGATGTGAGGTTGTGGATGGATGATCCCCACCAGAGCCTTCAGGGCCCTAGTGGAGGCGGTCCTTATAGCCACCTTTATCCCCACGTAGGCAAGTATCTGAATCCTGTCCAGCGCCAGATGGGAGAACGAGACATAATCGTTTCTGTCACTGGCAACCACATAGTGTCAAATTAACTCAAATTCACTGTAACAGTTTTGAAATGATTCAATGCATACTTTGGAAGTTTTAAATTTTTAAGGGTGTGTTTATTACACGATTTCCCTGATAAACAACAGGGCTGGTCACTAAACAGCATTTTTTGTCAAAATTTGAATATGATAGGACCTTTCGATTTTGAGTTATCGTGTTAACAAAGATTTCGTGACGAACATCTAGAGAGACAGAGGGAATTTTTCGAAGTTGTATTAGAGTCTTTAATGCATTAAACTTTTCAATGAAAAGCTTATAAAACAAATGTTAATTATATTTGTATGAACGCCAATTTATATGTAAACATAAGTATTAAAGTATTATACGTGAAACCTGTAAATCATTCATTAATATAGGCGATTATCATTCTCTTATGCCATACAATGCTCTCCATAGAAGGGTAATTTGTGATATTCTCCTTGCCCTTCTTCTCCACCACGCCTCGAAGGATCTCACGGATTGACTATGGGATATAAAACTCCTAACAGTTGCTTAAAATTCGATAAGAAATACCATGGTGCAGGAATTGTTGCTCTAGAACTTTTTTCAACGATTTTAGAAATAGCTCAGTACATAAAAGCAATATACTCTTGGGACTTCGTCGCGAAGAGAATAACTGACATAGAGATTCTCTCTCTCTCTGACTGACGTGTTGTAGCTCTCAGCATCGCTGCTGCCTGCACCGGCTATATGCTTGTTTTCGGCAGGCCTTGTCGATTTCTCTTTAAATCTTTCAGATGTAATAACCACGGCCTACTCGCTCGCTCTCGACGTTCTTAATTAATTTGCTTTATAGCATGTCATTATGTGCTTTTACGTTTGTTTGTTGATATAATTAATAATTTTTTAATTGTGATTGTTTATAACAGACTTTTATTTGTTTTCCACTCGATGTTTATGCACACGGAATTCGAATAAATCGGCTCTGAACGAAATTAAATGGAAACGGTGTCCGTACCTTTTCTTCGTGTTCATCTACAGTATGGACTAATTACAACCCCTTTTATTTCGTATATATTTCGTTAATTGATTTCTAAGCGGATGCAATTCATCATAATACTTTAATTCGAACATTAGTGTTTGGAAAAAAGCAAAGATTATTCCCGTTCACAAATCTGGTGATGTTGGAAATATACTCAATTATCGTTCAATTGAGATATTGTCTAACTTATCTAAGGTCATAATGAATAAAACTACTTTGTTATACTATCACTGATATTTAATATAATAGTCGTTACTATAGTTTCAACACTAAACGTGTCATCTTCAGACGAAAACGAAGGTATGAATTTAACAAATATTATATCTTCTATATATAGGTTAAAGAAGGAATACAAACAAATCTTATGACTATAGGAAATAGTTCTAGGAAGAACCAGAGGGGGTGAGGTGATATGTACTACTACTAGTCATTGCTACAAATAACGGTTTCGGTCCACAAGTAATTTCTAAATTAATAAATAGAAATCTCCAAATCTGTAAATCATAGGACTGATATTCAGATATTAAGTCAGATTTATACTAACCTAATTAATTAAAACTTTTGCAAATTCCTACATACGTCTTTATAATGTTAAAAGTATATTATAGGAAGATTGCTCAAGAGTAATATTGCAATATAGGTCTGCAACCTTTTTCAAGTACCTCATAAATCGTAACATCTGGTTCGAGAGTAGATACTTAACGTAATAGGTTTGATCTCCAGTCGTTGAGACACTATACAAACATGCGCTTGTATATTATAAGAATATTACTGAATAGTGGATTCTTGTTATATTTTATACTTGAAATATTGGTACAATTTCGACTATTCGTGGTTCTGTTCGTTTTGGCAACGTGGGCATTTTTGATTGAAGCTATAGCTTTGTGCTATGACTAGTTTAAAAAAAAAACCTTTTTTACAACAAACAAACAAGTTTGCATTCAATTCACCATAATTACCCCAAAGAATGATGCCATATTTCAAATGCGATTCACAAAAAGCGAACTTTTCAGAACTCTTTGTAATATTTGGTTGAATAGGCACCTTAGTCCATGAATGTTTCTCCTCAATTTTTGTGCCAGCTGATTTGTATGAATGCTGAAGGCAAGTCTCGAGTCCTCAAGTGCATTGCAAGGAATTTTACGTCGGCTGCATCTACCTGTTTCAAACTAAAGATTAGTTTCTCTGTTTTTTCATGATCCAAATCAAGTTCGTTATCAGAGACCATCTCCCTGAATTGCTTATAGTAGCTGTTTTGATATAAGAACACTCAAAAGAAGCATTGTTGTCATCTGCAAAAAGCAGTGTTAAGAATTCTTCCATGAATGATGGAAAATCGTTTAGGTAGATCAAGAATTGTAACGAACCTAGCACTGAGCCCTGCGGTACCCCGATATCAACAAAGTCAAGGTCAGTCCATTTTTCATTTACATTGACAACTTGGTACCTGTTGGTAAGATATAAGCGAATCATAACTAAACTAACCATCATCAAAATGCTATTTTCCAACTTTTTAATAAGAATAGAATATGGAACATAATCAAGTAATCAATAGCCTTTGACGGGTGAGACCGGAAGTGTTGACATGTAAGTTGTCCATTTCACCGGGCGTTGAGGAAAATATCTACCACCTTGGTTATCCTTTCAGCCTTTCACGACAGGCAGGATTTGCCATGGGGAAATGCTTAATCCGTCTGTACACGAATTAAATTATTGGATTCTCAAGGAATTATTAGAATTATTATGACCAACCTATTGCCTGATTTTACGTTGGTAATATTTCACGTCACAATCTTATAATACACAGAACGATATATTATTGTACGAAATGGTAAAAATTGAAGCTAGATTTGCTTGATGTGTGTTGTATGTTTGTGTGTGAGTGGAGACTGGATGGTGTGTCCACCTATATGATATTTGCCGGGTTATGTATCAGCTAGAAAGGACGTAAGCATGAATTATGACTTACGTATAATATTTAGACATTAACAACTCCTTGTCGCACATTTGCATATTTACAAATATGTACTTAATCGTAAATATTATGATCTATTGCCGATTTATTCTTGGAATGATTTATGATCATAGCGTTTTTAAATATCAACGTCTAATTCTAAATTTTCCCTGTGGATTTAACAAAACTAATTTCTCATTTGTCTTGTTTCAAGCAGATTATGTGTTATTTATTTATCTATTCATCGTATGGTTTTGTATTTTACTTTTTCTATGTTTCAAGTCGACAAAATCCTAGTATTAATTAATACAATATATATCTACATCAAGTACATTATGGCGTTGCAAAAATAGTTAGAAGATTTATTTCCTTCGCTTATATCGACTTTTAAATTTTCATGTGATTTCATAAGTTCATAACCGTAACTCAAGACGGATTACGGATCCGGAGGATGTGGCTAACAAAAAAGCATCACATAATTTGTTTGACACCACGACGATGCTTGGAAATCTATATACGTACGGAAGTTGCTTAATAAGCTCTTACAAAACGAAAGAGTAACACATTATTTTGGGTTGATACATTTTTATTCTTCAATAGCTGAAATTTTTTAATAAATTCTTTTTAATTTAAAATATCTTCTTTGTTTGATTGGAATTTTATTGACAAATAGAACAGTTGATTCAGAAAAATAGTAGGTACGCAATATTGAAAAGTGTTTGAGAAGTGTTCTATAAAACACAAGTATATATCCATCACGTTTTGTTATCTCGCTTTCTCTAATAAAGTCAGTGCTAGTAAAAAGTTTACAATACACCGGGATATCAAAAATTATCTTTGTCAAGGGTGGGTGTGGAATCTAAAACGTGTGTCTTACTTTACGTTTGAAATAATTATGTCACTGTCACACTGACATCATCAATAACCTACAAATTTCATACCTATTTATTTCAGTTGTAAAACAATAATGAACTACAAATTATGAAATAACGGTTTTAGTAACAAGAAAAACGAAATTACAGTAATTGTTGGAAATGTCCCCCGTTTTGTTTGATGCACAAGTTGACGCGCATCCTCATTCTGTGAAAACTGAAATAAATAGGTATGAAATTTGTAGGTTATTGATGATGTCAGTGTGACAGTGACATACTCATTTCAAACGTAAAGTAAGACACACGTTTTAGATTTCACAACCACCCTTGACCAAGATAATTTTTGATATCCCGGTACATATGAATTTGTATTGGAAACGAAATAATCTCTAGGAATTACTTTAATCCATTTGTGTTTCAAGTTCTCGTCACGTGGAAAAGCAAACATTGAATAATAAGTATTATCAGTATTACTGGCATAATTGCTATTGCACTTTATTTTATTTATTTATAAATTGGTATACAAATAGGATAGAGCTATTATAGAATACTAAAATGAAAGACCAGTATCTTAACTTATTGATGTCTGAAACATATGATCGAGTCGGGCTGACGGAACCGGATGCTGTATACGTTCAACATAATATTTGCACATTGCAGTCTATCTCGCACAGTGCACTGAAGTATTCGTTATAAGTCAGTCGGTGATCTATTCTACTTACAGAATATACAGTAATAGAATAGAGAACTAATGTTTCATTTGAGCTGCAAACAATGAACAAAAGTATAGTTTCAGAGATTGAGTAAAGTGATAATTGTGACAATAAAATAGCGCGTTGTTCGTTAGGTACCTAGTGTCCTAGACGACCATTTTAATTTCATTAGACCGGTAGTGTTTTGTGTTGTAAATAGTTTTTTTTATCGATCATCTTGGTGAGAATATTCGTTATTTTTATTTTGTATTATTTTATAGTGTTATGTACCGAATTGCAAAAGCACTTGAAACAAAAACTAAGGAAAGTTCACCGCCCTTGCTAAACATTGTTTTGATTATAACCATCACTCATTCAGGCTGGAAAGGAAATGATTGAACTAGAATCAAAATTGTCAGACTGATATGTCATTCAGTTCTGTTTTGACATCCATCGAAAACAAGGAAGCAAGATTTTTGTAAACGTGAAAAAAAGTGAATTTCGTCTTGATTGAACATTATTTCTTGCGTGGGAAAAACATTAGACAAACCAAAGCATCGCTTGCTAAACACTATGGGGACTTCTCACCATCGATTGGAATGATTCACAAGTGGTTTACTGATTTTCGTTGTGGTAATATGACCACAAAGGATGCCAAACGTTCTGGTAGTCCAATTGAGGTGACAACACCAGAAATTGTTATTTTTTTATATTTATTTTATTTTTATTTATTTACGGACATGCCATTTTAGAAAAGAAAAACATAAATATTTGTGACTAATACTAATACTAAGTTACAACAAATTTATAACAAATCTATAACAAATGTATGTGCCTCATTTGATTTTTGAATGAATATGTAGATGTATCAAATGATTTCACTATTTTTATTTGCCAATTTAACTATCCTTTGTCATTTTGGCCATAATTCGTACTGTGATGAGGAACCATGAACAGTTTTGAAATTCTTGTTCTTCTGGGATTTACATTCAGATTAAAGAGTTCAATTAAATTAGGACAACTTATAGCTCCATTTATAACCATGGGCAGAAATCTCAAGTCTATTTCAGTTCTTCGATGTTCCAAACTTGATAAATTTAAGATATTCAAAATGTCAGAATATTCATAGTTTCCCCTTTGATATCCAAGTTTGAATGCACATGACCTTAAGAATTTATTTTGAACTCTCTCGATTCTATTGATATCCGCTTTATAAAATGGACACCATATTATACAATTATATTCAATAACTGATCGAACAAGAGAGCAGTATAATATTTTAGAAGTGTATAGGGAAAATTTGTCTGAAGATCTTGCAATGAAGCCCAATAATTTGAATGATTTAGAAACAATATTATCAATGTGTGTCTTAAATGTTACTTTGGAATCAAATAATATGCCAAAATCTCGAACACTATCAGCCACTGACAAATTAACATTTTTCACTTGGTAAGAGTATTGAATTGGATTCATAATTCTCGAAAATGTGATTTGATAGCATTTGTTTATATTTAGATGAAGCATATTTATATCGCACCAACGGGCCAGATTGCTTAGAACTATTTGCAACAGTTCAGCATCACAGACATTGTCAATGATCCTATAGAGTTTGAAGTCATCTGCAAACTTCAAATAGCAGCTGTGTTGTATTACTTCTGATATATCATTAATAAATAATAAAAAAAGTAGTGGACCTATATGGGATCCCTGGGGAACCTCAGATGTTACAGAAATTTCAGATGACACAGAACCAGCATATTTGACACACTGAGTTCTACCTCTCAAATAAGATCCGATCCAGTTCAAAAAGATATTGTCAATGCCTAACGCACAGAGTTTTGCAATTAGAAGGTCATGATTGACTTTATCAAATGCTTTTGAAAAGTCAGTATAAATAGAGTCAACCTGGTGCCTTCCCTCGTCGATAAAATCGATTGTATGATATTGGACGATCGGTGAGTTAAAGAGCACGAGATTGCTGAGGGTATGGTCATCTCAACCGAACGGGTACAGAACATTTTGCACAAATTTTTGAATATGAGAAAGCTGTCTGTCAGATGGGTGTCCCGCATTTGCTCTCTGTTGACAACAAGCGCGACCGTGTGGCAACTTCAAAGGAGTGTTACACGATGCCTTTTTGAAGCGAAAGCGGCCGCATTTGGCAGGGAAAAAAATGATCTTCCACCAGGACAACACACCGGCGCACAGTTCCGCAGTCGCAATGGTAAAATTGCATAAATTGCGCTACGAATAGGTTCGTCATCCACCATATTCTCCAGATTTGACTCCCTGCTATTTTTCTCTATTTCCAAACTTTGACTTCAACGATGAGGTTATCGCTGAAACAAACGTCTATTTCGAAGGATTGCCGAAATCGTATTATTTGGAAGAGATTATGTTGAGAAATAAGATAAGTTTTGATCAAATAAATAATTTCTTGTTTCATTTTTCAGGAGCTTTTAACCTTGCCTTCGTATAATTGATTGACAATATTTGTCTTTCTTTCCCTGGGTATGATTTATATGATGAGGCAAGAATAGCCTTCCAGGCCTGCCCGGAAAAGCCACCTTTGATGTTGGATATTTGGCCTTTTCAATATGTAATTTGATAATACACTTTATTAACAATACTAATGACATACAACAAAAAACAATGACCAAAGTAACTTAAGATTGTTGCGATTCTGGATTCATTTTTACTCCCTGTCCTTAATTGCTTAGATTGGGGGCTTTTATAGACAGACATTCTTGTATCCGTTCGAGAAATAACAGTTTCTGTTTACGTTATGAGTTTAGAGAATATTTCTGACGAACAAATATGAATAAAATATGCATCCTTTGTGTTAGGTAAATAACCTCATTCTTACATCGTTTAATTTGGAATAAGTTATCTGGCCGTAGTCAATCCCAACATTGCTTCATTTTCTTTATCGGTTTGTTTTATTTTACTCTTTTTTACGCCTAAACTGACGCTGGAAAGACTAATGATGAGTGACAGCCGTGACGTATCGTCGTTCAACTGTTATGAGCCGCCTCCCTTGATCTACTAAATTGAAGTTATTTACAATTAAAAAACCAAAGGTGGCTATCTTAATGTTTTCGTTAAAGGTTCACCTCACACCAATTGAAGGAAATTGAACTCCTTTCAATCCGATAATTTCTATCACTAGCGTTTGTTCGTTCGGTCGCATTGAAGTGTTCCGATTGGGTTCTTAGAATTTGACAAACCAGATGGGAATGCTGTCACAATATTATGCTTCATCGGATTTACCGATTCTTAATTGCTCTAAAGAGGAGAATTTGCAAACTTACATTTCTATGTGTGTGTATCTACCTATGTGTCTGTCTGTCTGTGTTCAAACATGGCGAAGCTGAATAACTGGATGGCTTTGGAGAAACATTATTGCCAAAGAAGTGTTTCTACAAAATTTTAAGATAAACCCAAACCCAAACCCAAATAAATGCAAGTTCATTGAGATCCGGTAAGCTTGGCGGCCACTCGACCACACATTCTTCGAAACTGGGCTGAATATTTAAGAAGATTCAATTTGTATTATGATAATACTCTTTCCGCTAATAGGTTTATTCAGCACTAAAACAACATACTAGCATATAATAACAAAATCGTATGTCGTGAATGGAGGTTCAAATAAACTCGAAAAACTTGCCATCATACAGAAAATATGTGAAAAATAGACAAATCGTATCAATTCACGGAAGTAAGTCCATAGAAGTCAAGTCAAAGACTAGAGCCTCACTGATATTGGGTAAACAGAACAAAAAAGTGAATTTCGCGTCGCATCGCTTGTTAAACATTCTGGGGACTCTTCACCATCGATTGGCAAAGAAAAAAGTGTTCTTTCACCAGAACAACAAGTAAAGGTACAAATTACTCTTACTTAAGGATAAACTAAAAGCTCTATTTTATCACAAGGTTGCCGACAGCTACAGTGAAGACGGTCGTGAGTTATAATTTTAGATGTTAAGAATTCGGGCGCCAGAGTATTTTAACCAACCAATGAATTATGTATATAACTAGGGGATACAAATACTCAAGTCCTCAGGTTAAATTACCCTGAAAGAAAAAAATAAAAGACCTGTACCCAGAATGATTGAAATTTACTAGTGATGGAAATACTAATATTGATACAGTTATGACAGAACTTATATTAATGAGATATGAAGCGAATGAATTGAAAATATGAATGAAGGTAATTGCTTAAATCATTAAAACAAGTGAACTGTTGAATTTACACAATATACAAATACTCAATGATTATTTCAATTGTTACATAAAACCAAAATGGGTAGCTTGACCTGGTGAGAGCTAGAAGTTGTACTTGCTTGGATATGGATTAATACTTCTACTTGACGTAGGGGCTCCTGCCACAGTTGTAATATCGTTTCCACGATTGTACGTCACAAGTAAATCAGCGACTCCTAAGTAATCTTTTCCACAGCAGATTCAAGCCAACCTCAATACACTTGTTGAATTTTCCACAACATAAACAAAAAGAAGGAACCCTGGAATCACGAAATGTTCAAACCTCTATTGTTCTATTGTACTCAGAGGACAGACATGAACAAAATACATAACAATTGTTGAACAAATTAGGACTAGCCTATGTTCTGTCAGATACCACCTGTGAAGGCAGATTAATTCCTGAAGTCAGTGAATAAATCAAATGGAAATACAAAGATATTTACTTCTATCACGATAGGGTTTTCCTTCCAATAAGACAAACTTTACTTCCGTCCACAACCAGTCACGTTGAAACTAAGTTTTAATAACCTGAGGTGCATTAATTACTCAAATAATCCCAATCATTCCAATCCAAATTGGTAATTGATGCCTTTACTTCCAACGGAAGAATATTCCCAGAATTTATTTCCAAACACAAGCTTGGTATCACCTCCCTGTGGAAATAACCTAGCAACGCACTTCCCGCTTGAACGATTGACCAGAAGTAACGCCATTTTCTCTTTCTTTCCGGCGTTTCGTTGTCTCACAGAACAACCTGGAAATAGAAGCGGTAACTACGGATCTGACACCGAACAACCATGACCCTTAGAATATACGGTCTAGCATAGCTGACGTCACAGGAGTTAACCGATTGTACTACAGCGACCATTCCTAATCCATTAAGTGGAATTTACACGTTACAAACGCCCTGCGCACAGGTCCGCAGTCGCAATGGCAAAATTGCATGAATCGCGATACGAATTGCTTCGTCATCCACGATATTCTCCAGATTTGGTCCCCGTCGATTTTTATCTATTTCCAAACTTGAAGAAATGGCTCAGCGGAAAGAGATTTGGCTCCTACGATGAGGTCATCACTGAAACAAACGCCTATTATAAAGGATTACCGAAATCGTATTATTTGGAAGAGCTGGACAAATTAGAACAACGTTGGACGAAGTGTACGGGGCTGCAAGGACATTATGTTGAGAAATAAAACAAGTTTTAGCCAAATAAATCATTTCTTGTTTCATTATTCAGGAACTTTTCACCTTTCCCTCCTACATCACTGGGCAGAAAAGCTATTAAAAGTTTCAGGGAAAAACCATCGCCATATACTTGCCAGCCAAGCGGCTATAAAAGTATGCAGTTCCATAAGTTAATTCCAATCTTGTCTGGTACTGCTTAGATGGAAAAACCTTAGCCCATACAATGTGCTGACAAGGCTAAGGTTTTCAACGATAGGAGAGGAAAAACCACAACCCTCCTATTATATGGAGGACCTAAGGTCAGGCTTTTGGAGTCTAGTAATAAAGACGGATCTAGACAGGGAACTCTAACATAACAAGAAGGTATACACAATAGATCTGCAAAGGTTGCGGTGAAAAGGCTCCCAGCCCATAAGCCCCATACAAATCTAATCTAAGCTCATTGAAAATGCTTCTTTTTGTTCAAATATTTAATCAAACAGTTTTTCTTCTACGACTATTATCAGAACCCTTTTTTCTAGCTCTAGTACTAGGATGTCAATAATTTGATAATAAATTATCTTTAAATATTGTTTCCTATCCACCATATCTTCTTCTGTTTATCTTATTCACAATACGATGCGTTTAGGTCTCACGTACTGTCACATCAATCCTATACACCGCTCTATTTGACTCAATCTGTATACGGAGATTTGATATGTCTACTCAGTAGATTATTTAGGATTATTCCCATTACAGACGCATTAATAATAATAATAATAATGATAATAATAATAAGAAACATAAGTGCTAAAGTAGATTATGTAGAAATTGAAAAAATTATAATTAACTTGAGGACTTTTTTTTAATCTCACATAAGTAAACCGTTACAACATATAATAAATACAATATTTGAAACCTCTATCATTCCAACACGAACCAAAGAGAGTATCATAGTGCCTATCTTTAAAACGGGAAACAGAGAAAACGTTGCAAACTGCCATCCAATATCATTAATGAACAATATATCAAAAATAAAGCAAAAATGTTTAAACAGTAGAATCAAGGAATTTCTACAATAAAATTCGATACTATCACATAATCAGTTTGGCTTCTCTGCAGGGATAAGTGCAATAGATTCTGTACAGACTTTAACCTCGCACATAATAGATAATTTTAATGTCAATAAAAAACCATTGCTATTTTTCTTGACTTTCAAAAAGCATACAAAATTATTGAAAAAGTTGGACTTGTGTACTTCAACTAATAGAAAATTACTTAACTGGAAGACATCAACACGTCCGAATAGATAGCACCCTAAGCTCTACACAAATAACTAAAACCGGCATACCTCAAGGGACGACATTAGGGCAAACACTTTTTCTTTTATTTTTATCAATAATTTTCCTTTACTTGGAAATTACACAATCTTGTCTTATACAGACGATACAGCTACGAATAATATGAAAAATTGGTTGGATGTAAACAATTTGAAATTGAACAATTCCAAAACTAAATTTATAGCATTCTCGCCAACGAAAGCAGGACAGGCACCCATCTTGGAACCCTTAAAAATAGAAAACCCCTCAGAGGTAATTGATCAAACAGATTCTATAAAGTATTTGGGGATATTTTTTGACAAATATCTTAAATGGGGAAACCATATCGATTTTCTATCAAAAAAAACAAAAAAACTCTTATATAGATTTTATTCCCTCAAGAGCATACTAAATAAGGAAAATCTGTTAACTATTTATAACAGTCTGGTTGTATCAATCTTATCTTACGGTGTGAATGCTTGGGGCTCTGCATATAACTACTCCTTGGAACCATTACAAATTATACAGAATTATGTCATTAGAATCATTTTTTCGATCCCCCACGGAGCACGGACAAGCATTAAACCTATATTTATACAAGAATCATTTAGTCGCGGAAACGAAGCACTGAAGTTCGAAAAATTTGAACAGTAAGACGGATTTGGATGCGGTTTTTTGCATTCGATTCGTTAGAGCTTCAGGAAACGTTGTGACCTAAATTGATTTATACGAAATTGAAAATATGCAATTTGCATAAATAATATGCATTTCATAATTGCATGTTCTCAGTAATCCAGTCAATTCATAAACAAAATAATACTGCAAGAGTAAATCATCCCTGCACAACTAGAGTTGAATAAGGAATATAAATACCAAAAATTTCATAAAACTGTTTGTCAGAAAAGAAACGACTTTATTGGTATAAGATATTACAACTTAAAATTCAGACTAAATTATACATTGTACAAAATTATAATTTATTAAGCTCATTACTCAAATAAGACCCGACATCAATTCACCATATTTTTGTATTTTTATATTCTGTATTCTATATTTTATCTTTTATCTTTCAACCTAATTCTTTTTCACATAATATGTACAGGGTGTCCCATTTTAGGTACTTTTGCGGGTTATCTCCCTCATTTTTAAAGATAGAGAGGTAAAGGTAAAATAACATTCTGGTAGTTTTTTTTTCCGTAGAATGCAGTGGTGTAGATTACTTTTGTTACATATTTACTGTTTTTGAGTTATAAAGCAAACTTATCTTTTTTTTAAACAGAACACCCTATATATTTATAGACTATAAAATTTGTCTTTTTTTTACCTTTTCAAAAATATATGATAGTATAAACTTTTTTTTAGAAACACGCAAATAATTGACAATTTTCAGAAATTAAATACATATTTTAATAGTAGGCCATTGATATTGTTTATGACAAGAAACAGAAATAAACGTGTAATCTCTATCGCATTTAAGCTGTTTATTTTCGTTCTTTTGGTATCATTATTCAATAGATAGTTATCAATTTTTTCGAATAATGGCAGTTTACGAAAATTATGAGAAATATGATATGATGGTATGTTTTATACAGAGTAATGAAAATTCTGAAGAAGCTTCGGAATTATATTTCCAAAGGTGAGTTAGCTATGAAAATCTCTATTATCATTTTAATTTTTGCTTGTTAGATATCCAGAAAGAAGGCAACCGTTTTTTGGGATATTTGCCCGTTTGAAAGCAAATTTAGTTGAGCACGAATCATTTGTTCACCCGCGCCCTAAAACATACAACAAAGAGAACAGGGAAAGAAAAGAGATAGATACTTTAGGATATATAGAAGCAACACCTTCGTCCTCATGTAGAAAATTTGAGAAGGAAATTGGTGTGCCAAAAACTAACGCTCACAGGATCTTGAAGAAATATAAGTATCATCCATACAAATTTAATATACTACAACATTTGCATCCAGGCGATGCCGAGCGCCGGGCACTGTTTTGCCAGTGGTATTTGTAACAAATCGATGCTAACGATTTATTTGGCAGACTTGTTATCTGGTCAGACGAATGCTTCATTTCAAGTGCTGGCATTTTCAATCGTCACAATACCAGGAACTGGCATAGTGAAAATCAGCATTTAATGTTTGAAAGGGCACAACAAGGACGCTTTGGAGTTGGGGTTTCATGTTTTATTTTGGGTAGACATATAGTTTATACGATTTTTGAAGGAGGTCTTACAGCACGTAGATACCTAGAAATTTTTGAGGAAGTTATTCCAGAACTGCTCGAAAACATTCCATTAGCCCAGTATAATGCTGTTTACCTACAGCAAGATGGTGCCCCAAGTCATAACTCTAGGCTCTTAAGGGCCTTTCTTAATAATAACTTTCCTCAAAGATGGATAGGTACCAACAGACCTGTTAGATGGCCTCCACTATCACCAGATCTTTCAATTTTAGTTGTTTTTTTATGGGACTATATACGAAATGAAGTATATAAAACTCGATATGACAGCATTGCAGAACTTCGAGAGGCGATTCATTTAGCTTTCCGAAATCTGCGAATGAGAACAATGGTTCTTTTGAATGCTATTCAAAGAATCTCAAAGATGTGCCAATTTTGCATTAGAGAAAATGGTGGTCAATTTGAACATAACATTTAATTTTTTTTAATAATGTTATTTTTGTGTGTTTTTGTTATATTGTCACTTTACGCCACAAAACTGTTGTTACAAACTTACTGTTAGAAAAAAGATCTATGGGATTTTTTAAAAATAGATAACTATATACAAGGTATCCAATTATTTGTTAGTAATATGTAAGTTGCACTTGTTTATTATTGTTATCCATAGCCTAAAATTAAAATATGTATTTAATTTCTGAAAATTGTCAATTATTTGCGTGTTTCTGAAAAACAGTCCATACTATCATATATTTTTGAAAAGGTAAAAAAAAGACAAATTTTATAGTCTATAAATATACAGGGTGTTCCATTTAAAAAAACATAAGTTTACTTTATAACTCAAAAACAGTAAATATGTAACAAAAGTTATCTACATCACTGCATTTTACGGAAAAAATCCATTAGAACGTTATTTTACCTTTTCGATAAGTTGAAGGATAACGGAGATACGAAGGGGGTCACAAAATGCAACATTTTCTGAAATGCCCTGTATCTTAAAAACTAAAAGGACTATGAAAATTCTCTTGACGGCATCTTGAGTTTCACGAAAAAGTAGCACAGTGTCGCGAAAACCGCAACTCTCTATCTTTGAAAATAAAGGAGATACCCCGCAAAAGTACCCAAAATGGGACACTCTGTACACCTACTACGATTGGAAACAAGACATATCTAAAAAGTTGTAGTATAGAATCAAATGCTAGCACAACACGAGATTTTGTCAAGTGCCACAGATACATGTAAAAATTGTAAATGTAATTTGAAAATAATTTGAAATAAACTTTGAAACATATATACCACCCTGCAAGAGACACTAAGTATCTGTGCGCAGGCCTGAAAATGAAAATAAGCAGAAAATAAAAGAAAAAGAAAAAAGTAATTAAAGTACAAATTTTTCATTGTTATTAATTAATTATTTATAAGGTATTCAATTATAAAGAAATGGAAGTCACATTCTCGTTCTTTTTTTTATGAGACAAATTCCCTGTCGGAAACAACAATTTGCTATCTTTTGTTTTTGATTTACAAACAAAAGTTTGATTTTTCGAGTTTTAGCCACATGTGAATATCGTGGTTGCTTTAAAGTTAAGAGAAAACATTCTTTCACTTTTTTCAGTATAATCCAGTGGCGGCGAGATAATTTGAAAAAAGGTGCATTTTCGAGTTATGGACTAAAGATGTATTTTATTCAAAGGGGAATTATAGTTGACTATGGATTTGTCACTCTAGATATTATATCAAATAATTGTTCCAGGGGGGCTCAAAAATCTTAAGGAGGGACTGAGACGTCTATAGCGCCCCCTAGCTACGGCCCTGTGATAATTATTGAGAATCTAACTGTTCTCATTAATTTCGAAATAAATTCAACAAGTTGCGAACCATTCTCAAAGAGCGAATAATGTAAAATTGCCGTACGAACTTAGCATATGGTGTATTCTAAATAACTATGCTTTATTGTATGGTTTACTGTAAACTAAATAGTGAAAGATGTTACAAAATCATGTTTGAATCTAGATGTACGTTAAGCTCACGAGTTCACACGTAACCGACCGTGATTACACAAGTTTTACAATTGGTTGATTCAGAGAAAAACAAATGCCATAAAATAATTGTTTAAACATATCTGAGGCGGCGTTTTTCGTCCAGAGCACGTCATTCCGATTTTCTGGGAACGCGTTTAGGCGAGTTGGTCTTTTGTCTCGTATATATCGGTTTCTTTTATTGATTTAGAAATGGTTATGTAAATTTTCTCACATGCCGACACAATATTTTTACGACTGCCTTTTTTGAGTACTTACATTTTATGTTCTCACCTGAGACCATTGTTCTTTAAATATTAAAAAAAAACAACAACTGTAGGACACAATCTGCATCGCATACTCATATACGTTTTAATCTCTTTAGAAGACTGGGCCCGACCGGAAAATATTAATAAAAACGCTTGACCTCGTATCGCATATGTTGATGACCGGACTAATGGCGGAAACCTAAGCATTTTGCGCTTCGTTATTAATTAAGCTCCAGATAAGCATTCGTTGTTCGATAATTGCTCTCATACCCAAATTAAATGCCCCATAAATAAATTCCGTGTATTTCAAGATATCAGCTAGATTAGCAAATTTTCAAAACATGTGTGGATATAAATCTAACGATGTTAAAAGTGGAAATGCTTCAACTGTCATTAAGAGAACAAAAAATGAATAAATTAAAGTGAAACGAAATAAACTTGGACATGTAACTATAAACGACATAAAACTAAACAATAATAAAATTGTAAAAAACATTTCATTGGTAATCTCCCTAGTAAGTCCAGTAGCACTAACTTTTGGTCAGGAAATTTCATATATAATTCTTCCAAGGTGGATATAGGTAATTATTATGCAAATCGGTCGATGTTGATTTTATTTTTAGGCCAAACTCTGTTTCATGCCATAACTTCACTTTGAGTGTAAAAAAACCGAAATAAGGGGTCCAAAATCGTTGTTTGTGAAGATATCGACTTCATATTTTTGGTAATGAAAGACAACACAAGAGTACGAACTCGTTTATTAAAAAAACCACCCCTCTCCAGTCACGTGGTACCGTAAAATGGGGTAGATAGAAACTGTGTGGTGAATGGAAACAAAACGTAATAAAGTTGTGTTATAATTCTGTAAGCTCATACCATATTATTTCTGAGGGACCAATGAACGCCAAGCGATTTCCAAGAGCGTAACCAATAAACTATACGAAAACCAAAGTTTCAAACAGTTGGTAACACTGCCCAACTGAGTACTAGATTCAGTTGTTCATTCGGTGAATTTTTGGTACGGAATTAACTTTGCTTGGTAGGTGTTGAAAAACATAGGTTCACATGTCAATTTTTCTGTTAGTTGTAGTAAAAAGTAAAAGGCTACTGTTCAGGTGAGTATAATCATTTTTCCTGATATGAATACCATCAGTAAAGAAGAATAGTTATTTGTTTTACTAGGCATAAAAGCACGAAATTTAATGCCGCGGCTGGTGTTTCATAGCCGAGCGTAGCGAGGCTATGAAACCAGCCAAGGCATTAAATCTGCTTTTCTGCCGTGTGAAACATATAATTTTTTCTTCAAATTTGTTCCAATTCCACGCAAAATCGACTTTTTCATATTTAAATTGCGTTTCATTATCAATATCCAAATAACTAAATTATTTTATTAAAGGTAACTGGGCCCTGCGTTACTATGTTTACCGCTGATGACGTTTGTTGAATATGTTTGTTTACTGTTTACTTTGTCATTGTCAATTTTGAAAAGTTGTCATGTTAGAAATGGATTTACTGCAAAGTGAGGATGAATTGATGCAATTAACACCACCTGAGATAAGAGACCAGGCGCGAGATGTGGAATTTAACCTTTTACCGGAAAAATCAAGAAATATATATGAACTCACATACAGCAGATTCATGGAATTTAGACAGAAGAAAAATATAGAATCTTTCTCTGAAAATGTGCTGATTGTCTATTTTTCCGATCTTTCAAAGAAAATGAAGCCTTCAACGTTATGGTCTACCTATTCGATGTTGAAAGCTACCCTGAACATAAAAAATAACATTGATTTGGCAAAATACCAGAAGTTACGGGCTTTTTTGAAACGCCAGTCAGACGGTTTCCAATGTAAAAAAATCCCGAGTTTTTCAAAGAGAAGAAATCGAGAAATTTTTATCAGATGCCCCAGATGAACTGTATTTGTGTAGGAAGGTAGAAATATATTGAAAATGATCTATTATGGATTAAAGAACTAATTTTCAATTTATATTTTAGGTTGTAATTATTGTTGCAGTCGCTGGGGCTTGTAGATGTGATGAGCTTTTGCAAATGAAAATAGATGATATAAATGATACGGGCGACAAATTGCTAATTATGCTACCAAATACTAAGACCAAAAGATCAAGATCTTTTGTAGTAACGGAATATTTAAGCGTTTACAGAAAATATGCAGCCTCCAGACCCTCGAATTTAAATAATCGGCGTGTCTTCTATAAATATGCGAACGGTAAAGCACATCATCAATTCATTGGCATTCACAAATTCGGTAAAATGCCAGAAGAAATTGCTACTTTTCTGGGACTATCCCATGCGAAAGAGTATACCGGGCACTGCTTTCGCAGAACTTCGGCCACGTTGCTGGTGCATTCTGGTGGGGACATAACAATGTTGAAGCAACATGGAGGATGGAAGTCTTCCGCTGTCGCGGAGGGCTATATTGAGGACTCGCTAGCCAATAAGTCGAACATCGGCAATAAAATATTTTCTGGCGTTTCCGGAGTATCAAGTGTGGATACTAAAGTTGTTAATTTTACCGGAAAGGAGGGAAGTGGACAGAGTTCAATTGTATTAAATAATTGTTCACAATTGACCATAAATATATCTAATAAATAAAAATTTCGTGTTGTAGTTTGTAGTTTTAATGCAATAAAACCAGTTTATTATCATCAGCATCATTTTGAGTTTTCTTAATGTCATTGTCAATTTTAATAACCAGTTTGATTTAAATTATTACTTGGAAGGTTGCCTAGCAACGAACTTTTTCTGCCTAGGCAGTAAAAGTGGACTTTTTCTGCCTAGGCATTAAAAGTACAACTTCTAAGCCTGCCAAGTGTCATTAAAAGGCCGCTTTTAATGTCATTTGGAGAAAAAATTAGTTGTTAGCGAACTGTGACCAATTCTAGGTTAGAGTGAGGTCAATAGAAACACAGAAAATTAGTTTTTAGCGAACTATGACCAATTTGAGGTTAGAGTGGAGTCAATAGAAACGTTTCTATTGACTCCACTCTAACCTCAAATTGGTCATAGTTCGCTAACAACTAATTTTCTGTGTTTCTATAGAAACGTTTCTATTGACCCCACTCTAACCTCAAATTGGTCATAGTTCGCTAACAACTAATTTTCTGGGGTCAATAGAAACACTTTTTTCTATTGACCCCACGAACTGGCAACCCGTTTAATTTCGTCAGCTAACATCTCATTTTTTTATTTCAGCAATGCCTCGAAAATACATACATCATCCTAGATCAAGAACCTATCAAAAAGTCGATCCTGAAAAATTTGCAAATGCTCTTCGGGATGTCGCACAAGGAATGAATTATAGAAGGGCAGCTGAAGATGAGAATGCAGAAGTATCACAAGAACATGTCAACGACACAGTGGTCACAAACTTGAAGAATATAAGATTTGGTAATGGTTCCACTACTTCAATAGATAAAAAAAAAGAAAAAAATTAATGTTTTAGTCGGAAAGAGGCTGAATTGTTTATTATTGCTGGAACTGATTTCAATGATAACGAGAGTGAGAATGAGGAGAGGTATGGACAAACTGCTACCACATCAAGATGCATTGAGAAGAAAAAACTCAGAGTTTCGACTAAGGAAAAGATGATTGATGATGAAATGAGTGAAGATGGAAGCGACCATATTTTCCCCCATGACAATGATAGCAGCTAAGGTATGGAACAAGATGATCCTGATGAAATGCAGATTGAAGAGCAGGGTTCTGCAAGTCCTGAGAAAAATTCATGTATTGATATTACCAACCGGCCCATTCCTGAACTGGAGTATCATGGGAAAAAATTCAATAATGTTTTTCCAATAAATTTCGAACGCATAAAACCTCAAATGTGGCTTCTTGTTAGTTTCACCGTAGAACATGCAAAGACCGAAAAGTTCAAATATTATATTGGAAGAGTGATTTCTTGTGGGAAGGAAGGCATTGAGGCAAGCTGCCTCAGATCGAAACCATCTAAAAAAAAATGAGAGGGACATTTATTTCTAGCCTGATGTTCCAGATATTTGTATGGTTAACATCAATCAAATCATTAGCCAGGTATTTCCAATAAAAACATTAGTTTCGAAGTCCAGACGAGAAACTCTGATATTTGACATGGATACAATTTGAGAAACTCATGTTCCAAAGTGGGTAGTTTTTAGGTAAAACCATTATTTCATTTAATATTGAAGAATATTTGATTTCTATTCCCTATCCATTCAAATATCAATAAAGTTGGCGTTCATGGAATGAAATGATTTTATTTTGCTTCCAAAATCTAAGAAAAAAATTATATTTGTTTTCATTCACCCCCACTGCAGACCAAAAGCAATACAGACGAGTTTTCAAGGTGTGTTTCCGTTCACCCCACCTCCAAGGCGAATAGAAACACACGACATAATAAATTTTTTTGCAAAAATTATCAATTGAACCCACATTTTCTAAACAACGGACTTTTGTCAAAATATGCATATTGAATTATTTTCCTTTCAAGAGATATGAGCTTTCAAACATCAGAATGTGTTTTTATTCACCCCATTTTACTGTACCTCAACGGTTTTTCCCACCATCACCCTGCCCAAAAGCAATCTGTCATAAACTCCTTGATACACAGACCTGTCAACATACCCCAACCCCAATCGTTAAAATGAGAAGAACACCTCTCATCTGTCTTATTATCAAATAATTTCTTCGCCAAAATTTCAAATCAACCTGATCCACAAACCCCCATTTATCCACTGTCTATCTTCTATATATTGAAAATATAACAAATCGAATTTCCAAAATCCTTAAGAAGCATAATATTTCTACTCGTTTTTCCACACTTTCTTAACTATCTCAGTTTTACAAGCTTATCAAAAAACTCTTCATTCAGAAGGTGTTTATTATAGTCTTCCCTGTTCTTGCGGTAAATTCTGCATTGGTAAAGCATTGATTAAAAATAAATCTAAATAGCTATTGACAGCTAAATTTGATTGTCACCCTGAAGTTTCAAAGACTTCTTTGACTATTCTATTCTATCAAATAAGAGATTGTACGACAATTTTCAAATCGGCTTTTTTCTCAAAATGTTTCGCCTGACAGAATACCATTTTGGAGCAAAATTAACTCACAAAACTATGAATATTGCTAGGATAAAAAAAAAGCGATTAAGAATTAAGCAGAAAATGTTTTGCAGGTCCCCCGTAGCGCCGCCCCTGGTAAGAAATTTCGTCGATCGGTTTGCACGATAACGCATCTTTTATCCTCCATCTTCAAAACGCCATAGCTCTTTATTGACGGATTACCGGACATACGAGGACAAGGGGAAAATTCCTTGAAAAATAGAACAGATGGCACCACAATCGGAAATCCCATGTGGCATTTGTCCATTTGTGATATACCATCTTTAACTAGAACGCATTAAAATTTTCAAACAAATATGTCGTTAAGTTTTTGTTTCGACACCCACCGAATGCAAAGCAACCTTGAAGATTTTTGTAAACATGGGAAGAAGTGAATTTCTCGTCTTGATTAAAAATTACTTCTTGCGTGGAAAAAACATTTAGCTGACCAAAGCATCGCTTGTTAAACATTATGGGCTCTTCACCATCCATTGGAACGTTTCGCAAGTGGTATACTGATTTTCGCTGCTCTGGTTGTATGACCACAAAAGACGCATTCTGGACATCCAATTGAGGTTACAATGCCAGAAATCGTCGAGAAAATCCATGGTATGATGCTGGACGATCGGCGAGTTAAAGTGTACGAGATTGCTGTGGCTATGGGCATCTCAACCGAACGGTTACGGAACATTTTGCATAAATTTTTGAATCTGAGAAAGCTATGGGTGCAGCATTTGCTCTCTGTTGATAACAAGCGTGACCGTGTGACAACTTAAAAGGAGGATTTGGCGATGTTCAAGCGCGATAAGCAGAGCTTTTTGCTCCGTTTCTTAACCGTGAACGAAACGTGGATCCATCACAACATACCAAAGACCAAAGAACAGTCGAAACAGTGGACTTGTCCTGGCGAATCGAAACCGAAAAAGACCAAAGTGGGTTTTTCGGCCAACGAAGCCACGGCGAAAGTTTTTTTTGGATGCACACGGTATCGTTCATATCGATTACCTAAAAGAGCAAAACGATCACCAGCGTCTATTATGCAGAGCCGATTTGAAGCGAAAGCGGCCGCATATAGCAAAAAATGGGCTCTTCCACCAGGACAACGCACCGGAGCACAGGTCCGCAGTCGCAATGGCAAAATTGCATGAATTACGCTACGAATCGGTTCGTCATCCACCATATTTGCCCCCCTGCGATTTTTATCTATTTCCAAACTTGAAGAAATAGCTCGAGTGAAAGACATTTGGCTCCAACGATGAGGTCATCGCTAAAACAAACGCCTATTTTGAAGGATTGCCGAAATCGTATTATTTGGAAGGGATCAAAAAGTTACAAAAACGTTGGACGATGTGTATCGACTACAAGGAGATTATGTCAAGAAATAAAATAAGTTTTGACCAAATAAACCATTTCTTCATTCTCATTAGGCTCATCAGTGAGACGAGGCAAACGTGAAGTCACTGATCAAACTTCGAAGTGATTTTGATAAATCACTTTCAAAGTGTTTGGCGAACCAGAAGTTCCAACACCATCTGCCGTAAAGCAGATGTCCCACAGTGGTTCCGAAGTTAGTTGATCAGTGACTTCACGTCTGCCTCGTCTCACTGATGAGCCTAATGAGAATGGCGAAACAGCTGTCTGAGACTATAGGACGTGTTGTCACTATTCAACCTGGTGAACCAAAAACTTTGTCTGTTGACTTTGTAACACACGAATTGTGTTAGTAATTTCACTATGCAAACCATTTCTTGTTTATTTGTTCAGGGACTTTTCCCTTTCCTCTCATATGAAATGTTTTTCCTATTTTTTATGTACGATTACCTTCTGCAGTTTGGCATATCAATTTCCCGGACATTCTGTATAGGAAAAAATCTATCTACGTAAATGTTATATAATTTTGCTATAAAACAGTGTTATATAGCAAGTCTGGACCTGCCTTTAAATTATTTGTTGCATCTTGAAGATGTCACAGTTCTTCATTATCTACGGGTGTCATGGAAACCAAGGACTTAAGATATCCACATGAAAAACAATCCATTGTAGTTTTGAACTGAATTCCACTGGATGTAAATATCCAAATGCAGAAGTACAGCTTTTGCGCGTGGTAGAAGATTATATTCCGTTGCAAGATATTGCAAGTGAAGTGAGAAGCGAGTAAAACAAAAAGATCAGCCTATCAGACACATACCCAGTTGTTTCTTGGAGTGCAGTTATGATGGATATCTGACCATATAATTAACCACCGTTTTTTGGTTATAAACATATAGTTACCATTCGCGAAACCGGCTGAATATTTGTCAACATTCATTTATCTGTTGGACCGCATTAGTATGCTAACCATCGGCTCATTTAGTCCGCGCAAAAACATCAAACTCAGTGCCGGCAATGCAGATACCTGTCTGGGTTATACTATCGTCTTCTTCGAATCACGTGGCCTATGGTCCGCCGATCGTTTTTTGTTATCGTTCGGAATTTTTTAAACGCGTTCCGAATTCACCGGTAGAATGTTCTCTCTTCAACTAAGGAACGTCGCAAATTCTGCTTTTGGTAACTAATTACGCAAGTTTAGAAGTGGCCGGTTACATTGTTTCTGACCGTTCACATACTGGTTAACAAGTTATGTATGTGTTCATGTGAATTTCTCCTTAAAATACCACACAAATTGCCGAAATCGTACCACCTATGACGTCCTCGGACAAGACGAAATCAAGCATAAAGTACACGTATTCTCTTCACTTCCCTTTGCACATTACTCGTGCTGGTAGCGCTGTGAGTTAAAAGGCAAACGTTTAAAACTGTGTGCTTTATTTTAATATGATTTTATAGCAAAACTGTTTTGGCTTCTGGGTGAATTCTGCTTCACAAAAGTACGACTAAGTATATGCTGATCTTTCATCAACCATCTCAGCTGGAATCCCCAAGTTGCCTGTAAATTTGTGAAGACAAGGGTGGTAACCATCTTACGATCAATTGTATACGCTACCGGGATATTATGATTAAGACGGAGTGAGAGTTAGCGAACGTAAATGCAATCTCCTTGAAGTGTTGACACAAGCTAGATATGATGTTCGAAATTTACTTTTTTTTATATACTTTGACTACACGATGTGGAAACCTATAATGTTCGAAGAACATCGTGTGAGCCAGTAGTGAAAAGTAGGGAGAGGAGATAACCTAACCTAACCTAACTTCTTTTTTTTTCTGTGGAGAGGAAATGCTTTAAGCACTAAGTACTGGTACTTGATCGCGTTAGCACTGCCATGCCCCCGCCAAGTCGAGCGCGAAGCAAACACTGCCGTACCATCCTTTACTGGGACCATTTCGCCGCATTTTCAGGCCCCTATTTGAGAACCTCTAGATAAGACCAGAACGCAGAAATTTGTCATCCAGTTAGCTATAAAATCACATACTTAAAATAAAAAATTTCAAGTCTGGAGGTCATTTAGTTCCGAAGTTAAGCGAAAGCAAAGTTTCGCATTTATGACACTCACTCACTTACTCATGATCATCAGAATAGAACTAGTACCTACTTCCCATAAACACAGAGAGCTGAAATTTGGTACAGAGTTAGGGTTTAACGGCCACATGAAGGGAAAACTATAAAAACTAGGATAATCGAAGATCTGGAGTACCTGGTGACCCTTATTTGAAAACACAAGAGCCCATTTGTGTCCTTAATAATATCTATGATATGGAATGGTCTGCCACGGACATTATATGTGACAACGGTCGTATATGTGTCTATCAATGTATCAGCTGTCTGTCATATAAATATAAACGTTACGTGTTTGATTTCGCAAGATAATATCGTAAAAAATGAGGATAATATTAAAAGACGACGATGAACTTAGTGGTTACCAAGTAGTTGGTATGCCCAAAGACGGGTCTTGTCTCTTCCATTCAATATCTTTCTTGGTGTATGGTAGAACTGACTCAACTTGCAGTATCAGATCTGCTATAGTTACATACGTTGCTGAACATTGGGAAGAAATGCAAGTGTACACGTGTAATGCTGAATACGAACGCGCAATCCTACACGAGCGATATGATGAAACCCACTACTTACGGCTCAATGAAATAAATCAATATGCCCACGTTTCTACAAAAAGAAGTGAAATCCCACCAAAATCTTTCTGTAAAAAACTAGCCAAGTCTCGATGGAGCTGCTTGTTTATCTCTAAAAAGTAATGAAATCTAGACAAAGTCGTGCCAAGTCTAAAGTTCCTTACTGCGATTTCTTTATTATTATAGTTAATGTTGTGTGACTTGGCCGTTGAAGGGTACACAAGGGTACAAAACCAGGTGCTCCATGACACCATTGCAACAATCTGTCGCCAGAACCGCTACCCATTGACGATGGAAAATTGCTACTTGGAAAACGTTGATTCAATAACCAGTCAATTGTAGACTTGATAAAGCTGCGTATTTCAATAATACTTATGTGTACGCGGGCATGAAACAAACAGTATAAAAAAATATTTCCAGTACAGACGGACTTCTAATCATTGATAGAAGTCTGTCTGTACGTCTATTTTATGTTAGATCGGTGGTCAATTTGACGCTCCAAAAAGAAGAGAGCAGAAGTCAGCATTGTCAATGCTGAATGCATGTGTTGCACAATCAACAACAGCCTAAAATGAGACACTAGCTTCCAATTACCAATACCAGTATGGGCTATTATCTCGCTTAACAAACATAGGTTGTCTCAAAATTGTTCTTTTTCTAGAAAAACATCCACTACCCCTTCGAAATCTTCACCAATTATGACTAAAAAAAATGTTCTTATCGCACAGAACATAACTTACTATGAGTAGAAAATGTTTACAGAAGCTGTCTTCTGTACGATAAACGGTTCCGAAGATATTCGCAAAAAACTAAATTTTTTTTTCAATTTCAACACCCTTGTATCTCAAAAACTAAGCGTCTGTGCATATATGTTAATAGGAACTTTTTTTCTCAAAATCAAATTTTCTATCGACTGTTGAAGTTCTGCTATTGAAACCTGGGACAGCCTGTATATACCGTAAATGGCCAAAAAATAAATGAATCTTAAAAAAGTTGATACGGACGTATACCATATTCAAGTGTATAAAACAACCTCTAATTTGAGGCTAAGTACAGTATCTTCCGACTTTTTTGACAGAAGGAGGAACCATTTTGAAATTTAGACCAAATTGGCCAAATTTGTATTTTAAGCAAAACTGTTCAATATTTTTAGCCCATATTTGGACCACGTATTGTGACCACTACGACCTACTTTTTCACCAAGTTTCATCCAATTTGGCTGCAATTTGGCCAACATAGTCCAGGAGGGGGTTAACGGAATGTCACGATATTTGGATTAAAGGTTCCTCAAATACCAACAATAAAAGGGTACCAATTTATAACCTTACCCAGAAGTCTCTGGGGTCCAAAAAAAATAAAACTCCAAAACTGACCTAAAAAAAGGGCAAAACACCAGTTTTTTTAAGGTTACATGGTTCCACCCAATATTGGTAATTGAAATTTTGAGATCTTATTATTTTCATCATGAGACATCATTTTTTCCAGGTTGGTAACCTCTATCAAATTTTTACGAACCTCGTCCTATTTTTCCGTAGATTGACTCCACTATGTTAGGAAGAAGTTCGGCAGGACTCGAGCTTAGCAATGAAGGGGTGACTCGTTTTAGCTCGTCTTGTCCGCCTATCTGGAATCTCTCGTGGTGGAACAACAGATGAGATTTCTGATAAGCACCGACCATGGAAATATCTATAGAAAAGGGAGAGATCTCCCACCTTTCTACGACGTTCTAGAGAGGTCAATGAGCTCGTAAGTGTGACATCATCAATCAAACGAACAGTTCTCTTCTGGATGTAATTAAAGAGCTTCAGCGTATGTTTCCGAGTATGTTTAGGGCATAAAAATTTAATATCGTACCTTGTGCCATTATCGAGTTATTGAGCAGAGTTAAAAGTAACATTTCAACAAAGCGTTCGTTTGTGGCTGGAATTAGTGCTGTGTCTGCAAACGACGCAAAGGCGTTTGTTTAAACTTTCTGCGAACTGAATTTACTATTTCATGTAAGTTTGAAGCTTAAATTGAGAAATGTAAGAGTTAAAGATTGGCCGGAGGATATGCTTGATTATTGGGGAGTGATTTTTTATCTTTTTTTTAGATACTTCTCCTTTTTACACGAAAATTAGTCATGATGGCAAATGTATGCTCTTGTATAGTGGCCAAATGGTGAATGTAATCCCCTTGAAATTTTGACAGAAACTGAATATGATGCTCGAAATTTACTGGCAAAAAATCAACGTCCACCTTAAGGCGTTTTCGAGTTATTGAGCAGAGCGAAACACTCGGTGCGCTAACTATCTTACCGTATATTGTAGAAAAACCATTGAGGCTCGCGCAATTGGACAGAATACGGCTAGAGGTCTTTATCGGCTCACTTGAAAGTAAAGCGTGATCGTATCGAACGAAGTCTTTCCTCCTTTCCGATCTTATGGCGCGTTGTAGGATTCTACATAACAAACGGTGATTCCGATTAGTTGTACCTTAAGTCTGCGGCTAGCGCTCTTGATCGGCTTTAGCGAAAGCAGAAGCCGATCCTTTCGGCACTCATACATACACTCATTCACTCCGTCTTCACCCTTTGGGTGAATGCCCAGCATACGTATTGACAACCTAGTTATTCTTATTAACGAAGGAAGGGACCGGGAAGGTTTCTTATGCCTTATTACGTAACAGATGTTCTCCACTCAAGTGTGTTCACCAGCCACCTGAGATATACGAACAGTCAAGGCTATGCAGGACTGTCCATAGATTAATCCAATTATGTTTCCAACTCACAAATATCATCAGTTACGAGGGCAAGGGGAAAATCCCTGAAAAATGAAACAAGAAATGATTTATTTGGTGAAAACTTATTATATTCCACAATACAATCTCCTTGTAGCGCAATACACTTGGTCCAACGTTTTACAAATTTTTCGATCCTTTCCAAATAATACGATTACGGCAATTCTTCAAAATAGGCGTTTGTTTCAGCGATGACCTCATCGTTGAAGCCAAATCTGTTTCTGCCAAGCCATTTCTTCAAGTTTGGAAGTAGATAAAAATCGCAGGGATCCAAATCTGAGGAAGCGCAAGTCATACAATTTTGCCATTGCGACTACGGATCTATGCGCCGGTGCGTCCTTCTGGTGGACGAGCACTTATTTCTTAGCCAAATCCGGCTGCTTCAAATCGGCGTCCAATCGATCCAACAGCTCTGCATAATAAAAGCCGGTGATAGTTTTGTCCTTTAGAAGGTAATCAATATGGACGCCTTGACTTTGCTGGTCGATGAAGTCACTTTGGCCCAAAGAATGGTTTCATATCACATCGCTGTCTTCCAATCAGAGGTATATGTCCTCCAATGGGCGAAGGAAAACAATCTGAGAGTCATCGAAGATGAGTAGATTCACATATTGACAGACAGTCAGGCTGCACTTAAAGCAATGAGGAGGCAGGAAGTGACATCCCCTCTGGTATGGACATGCAAAGAACTTGAAATACTGACAAACCGAAACCGTTAAGCTGATCTGAGTGCCGGGACATCAGGGATCGATAGGCAATGAAAAAGTCGACGAACTTGCAAGAAGAGAGTCGGAGAACGTTCTAGATCCAGAACAGACCACGGGGTACGAAGATACCAAAACTTATAGCACGCAGGTCTCTGGATCATGGAAAACCACAAAAAATACTGGGTAAAATCCCAGGAAACGAACATGGGAAGAAATACATCAAAGCCCGGTGTACCAGAAGAACTACAGACCTATTAGCACTGAATAGGAAAAAAATAATAGTCGTAACAGGGCTCATGAGTGGCCAAGCGCCAGTAAAAGAGCACCTAAACAAAATGGGACTGTACAATGGCAACCTGACATGCAGACTTTGCGATAAGGATAGAAAACAGTGACACACATACTGTGTAACTGCGAGGCACTGGATCGCAAAAGACAGTTAATTTTTGGAAAGCCTAACGGCGAACCAGAATTATACAGCTCCCGCCCAGTAATGGACTTGTACAAACTCGTATAAGGTACAAAAATACTCGCGTGGATACCGTAAAGAAACAAAATAAAGGCGAAATATAATGGGCCGGCGGGCCTAAGTCTCATAGGAGGCTATAGCCAGACCAGCCTACAAAGGGGGTAAGTTTTTAGTGAGTATGCCTGGAATGGTGACTCTCACAGTATACCATGACCCAAAGGCTCATAACCTCCCCATGAAGGATTTTCTTCACCTCCGCAAAACAAAAAAAACTCAAATTATTAATTGAGGATGCCTCTGTGATGAAACAATTATTAATACATTATTAATGAAATTGTTAATCAACAAATTAAGTGTCTTTTTCAATGAGTTGAACAACCGATTTTGTTCAATGAGCAATTGATTGAATTTCGCTAATGGTTCACGTTGCTGCAATTCGATAATTTTTTGCTTATTCCAACAACTTGGCAACCATGTTCCCTATCGATCTGTGACAGTTCGGAATAGCATTATAAATTTCTACGGTGTGGCTTTTATGGTGGTAATCAATCCTAATCAAAGTTGGCCTAAGACACAAACAAAAGAACATAGACTTGCCAGTAAATTGTCGGTAAGTATGTGTAAACAAAGATCTTTTTTAAGGGGTAGACAGCGCGCTACATAATAATTCCATATATCTCTGACAATACGAAAAGTATTGTGCGACCTACGTCCTACTGCTAAACTCAAGATTGTGGGTCGAAACTACATATATGAGTAATTATTTCTTCTTAAAACGGCGATTAACGTAACAAGACTAGATCGCTTTCATTGGTGGTGGCGGTGTCCATTTCAAAACAATTCGCAGACTTAACATTAGAAAAATGTGAGATATTAAACGATATGACAGAAGCGGGAGTGTTTTTTGAAAAGGCGACATGCATTATTGTGATCTTGCCAGTATGCAACAACGCCTTCTGAAGAATTGCCTAACATAAGCAAATATAATGGTGTACATTACATTGATACAAGATAACAATTGTCAAGAATGACAGTCTATACAGAATGATTCATAATTGTACATACGTTAAGTGGGGAGTCTTGGGTTGAAAATATGGACGGCATGATATTCGTCACAATTTGATTACTGGGACCGGTCAAGTTCTCAGGTAATTTTTAAGGGTGCCTGAAACTCGTCACGCAGTGCCCTCTTTGCTAAGAATAGGAAGGATGATCGGATGTTGATCATTACGGCTAATTGATGAAATTATGTACAATAGACGTCGCAAAACATTGCCAACTTTCCCTCGTTCTGCCAACGAAGTTCACCGTTATCTGCAAGAACATTCGTACAAAACGTCAAGTGAGGAAAACGTTATTCTGGATAATGATTTCCGAAATGAAATTGTTATTTTTAGCTGCCAAACAAAATTGAAATTTTTATGTAAGTCAAGTTTTATATATATGGATGGCAGATTCCAATACTGCACAAAATTTTATCACACAACTATTTACCTACATGTCCTTGTCCAGATAGCACAGGACGTTTGCATGACGTCCAGTTTATGTCCATTTTTGCTCCGAATGTCCCCGAGCTATTAATAGGACATCTTTAAGACGTCCTGAAACATACGTCAGAACATGTACGTTTCTGGTATGTACTGTTAAGAAACTCTCTAATGAGTTTAGATTGCCCCACGTTATGGTGACAATTGCTAACTAAACTCTAATGAATTTTGATTTCTCAATGATATTTGTCATATTTTAATTTTATCCCCGGCTAGCTCTTTATTGATTTTAATTTTTAATTTGAATGTTTGTTGTCTGATTTGATTGAATTGATATTATTTTTATATTATATGGAATTAATAAAACCTTATTTAAAATGTTAAAACTTTTATATTTAAATTTGTTTATGACCCTGTATTATATTAGGTTTACAATTTATACAAGTTAATTTTATGTTTCTAAAGTTTCTATGCTGACAATAGTTCGTCATACTTTAAAATTCGCTATGTTTCAATTTTAACCTCAAACTACTTAAAATTAATACATGTTTACAATAACAATCTTACATTCAGAGACAACTATACAATGATGAAATTGTAAATAGACTTACTTTTATATATATATCCTATAATATTAGAACGAATGTTGGTAATGTTCCGTGTAGATTTTTATATCTTCTTATTTTATATGGTTATGCACTTTTAAAACATACTCTGCTATAACACATTCACTGATAACACGTTGATTCTTCTTCTTATTCAGGAACTTGTTGATAATTTGTTGTTAATTGTTTTATTCTTTTTAAGATATAAAACTTCGTTTATAACAAACTGGAAATGCTATCGAAGATTGACTATTCTCCGATGCCACTAAAATAACTTTGGTTATGTTAACCTTACTAACGTTGAGATGAAGATTTATGAATACTATTTGTTTCGTAGGAATTATGAATTGGCTTCGGTTATATAAACTTGTCGAAGCTACAGAGACTGTTTCAGTTCTCCGAAGCTACAAAAAAACTGAGGTTATGGAAATTAAATTGAGCTGCAGGAGACACATTCAGTGCTCAGATGTAAATGCAAACTAACTAGCTTTCCTTTCATTTTTCCTTTTATAGGACCCACAAAAGGACGCTACTTCAATCATTCTCAGCCAATCAGGTACTTCTTCTTAATATCTAGGAAGCTATTCCCATTGTTGAATCTGACAGTTCTTTAGTATTGTTGAGCTTTAAAATATCTAATGGTTGTATCGACCAATGAGAATTGAGTATTCTTAAAATTTTGATATATTGAAGATCTTCAAATTAATCAAAGTTATTGTGCATTCTGCTATTTAAATTCATATTACCAACATTTTTTCCCATATTTTGATATATGATACCCTTTGATTAGGTTCCTATTAACGTTATAATTCTGATTATCATGTCTATTTTGACATTTGTCATTGCTTAAATCTAATAAATAATTTAAAATATGAATAACATCTATATAACTTTGTAAAACTGAAATTTCTTAATACTTACGTTTTGTTATCTTGTTGATAATACTACTATAAGGAAAATTTTTATGGGGAACGAGAGGATTGGTCTAATCCATTTTTGTTTCAAGCTCGCGTTTCGTGGCAAAGCAAATGTTGAGTAATAAGTGTTATTGCTATTGCAATTATGTACACAACACTTGGAAGGTGTTCTGACATAAAATGACTGATTTTCCTTACCAATCATAAAAACACGTAATAACAATCTTTGGCAATTTCCGAACTAGGTTCTAGTCTAGATTTACCAAACGTTTATAAAACCATCTAATGTGCACCTATTCAATAAAAAATAAATTCATTAACAACACGGATGTCTCTCTAAAAACAGAAAAGAAACGGTCTTTCAAATTGTCATATAATAAAACTTTATTAAATCTTTTTTAATTGTTTGTACCGCAAATGAATTCAATTAGCTCATTATTTTCACTCTAATAAGCGCTATACTATTCTCTGGTCCTGACAGCATCGAATTCTCCATTGAACATGTTAGGCCTGAATTGACCATGTGACGATGTGTGATGGTCACGTGGTCAAGGTGCTGCCCTGAATAGAGAAGGCTTTGCTCAGAATGATGAGCATATGTTTACGCAATTTTAAAACTAAAGTCTGGAATGTAAATAGGTACGATTCGCCGAAGGGAAGGAGCTATGTCAAATACATCCGATGGTAAAATGGAACTTCGCGTATCAGGCAGCGAGAAGGGGTCCTTGGGAGGTTTACGCCAGGGATCGGTCTAGGTTTAAGAACAAAATCGATAGAATCGAACCCACCTTGAGCAAAATACTGGAAATTGATCACAGAAACAAGGTATACGAAGATAGGTTCGCCGAAGATTGATCCGATTGTACGTAGAACGTTACATGACATCATACCACAATTGTAGGTCCGATTTAACTGTAATTTTTCGGCTTTTTGATGATAAATCCTTTTGGTTGAATGCAATAAATGTTTCGGCATTTTTGTCTTTTTCATTGATTTGGATGTAGTTGGCGTTTGTTTCGGGATAGTTCTGTCGAAACGTCGGGAATTTTTTTGATCAAATTGAAGGAATTGGAACTGGAAATCTTGATGAGAAGTAGAAGTTCACAAATATCTGATGCAATCGTTTTAACGAGAATACTATGTTGTCGCGATATGGAACAATAACATTAAAGCTTATATCTATAACTAATTTTCTGTAATCACATATGATAATAGAACAAATAGAGGCACATAAAATATGCAGACAGGTCTAATAAATCGAGATAATTGATCCGGTTTATATGCTTGATAAATTTTAATGCATTTTCTTGTGTATTTGAACATCAACAATTTTTTTAGTTCAACTTCTAATATTCAAAACTATGCCACATGTAAGATAATATTATTGATTGCGTCTAGCAATAACACTAAGATTTACTTTATCACTGTATTTATTAAGTTGATTACACCTCCTTATTAAATAAATTCAGTGATATTCAACAGAGTAAACCTTAGTTTTATCACAAAGAAACAGAAAACTCAACTTAACATTTTCCAACAATTTACATCTAAATCCAATTTCTCAATAAACTATTGTATACTTGTTCTTCAACAATAAAAAACTCTGATTAAATCTTGTATCACAATATATGTGATAATTATTAATTATTATCATAATTTTCCAAATTGAATTTTCATTTAAATCTGATTTAAAAATGATTCATCAATGAAATTATATCTGACGATTCATAATGTGGTGTAATGTGGTGTAAATTATATAAATATATATGTACATGTTTTGTATAAATCCAAACACTTTATATCCATATTATTTTGTTCAACAATCGATGTTTATTTGCAAAATAAACTTCAAGTGGCTGTGACTTAATGCAAATTTAGAATAGTAAGTTCCTTTGCAAGACTTGAATGTGAACAATTCAAATAAAAAATTATTAAAGCGTTCGCCCAAAATAAAACTCCTCCCTAAATAATAACTATTTTCATTTTCTTCATTCCTTGGTGAATATTTAGTTGATTGGAATATAAAAATGTGATAGTTGAGTTGCTTTAATTAGAAATAATTCCATATTAAAACGACTGTCTTTATTGTTCCAGAAAGTTTGTAAAATATTTGTACATGAATATTTATAAGATTGATGCTTACAGATTTATTTGAATGAATAATGATATAAATAAAATAAAAAATATATGAACTTTGAATTTAATTAGTATATTATATATCCATCTCTTCAAAAAAAACATATTTTCTGTAAAAATATTCATAAATATTGTCTATAATATCTTTTGATAATAAACCATCACAAGAAAAATATGAAATATAAAAAAATACGAGCACTGCTGACAGAAGTGAAAACTGACGTTATAAAGTAACCAATTTATTTTCGGAATTTCATCCAAATTCGTATGATTTCGCCAGTATCATCTCTTTCTACATGACACAATTTTCCGACAGTGCCATTGGACAATCCATCCCCAAGATCTATGTTATTAGTTATCATGTACGGTCGGTCAAGAACTAAAATTAACTCGTATGTTAATCCACCTGTATCATCGGTTCTCATTTTATGCAACTTCTGCCTGACGAAATTTTGTTGCTCAGCATTATGACAACCAACGAAGACATCCGATGCCACAGATACTATTGTCTACGGAGTTTAGTATGGAGTTGTTGTACTCGTTGTAGTATCCGAAATTACAATTTTATTATTTTTAAATGAAAATTATTATAATTATTTTTTCTTTAGTTTTCACAACTGTCAGCATTTCAATCAACAATCATATACATTTTTATATTTAATAATAAAAAACGTGTAATGGGATGTATTCAGTTACTATTAGTGAAGCAAGTGGTTTATTGAAACAGTTGAATTGCCCGGAAATTCTCTACTGGTTGAAAATATTTCATTTCATAATTCCACATGTTGAAATATTATTCAATAAAACTCTAAAGTGTGGGATTGACAGTGCTCAACTGTAAAAGGCAATTGAACAATTCCAACAGCAAATTATTCGAATTAGAAATTCTACAGACAATGACAATAAAGAACCTGCTAGGAGAAGAGAAAAAACGACAGCTGGGGATAACAGAGCTGTTATTGCAAAGAAAGTATGTGACACTATTTTAAGCCAAATTAACGATTTTTTCTTGTGCCCACTTTCTTCCATAACTCACGAGCCGCCAATGTTCGTTATTATTTTCGTATGGTATTTTTAAATCCAAATCTGGTAAGCAATTTAACCCATATCACTCAAATAAGATATAGCATATATAACATTTTGTAATTTTTGAGGGGAAGTTAATGTTATAACTAAACATACGATACATATTCGGTAATTCATAAAACCTCTCATTACTAAAAAATGGAATTATGGAGACAGTTATGTGGTTCCCTCTGTATATTTAATTGTATGTTTCAGCCATTGGGACTAATTAATGAATCAACGTTTGTATCCAACCACAAATAAAAAACAAATACAGTCTCGCAATGTTTCCTACAAAGTTATGAGAGATATGTACCAGAACATGCATTAAAAATTTTCAAAGAAAAATTCAAATACGAAATAATCCGATGAAAAAAGAACGCGGCGATAATTTCGAGGAACAATTGCAAGTAAAAACATACTGGCAACTGTTTAAAGTCGAAGTTATTCGTCGGTTTTTTGGTCGATACTCATTTGAAATATTCGATGGTGCACTTTTTGACAGTCGGTATGCAACGGTGACGTGATTCTTTTGATTAATACGATATAGCATTCATTTGTTTCTACTTATCATAATTAATTAGGGGTTTTTTCTGTGTTTAAGGGCCTATTGTGAGACGGTCTCGCAGCTGAATCGCTCCGACCATCAAATTTTATGCGCCAATTTTCGTCCAAATAAAGTTTAAAACGAGTATAGCCACTCGCTCCGCGGTGATTTCGTTCCGATATCACGGATACATTTGCGACTAGCGGCATTTTCGAATAAACATCTAATATGGCGAAGAGGTTCGTGACATTCTTTCCCGAATCCATATTCATGGAAAAGACGTAATTACGAATTTGTTTCAAGAGGAAATATATTTTTCATGTTAAAAGCAGAAGTGTATCACGAAGCATCTACTTTACCCAAAAAACTGGACGAACTTTTATGATTATTGTTTGTAGTAAATTCTATAACGACAAAATGCTACAAATAAGAGTCTCCACTCAACAAATACGAGGGCAATCAGAAAAGTTCCTGAAACATAAAATAGATGGCGCCACAATTGAAAATCTCATGTGACATTTGTGACGTACCATCCATTAAAATTTTCAGAGTAATATGTCATTTAGTTCTGTTTTGAGACCCATCGAAAGCAAGCAACCTTGAAGATTGTCGTAAATATTGAAAAAAGTGAATTTCGCGTCTTGATTTATTTCTTGCTTGGGAAATATTACGCAAACCAAAGCATCGTTTGTTAAGATAATGGGAACTTGTCCTGGCGAATCGAAGCCGAAAAAGGCCAAAGTGGGCTTATGAACAAAGTCATGACGACCGTTTTTTTGGGATTCAGGCGGTATCGTCCATATCGATTACCTTGAAAAGGGCCAAACGATCACAGGCGTATATTATGCAGAGCTGTTGGATCGATTCGACGCCGATTTGAAGCGAAAGCGGAGCATTTGGCAAAGACGAAAGAGCTCTTCCACCAGGAGAACGCACCGACGCACAGGTCCGCAGTCGCAATGGCAAAATTAAATGAATTGCGCTATGAATTGGTTCGTCATCCACCATATTGTCCAGATTTGGCCCCTTGCGATTTTTATCCATTTCCAAACTTGAATTAATGGCTCGGCGGAAAGAGATTTGGCTCCTTCAAGGAGATTATGTTGAGAACTAAAATAAGTTGCCAATTTTGCCATGCGTACTATTTAAAATATTTCTGACGAGGCTTTGGTGATTCCAAATAATAGTCAGATTTGCATTGTCCCAATAGTTATAGTATAGACCAGAGGTTCCCAATCTCTTTCGGTTTGCGGTTTCCTAAATGATTGGATTTTTTCCGCGGCGCCCTTAATACATCAGATTTTTTTCTAAATCTTTTACTTTCTTAAAAAATTTGGAAAACTTTTCTTTTTTACAGCAATTACCCATTTAACAGCGAAAAAATTAAAACAGATACTTACTATTTTCCTTGGGATAATATAAAATATCTAATTTCAACTGTTTCGGTAATATCCATATTGAGAATGGACAATCACCATGTGGTTAGGTTAGTTGAAAAATAAATTAAACAATTTATTGAAGGTCCATTGATGATTAACATTGTTAAAATTATTAATGGGATGAATGGGCTTGATGATCACTACACAACTTCTCAAATCTCGGAATAAAATTGGATATGGTGACCCTCATTTCTTGTTCAACGTTAATTTTCGAGCGATATTTACTTTTTATTACTGCGACCGCCGAGAACCCAGCTTCGTACAAATAGGATGTTGCGAATGGAATTAATATTCGAAGAGTTTCACCACTAAGCAGTGGATATTCCTCTTTTACTGATATCCAAAAATCAGAAAGTTACATGCTACCAAATTTTAACTTTTAAGTATTATCTCAAGACAAGTCATTAAGAGATTTTTCTTCTAAAGAAGTAAATTCTGATGGAGCCTTGGCACTGAATGGGTCTTGAATCCTTGTAAATTTATCATATTCTGATTTAAAGTATTTTTCGAATTTTTTTATAAGCTCTGATAGGTGATCAACAAAAATTAATTTTATATTGCAAGACAAACAGTGGCGGCTCCTCGAAGGACGCTAAGGAGGCTCAGCCTCCTCACCAATTTATCTTAATGATCATTCTCCATTTTATTTCCTCTTTCTCTGATAATTCTTCAAATTTTACAATTAATTCCCCGTTCTCAGTAGTTATTTTTAATCTGGCAACAGTGGCCAGAGGCTAGATTCTCTATATATCTCAAACGCTAAATACGTGTGGTCAACACAGTTGTCGTTTTTCCAACCAGTTCAATTCACAAATAGGGTAAAACAGCGAATACGGCAACGTCTATGGAGGCTAGCTTCTCGTACGCTCCCGGCGGCAACGAGGTATAGACCTCGTTGCCCGGCGGTCGTATGAAATACGATTACTTGCCGCGGCTGCAAACTTCGACACGTGCTCTGGCAGTTGTTGTTTTTGTTTCGTGAAGCGATGTAAGGTTAAGTTATAATTTATCTGTTCGGTCGTTTGGTGAGTTATTAACAAAGAGTTCTTTGGTTATTAAACGTTAAACTGAGTAGTGATTTAGTTGCTGATAAGATTAGTGATGACAGGTATGTTTCAAAATCGATGATTTGATACTGATAATTGTAAAAAATATTTAAGGTTAACGGGATCTGAGGTACACAATAAATTATAATGCTGGTATTGTTCGCTATTTACATCTGATACAACTTCATGTTGGGGGCACTTGGGTTATGATGATTTGAAAAATTCAGCTCGTGGTATAGACAGACATGAAAAATTGCAGGAACATATTACATCGAGTATTAAGTTTAAATTAACCGGTAAACAGAATATTGTTAAAGGAGGAAAACATATAATTTGGTAGACAAGAAACTACATTATAAACTTTAGATACTATTAAAGGTCAAATTGAGATTCGATTTTCCGATTTACCTACATGAATTGAAGTTTTTTTAATAACTTAGTTCTAAAATATAAATTTTTTGATAAAATAGCACTGCACAATGAATTATGCGTTATATACTCGGATAAAGATATTTTAGGCCAGTACGACAGTCACGCCGATATGATAAAATATATGATAGACAATGATTTGCAACAAGTTTTACCTCAGTTTTATAAACTACTTTGTTTGACAGTCACCATTCCTGTCACGTCGGCTTCGGTGGAGAGATCATTTTCTACTCTCAAACGAATTAAAACTTACATGCCAAGTACAATGGGCCAAAATCGTTTATACAATGTTAGTTTGATATCTATTGAAAAAGATTTAGTAAAACACAAAATGATAAATTTTTTGATAATATTATTGATCATTTTTTGCAAACTAAAGACCGTAGAATTCCGTTGATATATAAAAAAAGTTAATAAAATTGATTTAAAAAAAAAACAAAATATGAAAAATTCCAAAAAAAAAGAAAAAATATTTAAAATCCAAAAAAATAAAAGACAAAAAACGAACAAAAATATGTTTTGCCAAGAGAAACTCTATACCTCCACGTTGGTTCTTGCTGGGTAACAATTAATTTTGTCACTGAAGTAGCTGGTACGGTCGCTGTGCAAAGGTTAAAAGGCTGTGAATAGAGTATATTTTTACAAAAACGTTTTATGTCCAGCCTCCTCTCTCAAAAATTCACGAGCCGCCCCTGAAGACAAATTGATTTCCTTGGAGGTTACAAACTGGTGGAACAAAGGAAAACAATCACTGATACACTCTTCATTAATTTTCATCTTCTATAGCTGTAATTTTGTCAACATACACGATTGTTGGCGCGAAAATTCAAGAATTGGAAATTCCAAGAAAATTGCCGAATTGTTTAATTGAATATTTCGCGGCGTCCTTATGTCGGCACCAGGGCGCAGACTTTGGGAATCACTGGTATAGACTATCATGTCAAAAATTTTCAGAATCGAGGCAAATTCAATAGACCAGCCAGATTTTTCTTTCTTAAAACACCTAGAAAGTTGTAGGCCTATATTTACGTATTACAATATTATGACTTTTCCTTGTGACTTTCCCGGTTTTCCAGTAGCCTATTCCGCTCATTAATGCCTGGTTGTGGCCTGGCAGCTGTTAGTTGCATTATCCTGCATGAAAACATAAATTGAGTTCCATTTCCATATTCCTACGTAAACTCGGTCCCACTGATAAAATCATACCACATAAATTGAATCCCGGGTTTCAATATAAGAATTAGAAATGATAGTGTTGAGACTAACGCAATTACAATATTCGTATATCAACAAAGTTAGGTTAGTAGGTTAGGTTATATTAGCTTAGGTTAGGTTAGAAACAAAGGGAGTGCAATAAACAATCATTATTGGTTATTATGAGTGTTAAGATTAGCGCGATTACAGTTTTCATTCTATATCAACAAAGTCAGGTTAGTAGTCTAGGTTAGATTAGGTTAAATTAAGTTAGGTTAGGTTAGGTTCCTCTCTTAGGAGTCCTGACACCTTGTCGTGGGTGGAGGGGCTAAGTACCTGCAAATTCCAGAGGCTATACCGGTAGGTTCACAATGCCGGGCCGCGATGGATGTGAGCAAGGAAACTAAGTAATGACTCAACTGCCTAGGGTAAACGTCGTAAAAAACGCTTCGGGGTTGGCATCCCGAGGTACCCAGCTGCGGGCGGAAGCTTACCAACCGCTCCCTAATACCGGAAGGCCGAACCTCAGTTCGAACTGCTGGATGGCGAGCCTGGAAACAGGGAGCTAGCCTTGATTAGCAGGCTCGCGAGCGAGCGAAGTCTTAAAAACCTGCGAAAATCGGGCGAAATCCTCAGTATCCAGCATTAGCTACCACCATTTGCCTTGCTCATCGTATGAAGAGATGAGAAATGCTAATATTGTGGAGCTATCGATACCCCCCACCATACTATTATTATGGATTGTCCTAGATAGACAGGGCATTAAGGACTTCCAAAATAACTCGATTAACTTAAAGATTATTGTTAATAAAATCTTACGAGGACGAAGGAACATGAAATATGTACGAGAGCCTAATATGAATAATGAAGACAAAAAAGAGGAAGAACATGATATAATTTAAAGTAATGGAAAAGTTTGAGTACCTAATACCAAATAAATCACTATACGGCAAAAGTCAAGATAGGGGAATGAAAAAGCAGAGACGATACAATACTCAAAACGAAACTGACGCTTCCTGTGGTCAATACACAAAGCTTAATCGAAGGTTGAAGCAAAAGCTTAACGCAGGCATATCAGACGGATGCAAGTATTGATATTAGCAAATGTTGGTACGTTCCAAAGCGTTACTCTTTTAACAAAACACTCAGACCTGGGCGACATTCTACAGGGAAAGATCTGGTATACAAACGCGTCTAAGACTCAAAAAGGTGCAGGTGCAGGAGTATACTCAAGAAATCCAAAGACTGGCTTCAGCTATTCATTGGGTAAGCACACCTCCTATGTCTTCCAAGCAGAGGTATATGCAATCCCCCAATGCGTGAAGGAAAACAACCGAAGAACCATCGAAGATGAGCAGATCCACATATTGACAGACAGCCAGGCTGTATTTAAGGCAATGAGAAGTCAGGAAGTGACATCCCCTCTGGTATGGACATGCAAAGAACAACTTGAAATACTGGCAGACCGAAACCGCGTTAAGCTGATCTGGGTGCTGGGACATCAGCTAACCACAGGCAAAGAAAAAGCCGACGAACTTACAAGAAGAGGGTCAGAAAATGCCAGATCCAGAACAGACCACCGGGATACCAAAACGTACAGCACGAAGGTCTGTAGAAGACTGGATCATGGAAAACCATAAAGAATACTGTGAAAAAATCCCAGGAAACGAACATGGGAGGAAATACATCAAAGCCCCGTGTAACAAAGGAACGACAGACCTATCAGCAATAAATAGGGAGAAAATAAAAGTCGTAACAGGGCTCATGCGTCAGTAAAAGGGCACCTAAACAAAATTGGACTGTACAATGGCGACCTGACATGCAGACTTTGCGGTAAGAATCTAAGAAAACAGAAACAGTGACACATATACTATGTAAAGGTGAGGCACTGAATCGCAAAAGACAGTCAATATTTGTAAAGCCTAACGGCGAACCAGAATTGTACAGTTACCACACATTGAAGGACTTGTACTAGCTCGTACAACAAGTTACAAAAATACTGGAGTGGATACCGTAAAGAAACGAAACATAGGCGAGATATAATGTGCCAGCAGGCCTAAGTGTCACCGAAGGCAATAGCCAGACAAGCTTGCAAAGAGGGTGTAGTTTTTAGTGAGTATGCCTGGAATAGTGACTGTCACAGTAGACCATAACAATTTGTAACGTGTAAATTCCACTTTACGGCTTAGAAATGGCCGCTGTAGAACAATCGGTTAACTCCTGTGACGTCAGCTATGCTAGACCGTACATTCGGTATATTCTAAGAGTCATGTTCCGTATATTCTAAGAGTCATGGACCGTACCTATATTCTAAGGGTCTTGGTTGACGGTGTCAGTTACCGCTTTTCTTTTGAGGGTGTTCTGTGAGACGCCGGAAAGGAAGAGAAAATGTTACTTCTGGTCAATTCGTTCGAGTGGAAAGCCGATTGCTAGGCTATTTCAACAGGGAGGTGATACCAAGCGTGTGTTTGGAACCAAATTCTAGGAATATCCTTCCGTTGAAAACAAAGACATCAATTACCAATTTGGTTTGGAATATTTGGAATTAATTGGGTAATTTATATTCCTTCGGGGATCTAAACTTAGTTTTCGACGTGACTGGCTGTGAACGGAAGTAAAGGTTGTCTTATTTGGAGGAAAACCCTATCCTGTTAAAGGTAAATATCTTTGTAATTCCATTTGATTTATTCTCTAACTTCAGTAATTAATTGCCTTCATAGGTGGTATCTGACAAAACATAGGCTAGTCCTAAATTGTTCAACAATTGTTATGTATTTTGTTCATGTCTGTTTTCTGACGACAGTAGAACAATAGAGGTTTGAACGTTTCGTGATTTCAGGGTTCTTCTACTTCCCTATATTTTTGTCTATGTTGTGGAAAGTTCAACAAGAAGTGTGTTGAGGATTGCTTAAGTCTACTGTGGAAAGATTACTCAGGAGTCGCTGATTTATTTGTGCTATACAATCGTGGAAACGATATTACAATTGTGGCAGGGACCCCTACATGAAGTAGAAGTAATTAATCATCACCAAGCAAATACAACATCAACTCTCACCAGGTCAGATTATCGATTGTGGTTTTGTGTAACAATTTTAATAATCATTGAGTATTGTATATTATGTAAATTCAATCAACTGTTCACTTGCTTAAATGATTGTAACTAATTTCATCCATATTTTTGCTTCATATCTCATTAATATAAGTTTGTCATAAATTATATCAATATTAGTGTGTCAAAGTAAATTTCAATCATTCTGGGTACAGGTCTTTTATTTTCTTTCTTTCAGGGTAATTTAACCTGGGGACTTGAGTATTTGCATCCCCTAGTTATATACATAATTCATTGGTTGGTTAAAATACTCTGGCGCCCGAATTTTTAATATCTAAAATATAACCTACGACCATCTTCACTGTAGCTGTCGGCAACCAAGTGATAAAATAGACCTTTTTAGTTTATCATTTAGTAAGAGTAAATTGTAACCCTTACAAATTGGCGCCCAACGTGGGGCCTTTATCCTTTAGTAAGAGTAAATTGTAACCCTTACACTCTCCATAAAGGGTTTTCATCACCTCCGCAAAAAAAAACACCAGATTATATTTATGGCAAATACTTCATCTTGATAGACTCTGGTGTACCCTTCTATAAGTGAATTGTAAACTGGTGGTGTGGTGGTGTTGTTATTCAAATCAATTGTGTTTGCAGACTTCTTCCCAAAGAGTAAACAAACATATTACACAAAGAAAAAACAATACGACCATCGTTATAGTTTTATTTCTCGCTTAACGTTTATAATATTTGCATATGTATTAAATTACTATTGAAATGTTTGAGTTTTGATAAATGCTGGAGAACCTCGTTCAATATCGGCAAATATTTGAGACGCCGACAGCGATATGGCCCATAATCCCTTGACACAGTTTTGAAAATAACCTTAACATATCTAAATATCTTAAAGTGCTGTGTAAATATGACAGACAAACAAGAAAACGGCTGCAGAAAACAACTGCAAAAACTAGAATGTCGTTTGTCTTTCCGTGATTGGCATACCTGTTGTGTCTACAATGCAGGGTCGTATCAGATCTATTTATTTAATCAATAGGAAAAATGCACGCGCCCTTTGTCAAAGCAAAGCCGATATAGCCGTCGGCTTGAACATTCCTTCCTCGAATTACCGACTAAGGTATTTTGGACATATATTCACCACCCCATTTCCTTATTCTCTTAGAAGCACTAATTATTTCTCGATAGGGTAAAAGGTCAAAATAAAATGAGCTGCTTGCTATGTTCCGTTCCATTGAGCAATATGCCGCCTCTCATTTAAAACTATCTCTCGATATATTTGAAACATTTACACATCTTTGGGCATTTGTGATCCATTTATTAGTAAAAGTATCGTAATAAACTGAACAGTTTTTAATTCATTATGTACATAATGATATTACAAATAGTCAGTAAACTATTGTAAAAGATTCAGTCCAGTTAAATAACAATTTGTTCAGTACTTCTATGTCTACTATTGTGAATATAATGGGCAGTAAAAATTTAAAATTTCGACTGTAAACGTCAGTTTACTTATGAATATATATAAAATAAATACATATACATATAAAATAAACGAAAAGAGGCCCCAGTACTGGCTCCTGGGGCACACCACTATAAACATCATATGAGTCAGATAGGCCGAAATCCATGCTAGTAAATTGCTCCTAATTCCGAGATGTTCTAGTTTGTAAAGTAAAAGTTTTACAAGAACACGGTCAAAAGCCCTAGAAAAGTCCAAGTATACTATGTCAACTGGTTCGTTTTTACCGACAAGCTCCAGTTATTGATACAGTCAAGCAGGTTTGTGAGTACGGAGCGACCTGGTACAAATCCGTGTTGTTCAGAAGGAATTAACTTATTATTTAGGGAGAATTCAATCACTTTTTTAGAGATGATTGCTTCCATGACTTTAGCAACTATTAGAGTTAAACATACATTCCGGAGACCTCAGAGAAAATTGAGAAATGTTTAAAACAGTATGATATAAATGTTGGGCATAAACCTAAACTGTGTTGGGAAATACTTTACAAAGCTAAAACCTTCAATACCTAAAGATAAACAAATCCACACAGTATACAAATTAAATTGTTTAGATTACGATGGGACTTATATAGGAATCTTTGAACAATACTTAAAAAACAGAATGTATGGCCGTAAGTATAGTACAAGAAACAAAAACTTAGAAAATTTTATCGCCCTTGCTAAACACTGCTTTGATTATAACCATCAATTGGATTATCAAAATGTTAATATTTTAACTAAGGAAACCAATTATTATAAAAGATCTATTCTGGAGATGATTCACACAAAACGTGACTCCAAGTCTATGAATCATAGAACAGATATTCAATCATTGAGTCAGATTTATACTAATTTAATTAATTAAAACCCTTGCAAATTCCTTCATGCGTTTCTATAATGTTAAAAGTATATTTTAGGGTGAATGCTCAGATAGCAATATTTCTAATAAGGTCTGACAACCTTTTTCTATTACCTCATAAATCTTCAACATCTGGTTCGAAACTGGATACTCGAGCGTTATATTTTTAGTTCGGTTCTTCAGTCGTATTACATACAGTAATTTGATATGACTTCTAAGCTTATGACAAAATTGCTAGGCAGTGGTTTCTTGATTCATATACTTAAAATATTAATGTCTTATAATTTCAATTACTCGTGTTATGTTCGTTTCGGCGACGTTGGCATTTGTTATTGAAATTAGTGCGATAAGGACGCCTTGTGATGTAACAATTAGTTTTAAACATTGATACGTCTTCTGATGAAGGTCGTGAGACTGAAACGTAGGTAAAGACGTGTTAATGTGACCTATTTCCCGAGAATGTATATATAATAAAATTTTATTATGGATTGGCTGGTAATAAATCTGCAAATCTACCGTAAGAACGTTGTCAATTAACCTACGATAATTTTGCCGCTTGGAGTTTCCTGCTTGTGTACAAGGCGAAGAAAATTAATGAGATAAAAAACAAACTTTCAAATAGCCTATTGACCTAGTATTCCCAAAAATGCATAAACATTTTACAAACTAACCTGCGATAACTTTGCCGCTTGGAGTTTTCTGCGTGTGTACAAAGGCAAAGAAAATCAAGCAATTACAAAACCAAACTTTCAAATAACCTACTTACCTAGTATTTCCAAAAAATATATATATATATATATATATATATATATATTTATACGTAAAGCGAAAATCGAGCAATTACAAAAACAAACTTTCCAATAACCTACTACCCTAGTATTCCAAAAATATATAAAAATTTAACAAAATAACCTGCGTTTACATTGTACAGGTCGATTATTAATGTTTCGACCATTTCATATTTTAATAATCATTTATTAATTAACTGACTATTTTCATCTTACTGACCGTTTATTTTTTTTACCTACCGTATACTGATCATTTGAATTTGAAATAAAATACTGGGAAAGTGTACTGTCCATAAAATTGAAATACTAATAATTTAATTTGTACCGTTAATAAAATAGTTGAAAGGTTGATATAGATCGACCAGTGATAACACAATCCAGTAGCTGTCTTCTCGGGCTTGTCAGCAGAATGAGTGCATTGTATAGGTAGTTGCGAATGATAAAAGTGTCAACACGGCCTTTTGCGACCATTGAAGATATTCATTTTTCAAGCTGCACTAGAATTCAACTAACTACATTAATTTAAAATTTTCTTGGAACGATTAACCAGATGCCGTTTCAATAAAACTTTCATATTGTTTTGCAGACATGGTAGATGGTCGTTTGTTGATAATAAAATAAAGGGGTTATTAATGCGCACTTAATATTGATATTCAAGCTACTGGAAATATTGATAAAAAGCTTCACTCAAACTTGTTGTAGGTACTGTACAGGTTGAACCAAATTGTATGTCTTTATAGGATATCTCCATTAATATTCGAGATAGAAAAAACTTGAAAATTGAAAGCGTTAAAAAACATTCCGCCTATGTCAATGGATTGTATGCAAAACAGTGCCCAATGGCTTTGTTGCAAACCTGATAAATCGAGTAGTTGGCAACAACGCCTAAGCAAATGACAAGAGTCAAAATTCATAGGCACTCCCAAATTTGTCTCAAAAAAAGAGCTCGAGAATCAGCGGTCGGTTTTTTTTCTACAAGGACATCGTGAGCATTCTCCATTTGTTTATTTGCCCTGAAGGGTTGAATTATATACTTTAATCGATCTAATCGAGGAAATAATCGACCCTGCAATTTGAAATTGTGTGTGTAAAAGCACTTGTATAAGCATTAACTGACCTAACTTCTTTTGGAGTTACTTCATTTGTATGACTCTCATTTTCACCACCATTTTATTTAGCAAATTTACCATAATGATTAATTGTTGAGTCTTCTGGGTCCCCGGACACAGCCGAGTTGTAGGGAACGAAATGGCCGACTCTTTGGCCAGGCGAGGGTCGTCTAGTGCCCCTATCGGGCCGGAGCCAATGGTCGCTTTATCAAACTGCGTAGGGGGTCTCGCCCTTCTGGGCCAACTGAATAAAGAGTGGTCTAAGCTGGGGCGAGAATCACCACGCATGAGGCAGGTCAAGGTCTTCATTAAAGAGCCTGTGCCTAGGCTATCAAAGTAACTCCTTTCTTTGAACAAAATGGACATCAGAGAGATGACTGGAATCCAAACCGGTCACTGTCTTCTTAACAAACATCTCCACACTATGGGCATCACAGATATTTAGGAAATGCAGAGAAGTGGAAGAAACTGTCTCTCACATCATGTTGGAATGCCCAGCATTAGCATCCCTCAGGCACCAACACGTATTAATTAGAACTCCTCCAGGAGAACTTATGGAAGTCAGCACTGGCAACATTCTGGGTTTCTGGTGGGCCACAAACCTGCTAGAATAGGCTTCTGACCACGGGGCGCACAATGGGCCCAACTAAGTGATCTAAGTGCATCAGGGAGCTAAGCCCCCTCCCCTCTTATGATGGTGACGGAGTGTTGAGTCCGGGGTGGAAGAGTCCAGTTCTGCAGTAGAACGCTTTAGAGAGACTTTTTTAAGCCACTTCCCCATCCAACAACAAAGTATCGAAAAAGATCTCAAGACAAAAGCTACCTTTTCAGGCTGAATAAAGTTTAAACGGTTAGTTACTTTGATAATATTGTTAACTCAATCTCTAGGTATCAAACCTTTAAAGATAGAATCATTCAAGTTTATCAATGAGCAAAACCTTAAAATAAAAAAAGCAATGATCAGTTGATCTGGTGACTTCCCTCACATGTAGAAGCCGAACATTTATTGCTAATGATTGGAAGCAAACTTTCATCAACATCTGCTTCAGGGGTGGAAAGAGGAAGGGGTAGTTTTGCGGAATATCATTTAGGGAAAGTGATTTTTCTCTTGTTTTGAAAGTCAATTTTGCGAAATTTCATATAAATAGTCAATTGTCTGCTTTAAAGGATTAGGGTAATCTCATGTAGACATAAATTTGGCAAAGAAAAAAGTGCTCTTTCACCAGGACAGGTCGGCAGTCGCAATTGCAAAATTGCATGAATTACGCTACGAATTAGTTCGTCATCCACCATATTCTCCAGGTTTGCCCCCTGCGATTTTTATCTATTTCCAAATTTGAAGAAATGGTTCGGCGGAAAGAGATTTGCTCCAACGATGAGGTCATCGCTGAAACAAAAGTTTATTACCACACTTAAAATATTCCTTCTATCTAAACAAAATAAGAAGCCTTTACATTATTCACAAGTTTCCGTCTTAAATGCATTGGAAAGATTTTCGCTGAGTTACTCATGCTACATTTAAATTGTTTCGAAGGAATGCTAGGAATGTCTTTGGATATTGACCCAAAATACGTCATTATGACAATACTTTGGTTGGATTCCGTTTTTATGTGTCGTTAAATTTTATTTATATAGTGTGGTTTTTTAAGTGAAGTTGATGCAAGTTAGCTGCTTTTCAATACGATGTTTCTCATAGTCTCTAGTTATTTTCTAAAGTAATAATGTTGCACCTTTTGGTTTTGACATGTACATTACAATGTGTTTTCGAATCCGAACAAGGCTCTTTTACAATGAAGCAATGAAGTTTCTCTCTCAAATAACCAATAGATTTCATCGATTAATATAAACTTATAAAGAATAGAAAATCTTACAAGGGCGCCATCTTCTGTCATTCCTTGACACTTATAGCAATGTAGTCATAGAGATCTATAAATGTAGTTCAGTAAATAAAACAACTTACTTACATTGTTTATTTTGAACGTAGATGTCGCTGAGAAATTTATTAGATTGCTTACCATGCCATCAGTTAGATGGCGCATATTGGAATCTTTTATTAATTAAACATATCTTGAGAAATTAACGATACTTCCCTTTGTTCCAGAGCTTTCCCATGGTAGTAACCGTGAACTCAGTAAAAGAACAGTATTCTTGATTTGATATTTATTAGTCCAAAACCATACATTAAGAAATACTGTGATAATATTCTAAGCTATAGTTGTAGTGACATCTGATGCTATTAAATACAACTCCAATTGTGTTCTGCTAGTTCTCTGTATTTTCTACATCGATTCAATTGCTGAGTAAAGCTGATTGAATCTAACAGGATTCTCTTCGTACTTAATGTAGGAATTTAACAGTTAATCTAGTGCAAACTAGGTGGCGCTAGTTCAGGCTTATTTTAAATTTACTGGTTTTAACGAAATAATAAATAAAACTACTTTGTTTTACTATCACTGAAAAAAAGTAGTTTTATTTATTATTTCGTTAAAATGATAAACTATCACAAAGTAACGGCTTCCACAATTGAATTTACTGGTTTTCTTATCTTTTCATGAGTTGTCATGTTTTAAATTGAAGATCGGGATAGAGGAAAGCTTATAGGCTGAGCCTCTCTTTCTCTACCAGTCCATTCGTAAATTTTAAGGGTTGGTTACAGGGTGCAAATTTATAGATAGCCCTTAGTAGTATTCACATTTAGTATACAGATGGAAACTTAAAGTCTTACTATTTCTGATAAGGAGGTAATATATGTTGATAGTATTCTTCTCTTCATTTCATTACAATTTAATTCATTCTTAAGGTTTTGCCAAAATTACGGAGCGCTTAGATACATTTAGAGCCATCCGAAAGGGGTAATATACAGTCAGAATTCGATACCCTAGTCGACTTTTCCAGATTGTTTTCTGACGATCAAATACACAATACATTGTGTTACATATTTCGAGTCTTCGTGACCATATTTAGTTTACTTCCTTGTCTCAAAAAATAAAATAACATAACACAAAAGCGTTTATTAAATATATACTCCTTATTTACATTCTATTGACTAGTAGAATTACATACTAATTTTTGTAGAAATGTCTACCCACAGGATTTAAAACATGTAGCAGATTGTAATATATTATATAATTAATTTTTTTCAATAAACTTTTAAGTATCAGTGAATTTATTTTGTTCAACATGTTTATTTCAAATTTTACGTTCCCTGAATTGAATTGGTTATTGAATTTGGATGTATTTTAAAATGTTGTAAATAAATCAAATCCAATTTGTCTACATGATTTGGTCCAACATACATTTTTGTTGAAACATGAAAGTGAAACATGGTCGAATTCAAGGAATAAAATATTGAATATTTGTTGATTTGAAAATAAATTTATTTCTACACAATGTGATTTTTTTATGAATGATAACATTCTAATTATTTTGTTTATTTGAATAAGATTGGAAAATTGCAATGCTATTTATTGTGATTTTCTGGAATCAATATGTTAATTGAATTAATATATTTGTTAATTTCAAAAGTTTGATGAAATCAATTAAATTTTCTCATAAAGCTGATTTATTCATTAAATAAATAAAATACAATTAATTCGATAAATATCACTAAGCTTATTGATATTTTGTTCCAACGTATTTTTATTCGTTTAAAAATTTTATATCACAAAATAACGGTCTATATTCAATTCATTTGCTTATAATTATTGTTGAAATTTAATTCTTGTTTATTTGCATTTAATTTTTTTAACTTTCTTTTGAAACCATTGCATCAAACATAAAAATTAAAATAATCAGAATATTCAAGTAACTTTTTTAATTGAGGAAATAACACATTGTTTATTGTAATGTTTTCTGATAATTTTGGGGAATAAAAGGCAATTTGGCGACCTATATTACAGTTGTAGGAAAGTCCCGAGGTAGGAACTTATACATTAGTTTTCACAATACACAAGCTATTTTATAAAAAAATTTGATCATTATAAAGTCTAATTAACAAATTTGAAAGTTTGGTCACTTTAGGAATCATAATTGATTTCGATAGACGTCTTAATTGCTACACAAAATCCGGGCTAATCACTTGATGCATCCAGCTACTGTCAAATTTGCAAGTTTACAAAGTTAATAGTATCCTTAACCACATAATAAAGTCCGAAATTGGTCATGACAGTATTGGCATTTCGGAAACCGTAATAAATACAAAAACAATCTAATGGAGTAAGTCTAAGACAATTTAGTTAGTAATTTAATTGCACATGCAGATCGCATGTTATTGATTTGGTTTTAAGATATTTCGAAAAAACTTAAATGATGCATTTTCGAAAACACTTTGTAATTTCTTCATTTTTGAAATTGGAGACAATTTTGAAGCAACTTTTCACGTAAAATAAGTTCGTCTGGTCAAATTTTAAGCACAAGGTTTCGGTTTTCAGGAACTATCATCAACTTTTGCATTTTCTCATGGAAGATGAAGAAATTACAAGGGTTTTCGAAGATGCATCATTTAAATTTTTTCAAAATATCTCAAAAACCAACTCAGTAGCGATATGCAAGCGCTATTAAACTACAAACTAAATTGTGTGGTATAGGAATCTTCCATCCTTATACGAGATTACCTAAAATCCCTCAATTAGCGAATACAACCTTATTTCTATTATTAAATACATATAATCCATATGTTTGTAAATGCATAAGGAATACATAAACAATTTGTTTAGTGTTATGATTACCTTGTAGGAATATAAACATATTGTTTAGTATAAGCTACACAACAAGGGACCCTGACATCACGAGCGTGGGAACCTTGCAGCCAAGGTAGTTATTGAAAGACTGATACATATACTAGGATTATTATAATTATTGATCATTAAGATTATTAAGGATTATGGATTGATTGTATCATTATCATTATTATTAACATTATTATCAGTATTGTAATTGTGTGGAGTAAGACATTAAGTCATTGTGACGTCGAGCTCTAAGTTCAGTAAAGTGCAACCCTTCTTATAACGTGAGTGTTTCAATTCCTATGCCCCAAGGACCACCGATCAGCTTAGGGCAAACTGTCGCCAGTCATTAAGAGTTGATCCCCACTAAAACTTTATTATTCATTTGACCGTTTTACCATTACGGATTTCGAAATTCCAATACATAACCAATTTTGGACATACTGTTTACACTGTATAGAACCATTCTCTCCAAATAGTCAAAAATGTTTGAAAAAAAATCTTGACTTGATTGTAAATTTAATAGTTGAATTAATCCCGATTTAGGTAAACAATTAATATACTTATCTCATCAAATACCTAACGTCTACGACCCAGTCAGGATAAATATGACTTTCGCTCTACCCGTAATGACACACTACATACATTATCTTATTTGTACAGCAACGTTTAGGTAACTAAAGGCGAATCTCTTATCCTACTTCACGAGTTTGAGTTCATCGAATATAGAGTAGCACATAATCGTAATTGAAAGTCTTTGTAGAGCAATTTTCCGCCTAAAGGTACCCTGTCCAAGAACATTGAAGGTGACATTAGGCATAAAGCTTTCCCGTTCATGAGGAACCTGGACGGTGCGACTTCTGGGATCCCGTGTTTTGAGGTTAACAGACGTACCCAAATGGCTACATCCTGTCTCGTCCATTGCCGTGGATCTGGAAATAAAGATCGTTGAATAAATACAAATTAATAGTTTACAAAATAATATATTATATAGCAAGTGGTATTTCAACACTCATGTAAGTCAGTACAGTAAGGACAGGGGTTTAAACCCCTTGATGCATTTAGGCCACGGGGTTGGGTGTGGCTCGCCAGAAACCCAGAATATTGCTTACGCTAGTTCCTTTGGAAGCAGTTCTGCTTCAACCAAGTAACATTGCCGGACCTTCCAACAGGATGTGAGAGGAAGTTTCCTCCACCTCTCGGCATTTCCTACATAAAAGGTCATCTGTGATGCCCATGATATGTAGTTGTCTGTTAAGATGACAGTGTCCTTGAGGATACCAGTATCTCCCTAATGTCCTTCATGTTTCTTTGAGAGTCTAGACATAGACTCTTTAATAAAGAGCTTGACCCACCTCATGTCTGGTGACTCTCTCCACAAGTCAGTTGTTGTTCAGCTGGTCACGAAGGGAGGGGACCTCCTTCGGAGTTTGATAAAGCGACCATTGGCTCCAGACCAAGGGGGCATTTCATTACCTTCGCCCTTGGCCTTTGTTTGTACTGGCTAGTTCTGCCAATGCTCCTCTGCATTCGTTGACTACCCTTAATGCGACTCTTGTTGACTTACGAGCTCCCAGAGCCGATTGGCTGCAGATATATTTTGCCTATTTATAAAGTTTCTTCGCAGGTTTTTCAAGGGGCAAGTCGAAATTGAGTAGACCTCCCCCGGAAAAACCGTATAGTACATGCCTAGAGGGCCACTGATTGTGATTCTTGGCCTTTTTAGGTAAGCTCCTATCCCAAAGGCGAACCAATCTTGGACTCGACTATGAACCATACTACCTGGTGGCAACAAGGCGAGAGTTTCATTAATCCAATCTCCCCTATCAGGAATGGGGAGCTTGGGAGAAGTGAAACAGATAGCTGGACTCGTGCTATATTGCCTCATTTTTAGTATGGATCACTTAGGGGTGGCCTAGGGCTCTTAACCTATACGGCGTTCCCATGGCTTCAGCTGTTATGACTACTTGTAGAGGTAGTAATCCAGCGAGTGCTACAAGAGCCCTCGTTGGAGCCGACTTCATACTACTCGTGACACCTACACATTTAAGCCGCTGTAGACGCTGTAGAGATAGCAGCCCTCGTCCCTGGCCACCATACCACTGCGGCGAAGGTGACCATAGATCTAATTACGGCCGTGTAGATCCAATGATAGAGATCTGTGGCTGTAATCCCAAAGCGCTAATGAAAGCTCTTCTGCACGCCCAAAACGGCAGAAGACGGAGAAGCCTTCCTCACTCGTTACTCGATTTTTTTTTCACTCCAGGTCAAGAATTAGTCCCAGAAACTTCACGGACCCCTCAATTTGCATGACCCCGCCAGAGAAAGAAACCTCAGGCAGTTTGCCCAGCTTGCGTGTTCTGGTAAACAGTACGATTTCCGTCTTGTCAAGTTTACCCTGAGCCCCTCAGTGCTGCACCACCGTGTCACTCTCAGCAACGTGGTTTGCAGCTCGTAGTGCTAGAAATACTTGACGATGTTACTGTACAATCAAATACGTTGACTGAATGTAAACTAGTTTTTGATTTTTTAAGAACCTTTCCAAGTGATAATGGATTAAGGTAGAACCAAACTCCATCAAATATAAAAAACAAAGTTTATTGTCTATTTAGGAATCTTTATTCAGTTTTTTCTAATCATTAGTATTGGTTAATAAGCTTTCTCTCTGGTTATTTTAGACCGACATTTTCAATTAAGTACTTGACAATTAGTCGAAAGGAACTCATTAGTAATGTTTTTAGCAAAACCATGAAAACTCTGTCAAGCATGTTGGCTCTAGAAGTGATCCTTCAGGTATCCCAAAATGAATACCGGCGATATCGCTTTTTCAATACTCATACTACAATTAATATTAGATATAAAATTACCTTTCGGCAAGTTATCGGTCAAAATGGGACTGTACAGTCTATTCCAATCGCTGGGAGGTCCATATATCACAGGCATCCTTTCAGCAGTATCTAAAGCCATTTGAATTTTGGATATTTCACAGTAGAAGCCTATTTTGACGGTTGTTATGGAATCAAGTCTGCAACAAAATGAATATTCAATTTTGCGGAATTATTGATAACGTACCCATCATTATAAAAAATCAATTTCTCTAAAAGATAAGCCTGAAAAGAATACTCAACTCTTCCAAACCCAGTAAAAACCCGTGTGCATATAGGTTAACCTGTGAAGAATGTTATGCCTCATATGTAGGTAAAGCAAGTAGATCATCTGATGCTAGATATATAGAAGTTTTTAGTCAATTTAAACGTAAAAAATCGAATTCAAAATTTGCAATACTCACTTATTCTTTACCTAGTACATGTACATACAGCTACATAATTTAAAATATACAGAATATATTTCTTTGTTTTTGGTAAGGTTTATAAAATAATTAGCTTTAATATATTTTTTAAATTGTTCAAAACACATAATCTTTGTCTGGTATTTTTTGTTGTAATAAGTCTTGACTATTTTTCAATTTTTCCAAGATTTCGTTATTATTAATCTCAAATGTAATTCCCTCACAGTTGTAGTGTTTACCAAACGTTCGAAGAAAAAAGTAACTGTACGTAATTATTAAAACTAAGAAAAAAATAACATTGGATATCCAGCTTCCTCGAGAGAAACTCTCCGAAGCTGAAACTGAAGGGCGTTTTTAAGTTTGATAAATCACAATAATTTTGAACTAAATGACATTTCTTCATTCTCTGACAGTTGTATGATCAGCCATGGCCAACTAAATCTATGAAACTTAAAAACAGCCGATTGACAAAGGTGGAAAACTAGTATTTTGTAAATAAATCGAAACGATAATATTTAGATATAGGGAACCAAACACAAAGTTTCACTAATTTTTTGTTCTGAATACGGCTACTATAAAACAAATGGGGTTGGTTTTCCATTTGAAAATTTAGAGATTTAGGCATTTTTTGAATTAATATTTCAATAAATTTTTGTGAGCACCCTGTAAAAGATCGGAAATTTTCTCTAAAATCGCAAATATCTCAAAAACGGTCGAATTTAGGTAAAGGACATGATAAGTGAAATTTATATAGAAGTTTCCGTAAAATCCAAAAATGCAATAAATTATAGAGTGTTTTATTTAAAATAACGAAGTGGTCATCGACTTCTGGTATAACCGGAAGTGCTGCATCTTGAAAGTATTTTAGATGAATAGTACTATTGACTTTAGTCAGCTGCCAATTTTCGAAAAAATTCGTGGTGAAACAGCCTGTATACTATGTATAGTGAGGGAAGTAACAACACATGGGGACACTTATTCTCTTGATCTCCCCTATCTACGCCACTGGTAGGCTGCTCTTTTATGTTGAAATAGATGGTTTCAAGTATTGTGTCATTTTTATCACGTCGGTACATGATGTTGCATCTTGAAATTTTTACAACGTTTTTCATTAGTTTGAGATACAGAAAGTTTATTTGTTTCTGTCTTAATAAAATATACCGGGATATCAAAAATTATCTTGGTCAAGGGTGGTTGTGGAATCTAAAACGTGTGTCTTACTCACAGGTCTGGAAACTCGGGGCTGTTTCCTATGTGAGAAGTGGGACCGCGTCGACTGTCGCGTAGTACCAAAATACGTCACGTGAGAGTATTCTATAACAACTGTCATTCTTAAGTTGTAAATACAAGGAATACCTGCGTTTTTAGAAACAAATTACGAAACTGTGCATTGTGCCGAAATGCAAAACGTGGTACAAAAGTGTAAAGCAAGAAACTTCTGTTTTTAAAGTGCCGAAAGATGCGGAAATGCGAAAAAAGTGGATGCTTGCGATTCCGGAAATAAATCGTTTTAGCGAGGTCTTTTATGTGTGCGAAAAAGGGGGAGTTATTTTTAAGGTGAGTAATACCTTTTGACAAGAGTAACAGTTATATTCCTCTCTCAAATCAGAATAGTGAATATTGCGTTACGAGAAAAATTATTTTACTTAATAATGTGATTGTTGCCGTACTTCGAGATCCAAGCGCTAACTAGTGGCTGAGCGAGGGACTACGAGTTTGACGACGCGTAAGAGACCCATGTCAAACATACGAGTCCCCAGACCTGTATGTACGACCGTGGTCTTACTTTACGTTTGAAATAATTATGTCACTGTCACACTGACATCATCAATAACCTACAAATTTCATACCTATTTATTTCAGTTGTAAAACAATAATGAACTACAACTTATGAAATAACGGTTTTAGTAACAAGAAAAACTAAATTACAGCAATTGTTGGCTCCTCAGTACTTTTAGTGGATAAGAGTGATTATTTCTTATCAATAGTGTTTGTCTTGTTGGCTTTATTGAATAATTAGCCTTGAATATTATCGTTTTTCAATCATTTGAGGTACAGAACGTATCTTTCCGAGCTTGCATGTGGGCTTATCAAATAGTTACCGCTAAATTGAAAATGAAACCAGTATTATTTAGTCTAATTTCAATAATTTCAACTTACGAAAAATGTTTAAAATTTAATGTAAGATTAGCTTTTCTCGCAAACAAGAGTATTTATGCACTATATTTCAGAATATTGAAAATAAATAATCATTAATTAATAAAGGTATGACGGTTTTTCTAATGGGCGAAGCATGATCGTCAAAAGATGTTGCACCTTCGACTTAGGTAGCGCCCATCAGAAAAAACGATGATTTATCTAAATATAATATAAGAAAAAGGGCGTGCTAACGTCTCAGTTGAGATAACCTCTAGACCCGTATGTTTGTTTCTACTTTCGCAATGTTTATCCAGATATATTCGTCCGGTAGAACTGGCAAGCGAGTGCGTCGGTATTTTGGGGTAGTTTCAGAGAACACAGGAAGGGGTGTTTCCTCGTCAGATACGTTTCCGCTAAGCTCGTCGGTATTAGAATAAGCGGCTTATTAGGTTGGTAGTCAAGTTACTAAAAATCAAACTAGGAATATGCGATTTTCGACCTAATCGACGAACATTTTTGAACACGACAAGCTAAATGAAGCGAGCGCAGCGAGCCCAAAAAATGATTGAAACGTTAACTTTGAACCTTTTAAAAGGTCGTGATAGCCCCAAACCGGGTCCAAAACGGTTTTGAAATAGTTAATTTTCCGTAAATCGAATGACGTTCACGTTAGAAGCCCGTAGCTCGCGAGTTGAAATGGTGCAAAAGTTAGGAACATAGAACTTCTTTACGGGGGCTTTTTGCGTACCGATTTCACTCCATGTAGTTAGATTTAGTCGGGATACGCACCCGACAGCCCTTCTTTTTTCCAAAAATTCCGTTTAAATATGAAAATTTAATTAAAATAGGAACGGGTACTCTCAGGTCTCACCTATGCACGTCTAACGTGCAACGTACCAAAGGGAATTTTCTAGCTACTAAAATATACCCGAAGCGGATAAATGCTAGCGGCCCATAGCAAAAAAGACTTTATTACAGCTGGCGCCGGCCGTACGGGCCACGAAACGGCCCCAAATTAACAAGATCGAGGTAAAATGTATAAACTCTAACTTACGCGGAGCGGGCTCCTCGAGGGAAACTTCAAAATGATTTCGTTCGTAGCTTATTACATAGGAGGTTTGGCCTTCATGCAATTGTGTTTTTATACAATTTGAACCTTCTAATTTCGATAGGCCAAGTGAAAATCCCGGAGCCTCAAGCGCTAAAGATATCTGAGTGTTTAAACTTTCGTATAAAATTGCGAAATTTGGCATTCTTAGAAACGTCAAATTAATTAATCTGACACAAGAGTTGGGGATATTTTTATTCAAATCGATATAATACCAATTTTTGTCATCCATATTGCAAGATTTTCTCGGGAATTTTCCAAAATCAAAAACTAGGGCCTCTACGTTCAATTAAAATTCACCATTCGAAAGATCGTCATCGATAATGTTAATATGGCACCAAACTAATTCCAAGACGTAACCCAAAAATGCCGCTAAGTAGCTTAAAATAAATCATAAAGATTTGACGTGTTTTGACGGTAACCTATGTAAGGATTAAGTGATAACTCACGAAGAGAACTGATTTTGGAGGTGTATGTATAATGGAAGGATGTAGAAATAATACCAAGAGATCTTAAATAGCTATATACTGCTCAGAAACTTCCTAAATGGTCCATGGACGAAGGTATACTTCCGAAGGAAATATGTACATTTCCACATCTATAGTTCATGTGGGGCTACTGAAACTATTTCTATCGTCGTAAAATGTTCCAGCGAACCTCTGTGGTCTCGGAGATAACCTCCTGTCATGTATTTAACCTCTGGCAAGCGTAAGTTGTGAATATCATGTTTCCATTCAAAAGTACTTGAATATGATACAACAAAGGGGCCCCATCTATTAAAAAACGTTCTAGAGGTATGTCTGAACAATATGTAACAATAAGATTCAACATACTTTATTTCAGATTTGAATATATGAATTATATCAAGGTTTGGAACCAACAGATATATTCTTGCAGAAATATCGTGACAACACGATATAGAAAGGTATGTACATCATATTCGAGCAGAGTTCAATACATTTTCAATGAATATATCAAGATATCTGTCATATTCTACAGTAAAAGTAGCAATTTTCAAGTAACGTAGCAGCACGAACATTGGGTTCACTCAGAATTAGTTCAAATTGATGGTACAGGACTTTCAATGTACTCGAATAATGTTACTGTATATACAATAAAGATATTTCTATAGACATTTGTATCGTGTATTATGTTTATAGGAATACAAATAGTGATTTCACATGTTCAACGTAGACACAAGGTTATGTCTTACATTTTACCAAGTATGCGATGCTAAATATGGGTAAATGATATTGAATAAAGCAAGAAAAAGATGTTTTCAAGAGTATTTCATATGTTGTTGGAATGGAAAGCATTCTTAATGTTCAATTTACATGATGTATCATTTTATACATATGTCAGTTGGTGGAAAAATTTCACCAAAACAGATGTTACATGCATGAAAATGATTATAAAAGTGTTAAACAATTAATCTGCTACCACAAGGTATACTTTCAACAAAGTATACATCACTTTATGGATGTTATACAATATTAAGACATATGACGGAGATACATTCAAAGGATAGATGGTACAGTTTCAATACTTTAAATTGAGCTTTGCAAATGTATATATGAAAAGAATAAAGGTAGGAGGAAAACTTAATAATGAAATGCACCCTTTTTCTTCATTATTCCTGGCATAAGTATCAGATTCGATTGCTTCCTCAACGGGTTGTAGATTTTTTATAACATAACTTTCTCTGAGACTATCTAGCAATAAAAATGAATATGTACAAACTTGCTTGAGACATGTAGGTACAAACGAAACACAATTGCATTTTGCAAGTTACTAATAGGAATAAATTCTGTATCTTTGTATTTATAACAAAAAGGGTAAATCGTACAGTTTTAAGACTGGGAATTGGTTTTTACAATGGTTCTACTACCGATATGTTTGAGAAATCTTTTCGAATGGTATACTAAGAAGGTGTATCCTTGAGGTAGCTCAAAAGAGAATGTCATTCTGCTTCAGACAGACAAAATGCTTAGGCTTCCTCAACGGCTAATAGATTTTTTTATAAAATAGCTTCTTCTCATTCCTCAGAGACTGTAATTTGGACTGAAAATAAAGTAAAAAGTAGCTTCACAGATACTGCAAATAGCATTGAAAATAATTGAAAAAGCAGCTTGAGAGATTAACATACAAAATTGTATTGCATTTAGCATGGCAATGCTGAAAATTAATTAGCTTGATATTCATAAGGTAGGTATTACAATTTTTTTTCTTACAAGGAGAGGTAATTGTGTGTACCTATTTGTTAGAATGTTGAGAATTAGGGGGTACAATTACAAAGCAGCATAGGACATTGTCTGAGAAAAGAGGGAAAGCAATACAAGCAAATCTTGTATCGATCATATTTATATGAAAAATAAACTTCATACAGAATATATTGCTGCTATCATAAAGACAACCATAACAGATCACTATTCCACTTTACTAGCATTAAATATAAATCATATTAAAGGTGTAAAAAACGACTTATTGGTGACAAAAATAGACGAGGATAAATTAAGGAAATCATTGGAGGATGAAAATTGGGACACAGTTAATATTGAAATCATTTATAATAAAAACATAAAAAGAAAAGAGTGGATCACAGCAGGCATTTTGAAGTCTATAAAAACTAGAAATTGGCTTTACCAGCAATATCTAAAATATCCAAATAATGAGACTATTAATAATTGTTATAAAATATACAGGAATAAACTCAATGGCCTCATTCAACTAAGTGTAATCATTTCAAATACAAAATTATGGATAACGTAGGGTCTAATAAAGCATTATGGGAAACAATTAATAAAGTTGAGAACAAAAAGATCAAAAATAAATGGGAAATCAAGGAATTGAAGCTTGAAAGTGATGAGATTGTAAAAACTCCTATTGATATTTCAAATGCTTTCAGTAAACACTATGCTAACATAGGTAAAACTTATGCAAAAAAAAATACGAAGGCATGAAACTGACACTCACACTAATGAAAATAGGAGTCCTAGATCCATGTTCTTGTACGGTACAACTCCAAATGAGGTCGTTTCTATTATTAATTCAAGTGACAATAATAATGGTACAGGTGAAGATAAAATATCTAACAAAAGTACTTACGTTCTCTTCTTATGTTAGGGGGCAACCTGAATTCAAGGAATTAAAAACAGGTAACGATTCCTGTTTAGAAATTGTCCCTTCATTAAAGTATTTAGGAGTCACAATAGATAAATTTCTAAAATGAGATATACATGCCCAAGAAATGATAAAAAAATTAAGAGGCATTGTTTACAGAATGTGTCTCATTTAAAGTGATAGTGAATCAAACAGATGTCCCAACCGTGTAGAAGCAAATGACAAATTCTCTTTAAAATTGAATTCGAATCATTCCCCATTCGATTATAACTGTCCAGTATTAGTTCAAAAAATTAACAATGAGAAACGAAAATTAGAAATGGAAACAAATCAATATCAATTACCTAATAACAAACTCGATACCTCTAAAATGTCAAACTTCTCTAAAATTTTACATTATAACATTCAATGTCTAAGAAACAAAACTTCAGAACTAGAAGCTTTTTTAATAGGTAAAAGTTATGATATACTTTGTACAAATGAACATTGGTTGGGATCTGACGAATTATAAACACTCTGAACATAAGTGGTTTTGTAAATCTCTCAGCTTTTTGCAGAACAACGCATAAACATGGGGGAGTGGGTATTTTTACAAGTAATATCATAGAAGCAATTCCGTTAGCCTTTGATACTCAAGAAATATCTGATGAAATACATTTTGAAATAGCAGGTATAATGTACAACAATATACAGGTACTGACAATCTATCGCTCACCTCTTGAGGATTTTGACATATTTTTAAATAGATTAGATGCAACACTTAATAAGCTATCATTACACAAAGGTACTATAATAACTGGGAACTTTAACGTACATTTCCATTCAGATAGTAAAGAATCTCAGTTACTATGTAATATGTTTGAATCCTACGGACTACATAAAACTGTTCATAACTATACTAGAAACGGAGCAACTCTTGATAACATATTTACCAATTTTAACAGCAATTGTTATGTTGCAACAGTAACAGATCCCAATTTATCTGATCATCTTGCTATATCATTTGATTTTGAAGTGGAAAACAAAACATCATTAAATAATAAAATAAGAATAACCTACAGACCAATAACAGAACAAGGCTTCTTTAAACTTTATAATTATGTAGATAAAGTACATTGGTCATTTGTAAACAATTCTCAAATAAATGTAAATAACAAATTTGATCATTTTTTAAATCTGATAATAGATGTCTGTGATTCTAGCTTCCCAATGAAAACAAAATTTATAAAACAAAACGAACCTAACATACCTAAAATACATTGGTTCAATGACAACTTAAGACAAAGTAGAGAAAAATTGCAGTTATCAAGCAGTTTAAATAAAACTAATCCACAAATTGTTTCCAATGAATCACTTAATAAATTTAAAAAAGGTATCGTGAGGACATTAATAAAAGTAAAAAAGAAGCTAACGATAAATACATTAACAATTCAAAAAATATGCAAAAGGCATTGTGCCACTGATTTAAATATTTTTTTTACAAATATAGCAGAATCCCTTTTCAAGAATCTTCCACCTTTACAAAATAATCCTATTGATTATACAAAAAAAATTAATTTAGTCTTCCATTCAGAATTTAAATTCATAGAAGTTACTTTCAATGAAATGAGAGAAATAATTTCAAATTTAAATAATAGTCCCAGCAAGGACACTTATAATATAAATGTTAAAATAGTTAAAACTATTCTAAATTTGATCGTTTTTCCTCTATGTAAAATTATAAACCAACGTATCACCTCTAACATTTTTCCAGATTCCCTCAAAATATCTAAAGTAGTTCCGATTTACAAAAAAGGCTTATGCGATGATGTTGATAACTATAGGCCAATATCAATTACACCCATCTTTGGCAAAATTTTTGAGACTGTGCTGAAACGGCAAATAACATACTATTTTGAGGCAAATAATTGGTTTAATAAATGTCAATTTGGATTTCGTAGCAATGTTTCTACTACAGCTGCTATAAACAAACTTACTAGCTATGTTCGAGAATGTTTTGAGGAAAAGAAGTTCATGCAAGCCTCCTTTTTTGACGTTACCAAGGCTTTTGACTGTGTGTCCCATGATCTGTTGATGCAAAAGCTCCAAGAATACAACTTTGATAACAATAGTATAAATCTTATTAAATCATACTCAACTAATCGTATGCAATATGTATCATACAACAATGAAAATTCGACAAATAAAATAATCACATTTGGCGTTCCACAAGGATCTGTCTTGGGGCCAACCTTATTTTTAATATACATTAATGACATTAGCAATTCTCTGTTGTATAAGAACAACAATATTTTATTTGCCGACGACACAACAACACATGATAGTGCTTGGACAGCTTGGAGCAATTGAGTCAACAGGCCTTGGAAACACGAACCAGTATTTGTAATTGGTTCCTTGCTAATAACCTTAGCATTAATGATAGCAAAACACAAACTTTACATTTTTCACTTAGACCAGTCAATTTAAATATTGAAACCAACATAGTTAAATTCTTCGGCGTTTATCTCGATTCAAGATTGACATGGGAGCATCATATTGCACAACTATCAAAAAAAAAATAAACGGTTTTCAATAGTGTATCTTCCTCTGTTTACTGTAAATAGGTAGCTACTTTTGAAGAAATAGAGTTGCTTTAAATTTGTATTCTACAATATCGATGATTCAAAAACATTTTAATTTTGAAAAGTACAGTTGCAATATTTTAATTTGTTGTATAGTATTTGAGGAGCCATGTAGTTGTAGAGCGACTATATTTTATGAGCATTTTCTTTTGCAATACTTGAAGTTTCAATGATTAAATTATATAACCTAGAATTGGCCAAGTGACGTACGTCACAAATTCCAAAGAGTACTCTAGAACTATACCTTCGACTAACATTTGACTCCATTCCAATTTTATACTCTTCTATGAATATCTACCACTCTCAATCTATCTAACCTATGAATGTCAAAGTGACATACGATCCAAACCATAGAATAACTTGTGACACGTGCTAATAGTAAAAGTTTCTATAAACACGTACCCATCTCTATATAACCTACAACTGCCAGAGTGACGTCTGTCACAGTGACAACCTGAAGGTGCCCATACACCTCACATAAAGGTTACCACGCACTATCCGACTAAACCCTCAAAAAGGCGTTGCACATGAAAACAACTGTACGTCAGCGGGGCGTAACTTAGCGGGGCGTAGCACAGCGGGGCGTAGCTCGTAAAATCAGCTAACTAGAATGAGCGACAGTTTAAGTTGGTGCACAAGTTACCAAAAATCAAACTAGGAATATGGACCCGACAAGCGAGCGAAGCGAGCCTGGAAAATTGTCGAAATGTTAACTTTGATCCTTTTAGAAGGTGGTGATAGCCACAAACCGGCTCGAAAACTGTTTTGAAATAGTTAATTTTGGTTAAATAAACGGTTTTCTATAAGGATGTTATATTATAACGTTAGCACAAATAATGAAATGGCATTCAAAGTATAGATTGTATAGTTTCAATACTAACAATTGGGCTTTGCAGAATATGTATATAGAAAGAATCTAGGTAGGATTAAAATTCAATAATGAAATACTCCCATTTACTCAGTTGTTCCTTGCATTATATCTATGTAACCTACAACTGTCAAGTTGACGTTTGTCCAAGTGACAACCTAAAGGTGCCCATACGCCTCACATAAAGGTTACCACGCACTATCCGACTAAACCCTCGAAAAGGCGTTGCACATGAAAACAACTGTACGTCAGCGGGCCTTGTTCAGCGGGGCGTAGCCCGTAAAATCAGCTAACTAGAATGAGCGACAGTTTAAGTTGGTGCACAAGTTACCAAAAATCAAACTAGGAATATGGACCCGACAAGCGAGCGAAGCGAGCCTGGAAAATTGTCGAAATGTTAACTTTGATCCTTTTAGAAGGTGGTGATAGCCACAAACCGGCTCGAAAACTGTTTTGAAATAGTTAATTTTGGTTAAATAAACGGTTTTCTATAAGGATGTTATATTATAACGTTAGCACAAATAATGAAATGGCATTCAAAGTATAGATTGTATAGTTTCAATACTTTGCTTTGCAGAATATGTATATAGAAAGAATCTAGGTAGGATTAAAATTCAATAACGAAATACTCCCATTTACTCAGTTGTTCCTTGCATTTTATCTATGTAACCTACAACTGTCAAGTTGACGTTTGTCCAAGTGACAACCTAAAGGTGCCCATACACCTCACATAAAGGTTACCACGCACTATCCGACTAAACCCTCAAAAAGGCGTTGCACATGAAAACAACTGTACGTCAGCGGGGCGTAACTTAGCGGGGCGTAACACAGCGGGGCGTAGCCCGTAAAATCAACTAGTCGGTATTAGAATAAGCGGCTTATTAGGTTGGTAGTCAAGTTACTAAAAATCAAACTAGGAATATGCGATTTTCGACCTAATCGACGAACATTTTTGAACACGACAAGCTAAATGAAGCGAGCGCAGCGAGCCCAAAAAATGATTGAAACGTTAACTTTGAACCTTTTAAAAGGTCGTGATAGCCCCAAACCGGGTCCAAAACGGTTTTGAAATAGTTAATTTTCCGTAAATCGAATGACGTTCACGTTAGAAGCCCGTAGCTCGCGAGTTGAAATGGTGCAAAAGTTAGGAACATAGAACTTCTTTACGGGGGCTTTTTGCGTACCGATTTCACTCCATGTAGTTAGATTTAGTCGGGATACGCACCCGACAGCCCTTCTTTTTTCCAAAAATTCCGTTTAAATATGAAAATTTAATTAAAATAGGAACGGGTACTCTCAGGTCTCACCTATGCACGTCTAACGTGCAACGTACCAAAGGGAATTTTCTAGCTACTAAAATATACCCGAAGCGGATAAATGCTAGCGGCCCATAGCAAAAAAGACTTTATTACAGCTGGCGCCGGCCGTACGGGCCACGAAACGGCCCCAAATTAACAAGATCGAGGTAAAATGTATAAACTCTAACTTACGCGGAGCGGGCTCCTCGAGGGAAACTTCAAAATGATTTCGTTCGTAGCTTATTACATAGGAGGTTTGGCCTTCATGCAATTGTGTTTTTATACAATTTGAACCTTCTAATTTCGATAGGCCAAGTGAAAATCCCGGAGCCTCAAGCGCTAAAGATATCTGAGTGTTTAAACTTTCGTATAAAATTGCGAAATTTGGCATTCTTAGAAACGTCAAATTAATTAATCTGACACAAGAGTTGGGGATATTTTTATTCAAATCGATATAATACCAATTTTTGTCATCCATATTGCAAGATTTTCTCGGGAATTTTCCAAAATCAAAAACTAGGGCCTCTACGTTCAATTAAAATTCACCATTCGAAAGATCGTCATCGATAATGTTAATATGGCACCAAACTAATTCCAAGACGTAACCCAAAAATGCCGCTAAGTAGCTTAAAATAAATCATAAAGATTTGACGTGTTTTGACGGTAACCTATGTAAGGATTAAGTGATAACTCACGAAGAGAACTGATTTTGGAGGTGTATGTATAATGGAAGGATGTAGAAATAATACCAAGAGATCTTAAATAGCTATATACTGCTCAGAAACTTCCTAAATGGTCCATGGACGAAGGTATACTTCCGAAGGAAATATGTACATTTCCACATCTATAGTTCATGTGGGGCTACTGAAACTATTTCTATCGTCGTAAAATGTTCCAGCGAACCTCTGTGGTCTCGGAGATAACCTCCTGTCATGTATTTAACCTCTGGCAAGCGTAAGTTGTGAATATCATGTTTCCATTCAAAAGTACTTGAATATGATACAACAAAGGGGCCCCATCTATTAAAAAACGTTCTAGAGGTATGTCTGAACAATATGTAACAATAAGATTCAACATACTTTATTTCAGATTTGAATATATGAATTATATCAAGGTTTGGAACCAACAGATATATTCTTGCAGAAATATCGTGACAACACGATATAGAAAGGTATGTACATCATATTCGAGCAGAGTTCAATACATTTTCAATGAATATATCAAGATATCTGTCATATTCTACAGTAAAAGTAGCAATTTTCAAGTAACGTAGCAGCACGAACATTGGGTTCACTCAGAATTAGTTCAAATTGATGGTACAGGACTTTCAATGTACTCGAATAATGTTACTGTATATACAATAAAGATATTTCTATAGACATTTGTATCGTGTATTATGTTTATAGGAATACAAATAGTGATTTCACATGTTCAACGTAGACACAAGGTTATGTCTTACATTTTACCAAGTATGCGATGCTAAATATGGGTAAATGATATTGAATAAAGCAAGAAAAAGATGTTTTCAAGAGTATTTCATATGTTGTTGGAATGGAAAGCATTCTTAATGTTCAATTTACATGATGTATCATTTTATACATATGTCAGTTGGTGGAAAAATTTCACCAAAACAGATGTTACATGCATGAAAATGATTATAAAAGTGTTAAACAATTAATCTGCTACCACAAGGTATACTTTCAACAAAGTATACATCACTTTATGGATGTTATACAATATTAAGACATATGACGGAGATACATTCAAAGGATAGATGGTACAGTTTCAATACTTTAAATTGAGCTTTGCAAATGTATATATGAAAAGAATAAAGGTAGGAGGAAAACTTAATAATGAAATGCACCCTTTTTCTTCATTATTCCTGGCATAAGTATCAGATTCGATTGCTTCCTCAACGGGTTGTAGATTTTTTATAACATAACTTTCTCTGAGACTATCTAGCAATAAAAATGAATATGTACAAACTTGCTTGAGACATGTAGGTACAAACGAAACACAATTGCATTTTGCAAGTTACTAATAGGAATAAATTCTGTATCTTTGTATTTATAACAAAAAGGGTAAATCGTACAGTTTTAAGACTGGGAATTGGTTTTTACAATGGTTCTACTACCGATATGTTTGAGAAATCTTTTCGAATGGTATACTAAGAAGGTGTATCCTTGAGGTAGCTCAAAAGAGAATGTCATTCTGCTTCAGACAGACAAAATGCTTAGGCTTCCTCAACGGCTAATAGATTTTTTTATAAAATAGCTTCTTCTCATTCCTCAGAGACTGTAATTTGGACTGAAAATAAAGTAAAAAGTAGCTTCACAGATACTGCAAATAGCATTGAAAATAATTGAAAAAGCAGCTTGAGAGATTAACATACAAAATTGTATTGCATTTAGCATGGCAATGCTGAAAATTAATTAGCTTGATATTCATAAGGTAGGTATTACAATTTTTTTTCTTACAAGGAGAGGTAATTGTGTGTACCTATTTGTTAGAATGTTGAGAATTAGGGGGTACAATTACAAAGCAGCATAGGACATTGTCTGAGAAAAGAGGGAAAGCAATACAAGCAAATCTTGTATCGATCATATTTATATGAAAAATAAACTTCATACAGAATATATTGCTGCTATCATAAAGACAACCATAACAGATCACTATTCCACTTTACTAGCATTAAATATAAATCATATTAAAGGTGTAAAAAACGACTTATTGGTGACAAAAATAGACGAGGATAAATTAAGGAAATCATTGGAGGATGAAAATTGGGACACAGTTAATATTGAAATCATTTATAATAAAAACATAAAAAGAAAAGAGTGGATCACAGCAGGCATTTTGAAGTCTATAAAAACTAGAAATTGGCTTTACCAGCAATATCTAAAATATCCAAATAATGAGACTATTAATAATTGTTATAAAATATACAGGAATAAACTCAATGGCCTCATTCAACTAAGTGTAATCATTTCAAATACAAAATTATGGATAACGTAGGGTCTAATAAAGCATTATGGGAAACAATTAATAAAGTTGAGAACAAAAAGATCAAAAATAAATGGGAAATCAAGGAATTGAAGCTTGAAAGTGATGAGATTGTAAAAACTCCTATTGATATTTCAAATGCTTTCAGTAAACACTATGCTAACATAGGTAAAACTTATGCAAAAAAAAATACGAAGGCATGAAACTGACACTCACACTAATGAAAATAGGAGTCCTAGATCCATGTTCTTGTACGGTACAACTCCAAATGAGGTCGTTTCTATTATTAATTCAAGTGACAATAATAATGGTACAGGTGAAGATAAAATATCTAACAAAAGTACTTACGTTCTCTTCTTATGTTAGGGGGCAACCTGAATTCAAGGAATTAAAAACAGGTAACGATTCCTGTTTAGAAATTGTCCCTTCATTAAAGTATTTAGGAGTCACAATAGATAAATTTCTAAAATGAGATATACATGCCCAAGAAATGATAAAAAAATTAAGAGGCATTGTTTACAGAATGTGTCTCATTTAAAGTGATAGTGAATCAAACAGATGTCCCAACCGTGTAGAAGCAAATGACAAATTCTCTTTAAAATTGAATTCGAATCATTCCCCATTCGATTATAACTGTCCAGTATTAGTTCAAAAAATTAACAATGAGAAACGAAAATTAGAAATGGAAACAAATCAATATCAATTACCTAATAACAAACTCGATACCTCTAAAATGTCAAACTTCTCTAAAATTTTACATTATAACATTCAATGTCTAAGAAACAAAACTTCAGAACTAGAAGCTTTTTTAATAGGTAAAAGTTATGATATACTTTGTACAAATGAACATTGGTTGGGATCTGACGAATTATAAACACTCTGAACATAAGTGGTTTTGTAAATCTCTCAGCTTTTTGCAGAACAACGCATAAACATGGGGGAGTGGGTATTTTTACAAGTAATATCATAGAAGCAATTCCGTTAGCCTTTGATACTCAAGAAATATCTGATGAAATACATTTTGAAATAGCAGGTATAATGTACAACAATATACAGGTACTGACAATCTATCGCTCACCTCTTGAGGATTTTGACATATTTTTAAATAGATTAGATGCAACACTTAATAAGCTATCATTACACAAAGGTACTATAATAACTGGGAACTTTAACGTACATTTCCATTCAGATAGTAAAGAATCTCAGTTACTATGTAATATGTTTGAATCCTACGGACTACATAAAACTGTTCATAACTATACTAGAAACGGAGCAACTCTTGATAACATATTTACCAATTTTAACAGCAATTGTTATGTTGCAACAGTAACAGATCCCAATTTATCTGATCATCTTGCTATATCATTTGATTTTGAAGTGGAAAACAAAACATCATTAAATAATAAAATAAGAATAACCTACAGACCAATAACAGAACAAGGCTTCTTTAAACTTTATAATTATGTAGATAAAGTACATTGGTCATTTGTAAACAATTCTCAAATAAATGTAAATAACAAATTTGATCATTTTTTAAATCTGATAATAGATGTCTGTGATTCTAGCTTCCCAATGAAAACAAAATTTATAAAACAAAACGAACCTAACATACCTAAAATACATTGGTTCAATGACAACTTAAGACAAAGTAGAGAAAAATTGCAGTTATCAAGCAGTTTAAATAAAACTAATCCACAAATTGTTTCCAATGAATCACTTAATAAATTTAAAAAAGGTATCGTGAGGACATTAATAAAAGTAAAAAAGAAGCTAACGATAAATACATTAACAATTCAAAAAATATGCAAAAGGCATTGTGCCACTGATTTAAATATTTTTTTTACAAATATAGCAGAATCCCTTTTCAAGAATCTTCCACCTTTACAAAATAATCCTATTGATTATACAAAAAAAATTAATTTAGTCTTCCATTCAGAATTTAAATTCATAGAAGTTACTTTCAATGAAATGAGAGAAATAATTTCAAATTTAAATAATAGTCCCAGCAAGGACACTTATAATATAAATGTTAAAATAGTTAAAACTATTCTAAATTTGATCGTTTTTCCTCTATGTAAAATTATAAACCAACGTATCACCTCTAACATTTTTCCAGATTCCCTCAAAATATCTAAAGTAGTTCCGATTTACAAAAAAGGCTTATGCGATGATGTTGATAACTATAGGCCAATATCAATTACACCCATCTTTGGCAAAATTTTTGAGACTGTGCTGAAACGGCAAATAACATACTATTTTGAGGCAAATAATTGGTTTAATAAATGTCAATTTGGATTTCGTAGCAATGTTTCTACTACAGCTGCTATAAACAAACTTACTAGCTATGTTCGAGAATGTTTTGAGGAAAAGAAGTTCATGCAAGCCTCCTTTTTTGACGTTACCAAGGCTTTTGACTGTGTGTCCCATGATCTGTTGATGCAAAAGCTCCAAGAATACAACTTTGATAACAATAGTATAAATCTTATTAAATCATACTCAACTAATCGTATGCAATATGTATCATACAACAATGAAAATTCGACAAATAAAATAATCACATTTGGCGTTCCACAAGGATCTGTCTTGGGGCCAACCTTATTTTTAATATACATTAATGACATTAGCAATTCTCTGTTGTATAAGAACAACAATATTTTATTTGCCGACGACACAACAACACATGATAGTGCTTGGACAGCTTGGAGCAATTGAGTCAACAGGCCTTGGAAACACGAACCAGTATTTGTAATTGGTTCCTTGCTAATAACCTTAGCATTAATGATAGCAAAACACAAACTTTACATTTTTCACTTAGACCAGTCAATTTAAATATTGAAACCAACATAGTTAAATTCTTCGGCGTTTATCTCGATTCAAGATTGACATGGGAGCATCATATTGCACAACTATCAAAAAAAAAATAAACGGTTTTCAATAGTGTATCTTCCTCTGTTTACTGTAAATAGGTAGCTACTTTTGAAGAAATAGAGTTGCTTTAAATTTGTATTCTACAATATCGATGATTCAAAAACATTTTAATTTTGAAAAGTACAGTTGCAATATTTTAATTTGTTGTATAGTATTTGAGGAGCCATGTAGTTGTAGAGCGACTATATTTTATGAGCATTTTCTTTTGCAATACTTGAAGTTTCAATGATTAAATTATATAACCTAGAATTGGCCAAGTGACGTACGTCACAAATTCCAAAGAGTACTCTAGAACTATACCTTCGACTAACATTTGACTCCATTCCAATTTTATACTCTTCTATGAATATCTACCACTCTCAATCTATCTAACCTATGAATGTCAAAGTGACATACGATCCAAACCATAGAATAACTTGTGACACGTGCTAATAGTAAAAGTTTCTATAAACACGTACCCATCTCTATATAACCTACAACTGCCAGAGTGACGTCTGTCACAGTGACAACCTGAAGGTGCCCATACACCTCACATAAAGGTTACCACGCACTATCCGACTAAACCCTCAAAAAGGCGTTGCACATGAAAACAACTGTACGTCAGCGGGGCGTAACTTAGCGGGGCGTAGCACAGCGGGGCGTAGCTCGTAAAATCAGCTAACTAGAATGAGCGACAGTTTAAGTTGGTGCACAAGTTACCAAAAATCAAACTAGGAATATGGACCCGACAAGCGAGCGAAGCGAGCCTGGAAAATTGTCGAAATGTTAACTTTGATCCTTTTAGAAGGTGGTGATAGCCACAAACCGGCTCGAAAACTGTTTTGAAATAGTTAATTTTGGTTAAATAAACGGTTTTCTATAAGGATGTTATATTATAACGTTAGCACAAATAATGAAATGGCATTCAAAGTATAGATTGTATAGTTTCAATACTAACAATTGGGCTTTGCAGAATATGTATATAGAAAGAATCTAGGTAGGATTAAAATTCAATAATGAAATACTCCCATTTACTCAGTTGTTCCTTGCATTATATCTATGTAACCTACAACTGTCAAGTTGACGTTTGTCCAAGTGACAACCTAAAGGTGCCCATACGCCTCACATAAAGGTTACCACGCACTATCCGACTAAACCCTCGAAAAGGCGTTGCACATGAAAACAACTGTACGTCAGCGGGCCTTGTTCAGCGGGGCGTAGCCCGTAAAATCAGCTAACTAGAATGAGCGACAGTTTAAGTTGGTGCACAAGTTACCAAAAATCAAACTAGGAATATGGACCCGACAAGCGAGCGAAGCGAGCCTGGAAAATTGTCGAAATGTTAACTTTGATCCTTTTAGAAGGTGGTGATAGCCACAAACCGGCTCGAAAACTGTTTTGAAATAGTTAATTTTGGTTAAATAAACGGTTTTCTATAAGGATGTTATATTATAACGTTAGCACAAATAATGAAATGGCATTCAAAGTATAGATTGTATAGTTTCAATACTTTGCTTTGCAGAATATGTATATAGAAAGAATCTAGGTAGGATTAAAATTCAATAACGAAATACTCCCATTTACTCAGTTGTTCCTTGCATTTTATCTATGTAACCTACAACTGTCAAGTTGACGTTTGTCCAAGTGACAACCTAAAGGTGCCCATACACCTCACATAAAGGTTACCACGCACTATCCGACTAAACCCTCAAAAAGGCGTTGCACATGAAAACAACTGTACGTCAGCGGGGCGTAACTTAGCGGGGCGTAACACAGCGGGGCGTAGCCCGTAAAATCAACTAGTCGGTATTAGAATAAGCGGCTTATTAGGTTGGTGTCAAAGTTACTAAAAATCTAACTAGGAATATGCGATTTTCGACCTAATCGACGAACATTTTTGAACACGACAAGCTAAACGAAGCGAGCGCAGCGAGCTCGAAAAATGATTGAAACGTTAACTTTGAACCTTTTAAAAGGTCGCGATGGCCCCAAACCGGGTCGAAAACTGTTTTGAAATAGTTAATTTTCCGTAAATCGAATGACGTTCACGCGAGAAGCGCGTAGCACGCGAGTTAGAAAAGTGCAAAAATAGTGCTCCCTCCTACGACTTTAAGGGGACATTCGGAGTGCGGTTTTCGATCCATGTCGTTAGATTATGAACCGGGTCAACTTAATAGCATAGTCTCGGGCCTCAAAATGTCTTTTAAATACGAAAATTCAATTCAAATAGAAACAGGTACTCTCAGATCTCAGCTATGCACGTCTGACGTGCGAAGCACCGAAGGTAATTTTCTAGCTACTAAAATATACGCGAAGCGGGTAAAAGCTAGCGGCCCATAGCAGAAAAGACTTTATTACAACTGGCGCCGCACGCACGGGACAAGAAACGGCCCCGAATTAACAAGACCGAGGTAAAATGTATAAACTCTAACTGAAACGTAGCGAGCTCCTCGAGGCATTTGTCAAAATGTTTCCGTTCGTAACAAATTACACAGGACATCTGGCCTTCATGCAATTGTGGTTTTATACAATTCGAACCTCCTTATTTCGATAGGCCACGTGAAAATCCCGGAGCTTCACGCGCCAAAGACTTGTGTGTGTTTCCACGTTCGTATAAAATTGCGAAATTTTTCACTTTCAGAAACTTCAAATTAATTAATTTGACGCAAAATTTGGGGATATTTTTATTCAAATCCATTCGGTACCAATTTTTGTCGGCCATATTTAAAATTATCTTGGAGGAATTTTTTTATCGAAAAGTAAAGCCTCTACGTTCAATTAAAATTCACCATCGGAAAGATCGTCATCGATTTACTCCGGGTGAACTTTGGTGGTTGTTTTTGGCACCCCTAAAAATGCCGCTAAGTACCTTAAAATAAATCGTAAAGATTCGACGTCGTTTGACGACAATCTAGATGATATTTTACGAAAATGATCAATTTCGGGGGTGTTTGTATGATGAAATGAAGTATAAGCAATAATAAAAGCTGTATACGGCGTATAAGTGTCCAAAATGGTCCATGGACGAAGATATCCTTCCTAGGGCTACAAGTACATTTCTACATCTATAGACTATTGGGGCCCACTGAAATCAGATCTACGGACGTGAATTCCATTAAAATGACCACTAACAGAGCTCTATGGTCTCACACGAAGGTGTCTACCCGTATTAACTATCTGTCAGATGTATATCGTAAACATCATGTTTCCGTCCAAAAGTACTTGAATATGATATAAATCGGGGTCCTCATCTATCAAAAAACTCTCTAAAAGTAAGTCTAACCAATGTTTAACAATAGCGCTAACATATTTGATTTTAGATATGAAGATACAAATCATTTATCAACGTTTAACCTACACACATATTCTTGAACAAATTAAAGTTCATATGGATTGAAAGAAACAAAAACGATTTGGAAAGGTATCTACATCATCTACGAGAAGGCTACAATAAATTTTCGAGGAAAATAACAAGATATCTGTCATATTCTACTATACACGTGGCATCGTCCAGAGTTATGTAGCACCTCGAACATTGGATTCACTCATAATTAGTTCAAATTCATAGTACAAGCCTTTCAAAGTATTCAAATAATGTTATTTTAGTTACAATAAAGACATTTTCATACATGTGTATGGTTTATTATGTTTCAGGATCTAAATTGTCATTTCACATTTTAAACGTAGATCCAAGGTTATGATATAATAGCATCTTTTAGGAATCGGATGCTAATTAGGCCTAAATCATATGAAATAAAGGAAGGAAAAGATGTATTCAAGAGTATTTCATATGTTATTGGAAAGGAAAGCATTCTTAATGTTCAATTTACATGATGTATCATTTTATACATATGTCAGTTGGTGGAAAAATTTCACCAAAACTGATGTTACATGCATGAAAATGATTATAAAAGTGTTAAACAATTAATATGCTACCACAAGGTATACTTTCAACAAAGTATACATCACTTTATGGATGTTATACAATATTGAGAGATATGACGGAAATACATTCAAAGGATAGATGGTACAGTTTCGATACTTTAAATTGAGCTTTGCAAATGTATATATGAAAAGAATAAAGGTAGGAGGAAAACTTAATAATGAAATGCACCCTTTTTCTCCATTATTCCTGGCATAAGTATATCAGATTCAAAGCTGAAAATAGAAAAAATGCTTCCAATGGGTAGTAGATTTTTTATAACATAACTTTCTCTGAGACTATCTAGCAATAAAAATAGATATGTACAAACTTGCTTGAGACCTGTAGGTACAAACGAAACACAATTGCATTTTGCAAGTTACTAATAGGAATAAATTCTGTATCTTTGTATTTATAACAAAAAGGGTAAATCGAACAGTTTTAAGACTGGGAATTGGTTTTTACAATGGTTCTACTACCGATATGTTTGAGAAATCTTTTCGAATGGTATACTAAGAAGGTGTATCCTTGAGGTAGCTCAAAAGAGAATGTCATTCTGCTTCAGACAGACAAAATGCTCAGGTTTCTTCAACGGCTTATAGATTTTTTTATAAAATAGCTTCTTCTCATTCCTCAGAGAATGTAATTTGGATTGAAAATAGTGTGAATAGCTGTTTGAGCTATGAAAAAATAGAAGTCAATTGTAGGTAGCATGTTGAGAAAATACATAATTTCAAATTGGCACAATATTTATTAATTAACATTATAAGAAGGAATACCCTCCTACATACTGGTTCTATTTAGGTACTTTTTTTACTGGGAAACTTTTCCAAATGATAAGTCACATCCAAAAGGGGGTGGGGTCATCTCCTTCGATTACTTGAATAGTAATGTTGTTACTCCATAAAAGAAAGAGGTATAGTAGGATTAAAATTCAATAACGAAATACTCCCATTTACTCAGTTGTTCCTTGCATTTTATCTATGTAACCTGCAACTGTCAAGTTGACGTTTGTCCAAGTGACAACCTAAAGGTGCCCATACGCCTCACATAAAGGTTACCACGCACTATCCGACTAAACCCTCGAAAAGGCGTTGCACATGAAAACAACTGTACGTCAGCGGGGCGTAGCCCGTAAAATCAACTAGTCGGTATTAGAATAAGCGGCTTATTAGGTTGGTAGTCAAGTTACTAAAAATCAAACTAGGAATATGCGATTTTCGACCTAATCGACGAACATTTTTGAACACGACAAGCTAAATGAAGCGAGCGCAGCGAGCCCAAAAAATGATTGAAACGTTAACTTTGAACCTTTTAAAAGGTCGTGATAGCCCCAAACCGGGTCCAAAACGGTTTTGAAATAGTTAATTTTCCGTAAATCGAATGACGTTCACGTTAGAAGCCCGTAGCTCGCGAGTTGAAATAGTGCAAAAGTTAGGAACATAGAACTTCTTTACGGGGGCTTTTTGCGTACCGATTTCACTCCATGTAGTTAGATTTAGTCGGGATACGCACCCGACAGCCCTTCTTTTTTCCAAAAATTTCGTTTAAATACGAAAATTTAATTAAAATAGAAACAGGTACTCTCAGGTCTCACCTATGCACGTCTAACGTGCAACGTACCAAAGGGAATTTTCTAGCTACTAAAATATACCCGAAGCGGATAAATGCTAGCGGCCCATAGCAAAAAAGACTTTATTACAGCTGGCGCCGGCCGTACGGGCCACGAAACGGCCCCAAATTAACAAGATCGAGGTAAAATGTATAAACTCTAACTTACGCGGAGCGGGCTCCTCGAGGGAAACTTCAAAATGATTTCGTTCGTAGCTTATTACATAGGAGGTTTGGCCTTCATGCAATTATGTTTTTATACAATTTGAACCTTCTAATTTCGATAGGCCAAGTGAAAATCCCGGAGCCTCAAGCGCTAAAGATATCTGAGTGTTTAAACTTTCGTATAAAATTGCGAAATTTGGCATTCTTAGAAACGTCAAATCAATTAATCTGACACAAGAGTTGGGGATATTTTTATTCAAATCGATATAATACCAATTTTTGTCATCCATATTGCAAGATTTTCTCGGGAATTTTCCAAAATCAAAAACTAGGGCCTCTACGTTCAATTAAAATTCACCATTCGAAAGATCGTCATCGATAATGTTAATATGGCACCAAACTAATTCCAAGACGTAACCCAAAAATGCCGCTAAGTAGCTTAAAATAAATCATAAAGATTTGACGTGTTTTGACGGTAACCTATGTAAGGATTAAGTGATAACTCACGAAGAGAACTGATTTTGGAGGTGTATGTATAATGGAAGGATGTAGAAATAATACCAAGAGATCTTAAATAGCTATATACTGCTCAGAAACTTCCTAAATGGTCCATGGACGAAGGTATACTTCCGAGGGAAATATGTACATTTCCACATCTATAGTTCATGTGGGGCTACTGAAACTATTTCTATCGTCGTAAAATGTTCCAGCGAACCTCTGTGGTCTCGGAGATAACCTCCTCTCATGTATTTAACCTCTGGCAAGCGTAGGTTGTGAATATCATGTTTCCATTCAAAAGTACTTGAATATGATACAACAAAGGGGCCCCATCTATTAAAAAACGTTCTAGAGGTATGTCTGAACAATATGTAACAATAAGATTCAACATACTTTATTTCAGATTTGAATATATGAATTATATCAAGGTTTGGAACCAACAGATATATTCTTGCAGAAATATCGTGACAACACGATATAGAAAGGTATGTACATCATATTCGAGCAGAGTTCAATACATTTTCAATGAATATATCAAGATATCTGTCATATTCTACAGTAAAAGTAGCAATTTTCAAGTAACGTAGCAGCACGAACATTGGGTTCACTCAGAATTAGTTCAAATTGATGGTACAGGACTTTCAATGTACTCGAATAATGTTACTGTATATACAATAAAGATATTTCTATAGACATTTGTATCGTGTATTATGTTTATAGGAATACAAATAGTGATTTCACATGTTCAACGTAGACACAAGGTTATGTCTTACATTTTACCAAGTATGCGATGCTAAATATGGGTAAATGATATTGAATAAAGCAAGAAAAAGATGTTTTCAAGAGTATTTCATATGTTGTTGGAATGGAAAGCATTCTTAATGTTCAATTTACATGATGTATCATTTTATACATATGTCAGTTGGTGGAAAAATTTCACCAAAACAGATGTTACATGCATGAAAATGATCATAAAAGTGTTAAACAATTAATCTGCTACCACAAGGTATACTTTCAACAAAGTATACATCACTTTATGGATGTTATACAATATTAAGACATATGACGGAGATACATTCAAAGGATAGATGGTACAGTTTCAATACTTTAAATTGAGCTTTGCAAATGTATATATGAAAAGAATAAAGGTAGGAGGAAAACTTAATAATGAAATGCACCCTTTTTCTTCATTATTCCTGGCATAAGTATCAGATTCGATTGCTTCCTCAACGGGTTGTAGATTTTTTATAACATAACTTTCTCTGAGACTATCTAGCAATAAAAATGAATATGTACAAACTTGCTTGAGACATGTAGGTACAAACGAAACACAATTGCATTTTGCAAGTTACTAATAGGAATAAATTCTGTATCTTTGTATTTATAACAAAAAGGGTAAATCGTACAGTTTTAAGACTGGGAATTGGTTTTTACAATGGTTCTACTACCGATATGTTTGAGAAATCTTTTCGAATGGTATACTAAGAAGGTGTATCCTTGAGGTAGCTCAAAAGAGAATGTCATTCTGCTTCAGACAGACAAAATGCTTAGGCTTCCTCAACAGCTAATAGATTTTTTTATAAAATAGCTTCTTCTCATTCCTCAGAGACTGTAATTTGGACTGAAAATAAAGTAAAAAGTAGCTTCACAGATACTGCAAATAGCATTGAAAATAATTGAAAAAGCAGCTTGAGAGATTAACATACAAAATTGTATTGCATTTAGCATGGCAATGCTGAAAATTAATTAGCTTGATATTCATAAGGTAGGTATTACAATTTTTTTTCTTACAAGGAGAGGTAATTGTGTGTACCTATTTGTTAGAATGTTGAGAATTAGGGGGTACAATTACAAAGCAGCATAGGACATTGTCTGAGAAAAGAGGGAAAGCAATACAAGCAAATCTTGTATCGATCATATTTATATGAAAAATAAACTTCATACAGAATATATTGCTGCTATCATAAAGACAACCATAACAGATCACTATTCCACTTTACTAGCATTAAATATAAATCATATTAAAGGTGTAAAAAACGACTTATTGGTGACAAAAATAGACGAGGATAAATTAAGGAAATCATTGGAGGATGAAAATTGGGACACAGTTAATATTGAAATCATTTATAATAAAAACATAAAAAGAAAAGAGTGGATCACAGCAGGCATTTTGAAGTCTATAAAAACTAGAAATTGGCTTTACCAGCAATATCTAAAATATCCAAATAATGAGACTATTAATAATTGTTATAAAATATACAGGAATAAACTCAATGGCCTCATTCATAAAACTAAGTGTAATCATTTCAAATACAAAATTATGGATAACGTAGGGTCTAATAAAGCATTATGGGAAACAATTAATAAAGTTGAGAACAAAAAGATCAAAAATAAATGGGAAATCAAGGAATTGAAGCTTGAAAGTGATGAGATTGTAAAAACTCCTATTGATATTTCAAATGCTTTCAGTAAACACTATGCTAACATAGGTAAAACTTATGCAAAAAAAAATACGAAGGCATGAAACTGACACTCACACTAATGAAAATAGGAGTCCTAGATCCATGTTCTTGTACAGTACAACTCCAAATGAGGTCGTTTCTATTATTAATTCAAGTGACAATAATAATGGTACAGGTGAAGATAAAATATCTAACAAAAGTACTTACGTTCTCTTCTTATGTTAGGGGGCAACCTGAATTCAAGGAATTAAAAACAGGTAACGATTCCTGTTTAGAAATTGTCCCTTCATTAAAGTATTTAGGAGTCACAATAGATAAATTTCTAAAATGAGATATACATGCCCAAGAAATGATAAAAAAATTAAGAGGCATTGTTTACAGAATGTGTCATTTAAAGTGATAGTGAATCAAACAGATGTCCCAACCGTGTAGAAGCAAATGACAAATTCTCTTTAAAATTGAATTCGAATCATTCCCCATTCGATTATAACTGTCCAGTATTAGTTCAAAAAATTAACAATGAGAAACGAAAATTAGAAATGGAAACAAATCAATATCAATTACCTAATAACAAACTCGATACCTCTAAAATGTCAAACTTCTCTAAAATTTTACATTATAACATTCAATGTCTAAGAAACAAAACTTCAGAACTAGAAGCTTTTTTAATAGGTAAAAGTTATGATATACTTTGTATAAATGAACATTGGTTGGGATCTGACGAATTATAAACACTCTGAACATAAGTGGTTTTGTAAATCTCTCAGCTTTTTGCAGAACAACGCATAAACATGGGGGAGTGGGTATTTTTACAAGTAATATCATAGAAGCAATTCCGTTAGCCTTTGATACTCAAGAAATATCTGATGAAATACATTTTGAAATAGCAGGTATAATGTACAACAATATACAGGTACTGACAATCTATCGCTCACCTCTTGAGGATTTTGACATATTTTTAAATAGATTAGATGCAACACTTAATAAGCTATCATTACACAAAGGTACTATAATAACTGGGAACTTTAACGTACATTTCCATTCAGATAGTAAAGAATCTCAGTTACTATGTAATATGTTAGAATCCTACGGACTACATAAAACTGTTCATAACTATACTAGAAACGGAGCAACTCTTGATAACATATTTACCAATTTTAACAGCAATTGTTATGTTGCAACAGTAACAGATCCCAATTTATCTGATCATCTTGCTATATCATTTGATTTTGAAGTGGAAAACAAAACATCATTAAATAATAAAATCAGAATAACCTACAGACCAATAACAGAACAAGGCTTCTTTAAACTTTATAATTATGTAGATAAAGTACATTGGTCATTTGTAAACAATTCTCAAATAAATGTAAATAACAAATTTGATCATTTTTTAAATCTGATAATAGATGTCTGTGATTCTAGCTTCCCAATGAAAACAAAATTTATAAAACAAAACGAACCTAACATACCTAAAATACATTGGTTCAATGACAACTTAAGACAAAGTAGAGAAAAATTGCAGTTATCAAGCAGTTTAAATAAAACTAATCCACAAATTGTTTCCAATGAATCACTTAATAAATTTAAAAAAGGTATCGTGAGGACATTAATAAAAGTAAAAAAGAAGCTAACTATAAATACATTAACAATTCAAAAAATATGCAAAAGGCATTGTGCCACTGATTTAAATATTTTTTTTACAAATATAGCAGAATCCCTTTTCAAGAATCTTCCACCTTTACAAAATAATCCTATTGATTATACAAAAAAAATTAATTTAGTCTTCCATTCAGAATTTGAATTCATAGAAGTTACTTTCAATGAAATGAGAGATATAATTTCAAATTTAAATAATAGTCCCAGCAAGGACACTTATAATATAAATGTTAAAATAGTTAAAACTATTCTAAATTTGATCGTTTTTCCTCTATGTAAAATTATAAACCAACGTATCACCTCTAGCATTTTTCCAGATTCCCTCAAAATATCTAAAGTAGTTCCGATTTACAAAAAAGGCTTATGCGATGATGTTGATAACTATAGGCCAATATCAATTACACCCATCTTTGGCAAAATTTTTGAGACTGTGCTGAAACGGCAAATAACATACTATTTTGAGGCAAATAATTGGTTTAATAAATGTCAATTTGGATTTCGTAGCAATGTTTCTACTACAGCTGCTATAAACAAACTTACTAGCTATGTTCGAGAATGTTTTGAGGAAAAGAAGTTCATGCAAGCCTCCTTTTTTGACGTTACCAAGGCTTTTGACTGTGTGTCCCATGATCTGTTGATGCAAAAGCTCCAAGAATACAACTTTGATAACAATAGTATAAATCTTATTAAATCATACTCAACTAATCGTAAATCGTATGCAATATGTATCATACAACAATGAAAATTCGACAAATAAAATAATCACATTTGGCGTTCCACAAGGATCTGTCTTGGGGCCAACCTTATTTTTAATATACATTAATGACATTAGCAATTCTCTGTTGTATAAGAACAACATTATTTTATTTGCCGACGACACAACAACACATGATAGTGCTTGGACAGCTTGGAGCAATTGAGTCAACAGGCCTTGGAAACACGAACCAGTATTTGTAATTGGTTCCTTGCTAATAACCTTAGCATTAATGATAGCAAAACACAAACTTTACATTTTTCACTTAGACCAGTCAATTTAAATATTGAAACCAACATAGTTAAATTCTTCGGCGTTTATCTCGATTCAAGATTGACATAGGAGCATCATATTGCACAACTATCAAAAAAAAAAAAAATAAACGGTTTTCAATAGTGTATCTTCCTCTGTTTACTGTAAATAGGTAGCTACTTTTGAAGAAATAGAGTTGCTTTAAATTTGTATTCTACAATATCGATGATTCAAAAACATTTTAATTTTGAAAAGTACAGTTGCAATATTTTAATTTGTTGTATAGTATTTGAGGAGCCATGTAGTTGTAGAGCGACTATATTTTATGAGCATTTTCTTTTGCAATACTTGAAGTTTCAATGATTAAATTATATAACCTAGAATTGGCCAAGTGACGTACGTCACAAATTCCAAAGAGTACAAAAACTATACCTTCGACTAACATTTGACTCCATTCCAATTTTATACTCTTCTATGAATATCTACCACTCTCAATCTATCTAACCTATGAATGTATAAGTGACATACGATCCAAACCATAGAATAACTTGTGACACGTGCTAATAGTAAAAGTTTCTATAAACACGTACCCATCTCTATATAACCTACAACTGCCAGAGTGACGTCTGTCACAGTGACAACCTGAAGGTGCCCATACACCTCACATAAAGGTTACCACGCACTATCCGACTAAACTCTCAAAAAGGCGTTGCACATGAAAACAACTGTACGTCAGCGGGGCGTAGCACAGCGGGGCGTAGCTCGTAAAATCAGCTAACTAGAATGAGCGACATTTTAAGTTGGTGCACAAGTTACCAAAAATCAAACTAGGAATATGGACCCGACAAGCGAGCGAAGCGAGCCTGAAAAATTGTCGAAATGTTAACTTTGATCCTTTTAGAAGGTGGTGATAGCCACAAACCGGCTCGAAAACTGTTTTGAAATAGTTAATTTTGGTTAAATAAACGGTTTTCTATAAGGATGTTATATTATAACGTTAGCACAAATAATGAAATGGCATTCAAAGTATAGATTGTATAGTTTCAATACTAACAATTGGGCTTTGCAGAATATGTATATAGAAAGAATCTAGGTAATGAAATACTCCCATTTACTCAGTTGTTCCTTGCATTATATCTATGTAACCTACAACTGTCAAGTTGACGTTTGTCCAAGTGACAACCTAAAGGTGCCCATATGCCTCACATGAAGGTTACCACGCACTATCCGACTAAACCCTCGAAAAGGCGTTGCACATGAAAACAACTGTACGTCAGCGGGCCTTGCTCAGCGGGGCGTAGCCCGTAAAATCAGCTAACTAGAATGAGCGACAGTTTAAGTTGGTGCACAAGTTACCAAAAATCAAACTAGGAATATGGACCCGACAAGCGAGCGAAGCGAGCCTGGAAAATTGTCGAAATGTTAACTTTGATCCTTTTAGAAGGTGGTGATAGCCACAAACCGGCTCGAAAACTGTTTTGAAATAGTTAATTTTGGTTAAATAAACGGTTTTCTATAAGGATGTTATATTATAACGTTAGCACAAATAATGGAATGGCATTCAAAATATAGATTGTATAGTTTCAATACTTTGCTTTGCAGAATATGTATATAGAAAGAATCTAGGTAGGATTAAAATTCAATAACGAAATACTCCCATTTACTCAGTTGTTCCTTGCATTTTATCTATGTAACCTACAACTGTCAAGTTGACGTTTGTCCAAGTGACAACCTAAAGGTGCCCATACACCTCACATAAAGGTTACCACGCACTATCCGACTAAACCCTCAAAAAGGCGTTGCACATGAAAACAACTGTACGTCAGCGGGGCGTGACTTAGCGGGGCGTAGCACAGCGGGGCGTAGCCCGTAAAATCAGCTAACTAGAATGAGCGACAGTTTAAGTTGGTGCACAAGTTACCAAAAATCAAACTAGGAATATGGACCCGACAAGCGAGCGAAGCGAGCCTGAAAAATTGTCGAAATGTTAACTTTGATCCTTTTAGAAGGTGGTGATAGCCACAAACCGGCTCGAAAACTGTTTTGAAATAGTTAATTTTGGTTAAATAAACGGTTTTCTATAAGGATGTTATATTATAACGTTAGCACAAATAATGAAATGGCATTCAAAGTATAGATTGTATAGTTTCAATACTAACAATTGGGCTTTGCAGAATATGTATATAGAAAGAATCTAGGTAGGATTAAAATTCAATAATGAAATACTCCCATTTACTCAGTTGTTCCTTGCATTATATCTATGTAACCTACAACTGTCAAGTTGACGTTTGTCCAAGTGACAACCTAAAGGTGCCGTACGCCTCACATAAAGGTTACCACGCACCATCCGACTGAACCCTCACAAAGGCGTTGCACATAAAAAACTGCATCTTAGCGGGGCGTAGCCCGTAAAATCAACTAGTCGGTATTAGAATAAGCGGCTTATTAGGTTGGTGTCAAAGTTACTAAAAATCTAACTAGGAATATGCGATTTTCACCGTCAACTTTGGACCGGACAAGCTAAATGAGGCGAGCAGAGCGAGCCTGTAATATGATCGAAATGTAAACTTTGAACCTTTTAAAAGGTCGTGATAGCCCCGAACCGGGTCGAAAACTCTTTTGAAATAGTTAATTTTCCGTAAATCGAATGACGTTCACGTGAGGAGCGCGTAGCTGGCCAGTTAGAAAAGTGAAAACTTTCGGTACCTAATACGGTTTTACGACCACTTTTCGCGTGCCCTTTTCGCTCCATGTCGTTAGATTTCCATCGGGGCCGTTGCTTAGGCACATTTTCGGGCCCCAAAATATCGTTTGAATAGGAAAATTTAATTAAAATAGAAACGGGTAGTGTCAAGTCTCAGCTATGCACGTCTGACGTGCGAAGCACCAAAGGGAATTTTCTAGCTACTAAAATATACGCGAAGCGGGTAAAAGCTAGCGGCCCATAGCAAAAAAGACTTTATTACAACTGGCGCCGCTCGCACGGGGCAAGAAACGGCCCCAAATTAACAAGACCAAGGTAAAATGTATAAGCTCTAACTGAAGCGTAGCGATCTCCTCGAGGCATTTGTCAAAATGTTTCCGTTCGTAACTAATTACGTAGGACATCTGGCCTTCATGCAATTGTGTTTTTATACAATTCGAACCTTCTAATTTCGATAGGCCAAGTGAAAATCCCGGAGCCTCACGCGCCAAAGACATGTGTGTGTTTCCACGTTCGTATAAAATTGCGAAATTTCGCAATTTCAGAAACTTCAAATTAATTAATTTGACACAAGATTTGGGGATATTTTTATTCAAATCCATTCGGTACCAATTTTTGTCGGCCATATTTAAAATTATCTTGGAGGAATTTTTTTATCGAAAAGTAAAGCCTCTACGTTCAATTAAAATTCACCATCGGAAAGATCGTCATCGATTTACTCCGGGTGAACTTTGGTGGTTGTTTTTGGCACCCCTAAAAATGCCGCTAAGTACCTTAAAATAAATCGTAAAGATTCGACGTCGTTTGACGACAATCTAGATGATAATTTACGAAAATGATCAATTTCGGGGGTGTTTGTATGATGAAATGAAGTATAAGCAATAATAAAAGCTGTATACGGCGTATAAGTGTCCAAAATGGTCCATGGACGAAGATATCCTTCCTAGGGCTACAAGTACATTTCTACATCTATAGACTATTGGGGCCCACTGAAATCAGATCTACGGACGTGAATTCCATTAAAATGAGCACGAACAGACCTCTATGGTCTCACACTTCGATGTCTCAACATATTAACCAACTGTCAGATGTATATCGTAAACATCATGTTTCCGTTCAAAAGTACTTGAATATGATATAAATCGGGGTCCTCATCTATCAAAAAACTCTCTAAAGGTAAGTCTAAGCAATGTTTAACAATAGCGCTAACATATTTGATTTTAGATATGAAGATACAAATCATTTATCAACGTTTAACCTACACACATATTCTTGAACAAATTAAAGTTCATAAGGATTGAAAGAAACACAAAAACGATTTGGAAAGGTATCTACATCATCTACGAGAAGGGTACAATAAATTTTCGAGGAAAATAACAAGATATCTGTCATATTCTACTATACACGTGGCATCGTCCAGAGTTATGTAGCACCACGAACATTGGATTCACTTATAATTAGTTCAAATTCATAGTACAAGCCTTTCAAAGTATTCAAATAATGTTATTTTAGTTACAATAAAGACATTTTCATATATGTGTATGGTTTATTATGTTTCAGGATCTAAATTGACATTTCACATTTTCAACGTAGATCCAAGGTTATGATATAATAGCATCTTTTAGGAATCGGATGCTAATTAGGCCTAAATCATATGAAATAAAGGAAGGAAAAGATGTATACAAGAGTATTTCATATGTTATTGGAAAGGAAAGCATTCTTAATGTTCAATTTACATGATGTATCATTTTATACATATGTCAGTTGGAGGAAAAATTTCACCAAAACTGATGTTACATGCATGAAAATGATTATAAAAGTGTTAAACAATTAATCTGCTACCACAAGGTATACTTTCAACAAAGTATACATCACTTTATGGATGTTATACAACATTAAGAGAGATGACGGGAAAGTTTACAAATGATAGATTGTACAGTTTCAATACTTCAAATTGAGCTTTGCAAATGTATATATAAAAAGAATAAAGGTAGGAGGAAAACTTAATAATGAAATGCACCCTTCTTCTTCATTATTCCTGGCATAAGTACATCAGATTCGGAGCTGAAAAGAGAAAAAATCCTTCCTCAACGGGTAGTAGATTTTTTATAACATAACTTTCTCTGAGACTATCTAGCAATAAAAATAGATATGTACAAACTTGCTTGAGACCTGTAGGTACAAACGAAACACAATTGCATTTTGCAAGTTACTAATAGGAATAAATTCTGTATCTTTGTATTTATAACAAAAAGGGTAAATCGAACAGTTTTAAGACTGGGAATTGGTTTTTACAATGGTTCTACTACCGATATGTTTGAGAAATCTTTTCGAATGGTATACTAAGAAGGTGTATCCTTAAGGTAGCTCAAAAGAGAATGTCATTCTGCTTCAGATAGACAAAACGCTCAGGTTTCTTCAACGGCTTATAGATTTTTTATAAAATAGCTTCTTCTCATTCCTCAGAGAATGTAATTTGGATTGAAAATAGTATGAATAGCTGTTTGAGCTATGAAAAAATAGAAGTCAATTGTAGGTAGCATGTTGAGAAAATACATAATTTCAAATTGGCACAATATTTATTAATTAACATTATAAGAAGGAATACCCTCCTACATACTGGTTCTATTTAGGTACTTTTTTTACTGGGAAACTTTTCCAAATGATAAGTCACATCCAAAAGGGGGTGGGGTCATCTCCTTCGATTACTTGAATAGTAATGTTGTTACTCCATAAAAGAAAGAGGTATAGTAGGATTAAAATTCAATAATGAAATACTCCCATTTACTCAGTTGTTCCTTGCATTATATCTATGTAACCTACAACTGTCAAGTTGACGTTTGTCCAAGTGACAACCTAAAGGTGCCCATACGCCTCACATAAAGGTTACCACGCACTATCCGACTAAACCCTCGAAAAGGCGTTGCACATGAAAACAACTGTACGTCAGCGGGCCTTGGTCAGCGGGGCGTAGCCCGTAAAATCAACTAGTCGGTATTAGAATAAGCGGCAGTTTAAGTTGGTAGTCAAGTTACTAAAAATCAAACTAGGAATATGCGATTTTCGACCATATCGACGGTCAACTTTGGACACGACAAGCTAAACGAAGCGAGCGCAGCGAGCTCGAAAAATGATTGAAACGTTAACTTTGAACCTTTTAAAAGGTGGTGATAGCCCCAAACCGGGTCGAAAACTGTTTTGAAATAGTTAATTTTCCGTAAATCGAATGACGTTCACGTTAGAAGCCCGTAGCTCGCGAGTTAGAAAAGTGCAAATTTACGGTACATAGAACGTCTTTACGAGGACTTTTGGCGTGCCGTTTTCGCTCCATGTCGTTAGATTATGAGCGGGGTCATAGGATAGGCACATTTTTGAGCCCCAAAATGTCTTTTAAATACGAAAATTTAATTAAAATAGAAACAGGTACTCTCAGGTCTCACCTATGCACGTCTAACGTGCAACGTACCAAAGGGAATTTTCCAGCTACTAAAATATACCCGAAGCGGATAAATGCTAGCGGCCCATAGCAAAAAAGACTTTATTACAGCTGGCGCCGGCCGCACGGGCCACGAAACGGCCCCAAATTAACAAGATCGAGGTAAAATGTATAAACTCTAACTTACGCGGAGCGGGCTCCTCGAGGGAAACTTCAAAATGATTTCGTTCGTAGCTTATTACATAGGAGGTTTGGCCTTCATGCAATTGTGTTTTTATACAATTTGAACCTTCTAATTTCGATAGGCCAAGTGAAAATCCCGGAGCCTCAAGCGCTAAAGATATCTGAGTGTTTAAACTTTCGTATAAAATTGCGAAATTTGGCATTCTTAGAAACGTCAAATTAATTAATCTGACACAAGAGTTGGGGATATTTTTATTCAAATCGATATAATACCAATTTTTGTCATCCATATTGCAAGATTTTCTCGGGAATTTTCCAAAATCAAAAACTAGGGCCTCTACGTTCAATTAAAATTCACCATTCGAAAGATCGTCATCGATAATGTTAATATGACACCAAACTAATTCCAAGACGTAACCCAAAAATGCCGCTAAGTAGCTTAAAATAAATCATAAAGATTTGACGTGTTTTGACGGTAACCTATGTAAGGATTAAGTGATAACTCACGAAGAGAACTGATTTTGGAGGTGTATGTATAATGGAACGATGTAGAAATAATACCAAGAGATCTTAAATAGCTATATACTGCTCAGAAACTTCCTAAATGGTCCATGGACGAAGGTATACTTCCTAGGGGTACAAGTACATTTCTACATCCTTGGAAGCTTTGGGGCACGAAATAGCATATATATCGACTGTAGAATCTTTTCAATAAGCTATGCAACAAATCTATGGTCTTATTTCACCAAAATCTAACCTTATTCATAGTCTGGGAGTTATATGTAGTAAACAACATGTCTCTAACTAAAAGTCAATAAAACTACATAAATAAGATATGAACGTGGGGCCCCATCTATTAAAAAACGTTCTAGAGGTATGTCTGAACAATGTGTAACAATAAGACTTTCCATATTTTATTTTAGAAATAGATAAATTGAGAATATCAATTATGGTGCCTACATACATATTCTTGCAACAAACTAAAGTACATAGGGATGAAAGAATAACAAAACGATTAAGAAAGGTATGTACATCATCTACGATATTAGTACAACTGATTTACTAAGGTACATAACAAGATATGTGTCATATTCTACAGTAAGCGTAGCATCTTCCAGTAGCAGCACGATCATTGGATTCACTCAGAATTACTTCAAATTCACAGTACAAGCCTTTCAAAGTACTCGAGTAATGTCACTATAGATACAATAAAGATATTTTCATATACATGTGTATGGTGTATTATGTATTAGGATCTAAATTGTCATTTCACATTTCGAACGTAGATACAACGTTATGATACATACATATAATAACATCTTTCAAGAATTCAATGCCAAATATGGATAAATTATATGGAATAAGGAAAGATGTATACAAGAGTATTTCATATGTTCTTGGAAAGGAAAGCATTCAATGTTCAATTTACATGTACCTATCATTTCATACATATGTCAGTTGGTGGAAAAATTTCACCAAATCGTTATCAAAATTGTATGGAAACGTACATGCATGAAAATGATTATAAAAGTCTTCAACAATGAAGTTGCTGCCACAAGGTATACTTTCGACAAAGTATACATCACTATATGGATGTTATACAACATTAAGAGAGATGACGGGAAAGTTTACAAATGATAGATTGTACAGTTTCAATACTTCAAATTGAGCTTTGTAAATATATATTTGAAAAGAACCCAGGTTAGAGTAAAGTTTAATGATGACATACTTCCATTCATTCAGTTATTCCTGACATATATCAGATAGATTCGGGCTGAAAAGAGAAAAACGGGTAATAATTTTTTTATTATAACATACCTTCCTCTGATTTCTCTGTACTGTAACTAGCTAGCATAAAGTAACTTCACAGATAATGCAAATAGCATTAAAAATAATTGAAAAAGCAGCTTGAGAGATTTACATACAAAAGTAGTTGCAAACAACATTATCTGATTGAAAGTTATCGAATAACATTTCAACTTCAACTGAGGAAAGATTTCCAAATAATATGTCAGACCTAACGGGGTAGAGGTGGGAGGTATTCTCCTTCGATTACTTAAGTAGTAACTGTATCTTACTTCAGAAAAGAGAATGGTATAGTTACAGACTTGCATAATATATCATTGTCTGATTTCAAGTATTTGTTGATTCACAAATAGTTGGTTTTATTTAGGTTTTTTCTTTTACATTTGAGAATTTAATAAATAATAAAAGAGTTCACATTGTGGATAAACTATATCACTAAATAAGAAATAATCACCATTATCCACTAAAAATACTATTAAAGTACAAAGGACCTTTCGACAAGCAAAAGGCATCAGAGTTGACAGATTCTCTGTAATTGAGCAGTTCTTTTACTGGATAAGGTTGATTTTTTTTTTATTTATATTTGAAAGTTATCGAATAACATTTTAACTTCAACTGAGGAAAGATTTCCAAATAATATATCAGACCCTAAGGGGTGTTGGGGTTTTAGGTATTGTCCTTCGATTACTTAAGTGGTAACTGTATCTTACTTCAGAAAAGAGAATGGTATAGTTACAGACTTGCATAATATATCATTGTCTGATTTCAAGTATTTGTTCATTCACAAATAGGTGGTTTTATTTAGGTTTTTTCTTTTACATTTGAAAATTTAATAAACATATCAAAAGAGTTCCCATTGTGGATAAACTATATCACTAAATAAAGAATAATCACCATCATCTACTAAAAATACTATCAAAGTACAGAGTAGCTATCGAATTGCATTATAAAGAGGAATACCCTCCTACATACTGGTTCTATTTAGGTACTCTCTTTACTGGGAAACTTTTCCAAATAATAAATCACAACCAAAAGGGGGTTGGGTCATCTTCGATTACTTAAATAGTAATGTAGGTATGTTACTCCACAAGAAGTAAGAAAATTATTGATTTAACTATTATATAGGTAGGTACTTTTGAAGAAATAGAGTTACCCTCCATTCAAAGGATTAATTGAATTTATTTAATATATCTACCTACTTCTGATGTTATATGTAAAACGATTACAAACTAAATAAATCTAAAATGAATACTTTTCAAACATATAAGTACATAATATCCTAATGATATCAGTTTCCACATTGAAAATGGAGCTTTATATATTCGGTTTGGAGCATGTTCTGTCTATGAATATTTTGGTATCTATAGGTGCTATAACTGCTCAGGTTTTGGTCATAGTGCTAAAGACTGTAAAATAGAAAATGTTTGTTTGAAATGTGGCAATCATGATCAATCTGGTATTAATTGTGATAGTGAATCAAACAGATGTCCCAACCGTGTAGAAGCAAATGACAAATTCTCTTTAAAATTGAATTCGAATCATTCCCCATTCGATTATAACTGTCCAGTGTTAGTTCAAATAATTAACGAAAATTAGAAATGGAAACAAATCAATAGCAATTACCTAATAACAAACTCGATACCTCTAAAATGTCAAACTTCTCTAAAATTTTACGTTATAACATTCAATGTCTAAGAGACAAAACTTCAGAACTAGAAGCTTTTCTAATAGGTAAAAGTTATGATATACTTTGTATAAATGAACATTGGTTGGGATCTGACGAATTATAAACACTCTGAACATAAGTGGTTTTGTAAATCTCTCAGCTTTTTGCAGAACAACGCATAAACATGGGGGAGTGGGTATTTTTATAAGTAATATCATAGAAGCAATTCCGTTAGCCTTTGATACTCAAGAAATATCTGATGAAATACATTTTGAAATAGCAGGTATAATGTACAACAATATACAGGTACTGACAATCTATCGCTCACCTCTTGGGGATTTTGACATATTTTTAAATAGATTAGATGCAACATTTAATAAGCTATCATTACACAAAGGTACTATAATAACTGGGAACTTTAACGTACATTTCCATTCAGATAGTAAAGAATCTCAGTTACTATGTAATATGTTTGAATCCTACAGACTACATAAAACTGTTCATAACTATACTAGAAACGGAGCAACTCTTGATAACATATTTACCAATTTTAACAGCAATTGTTATGTTGCAACAGTAACAGATCTCAATTTATCTGATCATCTTGCTATATCATTTAATTTTGAAGTGGAAAACAAAACATCATTAAATAATAAAATCAGAATAACCTACAGACCAATAACAGAACAAGGCTTCTTTAAACTTTATAATTATGTAGATAAAGTACATTGGTCATTTGTAAACAATTCTCAAATAAATGTAAATAACAAATTTGATCATTTTTTAAATCTGATAATAGATGTCTGTGATTCTAGCTTCCCAATGAAAACAAAATTTATAAAACAAAACGAACCTAACATACCTAAAATACATTGGTTCAATGACAACTTAAAACAAAGTAGAGAAAAATTGCAGTTATCAAACAGTTTAAATAAAACTAATCCACAAATTGTTTCCAATGAATCACTTAATAAATTTAAAAAAGGTATCGTGAGGACATTAATAAAAGTAAAAAAGAAGCTAACGATAAATACATTAACAATTCAAAAAATATGCAAAAGGCATTGTGCCACTGATTTAAATATTTTTTTTACAAATATAGCAGAATCCCTTGTCAAGAATCTTCCACCTTTACAAAATAATCCTATTGATTATACAAAAAAAATTAATTCAGTCTTCCATTCAGAATTTAAATTCATAGAAGTTACTTTCAATGAAATGAGAGATATAATTTCAAATTTAAATAATAGTCCCAGCAAGGACACTTATAATATAAATGTTAAAATACTTAAAACTATTCTAAATTTTATCGTTTTTCCTCTATGTAAAATTATAAACCAACGTATCACCTCTAACATTTTTCCAGATTCCCTCAAAATATCTAAAGTAGTTCCGATTTACAAAAAAGGCTTATGCGATGATGTTGATAACTATAGGCCAATATCAATTACACCCATCTTTGGCAAAATTTTTGAGACTGTGCTGAAACGGCAAATAACATACTATTTTGAGGCAAATAATTGGTTTAATAAATGTCAATTTGGATTTCGTAGCAATGTTTCTACTACAGCTGCTATAAACAAACTTACTAGCTATGTTCGAGAATGTTTTGAGGAAAAGAAGTTCATGCAAGCCTCCTTTTTCGACGTTACCAAGGCTTTTGACTGTGTGTCCCATGATCTGTTGATGCAAAAGCTCCAAGAATACAACTTTGATAACAATAGTATAAATCTTATTAAATCATACTTAATTATAAAATGAATTGATCGAACTTTTAAAATTGGGTACATTCAAGCTACATAAATGGTGTTCCAATAGGAAGAAACTTCTTAAGGACATATCAATTGAAAATCAGCATTTTGATGACATTGATATGAATACTGCTAATATGGTTTTTGAAACTTTAGGTTTATTTTATGATGTAAACTTAGATAAATTCAAAATGGTTTGTCCACCCCAATGTTTGAATAGTCATTTTACCAAAAGACAAATTTTAAGTTTCGTTTGCAAATTTTATGATCCTCTTGAATTGGTGGGGCCTATATTGGTTATGGCTATGGCTCAAAAAATAACATTGGAACGAACCTCTACCCTCTGCTTTGAATAAACAGTGGTCAGAATTCTCAACAAGTCTTTTATCGATGCCTCCAATTTATATCGAACTAAATTTAAATATGTATAATGCTGAGTTTATTGAATTATTAGGATAATGTGACAGTTTTCAAAGTGCTTATGGGTGTTGTCTATACAGTGTGTAAACGCCAAACGGAATAAATTCATTATTTCGATTACTATACATATTTAAAAAAAATCCCGAAACATGTCAAATTTAAATTATAAATTGACGTCCTTCTACGTGAAAATGCGACCCCTATCTTCAACCCCCTCTGAATGTCAGGTACAACACCCTATTTTTGAAATAGGAAGTATAGGCTTGTGATATATCGTTTGAAAGGTCTCTCCATTCAAAAATGTTATCGCTTTCAAGTTTATTGCAACAATTAACATAGAATAAAATAAAATCATGTGGTTACCGAAATTCGCTACAATACAATCAAAAACTAAAATGTAATTCAAAACGTGATAAAATGTAAAACACTAAAAAGAACTATGTATTTTAATAAAGTAGATGTTCCTTATCTTAAATAAAACTGTCTTCTAACATTATTGAACATATCAGGCGTGATTGACCTCATCACAAGCGTTATTCGTTCTTTCAAGTCATTTAAATCAAAAGGTTTAGTTTTGTACACAATGGTCTTCACATATCCCCATAGAAAGAAATCTAATAATGTAAGATCAGGTGATCGCGCTGACCATTCAATCGTACTGCCGGACATTAAATTGGTAATGTGGTGGTGCTCCATCCTGCTGGAACCATATCGTATTCACTGGAACTTGAGGGTTTCCTGGATTAGGATATAAATTTGCCAATGGTCGAAATGTTAACTTTGAACCTTTTAGAAGGTGGTGATAGCCACAAATCTGCTCGAAAACTGTTTTGAAATGGTTAATTTTGGATAAATAAACGGTTTTCTATAAGGTACCTTCCTCTGTTTAGTTAAAATAGTTAGGTACTTTTGGAAAAATAGAGTTGCTTTTCATTCAAATAAGTAATGAAAATGATACATCCGTATAAGTAAGTAACTGTTATAGTAACTATATGTAGATTCTTTCATAATGTGCCAAAGATTTTTAAACAAGTTAATATCAGAATGTACTTCCGTCAATGAATTAATTAAATTTGTATTTTACAATATCAATGATTCAAAGACATTTTAATTTTGAAAAAGTGGAGTTGCAATATTTTAATTTGTTGTATAGTATTTGAGGAGCCATGTAGTTGTAGAGCGACTATATTTTATGAGCATTTTCTTTTGCAATACTTGAAGTTTCAATGATTGAATTATATAACCTTGAATTGGCCAAGTGACGTACTCTACAACTATACCTTCGACTAAGATTTGACTCCATTCCAATTTTATACTCTTCTATGAATATCTACCACTCTCAATCTATCTAACCTATGAATGTCAAAGTGACATACGATCCAAACCATAGAATAACTTGTGACACGTGCTAATAGTAAAAGTTTCTATAAATGCGTACCCATCTCTATATAACCTACAACTGCCAAAGTGACTTCTGTCATCGTGACAACCTAAAGGTGCTCATACGCCTCACATAAAGGTAAACACGCACCATCCGACTAAACCCTTACAAAGGCGTAGCACATAAAAACAACTGTACGTCAGCGGGGCGTAGCCCGTAAAATCAACTAGTCAACTATAATACTGGCCTTATTGAGTTGGTACCTAAGTTCCTAGAAAACTCACTAAAAATATGCGATTTTCGACCATATCGACGTACATTTTTGAACCCGACAAGCTAAAATTGGCAACGGGTTCGAGCCCGAGAAAGGGTCGAAACGTTAACTTTGAACCTTTTAAAAGGTCGCGATAGCCCCAAACCGGAACAAAAACTGTTCTAGAATAGTCAATTTTCGATAAATCGAATGACGTTCACGTGAGAAGGCCGTAGCACGCGAGTTGGAAAAGTGCAAATCTTCGGAACATAGAACGACTTTACGAGGACTTTTTGCGGGCCGTTTCCGCTTCATGTCGTTAGATTATGAACGGGGCCAACTAAATAGCATAGTCTCGGGCCCCAAAATGTCTTTTAAATAGGAAAATTTAATTAAAATAGAAACAGGTACTCTCAGGTCTCAGCTATGCACGTCTGACGTGCGAAGCACCAAAGGGGATTTTCTAACTACTAAAATATACCCGAAGCGGATAAATGCTAGCGGCCCATAGCCGAAAAGACTTTATTACAGCTGGCGCCGACCGCACGGGCCACGAAACGGCCCCAAATTAACAAGATCGAGGTAAAATGTATAAACTCTAACTGACGCGTAGCGAGCTCCTCGAGGGTTATGTCGAAATCATTTCGTTCGTAGCTTTTTACATAGGAGGTTTGGCCTTCATGCAATTGTGTTTTTATACAATTCCAACCTTCTAATTTCGATAGGCCGAGTGAAAATCCCGGAGCCAGAAGCGCTATCGAGATCTGAATGTTTAAACTTTCGTATAAAATTGCGAAATTTGGCATTCTTAGAAACGTCAAATTAATTAATCTGACACAAGAGTTGGGGATATTTTTATTTAAATCGATATAATACCAATTTTTGTCGGCCATATTGTAATAATAATAATAAAATATTCTCAAATCGAAAACTAGAGCCTGTACCTTCAATTAAAATTCACCATTCGAAAGATCGTCATCGATAATGCAAAAAAATTATCGTAGTCCAACATTTAACCTAAAAATGCCTCTAAATAGGTCAAATAAATTGATAAAGATTCGACGTCGTTTGAAGGTAACCTATGTAAGAATTACCTGATAATTTACGAAAGCGACTGATTTCGGAGGTGTATGTATAATAAAACGATGTAGAAATAATGTCAAGAGATCTTAAATAGCTATATACTGCTCAGAAATTTCCAAAATGGTCCATGGACGAAGGTATACTTCCGAGGGAAATATGTACATTTCCACATCTATAGTTTATGTGGGGCTACTGAAACTATTTCTATCGTCGCAAAATGTTCTAGCGAACCTCTATGGTCTCACAGATAACCTCCTCTCATGTATTTAACCTCTGGCAAGCGTAAATTGTGAACATCATGTTTCCATTCAAAAGTACTTGAATATGATACAACAAAGGGGCCCCATCTATTAAAAAAAGTTCTAAAGGTAAGTTTAAACAATGTCTAACAATGATATTCATCATACTTTATTTCAGATTTGCATATATGAATTTTATTAATGTTTGGAACCTACAGATATATTCTTGCAGAAATTAAAGTACATAGGTAGAATGTAGAATGACAAAACGATTTAGAAAGGTATGGACATCATGTACGAAAAGAGTTCAATACATTTTCAAGGAATACATCAAGATATCTGTCATATTCTACAGTAAACGTAGCAATTTTCAAGTAACGTAGCAGCACGAACATTGGATTCACTCATAATTAATTCAAATTCATATTACAAGATTTTCAAAGTATTCAAATAATGTTATTTCAGTTACAATAAAGACATTTTCATATATGTGTATGGTGTATTATGTTTCAGGATCTAAATTGTCATTTCACATTTTCAACGTAGATTCAAGGTTATGATATAATAGCATCTTTTAGGAATCGGATGCTAATTAGGCCTAAATCATATTAAATAAAGGAAGGAAAAGATGTATACAAGAGTATTTCATATGTTATTGGAAAGAAAAGCATTCTTAATGTTCAATTTACATGTATCAATTTATACATCTGTCGGTTGGTGGAAAAATGTCACCAAGACTGATCAAAACCGATTGTATGGATTTACATGCATGAAAATGATTATAAAAGTGTTAAACAATTAATCTGCTACCACAAGGTATACTTTCAACAAAGTATACATCACTTTATGGATGTTATACAATATTGAGAGATATGACAGAAATACATTCAAAGGATAGATGGTACAGTTTCGATACTTTAAATTGAGCTTTGCAAACGTATATATGAAAAGAATAAAGGTAGGAGGAAAACTTAATAATTTTAACCTCTGGCAAGCGTAAGTTGTGAATATCATGTTTCCATTCAAAAGTACTTGAATATGATACAACAAAGGGGCCCCATCTATTAAAAAACGTTCTAGAGGTATGTCTGAACAATATGTAACAATAAGATTCAACATAAAATATTCATAAGAAGTTTTATGGTACGATTAATGTTTTTTTTATAAAGTAACTTCACAGATACTGCAAATAGCATTGAAAATAATTGAAAAAGCAGCTTGAGAGATAAACATACAAAATTGTATTGCATTTAGCATGGCAATGCTGAAAATTAATTAGCTTGATATTCATAAGGTAGGTATTACAATTTTTTTTCTTACAAGGAGAGGTAATTGTGTGTACCTATTTGTTAGAATGTTGAGAATTAGAGGGTACAATTACAAAGCAGCATAGGACATTGTCTGAGAAAAGAGGGAAAGCAATACAAGCTAATCTTGTACTGATCATATTTAAATGAAAAATAAACTTTATACAGAATTTACTGCTGCTATCATAAAGACAACCATAACAGATCACTATTCCACTTTACTAGCATTAAATACAAATCATATTAAAGGTGTAAAAAATGACTTATTGGTGACAAGATGTCATAAAACGATAATGCAAAGTACATTTACATATTTAGGGCCAAGACATTGGAATCAACCACCAGCAGAGTTGAAAAATGTCAACGGACCTACTAAGGCCTTTAAAAATAAAATAAAAAAACATGTCTTACAGAAAGGATTTCATTTAGATAAATACCGTTTTACATTATATTAATTCTGCTTAATAGTTTTGCTAGAATCCAATTATTATTGTTATTGGTGCTAGACTCTTTTACTTAATCATAACATATATGTTAAACTCTGTTTATAAGTTCCCTAAATTTTTACTTCAAATCACTAATAAACCACTCATTCCCTCACTTAATTGTTTTAAAAAATTTCTTATACGCTTTTTGAATTTTTGTTCTGATCCTCAATAATTGGTCTACTTATTTACCTACTTATTTAATTATCTATGTATTTATGTATGTATAGGTATACGTTTTGTTTATATCTGGTTGTTATATTGCTAAATACTAATTAATGGTACTTATCCTAACTTTTTACAACTCTATTCCCATAAAACAAATTCCAATGAGAATTTACATGGGATTCCAATTTTTCTTTTATTTTACAAATGTCACATAAACTACTATACTTAATGCAATTATTTCTCTTATTGTAAATTTATTGTATCTTACAATAAGGTAAAATAAAAATTATTCTTATTCTATTCTTATATTCAACCAAGAAGGGGTGGAGGTTCTCCCTCGATTATTTGAAGTGTAGCTATTTGCTAGATACCACAGAAAATAATCTTCCGTATCCACTAAAAATACTGAGGACCTTTCGATTAACAGCATGCACCATCAGAGTTGGATGTACTCTGTATTTTACTTTCTTATTTAATTTTGAAAGTCATGTCGAATTACATTATGAAAAGTAAAAACCTTCCTGCATACTGGTAGGTACTTTCTTCAATTGGAAAACGTTTCCAAATAATATACCACAACCAGGAGGGGGTGAGGTATTCTCCATCGATTACTTAAATAGTAGGCTATATGTAACTTCAGAAAAGAGAGAAGTATATATAGTTGTAATTTATTACAAAAGTACAGTAGATAATTGAATATTATATATTACGATTTAATAGTCAGATAATAAATATAATTGATATTTCGAGTGAGCAATATAACAATAATTAAGAAACGCTGAGACAACTCACAAATTATGTGGGCGTTATCAATGAGATAAGTATAGACTTCATATTTGAATCTTTTAACATCATTATTAATTGATCTCAATGCTAACGGAAGTTTGTTATAGACTTTTGATCCGTTGAAGGAAATACTATTTTGACATTTTCTTTTGGCGAATTTATTAATTTTGATTTCTTCATTGTAAGCTGCTCTTGTGTGATAGGCATGATCTATGCACTTAGTTTCCACTTTTAGATGCATGTAGATTAGACATTGATATATGTAAAGTGTTCTTACTTTTAGCACATTCATTTGTTTGTATAAAATATCCGTAGAAAATCTTTTAGATTTGTTTAATATTATTTTTAAGACGTAATTTTGTACAACATTAAGAGGTTCCATTGCATTTTTATATAGACCCCCCACGCTTCGATGCCATATTTCAATAAAGATTCCACCAGAGCTTTGTATATATTTTTAAGCATACGCATGTATTCTCTTATTTGGTAAAATTTAGAAATTAGTTTTCTTACTTTGCTTGCTAAATGTTCTACTTGAATATTCCACCTAAGATTTTTGTCAATGATTATACCAAGATATTTAATGTGGTCTGCAGCTTGTATGTAATTTTCACATTCACAGTTCGTATGGATGTATAGTTTGTTTACGTTATTGCATTCACTAACGTTCGTGATTGAGAAACTTATGAATTTAGTTTTATTTGAATTAAGGGTGAGTTTGTTTGATTGTAACCAGCAATTCACAGTACTAAGACCACATGTAGCTTCATTCATGAGTGAATGTGAATATCTATCACTGAATATAATAACTGTGTCGTCAGCATAGTTTATCAGTTTTGCATCAATCGGGAGGCTCCCTATCGAATTTATATAAATTAATAACAATATTAGTAGTATAGTTGCGTATATCATTGTCCATTTCAGTTATGTAATGTTTCACATATGTTGCTATTTTATCTGTGACTTTTAATTTAATATTCTTTACATCTGATCTATTGTTTTATGACTTTCGCGTAGTACCAAAAGACGCCACGTAGGAGTATTTTCTGAAAATTGTCAGTTGACTTGTAAATTCAAGGCATATCTGCGTTTTCAAAATCGTTTTACCACGTCGTGATCCAAGCGCCAGCTGGTGACTGAGCGAGGGACTACGAGTTTGACGACGCGTAAGCGACTCATGTCAACCATAGAGTTTCCGGACCTGTATGTACGACCGTGTTTTATGTTTATTAATTTAGTGAGCCACTGTACTATCGCTTTAGGTACATAGAAAATTATTGATTTATCTATTATATCAACAACATTCCAAGAACCAAAATGAGTAAATAACAGGGAACAATAGTTATTAATTAAGAGAACAAGGAATCATTCAACAAAATAAAAACTAAGGTATTGTTATTACTGTAGTGGTAAGAACACTCCAGGTACAAGACTCCTTACATTTGAAAAGTTGCATTCTCTAAAGGAAGATGAATGATTCAAAGACATTTAATTTCAAAGTAAAGTTGCAAATATTTTAATTTGTTGCAAAGTATTCTAGGAGCCAAGTTGTTCCAAATGGAATGTAATTTTTCTGCGTACAGAGAAAATAAACGGTTTTTAATAGTGTATCTTCCTCTGTTTACTGTAAATAGGTAGCTACTTTTGAAGAAATAGAGTTGCTTTAAATTTGTATTCTACAATATCGATGATTCAAAGACATTTTAATTTTGAAAAGTACAGTTGCAATATTTTAATTTGTTGTATAGTATTTGAGGAGCCATGTAGTTGTAGAGCGACTATATTTTATGAGCATTTTCTTTTGCAATACTTGAAGTTTCAATGATTGAATTATATAACCTAGAATTGGCCAAGTGACGTACGTCACAAATTCCAAAGAGTACTCTAGAACTATACCTTCGACTAACATTTGACTCCATTCCAATTTTATACTCTTCTATGAATATCTACCACTCTCAATCTATCTAACCTATGAATGTCAAAGTGACATACGATCCAAACCATAGAATAACTTGTGACACGTGCTAATAGTAAAAGTTTCTATAAACGCGTACCCATCTCTATATAACCTACAACTGCCAGAGTGACGTCTGTCACAGTGACAACCTGAAGGTGCCCATACGTCTCACATAAAGGTTACCACGCACTATCCGACTTAACCCTCGAAAAGGCGTTGCACATAAAAAACTGTTAACAGCGGGGCGTAGCCCGTAAAATCAACTAGTCTACTAAATGACATCCGCAAAACAAGACAGCTATTTTAGTTGAATGCTGCAACGAGCCGGACAAAGTGGGATACTGTTCCCCACCCACCCCCGTCCTTTCACGACGACGGTGATAAACTAGAAAATATCGTATCACCTAATTAATGACCGGATATTCTCTGTTAATATTTTTATGAATGAACGTTTTTGTGAATTTAACACTCATGAGGTTGTTAGTGGAGTGTTTGTTTTTATGACAGGGGACTTTGTGCTGTCTCTTGATCTATAAATATTTTGTTCTGATGTAATATAGACTGGCTAACTAGAAAATTTGTTAGGTCTTATAATTACTGTAAAAAAAAATACGTGTGGCACTCTTGGACTGCCGCGGTAAAGCTATTGCATAGCATTTTTATCAACTTATGCAATTATAATTATTTATTTATTTTTAATTTATGCAGTATTTTTTTTTCTTTGATATTAATTCAAGTTACACTTTTTGAGCGTGGTGACCGATAAGAAAACAATTTTTTTTCTTTTATTGAATAAATGAGAAGTTAATATCGTTTAAAATATTTTTATTATCTTACAATACATGTAGGTTATTCAGGAATTTGTATCATTGAAACTATAGGTTTATGGTAACTGAAATAAGAAACATAAGTTTGAGACTTGATATCCTCTAAATATCTGGAAAATACCGCGTCAATGGTGGTCTCATATTTTGTTGTGGATTCTTGTGGATCATTATTCATTTTCAAATTCAATTTTTTCGAAAGAAAAGTTGTCAACCGCTCTGATTTTTTATCAGCGAAGTTGATGTTGAGGTTTATAACAATTTGTCAGTTATCTATTTGTTAATAAAAAACCAAATGGAAATTTCCTAAATAATCAAGATTAGATTAGAATACAAATTCGATGTTATTTTTCTGATTGGCTGTTAATCTAATTAGTTAATTAACAATTTGTTAATAAACAAATTAACCCAAAAAAGGAAATTTTAAAAATAATCAAGATTAGATTCATTTTCAGGTAATTTGAGGTCGCTGAATACAAATTCGATGTTATTTTTCCGATTGGCTGTCAATCTAATTAGTTAATTAACAATTTGTTAATAAACAAATTAACCCAAAAAATGGAAATTTAAAAAATAATCAAGACTAGAGTCATTTTCAGGTAATTTGAGGTCGCTGAGTAGTTTGATGTTATTTTTTTGATTGGCTGTTAATCTAATTAGTTAATTAACAATTTGTTAATAAACAAATTAACCCAAAAAAGGAAATTTTAAAAATAATCAAGATTAGATTCATTTTCAGGTAATTTGAGGTCGCTGAATACAAATTCGATGTTATTTTTCTGATTGGCTGTTAATCTAATTAGTTAATTAACAATTTGTTAATAAACAAATTAACCCAAAAAATGGAAATTTAAAAAATAATCAAGACTAGAGTCATTTTCAGGTAATTTGAGGTCGCTGAGTAGTTTGATGTTATTTTTTTGATTGGCTGTTAATCTAATTAGTTAATTAACAATCTGTTAATAAACAAATTAACCCAAAAATGGAAATTTGAAAAATAATCAAGACTAGAGTCATTTTCAGGTAATTAGAGGTCGCTGAGTAGTATAATTATTTAATTAATAATTACTTAGTTACCGAATTAACAAAAAAATTCAAAGTCTCAAAATAATCAAGATTGGAGTCAGTTTCGTATAATTTAAGGTCGCTGAATACGAATTTGATGTTATTTTTTGAATAACATGAAAAACCACTCTTCCCCTTTACGGCTAAAGCCCTGGAGGTTGAATTACTGGTTCTGAATTCAGTTCATACGTCCCTGCACTTCTCTCAGTTAACATGGCAACGCTATCAAAACTAATAATATGAACAATTTATTGAAAAATCACATTAGATTCAAATTTAACTACTTCAAATTATCCGAAATTGACTGTAATGTTGATTATTTTAAAACTTTGAATATTTTTTGTTGATTCGCCAAGTGAATTAATTAATTAATTGAATTATCATTCGATTCAAAAAGTAACATCAATTTCGTGTTCAGCGGCCTTGAATTATGCGAAATTGACTCTTGATTATTTTAAGACTTTGAATTTTTTTGTTAATTCGGTAACTAAGTAATTATCAATAAAATGATTAAATTAACCTTTAATTCAAAAAATAACATTATATTCATGTTTAGTGACCCGAAATTACCAGAAAATGACTCTAATCTTGATTATTTTGAGACACTGAATTTTTTTGTTAATTCGGTAACTGAGTAATTATCAATTAATCAATTAAATTAACATTTAATCAAAAAAATAACATCAAATTCGTATTCAGCGATCTCAAATTACCTGAAAATGACTCTAGTCTTGATTATTTTTTAAATTTCCATTTTGGGTTAATTTGTTTATTAACAGATTGTTAATTAACTAATTAGATTAACAGCCAATCAAAAAAATAACATCGAATTCGTATTCAGCGACCTCAAATTACCTGAAAATAAATCTAATCTTGATTATTTTGAAAATTTTCATTTCGTTGTTTATTAACAAATAGATAACTGACAAATTGTTATGAACCTTAAATTCATTAACAAATAACTGCAATTTTCTACTTTACCCGCTGAAAATTGATGGAAAATAGCGTTTTTAGTTTTTTTTTTTATATGTTGCTATAACACATCATTTATTGGTCAATATTTATTGTTTATTAACAATCTGAGACATTTCCACCCATGTAGCTGAGGCAGATTCTGATCTAGAGGTCAAAACGAATCGAATGAGCCCTCACACATCAAAATCGGCCTTTTACCTCAAATTTTTCTTTTCAAAACCTTTATTTCCTGGACTACTTTCCCCGTAGTTTTGAATTCAAAATGTTATATTGGCTAATTTAGAATAAAATACGCATTAAATTCATTATCCATTCATTAATGAACAAATAACTGCAATTTTCTACTTTACCCGCTGAAAATTGATGGAAAATAGCGTTTTTAGTTTTTTTTTTATATGTTGCTATAACACATCATTTATTGGTCAATATTTATTGTTTATTAACAATCTGAGACATTTCCAACCATGTAGCTGTGGCAGATTCTGATCTAGAGGTCAAAACGAATCGAATGAGCCCTCACACATCAAAATCGGCCTTTTACCTCAAATTTTTCTTTTCAAAACCTTTATTTCCTGGACTACTTTCCCCGTAGTTTTGAATTCAAAATGTTATATTGGCTAATTTAGAATAAAATACGCATTAAATTCATTATTCATTCATTAATGAACAAATAACTGCAATTTTCTACTTTACCCGCTGAAAATTGATGGAAAATAGCGTTTTTAGTTTTTTTGTTATATATTGTTATAACACATCATTTATTGGTCAATATTTATTGTTTATTAACAATCTGAGACATTTCCCCCCATGTAGCTGTGGCAGATTCTGATCTAGAGGTCAAAACGAATCGAATGAGCCCTCACACATCAAAATCGGCCTTTTACCTCAAATTTTTCTTTTCAAAACCTTTATTTCCTGGACTACTTTCCCCGTAGTTTTGAATTCAAAATGTTATATTGGCTAATTTAGAATAAAATACGCATTAAATTCATTATTCATTCATTAATGAACAAATAACTGCAATTTTCTACTTTACCCGCTGAAAATTGATGGAAAATAGCATTTTTAGTTTTTTTGTTATATATTGTTATAACACATCATTTATTGGTCAATATTTATTGTTTATTAACAATCTGAGACATTTCCCTCCATGTAGCTGTGGCAGATTCTGATCTAGAGGTCAAAACGAATCGAATGAGCCCTCACACATCAAAATCGGCCTTTTACCTCAAATTATTCTTTTCAAAACCTTTATTTCCTTGACTACTTTCCCCGTAGTTTTGAATTCAAAATGTTATATTGGCTAATTTAGAATAAAATACGCATTAAATTCATTATTCATTCATTAATGAACAAATAACTGCAATTTTCTACTTTACCCGCTGAAAATTGATGGAAAATAGCGTTTTTAGTTTTTTTGTTATATATTGTTATAACACATCATTTATTGGTCAATATTTATTGTTTATTAACAATCTGAGACATTTCCCCCCATGTAGCTGTGGCAGATTCTGATCTAGAGGTCAAAACGAATCGAATGAGCCCTCACACATCAAAATCGGCCTTTTACCTCAAATTATTCTTTTCAAAACCTTTATTTCCTTGACTACTTTCCCCGTAGTTTTGGATTCAAAATTTTATATTGGCTAATTTAGAATAAAATACGCATTAAATTCATTATCCATTCATTAATGAACAAATAACTGCAATTTTCTACTTTACCCGCTGAAAATTGATGGAAAATAGCGTTTTTAGTTTTTTTGTTTTATATTGTTATAACACATCATTTATTGGTCAATATTTATTGTTTATTAACAATCTGAGACATTTCCCCCCATGTAGCTGTGGCAGATTCTGATCTAGAGGTCAAAACGAATCGAATGAGCCCTCACACATCAAAATCGGCCTTTTACCTCAAATTATTCTTTTCAAAACCTTTATTTCCTTGACTACTTTCCCCGTAGTTTTGGATTCAAAATGTTATATTGGCTAATTTAGAATAAAATACGCATTAAATTCATTATCCATTCATTAATGAACAAATAACTGCAATTTTCTACTTTACCCGCTGAAAATTGATGGAAAATAGCGTTTTTAGTTTTTTTGTTATATATTGTTATAACACATCATTTATTGGTCAATATTTATTGTTTATTAACAATCTGAGACATTTCCCCCCATGTAGCTGTGGCAGATTCTGATCTAGAGGTCAAAACGAATCGAATGAGCCCTCACACATCAAAATCGGCCTTTTACCTCAAATTTTTCTTTTCAAAACCTTTATTTCCTGGACTACTTTCCCCGTAGTTTTGAATTCAAAATGTTATATTGGCTAATTTAGAATAAAATACGCATTAAATTCATTATCCATTCATTAATGAACAAATAACTGCAATTTTCTACTTTACCCGCTGAAAATTGATGGAAAATAGCGTTTTTAGTTTTTTTGTTATATATTGTTATAACACATCATTTATTGGTCAATATTTATTGTTTATTAACAATCTGAGACATTTCCCCCCATGTAGCTGTGGCAGATTCTGATCTAGAGGTCAAAACGAATCGAATGAGCCCTCACACATCAAAATCGGCCTTTTACCTCAAATTATTCTTTTCAAAACCTTTATTTCCTTGACTACTTTCCCCGTAGTTTTGAATTCAAAATGTTATATTGGCTAATTTAGAATAAAATACGCATTAAATTCATTATCCATTCATTAATGAACAAATAACTGCAATTTTCTACTTTACCCGCTGAAAATTGATGGAAAATAGCGTTTTTAGTTTTTTTGTTATATATTGTTATAACACATCATTTATTGGTCAATATTTATTGTTTATTAACAATCTGAGACATTTCCCCCCATGTAGCTGTGGCAGATTCTGATCTAGAGGTCAAAACGAATCGAATGAGCCCTCACACATCAAAATCGGCCTTTTACCTCAAATTATTCTTTTCAAAACCTTTATTTCCTTGACTACTTTCCCCGTAGTTTTGGATTCAAAATTTTATATTGGCTAATTTAGAATAAAATACGTATTGAAATAATAATAAAAGTTTTACAATGAATTTGGGAATTAAGAACTTAAATGTACCCAGGTACAGTTAAACGTGCATAATAACTATAACAATTATTCATAAAGTTACAATTTGAAGTGGTAAAATTTGTACATGAAGTACCAAAGGTGACTAAAAAATAAATAAATGAAGGGTGAGTGAAATTCGAATAATAAAGTATCAAAAATATAAGGTAAGTAAAAAATATTTGCATCTATATACATATTTTTTAGATTTAATCGCAATTTTGTAGATTTGTTTGTACATGTTTTTCTAATTCTGGAACAATCCAAGATGTATTCTTTGAATAACCTTTTAAAATTACTAGTATTTGTTATATTTTTTTATGTTTTCTCACACTTGGGTGATACATATTATTTTAATTAATTGTTATTTCATTAAAATTTCGATGGCCAATTTTGTTCGATGCAAAGGGAATACAAAAGTTTCATCCATGTATATATTAAGTAAATTTTGAACAAACTAGTTTTTGACTTTGATAACATAAAAGAATTAAAATAAAATTAATGGTGCACCATTGGTAAATTTTTTATTTTTGTAGCTACGACGTCGTTTATAAACTAGTGGGGTTTTCTCGCCGATTATTATGGTGAAATCGGAAACGAATTATCGAACATTGCGTTTTTGAGTTTTTGAAAAAATATAATTTTTTAAATGGAACATCCTGTATATTATATTTTTTTATGGAAGATATTGGAAATTAGAATAAGATTGGTTATTATAACCTTTCCAAATGGCAATCATTTATGATGGAGTCTAGTTCATAGATTATTATTGAACGTCCCTTAGAGCAAAATTATAACGATGAAGTTGAGAAACTTCAGCAAATTGTGTTGGACAATGGCTACCATAAATATTTGATCAATAATTTAATTTCTAAGCAAAAAAGAAGTTTACGTAGCCAACTAACCAAATTGGAGCCATTTCCTCTAAGTACTTCAATAAAATTCAAAAGTTTCACTCATCATTGTTTGGTAATTAATAAATTCAATAGGCTGTTTTCTGAATTTGCAATACAACTAGTTATAATAATAATAAAGATTCTTGACCCAGTATGAATTATATATAAAAATTCTCGGGAAATAGGTCACATTAACATTATATTATTATTTTTTATGTTCAATTCATCAGTTTATTTTTACTTACCCAGGTATGTTTATTTAGATACTGCAATATCACGCCGGAGTAACAGATAAATGAATTCAATTTCCAATTTTTAAATAAAATAACATATGAGGAAATGAGTCAATCCTAAAGATTCATAAATTATTCCTAGATGCTGACCGATATTAATCACCTTTGGAATGTACACTGAGCAACTCGACAACAGTACGGTTCGATAAAATTATGCTAAAAAACGTTATTTGCGCGAGTAACGTCTTAACACGTCGCAGGTGGAACTAAGAATGTGTACGCTAAATTCTCTATGATTGATAATACATATTATTTACGTATTCGTTCATAATAAATGGTGTTTTAAAGGACATTGAAAACAGGATATCCGTATCCTTTTCCACATAAAAGCATACACACACAGAGCGCTAGTCGAATTCTACACAGGAAAGGGAAACATATTATCTACGATTTCCAATTGTCATTATCATTTTTCCGCTTTGTTCAATACGAGAATGCAAAAACGTTGTTTCACACACATAAAGAGAAACACACCGGCACGTATGACGTTACGACGGCATACGATAACGTTAATGTATTTGTTAGGTGCCCGATAACGATTTGGATGTTCAAATCTAAGCGGGCTAAGAGTTCTTAAGGTGGCAGTACACGACGCGACTTGAAGTAGTTTTGTATGAAAGTTTTTCTTACGACATCTTAACTAAGTACAATTTAAACCCTTCTAGAGACAACGATTACAAAAATTGATCTTCAAAAACCTCATTTTATTGAGTAGTAAAAGTACCGAGTATTTCATTAATATTTCCAGACCTTTCAAAATTTACATGTTTGTAAATATACAAATATTTCAATTCAAATCTTAACATTTAACAAAAAAAATGTTATTAATGATTCTTGACACAGGTATGAATTATATATAAATTCTCGAGAAATAGGTCGTCACACTAACAATTATGCTTAATATTAATTAATTAATAAATCTTAAATCGCCTCACATTCCGGAGACCTCAGATAAAATTAAGAAATGTTTAGAAAAGTATGACATACATGTTGCGCATAAGCCTACTATCTGTGTTGGTAAATATATTTCGAATCTAAAACCTTATTATTTTAATACCTAAAGATAAACAAACCCACACAGTATACAAATTAAATTGTTTAGATTGCAATGGAACTTACACAAGAATATCTAAACAATATTTACAAAAGAGAATGTATGGTCATAAGTATAGTACTAGAAACAAAAACTTAGAAAATTCGACCGCCCTTGCTACACATTGTTTAGATTGTAACCATCAATTCGATTAAGAAAATGTAATATTTTAAGCAAAGGAACCAATTATTATGAAAGATCTATTCTGTAAATGATTCACATAAAACGTCACTTTAATTCTGTAAATCATAGAGCAGATGTTCAATCATTAAGTCACATTTATATTTATTCAATTAATTAAAACTATTGCAAATTCGCATATGGGTCTTTATAACTATATATAAATTCTCGGGAAATAGGTCTTTATAATGTTGAAAGTATATTTTAGGAAGAATGTTCAATAGCGATGTTTCTAATAAGAATCTTCAACATCTGGTTCGAAAGTGAATACGCTCAAATCTAAGCGGGCTAGGAGTTTTTAAGGAGGCAGTACACGATGCGACTTGAAGTAGTTTCATATGAAGGTTTTTCTTACGAAATTTTAACTGAGTATAATTTAAACCCTTCTGGAGATAACAGTTTAAAAAATTGACCTCCAAGAATCATTTGACAAAAAAATTGTATAATATCTACACCAAAAACTTAATTAAGCAGTTTATTCAAAAAAATTGATAATAATAAACACCAGTTTTTGAAGCATAATTTTATTAGAGCCATTATAAAATACCTGAAGATGGTGTGCAATAGTGAACCCCGAAACTAGTGCTATTCTACAAATAGATTCTGAGATTAAGAGTTTAATGTTCTAAATTATAGAACATATTGTATGTTAAAATTTAATAATTCGTATCGTATTTCAAAATAATAATCCTTAATTCTTAAATAATTGTTGAATAATTGGATGCAATAAATAATTATACAACAGTAATTTGTTTTTTAGCGTATATGCTCCCAAGAGTACCAATAAAAAGTAAGCAGCAAGACCTTCATTGAATCAGATAATAATAATCATGTTTGTAAATATTGACAAAACTATGCAAATAAATGATTTATTTAAATATTTGCTGCTTCAATGGTCTAATGATTTTTTTTAAATTATTCACTTTATAGTAGGTGATCTAAATTAATTCAATAACAATTATTAAAAGAGAAACATAATGAAAATAGTTTATTACTTTATATTAAATAGATTTTGCTACCATTCTATAAAAAAAAAATTTGAAATACTGCTGAGAGGATTAAAATAATCTAATAGTACTTTAAATTTAGGAAATTTAAAACCATTGACCTCTTCAATACATCGCTAAAGTATGAAATTAACAGTACCAGAATAAAAATACGTATAAATAGATAATAAATAGAATGTAATTCAACATATGAAAGGAATAGAATTATTTTCATGTTTAATCGATGAAAATTCCGTATTGTTTGAGGTACAACAACAAACAAAAAACTATTAGAGTGAACAAATAAATCAATTACTTACCAAATGTTGACGGTTGAAACAATTTTGGTGATACGAAATTCGAATTTAAACGTAATTAGGTCATTTATTATTTTTTTAAACAAAACATCTAGTGTTGTTGATGGCACGTGACAACTGACAAGCGAAGACAAATGAAGCACGTGTTAACACTCTACACGCAACGAATCGACTGACCCGTCAGCCCAGAAATCGTCTTGATAAATACGAGCAGGGGTAGATAAAACTGAACCTAGCTCGTTTACCCCCCGGCTATTTTGTCTATTTCATCAGTTTCCGGTGTATTTCATATGAATTCCTGCCTTGTTTGTTCCTGGATTTGCTTTGTGTGCTTTTCTTCTTATACCGTAAGGAATGTTTGGGAAGCCGCTTCTAAACATAATTACACGCAATAATTTTTTTCGTAGGATATATATGTACAGGGTGAACCAAATTGGATGTTCTTATTGGATATCTACATTAATAGTCGCGCTAGAAAATACCTTCCACGCATCTTTTTTTGAGACAAATTTGGGGGTGCCTATGAATTTTGACTCGTGTCATTTGTTTAGGCGCTGATGCCAAATACTCGATTTTTCAGGATTTCAGCAAAGCCTCGTAACATGTTTAATGTTGGAGCTATAAAGACGTAATGGACATTTTTTTGGGTGCAATCCATTAGCGTAGGCGGAATTTTTTTAGCGCTTTCCATATTCATGTTATGATACAAACTTGTATTTTTTAAATAGAAAGCGTAGTAGTCTGTGGTTTCGTTGAAAAGAAGATTTTTGGTTGATTTCAACAATGTATAATATGATGTGTCTGACATTATTTTTTTTCGTTTATTTTTGATTTTTTTATTTCCCTTTTATAAATAAATTATGGTATACGAAAACGCCCGAAAATATAATATGATTGAGTGTTAAATAATTCGTAACAAAAATGCAGAAGCGGCGGGGGAATTTTATTGGCAACGATACCCAGATAGACGCCAGCCCAAAAGGTTAGAGGACAATTTAAAAACTTACGGTAAAATAATAATTTGCCAAAAACGAAATCAAACGAAAAAAAATATTGTCAGGCCCATCATATTATATATTGTTGAAATCAAAAAAAAAATAATTTTTTCAACTAAACCACAGACCACAATGGTTTATATTTAAAAAAATACAAGCTGTGTCATAACTTGAAACTGAAAACCGCTAAAAAAATTCCGCCTGCGTCAATGGATTGCACGTAAAAAGTGCCCATATAAGGTTTTACATACAAGGCGATAGCTCCAACATTAAACATGTTACGATGTTTTGTTGAAATCCTGAAAAATCGAGTTTTGGCAATAGCATCTAAACAAATGACACGAGTCAAAATCATAGGCACTCCCAAATTTGTCTCAAAAAAAGAGCTCTAGGATGCGCGGTCGGTTTTTTCTAGCATTAATATTGATAGAGATACCCTACAAATAAGGACATCCAATTTGGTTCATCCTGTACATTCACTGTGAACTTCTTTGCGGCGTTACCAATTGCACAATTGCCTTTTAGATTTTCGAGAGGTACGAGGGTTGGTCAATAAGTCCTCACAAAACAATAAGAAACACAACATTTTCATTATTTTTTTATTTTTCGACATATTAATCTTTTAGCTTAATACACTTAGCCTAGCTTTTCTCTCTTCGAACCATCCTCCTACAACTAATAAATATATATAATCATGAATTCCTTTAAAACAGTCTATAAAATCGCTTACGATATAATAATATTTTTACGTAATTACATACTACTCAATGAAAAACCCATCGGAAGTTCGAAATAAAGTTTGATAAATAAATGAAAAGTAGAAAACGGAATAATGTGATGCGTTTCGTCAACGATGTGACTTATCACGTCACTATAAATAAGAAATAATCAACCTTTTCCACTAAAAATACTACTAAAGTACTGAGGATCTTTCGAATACCAAGTAGCCATCATCAAAGTCTCTTTTTTTATCTGTCCCGTGCGTTTGATTGCTTGAACATTGAATTTCCCAGGGATCAGTGTTAGGACCACTCACATTTTTGTTATTTGTCAATGATCTGCCTGGTCATATCATTTTAGGACTGATAATAATGTTTGCAGATGATACGTCAATAGCAATTTCAGCACGGACTTTTGAAGAGCTGAGGGTTATCGCAAATACGGTTGCTGTTCAGTTTCATACTTGGTGTAAGGCGAATAGTCTAATACTGAATAAGGAAAAAACCAAAATTGTGAACTTCTCCTTATGTTGTTGTTTGTAATGTTATCTTGAAGCCACAAAAGTGTTCGAAATTTCTAAGCTTATATTTACACTCTCATGGTGTGAACAGGTTGAGCAAGTTTGCAAAAAAATTAATAAAAGCTTCTATGCCATATCTCAATAAATCAATATTAGACCAAAAATGTCTCATAAATGTTTATTATGCAATGTTATATTGTCATCTTTCTAACAATGTCACTTTGTGGGGGAACTTAATAAACCACCAGCGAGTTTTCATCGCTCAAAAGCGAGTGATTAGACTAATGTTCAGCATGGGAAGAAGGGATTCCTGTCGACCTATTTTTGTATTAAACAAATTGATGACATTCCCCAGCATCTATATCTATAAATGCCTATTGACAATAAGAAATAATTCGGACAACTACAAAACAAATGCCAACTATCATTCTTACGAGAAAAGCCACTTCCTATATAGGCATCAAATATTTAATTATTTGCCCGAAAATAACTCTGGAATTGCGAAAGTTCAAGTCATCAGTTAAAACCATGTTTCTCAAGCATGCGTTTTATACTGTAAATGAATATATGAACCAAAAAAAATTGAATTTTTAGTGTGTCTAAATTGTCCTCAAAATTTTAGTGTGTCTAAATGGCAGTATCATTGTTATAATGTCTATATTTTATCAATTCTAGTTTTGTACCTCATTGTAACTTTATAATCTAACTTTATGATTGTAAATGCCACTTTTTATTATTCAATATGACGTGTCCTATCCATTTATGTAAATTGACTTCTGAATAAATAAAATATTCTATTCTATTCTATTCTATCATTATCACTTCACTCTTAGTTTCATAAAATCACATCATTGACGAAAGGCATCACACTTTTTTGTTTTATAATTTAGTAAAAATTTAATAACAGTTGTTTTACTGAGATTAGAAATGAATTTCCATCAAATGAGCTAAATCAATTTTATGTACGGAGTGCATGAAAATATTCAAGAATTGGTCAAAATCACAGATATACGCTGTATTTTCGGTACCGGGATTTGTTTTATTGAAGCTACTTCGGACGGCCTGTATTTCCGTTTTAACTACAATTGACTTCCGTCCGTCGGTCAAATGTACGGAATATAAAAGACAGACCTCCCTCGAGCGGCACAATGTACAGCTGTAAATTTGTACAAATTATTAGGGATGTAACTAATTTAGGACCTTTTCGACGTGCGTTATTTTATGAGTCGGTTGTAAATATTTTCTCTATGAGCTAACACTAGTAATAAACCAAATAGAATAAGCTGAATATGACTAGAAATTTTACGTTTGTCACGTCTTGTCCCAAAATGTCCCATGCCGGATATGAGCATCATATATGGGTAAAAGTTAGTACCATTAACAAATAGATTAATTTAATTTGGATATTTAAATCAACCTGTGTTTTAGAAGTGATTTTTTTCTTAATATTTGTAGATTTATTGATACAGGATTCCCCATAATAGACTACCCATTTTAATATTTGAATTAAAATTTTTTTAGTTAACAAAACAAACTTTTTATTTTACTAAATTACAGCTAACTCTTCGGGATTTATGATAACTTATAAATATTTGGCTAATTTAATTCTAACTTTTAAAAATGACGTCTTCTAAATGAGCCCCACCAACTTCAACACATTTTTCAATATTAGATAAAAAGTGGTTCATTACACGGCATAGCAAACCTTCGTCTATTCCTTCAACTTCTTCACGAATTTTGACTTTCAGTTCCTCGATTGTACCTGGACGACTCGCAAACACTTTGGCTTTTAAATATCCCCACAGGAAAAAATCGGGTGCCGTTAAGTCGGGGGACCTCGAAGGCCAAGGCAAATTTCCGAATCGAGAAATGAGTCGGCCATTAAACATTTCTCGCAGGACCCTCATTGAATTTCTGCCGGTATGAGCTGTTGCCCCATCTTGTTGGAATAGTAAGGCATTGTTTAGTAATCCTCGTCTATTTAATTCTGGAATGAGAAATGTCTCTAGCATATTAACGTAGCGCTCGGATGTTACTGTTACAGCGCGGTTATTTTCATCCTCAAAAAAATAAAGGCCAATAATACCAAAAGATCCTACTCCACACCACACAACAACTTTTGAATTATGGAGGTTCTGTGTAAAGATTTCACGAGGATTTTCATTTGACCAGTATCTAAAATTCTGTTTATTGACCATGCCGTTCAAATAAAAATTTGCTTCGTCGGTCATTAGGAGACTGTGAATTGCTCCTTGACGTAAATCGAAAAATTCTTGACAAAATGCTAACCTTGCTTCTTTATCTTGATTGCTAAGGTGCTGTGCCATTTGGTATTTATAGGGATGAAGTTTTAAATCCCTTTGAAGAATTCGATCCAAGCTTCCCTTCGATATTCCTAGGATAAGGGTTTGTCGATTAGCAGACCTTTTAGGACTTCTCGTAAACGCAATTCTAACTCGTTCAATATTTTCTGGTGTACGAACTGTTCTTCGACGTCCAGGCTTCTTCAAATTTTGTACAGAACCATTTTCACGCCAATGACGATTTGACGAACCCATAACTTAACAGTTTTATGATTTGGCGCGTGACCCCTATTGTTGTTATTAAACTGACGCCGGAATGCACGCCTAACTTCTTCTATCGAATTGCTTCTTATGTAAGTTTCTACACAAAACAAACGTTGTTGGACATGAAAGTCCAAACGGATGTTGAAATGATGTCTCAAAGCAAAAAAATTAAATAATTATTGATGAAAACTAACAAACTTCTCGTAGAAAAATGGCGTTCCACGAAATTATTAATTTAAAATTTATTTGTGACAGGCGCCTACTTGATTAATAATTTACTTAAGTCCCAAAGACTACAGAAGATAATCCCACAGAGAACAACCTATTTAGTTATCTCGTAGGGAATTTATTAATAATATAAAATGGGTAGTCTATTATGGGGAACCCAGTATATACCTATGATTATTTATTAAATTTTCTTGTGTTCTAACGGATAACAATGTGGAAGATCTTAAAAGACTTGTTTGAGACTAATTATTATACTCTTCGCTGATGAAGTCCAAAGAGTGTATTGCGTTTGCTCAAGTTATTTCTAAAAAAAGTCAAAATTTCCTTCACCATAATATTTTTTATCTACGAGAGTCAAAACTGCTCCCAGAAGAACTTATGGAAGCCGGCACTGGCAATATTCTGGGTTTCTGGCGGGCCACAAACATGCTAGAATAGAATATGCTTCTGATCTCGGGGCGCACAATGGGCCCAGCTAAGTGGTCTAAGTGCATTTGGGAGTTAAGCCCCTCTCCTCAAACGACGTTGATGGTGAATATTTTTAATCAAATCTTAAGCAACTTTGAAAAAATCCGTCTGTCTGTCTGTCTGTCTGCATGTCACGAAATGCTTGTCTACACAATAACTCAAAAATAAAAGGTTCTATCATATTCAAATTTTGTCGAAAAATCGTTTGCTGTTCAGGGACGAACCCTATTGTGTTTTAAGCAAATCGTGTAATGAACACACCCTTTTATCTATAACCCATAAACCTTTAAAAAATACGAATGCCTATCTCCTCTACCTACATTCCACTGCTGGTTCTTCGAACATTATGGTTTCCCTCAGGTGTAATGAAAGTATCAAGAAAAAAAAGTGTGGCACTTTTAGACTGCCACGGTAAAGCTATTGCATAGCATTTTTTATCAACTTATGCAATTATGATTATTTATTTATTTTTTATTTATGCAGTATTTTTTTTTCTTTGATATTAATTCAAGTTACATTTTTTGAGCGTGGTCACCGATAAGAAAACAAATTTTTTTCATTTATTGAATAAATGAGAAGTTAATATCGTTTAAAATATTTTTATTATCTTACAATACCTGTAGGTTATTCAGGAATTTTTATCATTGAAACTATAGGTTTATGGTAACTGAAATAAGAAACATAAGTTTGAGACTTGATATCCTCCAAATATCTGGAAAATACCGCATCCATGGTGGTCCCATATTTTGTTGTGGATTCTTGTGGATCATTATTCATTTTCAAATTCAATTTTTCCGGAAGAAAAGTTGTCAACAGCTCTGATTTTTTATCAACGAAGTTGATGTTGAAATCGTTAGCCAAGATAAGTGGAAATTCATTACCATTTGTACCAAGTATTTTCGACCCTTCTTCAGTGTACTCCAGTAAAGTGCGATGAATAAAATGCTCTACCTCGTCCAATTTTGGATTCCGAGAAATGTAAATTGCTACCATGACTATGTGTAGGCCATTTCTAAGTTTGCATAAGCACGCACAAATATCTCCAACAAATGAGCGCCTAACATTAACATCGCTAACGTGTGCAATATTTATTTCAATATTCGGAGTCATAATATTAGTAACATTATTATTATTTTGGTAAATAGCTACCCCACCTTTTGGAACAGTATCTACAACAGTATATATACCTGCATGTATACTTACGGGGCGCACATGCGGTGAGTGTGGCATTATAAAGATATGATAGATACCTATACACCTATATACTTTCTCACAAATAGCTGCTCACGTATCCGTCCGATTTCGGAGCAGCTCGTCTCGATCCGTGCGAGCTTCGTACAGTCGTACCATATACATACACGTTAAGCGAACGCTCGGCCGAGCTACATGGTAGGCGGAGTGGGGGGTGTTAGGTTATTTTCGTTACGGAATTTCTTGATTCGGTCGCCGCGCTCAAAGCCCGCGATAAAAGCTATGCAATAGCTTAAAATCAAGAAACTTTTAAAAAAATATGATATAAATATTGCGCATAAACGTACTAACTGTGTTGGTAAATATTTTTCAAATCCAAAACCTTTAATACCTGAAGACAAACAAAACGACACATTATATAAATTAAATTGTTTAGATTGCGATGGGACTTATATAGGAATCTCTAAATAATATTTACAAAAAAGAATGTATTATAGTCATAAGTATAGTGCTAGAAACAAAAACTTAGAAAATTCCACCACCCTTGCTAAATATTGCTAAAGAAACTAACTATTACAAAAGATCTAATCTGGAGATGATACACATAAATCGTGAATCGTAGTCTGTAAATCATAGAATAGACGTTCAATCATTAAGTCAAATTTATACTAAGTTAATCGGCGTTACTTATATGTTCATAACATAAACTTTTTGTGTATAGGAAACCAGGAAAGGAAGATACAAGTGAATGTCAAAGGCGGACCTGCGTATTGTGTATCTAACTTCGTGATGTCATAATGCAATGCTCCATCAGTATTCCGGCCTGTTATTGGAGTAAGCTATGAATTCACACCTGTGTGAGGGAGAAGAATGAAAATGTTCAAGAATTCTTCGAAGTGGACTGGTGGAATTACAACAAATTTACAATTATTTTTATAGATTTGTCCATTAATGATTGTTAAACCAATTACATTAGAGCTTATGTTTTGAGATATTGTCAGAGAGACGGAGGCATGTTAAGGAAGCCTTGTCTGGACTCTGGTCTGAAGACATTTTCCCCACTTTGAGTGTAACGCAACGTTGCCAGATTATCTACAACTGTTCAAGACTATGTGGCAACAATGCAAGCTCAATCAAAAATTTTATGCAATGTACTAGTCCAGTCAATAAGCCGGAAAATATGTAAAAGTTGGGAAACAGCTCGGATTTGAAAAATTTGTGATACAATGGGTTCTGTGAACCCTCAAGATCATTCGTTACCACTAAAATCACACCCCGAGGGCAATGGGCACTTTTGGGGGTGTTGTCCCCCCAAAAGATGAATCAAATTCACAAAATGGTCCAGAGTGAAGGATTCGGCTCGAAAATATCTACTGGGAGGTTTTTGGGGTCGCTGATCACGAATATGACATCTAAAAAGTCACCACATGCACCCACATGGTCATATTAGAGGTCATCTCCAGGAATCCAACAAAATTTTCCATCTTAAAGTCTCCAAATGTCTCACTCGGGGAGTTTTTGGGGTCGCTGAGCACGAATATGATGTCTAGAAATTCCTCACAAGCACCTGGGGCACAGGACGACGACGTCGTGAAGGTCATCTCCAGGAATTCGACAAAATTTTCCATCCTAGAGTCTCCAAATTTGTCACTCGGGGGTTTTCGGGGTCGCTGAGCACGAATATGATGTCCAGAGATTCCTCACATGCACTTGGGGCACAGAAAACTTGGTCATAGAAGCCATCTCCAGGAATTCAACAAAATTTTCCATCCTAGAGTCTCCAAATTTGTCACTGAGGGGTTTTCGGGGTTGCTGAGCACGAATATGATGTCTAGAGATTCCTCACATGCACCCGGGGCACAGAAAACTTGGTCATAGAGGCCATAGGTCATAGGTTCACTATAACACTTTTAAATATATTTGCTATACATGAAAATAAAAATTACATACATCAAGTGCATGTGAGGAATCTCTAGACATCATATTCGTGCTCAGCGACCCCGAAAACCCCCCGAGTGACAAGTTTGGAGACTCTAGGATGGAAAATTTTGTCGAATTCCTGGAGATGGCTTCTATGACCAAGTTTTCTGTGCCCCAAGTGCATGTGAGGAATCTCTAGACATCATATTCGTGCTCAGCGACCCCGAAAACCCCCGAGTGACAAAGTTGGAGACTTTAAGATGGAAAATTTTGTTGGATTCCTGGAGATGACCTCTATGACCATGTGGGTGCATGTGGTGACTTTTTAGATGGCATATTCGTGATCAGTGACCCCAAAAACCTCCCAGTAGATATTTTCGAGCCGATTCCTTCACTCTGGACCATTTTGTGAATTTGATTCATCTTTTGGGGGGAAAACACCCCCCAAAAGTGCTCATTGTCCTCGGGGTCTGATTTTAGTGGTAACGAATGATCTTGAGGGTTCACAGAACCCATTGCATCAAAAATTTTTCAAATCCGAGCTGTATCCCAACTTTTCCATATTACACAGTATTTCCCGGCTTATTGACTGGACTATACCTTACAGTACCAATTTCTATAGGATAGATGCTTAGGAACTATCCAACAATTATGTACTTTCTGAGATTTGGAATTGTCAAACATTTATCAATTAGTCATTGTGTATGTAATTGAGTGACGCTTCGAATTCAAATTAAACATCGATTAAGCTGAGTGTGGTTAAGACAGGTAGAGACTCATTTCCTCCAATAGAAGATTTGATGTAATTAAATTGCTATTTCCGTTCTGTAAACCCTGATTGTTGTCACGTCAGGACTTACCAGTATTCATATTCTTACTGACGGTCAATCAATGGTCATTTGTCCTCGGTTAGTTCTTATTATAAACCGGAAGCATCTGTTTGTGTAAACACCTTAACTGCTTTCAGCTATAATCGGACGTGTCTTTCTGATACTTGGACAGGTGTCAACCGTAAAATGTTAAGTAAGCATGGGGTAATCCCAGTGTTAAAGGTAAAACTTACGGGCCATCAATAGGTGCCGTTCATTCTTCTTTCAATCACGAATTATCCTAAGCCTGTCAGATTGACCGGAAAAAGGACATTACGGAAAAATAATAAATCTATCAACTAATTTCGATAAGCTCTACTAGCGCACGTTTGACATCCCTAATGAGAAAAACATTTTTTCCGCAATTCATTCCAGGCAAAATTTCTTAAAGAAAAAGTCAAGATTTCTTATTCACTTCTTTACTGTAAGGAATAGTATATTACGTGAAATTGACGCACGAGGCGACCCACTCATGTGAAATGGGTCTCTTTCCACACAAGTAATGTACACTATTTTTCCGACGACCACAGATTAATGCAAAATTGCAAAAAAATTAATATATTTCCACTTTATTTTGAGAATTTGAGAATTTTACAAAGAAAAGTAATAATTGAACAAGATTACTGCTTAGAATTGTAGAAATTAAAAGTAATATTATTATTATTTCAATTAGTTAATTGTAATGGACTTTGCAATTAGAAGTTAGACAGATACCCTCTGTTATTTGTACACTATGTACAGTAGTAGACTCGATGTCAGTTTCTCGAAGAGGCGGAGTGACGGCTTTCGAAGTACTGCTGATGGCACCCATAATTTTATTGGCAATATTTAACCTGTTAGTAGCAGAATCGTCAATATATTCTTCTGCGACTTTGGACGATTTCCAACAACCATGTCTTTTCAGAGAAGTTAGATCTCCTCCTGCATCTACTAATATAGTAGCAAAAGAACGGCGAATGGATTCTATTGGAAAGTTCACCCATGTATGCAAGCAAAACGTGTTCAGAAAAGGAGCTTCTTATTTCCTTATTTCTTCGCCATGAAAGAAATTGATCGTAAGCGTATTCGTACCTTCTCTTGGACTTTTCAGGCAGTAAATTTAGTGACGTTAATTTTGCGGCCTCTTCAATTTCAGGTGGAGTACATTGATCATCACTATTAATCTTTGCATCCATGTTTTATGGAATTTTAGATACTATTTTCACGGTTTTGTATATGATAAGAATGATGCATATGCAAAACTGACACTTCTAAAGTTTATCTGAAGTTTTCGCAATATTAATTTCAAAGCACACTTCAATTCCATTATGCAATACATATAGCTATAGATACACATATCACTCTAGCGTGATATTTAACTTTTCATCTCGAGGGTGATATTTGTCATTTTCGAAGTAACTAAATAGTGTGCTATTTGTCATTTTCGCATGTGGTCGTCGGAAATAGTATATTGTACAACAAGTGAGAAAAACGACATATTTCTCACGAGCGCAGAAGTTTGTTGGCACGAGCCGAAGGCGAGTGCCGCAAATCAAGCGCCTGAGAAATATGTCGTTTTCTCACGAATTGTACATTGTACTTTTTCAAGTATTGAAAATTAAAATACATATACAATAATACTTGTATGTCATTAACTCATTTTTATATTTTATTTAAAATAGTAATTAACAGTTATATTTGAACTATTTTGTAAAGTAATTCCTGGTAGGTTGTTTTGTTTCAACATGTTTTCGGTAATTGAAATATTAGCTTATTAGCTGCGGTCGAAGGTGAAGTTGATGGGGAAACGTACTGAGCTTCCACAGCATTGTTGTGTTCAGGTTCTAATGGCACTGGAGGCTGAATGGATTCTACTATACTTTTTGAAATTTTCATTTTGTTAGCTATGGAGTTGTCGATATAAGATTCAGCAACATTGCTGGATTTCCAACCCTCATGGCGTTTTAAAGTTAAAAGATCTGCCCCTGCATTAACTAAAATAGTCGCAGATGACCTTCGAAAACAGTGGCCAGTATATAATTCAGGGTTCGGTAATTGCAAAAATTTCGCTATTTCTTTCGCCATGGTGCCAAATTTATTTATCCCCACAGGCTGCTTCGTACATTTGCTATTTTTGTAATTTAAAAAAAAACGTGTTTCATTTGTGCATGGTCGAAGCTTCACATATTTTTTGTAAATTTGGTAGAATTCTCCTGTGACTGTGAAATTTCTAGGAACCTTGGTTTTAGTATCGGGTAATTTTATTAAAAGGGCCGAATTAAGATCTTCCATGTCATCAATTTTTAATTTTCGAAGTTCATCACAACGGCATGCCCCTGTAAGGCCAATAGCTAAAGCAGCCTGAAATCAAAACCAAACATTCATTTTCCGATAACAATTTAAAAATTTTCAATTCATACCTTTATCAGCAAATACTTTTCATCAGGTGCATCTTTTAAAAATTGTTGAATTTCTTCAGAAGTTAATGTTTTTGACTGTTTTGGAACATATTTTTCAGATTTGCGTTTTAAAAATGCATTTAGTTTTACGTATTTTGATATATCAACACAGTTTTTAATCATTAAGGTACTCCTTAGCATCGAGTACTGAGACCATAATGTTGATGATTTCAATCTTCTTGACAACTCTTCAAAATAAACTAACAAGGTATTTTCGGAACAAGAATTTATCTTGGCTTTCATTTTCCAGTCCATAAAGTTTCTGTAAGCGATTTCATATTTTTCTCTTGATGTGCCTGGTAGCAAATTATTGCAAACATCTATTGCTTTCTGAATAATTTCTGGAGGTGTATTTTCCGACTCTGAATCTTCGTATTCCATTATGTTCAATATTTAATGAATCTGAACTGTTTATATTATAACAAATAACAATAAAACTATTTCCGTTGGGTAAGTTGACAGCAATAATTATGTAGTGCTTCGGTTTTGTTGTTATAGAAACGCCAACAATGGGCTACTTGGATATTGCACGCGAATCGTCGGCGTAGCGTTGTCAATGTGGAGAACGTGTCATATCAATCTGACATGTAACAATTCATGACTGACTTGGGTTATCGTGATAACAGTGAGAAATTATTTCTCACTGTGAGAAATTATATCTCACTGTATTGGCGGATATTTCTCACTGCGTAAGAAATCTTTCGTTTTGAACGTATGAAAGCGATGAGAGAAGTGGCACATTGTATAGCATCCGTAGAAAAATGATATTTCCTTACAGTTGCTAGTGTTCTACATAAATGATTGAAAACACATTGTTTATAAGGAATTAGTTTATATTTTGAAAACATCAATACATTGCAGGATACATTTTAAAATTAATTTGTTATATTTACAGTTATTTTACAGTTAGTACAATTATTGAACATTGTAGGCACATTATTAGAACTATGAGAAACATTTTGGACAACATGCGGGGTGGTAGAGTTATTTTGTTAAATATTTTGTACTGTGAAAATTTTATTTGTCACCTCAACCTTATTGTTAAGAGATTCTTCGATATATTCTTCAGCAACATTTGATGACTTCCATCCGCCATGCCTCTTTAAACTAGTTATGTCGGCACCAGAGTCAACCAATATTGTTGCAGAAGACCGACGAAAGCAGTGACCAGTATATTCTGTCGGATTTACCAAGTTCAAATAAGTAGCAACCAGTTGCGGCTCGTGAACTTTTTAAGAGAGGAGGCTAGACATAAAACGTTCTTGTAAAAATATACTCTACTCAGCCAATCAATTTAACCTTTGCACAGCGACCGTACCAGCTACTTCAGTGCCAAAATTAATTGTTGCCAAGCAAGAACCAACGTGGAGGTGTAGTTTCTCTTGGCAAAAAATTTTTTTGTTCGTTTTTTTTTTCTTTGGATTTTTGATATTTTTGATATTTTTTTTTGAAATTTTTCATATTTTGTTTTTTTTATTATTTTTATAAACTTTTTTTATATATTAACGGAATTCTACGGTCTTTAGTTTGCGAAAAATGATCAATAATATTATCATAAAATGTATCATTTTATTTTAAGTGTTTTGCTGAATCTTTTTCAATAGATATCAAACTAACACTGTATAAACGATTTTGGCTCATTGTATTTCGCATGTAAGTTTTAATTCGTTTTAGAGTAGAAAATGATCTCTCCACCGATGCCGACGTGACAGGAATGGTGACTGTCAAACAAAGTAGTTTATAAAACTGAGGTAAAACTTTTTGCAAATCATTGTCTATCATATATTTTATCATATCGGCGTGAATGTCGTACTGGCCTAAAATATCTTTATCCGAGTAGGTATATAACCCATAATTCATTGTGCAGTGCTATTTCATCAAAAAATTTATATTTTTAGAACTAAGTCTTTTGAAAAAGATTCGAAAAATCTTCTATTCGTCAAGTCGAAAAATTTCAATTCATGTAAATCGGAAAATCGAATCTCAATTTGACCTTTAATAGTATCTAAAATTTCATAAAAAAAGTTGTTTATAATGCAGTTTCTTGTCTACCAAATTATATGTTTTCCTCCTTTAACAATATTCTGTTTACCGGTTAATTTAAACTTAATACTCGATGTAATATGTTCCTGCGATTTTCAGGTCTACCTATACCACGAGCTAAATTTTTCAAATCATCATAACCCGAGTGTCCCCAACATGAAGTTGTATCAGATGTAAATAGCAAGCAATATAATTTATTGTGTATTTCGATTTTGAAACATACCTGTCATCGTCACCACTAATCCTTTCAAATCCGGTAAAGGCCGTTTATTTTTAACAAAACACTTTTCTATCATATGTTAATCCACTAAATGGATTTTCTAAGAACCCAGCAACTAAGTCACTCATCATTTTAACGTTCACCGATTAGATAAATTATAACTTAACTACTTAACCTTACTACGCCTCGTGGTACAAAACCAAGAACTAACGGAACACGACACGTGTGGCATTCTTCTAGCGGAAGGGCGGTAGCAAGTAATCGTATTTCATTCGACCGACGATTCCGTACGAGAAGCTAGCTTCCATAGGATGTTGCCATATTCGCTCTTTTACCCTATCTAGCAATTGAACTGCTTGGAAAACGGCAACTGTGTTGACCACACGTATTTAGCGTTTGAGATATATAGAGAATCTAGCCTCTGGCCACTGTTGCCAGATTAAAAATAACTACTGAGAACGGGGAATTAATTGTAAAATTTAAAGAATTATCAGAGAAACAGGAAATAAAATGGAGAATGATCATTAAGATAAATTGGTGAGGAGGCTGAGCCTCCTTAGCCTCCTTCGAGGAGCCGCCACTGGTAGCAACTATCTTAGGCATTTTTCTAAATTGATGAATTCCTACCACTCGTCTACTACCCTTTCCGCTTTGATATTTGAAGAAAAATCGGTCACTGTTAATAAATATTCAAGTACATCTGATTATTCACAAATGATCTTAGTTTGTTGATCTTCGAATCAGGTATGCTAATTAAAAGCTTAGATCTAGGTCTTCTACATCGTGTAGAGTCATTCGGACTAACTCATCCATTTTACAGGCCTCACAAATACCAAATATTAAAGCCACCTAAAAAATAAATAAATGTGTAATCTAAATAGAAATTAAAACCTTGTAAATTACCTTAATCATTAAATTTTCTTTATCTGGAGCTTCCTGGATAAATTTTTCAATTTCTTCCTTCGTTAAAATCTTAGATTTCTTTGCCCTATAACCTTGAGCTTGCCGTTTCAATAAAGAACGTTTTGAATATGTAGATATATCTACATTGTGCTTAATTGCAAGGGTTGACTTCAAAATTGAATAATTGGCCCATAATGTTGAAGATTTCCTCTTTAAACAAACGTCTAGGAAGTATGCCATTACAACATTTTCTGAGAAAGAACTCGTGTTTTTATTCTTGCGATAGTCCATAAAACGTTTATATGCATATTCGTACTTTTCTCTTGATTTCTTTGGCAATAATTCTAATGAAGCAGTATTCACTGTCTCAACCAGCTCTGGAGGAGTCCCAGAAATGGAAAATTCATCACCACTTATCATTTTACTTTCGAGAACACCAGCAATTAAATTTATATACGTCAAGTTTAACAATTCAACCTTAATACGTTTCCATAGTAACCCAAGTAATTTTATTACGAATTTCAAAATTTATGTGTGAATAAAATTATTCGAATTTTTTCAAAATTAATTAATAACTATTTAAATTTAAAACGATTTGTGGAAAAATAGTATGTTTACCTCGTAGGAAAAGCCACATTCCTGGACTCTGTGTTGCTGAGTCTCGACTCGGTAAACAATGTACTATTTTTCATTTCGGAATTCGATGAATGATTTTCAAGGATTCGACAATAACATTGTTTAACGTTAATTGCTCAATGAATTGACATAAATTGCATATCAACAAACCCCCGAGAGCCAGAATTTGTTACATATTATGAAGAAAAATTAACGAATTCCTAGATGACGTAGATATGCAGGACCCCAGAGACCCGGAAAAATCCCCACGTAATTTGTGGAGCTTTTTGAGTGTCATAATCGTGATCGGCGACTTCGAAAACTTCTGAGAGTCAGAATTTGTTATATATTATGAAGAAAAATTAACGAATTTCCAGAAAATGACGTAGATATGCAGAGACACCAAGACCCGGAAACACCCCAGGTAATTTGTGGAACTTTTTGCGTGTCATAATCAAGATCGGCGACTTCGGAAACTACTGAGAGCCAGAACTTGTTACATATTATGAAGAAAAATTAACGAACTCCTAGGAGATGACGTAGATATCCGGTCCCTGGCTATTCCCAGGTATTGCAGGAAAGCTTAAGCATGTCGTAATCATCATTAGTGGCCTTTATATCCTCACTCGAACAGTCGACAAGCATAAAAAAATAATTTTTAATGAAATTCATGGATATCCAGGGCATAAGGCCCCCCGTATACCCCGGGGATAGTCCAAGGTGATCTCAGGGAATTTTTTGAACATCATATTCGTGATCAGCGACCCCAAAAACCCCCGATAAACCAATTCGAGTCCGTTTTTTTTATTCACCTCGAAAAGTGCATTTTTTGGCTGTAGAAATGCAATACATTTTTTCCGTAAAAAACAAGGGTGGCACAAAAATTTCTAAATTACTTTCCCAATCAAATGCAGAAAACCGCATCTCAATCCAGCCAACTGCGCCAGTGATGGAAGGTGGAATGCTTTATTTCCTCGACTAAATCAAAACGTGATTTTATTATTTTTGTGAATATGCCATTCAACTCATGTATGTATAAGTTGATAAAAAAATTTGGGGCAAAGCAAATTGTTCATACTGATTCTACTTGCGTTATCATTAGAGTTGAAAATTTCTCAACTAAGTACAGTATAAACAAATACTTTATAGCATAACTAAAAAAATGCGTGAGAGATAGACAAGATAAAAGATAGTAATAAATTGTTATAAATACATGTGATGAATTTTCGTACACTTCGTTGAATAAGACGTAAAATGTTGCATATTTGATTTGATCAACGTTCTTGGACAATAGTTGTTGATAGTGTATTGAAAACATTTCGGTCTGGTCTAGGTGAGTTAGAAATATATATCTCTTACATTTAAGGATATTAAAATCTCATCTTGCTTTACATAAATTCTTGGAAAATGAGTCACACTAACACATATGCTTATTATTTTCGTCTTTACCTACGTTTCGGTTCCACGACCATCATCAGAAGACGTATTATGTCTGAAACGGGATTTCTTAAAACTGTATGTATCAGCACAAAGCGTCCATCTCGCACCAATTTCAATTAAAACTGCCCGCGTCGCCTAAACGAACAGAAACACGAATAATCGAAATTGTAATACATTAATGTTTTAAGTATATGAATATGTATCAAGAATCCACTGCTTAGCAATTGTCTTATAATATACGAACTCATGTCAAACAAAGTCAGTCTATATACGACTGAAACAAAAAAATATAACGCTCAAGAATCCACTTTATAATCAGATGTTAAAGATTTTTGAGGTAATAGAAAAAGGTTGTCAGACTTTATTAGAAATATTGCTGTTTTAGCATTCTACCTAAGTTATACTTTCAACATTATAAAGACGCTTGTAGGAATTTGTAAGAGTTTTAGTTAATTAAATTAGCATAAATCTGACTTAATGCCTGAATGTCGGTTCTATGATTTACAGATTTGGAGTCACGTTTTATGTGAATCATCTCCAGAATAGATCTTCCATAATAATTGGTTTCCTTAGTTCAAATATTAACATTTTTATAATCAAAACAGTGTTTAGCAGGAGCGGTGGAATTTTCTAAGTTTTTTATTCCTTGTACTGTACTTTCGGCCATACATTCTTTTTAAATATTGCTCAGGCATTCCTGTATAAGTCCCATCGCAATCTAAACAATTTAATTTGTATTATACAGTGTGAGATTGTTTATATTTAGGTATAAAAAGTTTCAGATTTGCAAAATATTTCCCAACACAGTTAGTAGGTTTACGCAACATTTATCATATCATATTTATCATACTTTTTCAAACATTTCTTTATTTTCTCTGAGGTCTCCAGAATGTATGATAATGTTATAAAATTGTCTGTATTACCGTTTATGTTATTTATATATGACGTTCCATTATGGATTTGGTTTATTCTTCCTTTAATAACGGGATTGAAAAATGGGTAGCCATTCATTTCCAGTGTATTACGAGCAATTTTTAAATTTTTGGGACCTCTGGGTGGGACAATTTAACCGTGTGATCTGTAAGGCTGTTTATAACACTTTTTTAACAACTTTAGTGAGCCACGAAGTTTTTATTTCTCCATCTGCATCATGCTCAATGTTACCCCAAAAAAAAACAGTAATTTTAATATTTAACAGCTGTCGGAGTTTAAATAATTGCGTAATTCATCAAATCAAATTTATTGATATCAAAATTACTGATTTTTTTGGATGGAGGATTTCGGGGTTGAGGGAGGTGTTGTATTAGGAAAAAAACATTGGCACTCATATTGACACGAAGTTAACGTATTTGACACGGTACCAAGGTATTTTGTAGCAATGCACTCGTTTTAGCCGTAAAGTGGTCAAAATGTCATTATTGGTTCAAATAATGGGCAATTACTCGGAAATGCCCCGATACAAAACTTTGGAATGTGTTTTTTCAACAACTTGCAACAATAATAAACATTTTCCACCAGGCTAGAAACTGTGTTCCTGTTCCTGCATTCCATTTAGCCTACTAAATTAACTAGGCAGCTCCAAGAAATTGCCTCGATAAAAAACCCTGGCACTAGGTGCAAATGTATAAGAATTACATGCTTCTCGATATACAATAACTCCGAAAAAGAGTTCGTGCAATAAAAAAGTCCAAAATTTGAGGTGGCTGTACCTTGGAAACGTCTGACAATACACGATTTGGCCTGTGAGAGCTATTGTACATTGACCTTTATCTTCAAATTACAGTAGTGCCAAGGAGTATACATTCAGGCCCTCCATATCGCTAGTAGTTCAGTAAATGTAGCCCAAAATCGAGCTGACTAAGGGAAATCTTTTTTCATGGACCGATTTTGATCTGTGAGAGCTCATTCGATTCGACACCTAGATCAAAGCTCACCACTTTTGGTCCTTCACAAATTGTTTATTTTGTTATTAAACAATAAATAGTGGCAAAGAATAAACGCTGTTTTCCATTGATTTTAAGCAGGTAAAGTGTATTTTTTATTTATTTGACCGATAAACAATGCTTATAACAATGTGTTGATTGTTTATTTGTTGATAAACAATTTCTTAGATAATTAATTAACAAAAAAAATTTAAATTTTCTAAATATTCGACATAAAGAGTCCTTTTCGGATAATTAGGACTTGCTTAACATGAATGTCCATTATTTAATTAGCTGCTAATATAATTAGTTCATAAACCATTTCTTAATTAACCAATGCACTAAATAATAAAAGTTTTCTAAATATTCGACATTAGATTCATTTTCGGATGATTAGGACCTGCTAAACATGAATTTGATGTCCATTTTTTAATTTATTGTTAATGTAATTAGTTAATAAACAATTTCTTAGTTAGCAAAAATATACAAGATTACAGTTATTTTCGGATAATTTGAATTTTTTTTTTCATTTCATCGTCATTAAAAAATATTTCAGATTTTCCAGAAAACTCTCGTTCTAATATTTAAATGTTCAGAATTTTCCAAATCCTCAAAAACAATATTAGCTAAACTAAAAATAAACTACCAAAAAACCTAGTTACCTACAATTTCCGTTGGAGATAATGTTCTTTTGTGTTCAGTAAATGTTAAAGCGTTTAAAGCAACAAAAATCAGAAAGTTATTGTTTATCAACCAAATAAACAATTTGTCAAGGGCCAAAAGTGGTAAGCTTCGATCTAGGTGTCAAGACAAATCGATTGAGCCCTCACAGAAAAAATCGGTCCATGTAGTCTAGTCAAATTAGACATTGGGGACAGATATGTTGGGGATAGCAGCCAAACCTATTACATTTGGTGGGGGGGGGGGATATGTCGGGAAGGGGGGAGGGGGGTAGATGTGGGAACATTTTTCCTCAAATGCCTCCTTTTTTTTGTGAGGCTGTTTGGCAAAAATATAATTGCTTACATTTTTGGCCGATTTTCGCTGTTTTTATGTAGTTTAGTTTTGTTAGTCTACCTCTGAGATGAAAATGACCTCTGTAAAAGTTGTTGGTAATTTCATGAGCTACAAAACCCTGACAAGAACAAATTTTGAGCCATTAATAATTTTCCGCTATTGCTGGAAAATTGTAAACAAAATCTTAGAAGTCCAGATATTAAATAATGCCGACTTGTAGGAAAAAATTAGCTGAAAATTTTTGGTCATTAATAATTTTTCGCTAACTTCTATATTTCGCGAGATATCTGGACTACTAGGATTTTGTTTAGATTTCTGTTTACAATTTTCCATCAATAGCGGAAAATTATTAATGGCTCAAAATTTTTTCTTTTCGGCAGGGTCTTGTATCTCATAAAATTACCAACAACTTTTACATAGGTCATTTCCATCTCAGACGTAAACTAACCAAACTACATCTCAAAAACAGCGAAAATCGGGCAATTGCATTTTTGGCAAACAGCCCCACAAAAAAGGGGGCATATTGTGCAAAAATGTTCCTACATACCCCCTCGATCAAACGAAATAGGCTTGGCTTCTATCCCCATCATTTATGAAATCAAGTGACTTTTTGTCTAATTTGACTGGACTAATGAGAAAAAATATTCGTTATCAAGTCCCGAGTTCACTGGACTATAGCTTCTAGACCATTAGGAGGTCCAACATGATTAGCATGAACCCTGAATCTCGATGTCGAACTTTTCGATAAGATTTGCGTGCAGTACCTGTTTGGTGTCGAAATTACAACATCCTATTTGCCCCGTAGGGTCAATGTATTAGATAAATATTAAATACATCATGTTGCATCGTTCGCGCGTACTGTGTAGTGTGAATAAAATGGAAAGAAAGCCGTAAATTGCCTAATTACATCAATTTTTCCATTTAGATGTGTCGAGACCTAGAACGTAGTTTTCCTTGTCTGGATTACACATCAGCTGATTCGTTGGCATGAGATAATTAACACTTCAACAATCAGTTCGACTACCTTGAGGCGCGATTAGTCTACCTGAAAAAGGCTATGTAGTTCTCTCACCAAAAATAATTCAATTATCGTTAAATTGTGCTGTGTACATGATATAATCCTTCCATATACAAACTACAAACCGTGTCCTTGAACGCAATAATATCTAAGGTACGTTCATGTTTAATCAAAATTAATCGGAATTAAATACTATTTAGATTATTTTACTAGAATGTGATATACTCATAGTTGTCAATAATCAAGATAAATTAGATAAATTCATTTACTTGAACTCCTTGTTTGAAGTAGGTAGATATTGGATGGGAAAAACTCGATAAGATTTTCACAATATTTATTCCAAAACTTCCCAACACATTCGCTTCAGAAGTTTTTAATTTTTTCATTTATTTCATAGATAAACATATATCATTTCATTGTATATATACAATAGTATAAATTTCAAATTCAAAAACTAATAATATCATAAAGTAATAATATCTCATGTGAATAATTAGTTACACCTAAATGTTACATTAAAGTAACTTTTGTATGTGTAAGTAAATGAACAAATATTGCTATTGAAAATAAAATTAAAATTACGTTAGTATTAAGTTTCCAATAGTGATATACCCGTAATACATTTAAAATAAATCAAATTAAATTAAAATGATTAACAAAAACAGTTTTTCTCTTCATTCTTTCATCCTACCTTCAGTTAGTAAAAAATGAGGAGAATTTCTTACGGTTTTGAAAAATGAATCGCTTAGTAATTTTAGAAAAGGGTTTCATATTAGGAATTGTTTTAATATCTATAAGAAGCAAGTTATAGCATTTTACCGCAAGATATAGGAATATTCTTTAGGTTTTACATTTGGTGCATATAGGGATGCTGATTTGTTTATCTGTAGTGTTCCTAGTTAAATGTGTATGATAAGTGTGACTTCTATAATTCTCTTTTTGGTGGAAAAACTTACAAACAGTATGAGTGTACAAGTTTCTCACATTTAAAATTTCTTCCGAGTATAAATGTTCCGAAATAATTTAGATTTATGTTTAATAACTTTTAAAATGTAGTTGTGGCTAATATTTAGAATTTCTAATGAATTATTATACAACCCGCCCCATGCGATTATACCATAAAGGCCTAATGACTCCACCAAAGATTTATAAACTGTTATAAGTAGATCATTTTGTAGTATATCCCTTAGTATTTAAAATTTATGTATTAGTTGCTTAATCTTTATACTCAGATAAATGACATGATGGTTCCATTTAAGATACTTATCAACATAGATACCTAGATATTTAATTGTATTAGTTTCATAAACATATTCACTAGTTTTAAGTTGTAGGTAATTAAAATCTGCCCGAGAATGGTTGCTGATTGATAATGCAATGTGGTTAGTCTTTGTTAAGTTAATTGTTAATTTAAGAGCATCCAGCTCCAGTGGCGGCTCGTGAACTTTTTAAGAGAGGAGGCTGGACATAAAACGTTTTTGTAAAAATATACTCTATTCAGCCCATGAATTTAACCTTTGCACAGCGACCGTACCAGCTACTCCAGTGACAAAATTAATTGTTGCCAAGCAAGAACCAACGTGGAGGTGAAGAGTTTCTCTTGGCAAACAATTTTTTTGTTCGTTCTTTTTTCTTTTGATTTTTGATATTTTTTCTTTTTTTTTTTGATTTTTCATATTTTGTTTTTTTTTATTATTTTTATCAACTTTTTTTTATATATTAACGGAATTCTACGGTCTTTAGTTTGCAAAAAATGATCAATAATATTAAGATAAAATGTATCATTTTGTTTTAAGTGTTGTACTAAATCTTTTTCAGTAGATATCAAACTAACATTGTATAAACGATTTTGGCCCATTGTATTTCGCATGTAAGTTTCAATTCGTTTGAGAGTAGAAAATGATCTCTCCACCGATGCCGACGTGACAAATGGTGACTGTCAAACAAAGTAGTTTATAAAACTGAGGTAAAACTTGTTGCAAATCATTGTCTATCATATATTTTATCATATCGGCGTGAATGTCGTACTGGCCTAAAATATCTTTATCTGAGTAGGTATATAACCCATAATTCATTGTGCAGTGCTATTTTATCAAAAAATTTATATTTTAGAACTAAGTTATCTAAATGTGTATTGGGAAACTCTTTTGAGAAAGATTCGAAAAATCTTCTATTCGTCAAGTAGAAAAACTTCAATTCATGTAAATCGGAAAATCGGATCTCAATTTGACCTTTAATAGTATCTAAAATTTCATAAAAAAAGTTGTTTATAATGTAGTTTCTTGTCAACCAAATTATATGTTTTCCTCCTTTAACAATATTTTATTTACTGGTTAATTTAAACTTAATACTCGATGTAATATGTTCGTGCGACTTTTCATGTCTGCCTATACCACGAGCTAAATTTTTCAAATCATCATAACCCGAGTGCCCTCAACATGACGTTGTATCAGACGTAAATAGCAAGCAATATAATTTATTGTGTATTTCGATTTTGAAACATACCTGTCATCACTAATCCTTTCAAATCCGGTAAAGGCCGTTTATTTAAAAAAAACACTTTCCTGTAATATGTTAGTCCACTAAATGGATTTTCCAAGAAGTCAGCAACTGCACATTTTAACGTTAAATAACTCACGGAACAGAGAAATTATAACTTAACCTTACTTCGCGTCGCGAAACAAAAACAATAACTGACGGAGCACGTGTCTCGTGTCGCCGCCTCGCAGCTCGCAGGGCAGGAAGTAATCGTATTTCGACCGAGTGCGAACGAGAAGGTAGCCTACAGAGAATGTTGCCATATCCGCTGTTATACCCTATTTGGCAATTGAACTGGTTGGAAAAACGGCAACTGTGTTGACCACACGTATTTAGCGTTTGGGATATATAGAGAATCTAACCCCTGGCCACTGTTGCCAGATTAAAAATAACTACTGAGAACGGGGAATTAATTGTAAAATTTAAAGAATTATCAGAGAAACAGGAAATAAAATGGAGAATGATCATTAAGATAAATTGGTGAGGAGGCTGAGCCTCCTTAGCCTTCTTCGAAGAGCCGCCACTGTCCAGCACGGTCTTTATTGTTTTGAGTCCTTTGCAAGCACTTTCTTTCACAAGATCCCATGATGGACCAGAGAAAATTAAAATTGTGCCATCTGCATAGGATATTATTTCACCGTTTATATTACAATTGCAGAGTGTGTTGATATAAACTAGGAAAAGTATCGGACCTAATACTGTGCCCTGTGGAACTCCTATATTAACTGTCAATGAGTCACTTAAAGTACCGTTAATTTTAACTATTTGACACCTATTTTCTAAATAGTTTTTTATTAAAGTGTGCGTCTTTCCCCTGACTTCATAGCTAGAGAGTATATCTAATAGTTATTTATGAGAGACCGTGTCGAAAGCCTTAGCTAAGTCCATAAATATAGCAATTGTTTTTTGATTATTATTAAAATTATTTGTGATATAGTTTGTTAATTCAATGATGGCATCAGCCGTTTGATTTAATTAATTACAAATAATAATAATGTTTATTCATATTACATACAAACACGGATAAACTATAAAGAGTTCTCACTGTGGATATATTATAACACTATTGATAAGATAAGAAATAATCGCCCTTTTCCACTAAAAATACTATTAAAGTACAGAGGACCTTTCTGCTACCAAGTATCCAAACTACCTAGATATTTGTCTGTACTATGTTTTAAAAGTGATAAACTTTCTTGAGATATGGTGTGACCTGTATTCAAAATATCTTCGGCTACCGCTGATTTTTCACCATTATTGTTCTTTATATGGGCAAAATGTTCCTTATATTATAACGGGTTAAAATGTTCCTTCTAGTTTGACCCACATAGCATTTTGAACACGACGCACAATTGATTTTGTAAATCCCGGATTTGTTCTAATCGGAAACTTTATCATCGGTGTTACCTGAACAGTATTTTAGTTTGTTTTTACATCTATAACTGGTTGTATTGCAAATTTAGAAAACAAACTATGGAATTAATTAATTGAAGAATGATAAGTGAAACTGTTGAATTTTATTGAAGTATTTGAAGGTAATGGTTCTATTTTGAATAGTTGGCTACTTTCCAATTTCCTTTTTTTTCTTACAAATTACATTATTGATCAAAGATTCGTAGTAACCATTGTCCAAAGCAATTTGCTGAAGTTTCTCAACTTTGTTGTTATAATTTTGTTGACTCAAAAGGACGTTCAATAATCTATGAATTAGACTATTAAACGGAGCTTTTTATATCTAAATAGTGTAGCTGAATCAGCCGGGGTATACCTATTTGTTTGAGTGAGTTTTCTGTATATGTCGAAATTCAAGTGATTACCATATTTCATAATGTTAATATCAAGGAAAGGGAGCTGAGATTATCTGTTTATATTCCAATAGTGAATCTCAGTGAATCAAATTTTCCAGAAATCGCGAAAAACTTCTCATAATATCCAAGTATATACTTTGTCTTAAAAAAAAAACTCTAGGAACATCAGAACGCTAGATATTTCGATGTTTAAAAAAAAAACGTATATTATACATGGTTATTACGAGATGTTTTTAGCGATTTCTGGAAAATTTGGGGAAAATTGTTTTTAGAGTTTGGTCTCATGTAAAATGGCATTCTAAACATTTTTTTCACAAAATGTTTAACATTTTAGAGAAGAAAGTACATCTCACCATACATATTTTGACGGTTCATCTTCGTTTTCCTGAAAATTCTTGGTAAAAATTCAATACTGTCATAACTATGTATTGTTAAAATCGCCATTCATAACTCTTTTTTCTTTCGTGTGATTTTCGCCAAAAACGCAAAGGAAACGAGATATTTCGTTATCAGTGATAAAAAGTATTCAAACATATATATTTAGGGTTTTTCGCGTTTTTCGGAAAACTGTATGAGATTTTTCGTTTTTGCACAATAGGGTCTTATGTAAATCGACGTCCTTCACACTTTTTCATTTTGTGATTTTTTCCAAAACCGCAAAGGAAACGAGGTATTGCGAAAAAGCCTATTAGTCGAGGAAATAAAGCAGAAAAGGTCGAAAAAAAAATCGGATGAACCGATTTTGATAATTTTTTTTGTAATCGATTCTAGAGGTCATTTAGAAAAAACGTTACCATTTTTTTTCATTCCAATGTGCATTTTAGCATTTCTACAGAGGAATATACAGGGTGTTCCATCTCAGACGAGCCACCCCGTATATTTCTTATCTCATAGTGAGTGGAAAAATCTCACGAAACACGTCGATTGATTTTGATGGGGGACATCTTTCGACGTATATTTGAGGCTTGAACAAGCAACCCCCTAACAGGGGGCGCTTCAACCCCTCAAAATTGAACAGGGGAGAGGGGTTTAGTGATACGTCATTTGGAAGGTCTTGGAAGCCTCTTTACAACGGTGTATGAAAAACGTAAATTTGATGAACCGTTTTCGCCAAAAATTAATTTTGTTGCTCAAATGTGCCACCTTGAATATTTTGGTTATTTGTACAGTGTACAAGCTCATTCTTATTAAGCCCTTTTTACAAACTTAAACAATCTTCAAAAAATCACATTCGTAAAAAAATTGAATTGTGTTGTCATGCTTACAATGAAAAAAATTAAATCTGCGTGTTTAAATCAAATGTTCAAATTGTCCTCCATTGACTTCCATACAATAATAGATTCTCTCAAACTAATAAATAAAAAAACAGCAAAACATTTCCTTATGTTGCCTTCATTTTTTGTTCTTTAAAGGTGTTTATCTGGTTTTAACGTTTTTTCTGTCATTTCATGATTTTAATCAATCTGTTGAGTTACTACTTTGCTGATTTGTTTAAAATTTCAAAAAATATGGTGTACATATTGAAAGAACGTGTTGAGCTGGTTAGCCTTTATTACCAAAATCAAAATTATGCCCGAGCGGCTGCAAGGATATTTAACGAAAACCATCCTGAACGTAGCGTTCGTCATAAGTACGTAATGGAATTGATTTCAAAATTTATGGAGACGGGTGCAGTAATGGATAGAAAAAGGGCACCCATTGGAATAGTTAATGATAAAGGAGCAGCTGTGGCGGTATTGGGACATGTCCAACTTATGCCAAACACGCAATCTGTACGACAACTTTCTGCAGCTTCCGGTATTAGCCAATCTAACGTTTCCAGAATTTTACATAAACACAAGTTCCATCCGTACAAAATTAAATTAATTCAGGAATTAAATGATGATGATTGGGATCGAAGGCAAGAGTTTTGCGAAATTATGGTCGAGCGTATCAACAATAACCCAAATTTCTTGTACAACGTTCGCTTTTCTGACGAATGCACTTTCTTACTTAATATAGAGGTTAACCGGCATAACTGTAGAATTTGGAGCGATACAAATCCTCATGTATTTCGAGAAGCTCACACTCAACATCGGGAAAAGCTAAACGTTTGGGTAGGAATTTTGGGAGACCACCTAATTGGACCCTCTGTTTATTCCTGGTAATTAAAATGGCGAAATTTATCTTGAAATGTTGGAAAATGCGACTGATCCGTTAATAACTGAACAATTAGAAAACGATCCTCTACTACTTGAACATCAATTGCATTTCCAACAAGACGGAGCTCCTCCTCACTACGCCGCACCAGTTCGCCAATACCTCAATTTGCAATACCCCGTTCGTTGGATTGGAAGAAGAGGTCCTATGGAGTGGCCTGCCCGATCTCCTGACCTGAACCCTCTGGACTTCTTCTTGTGGGGACATCTTAAGTCCAAGATTTTTCTGACTCAGCCTAAAAATTTGCACGAACTACGCCAACAAATTGTAAATGAGTGTCGTCAAATAACTCCAATTATGCTGAACCATGTTAGAGTTTTCAGTCAAGATTGTATTATTGTATGGAAGTCAATGGAGGACAATTTGAACATTTGATTTAAACACGCAGATTTAATTTTTTTTCATTGTAAGCATGACAACACAATTCAATTTTTTTACGAATGTGATTTTTTGAAGATTGTTTAAGTTTGTAAAAAAGGCTTAATAAAAATGAGCATGTGCATTGTACAAATAACCAAAATATTCAAGGTGGCGCATTCGAGCAACAAAATTAATTTTTGGCGAAAACGGTTCATCAAATTTACGTTTTTCATACACCGTTGTAAAGAGGCTTCCAAGACCGTTCAAATGACGTATCACTCAACCCCTCTCCCCTATTCAATTTTGAGGGGTTGAAGCGCCCCCTGCTCATTCAAGCCTCAAATATACGTCAAAGATGTCCCCCAAACAAAATCATTCGACGTGTTTCGGGAGATTTCTCCACTCACTATGAGATAAGAAATATACGGGGTGGCTCGTCTGAGATGGAACAACTTGTATACATTATAGAAAGCGATAGGGATAGTCGATTTCGGATGTCCCATACTACATTTTTATCTATAAATGGAAAATGTTTCCTCGATTTCTGGGAAAAATCCTAATTTCTGTGAACTATAATGTTATAGGGAAACATTCCTGATGCGAAAACTCACTAATCGGCGACTTAGGGAACCAGGAAGTTCATAGTTGTGTCATAGTTGATAATTACTTCCTTCTGCCGATAAATAAATGTAAATTTTCAATATTTCTCATTATTAGTTTTGGTAATGAACTGTTAGAAGTTGCAAGCCAACAATTGATAACCTTAATGAATAGTGATATTTTCTAACAAAGTCATTGTATTTATATTTGTATTGTGTATCAGTCATCAGTCTATTGACTAGATCTATGGCGGGTGGCGGGCATTATTTCGGATGTAGTTTGATTTCGTGATCTCAAGGACAAGCTACATTAAGTTATTGTTATGGCGTTGGCGAGATAACGTTATATAGTTCTTTAGAGTAAGCTATTTCAGTAATTTAACTTTGAATGTGTCAAGCAGTTTTTTGCGGAAATAATCTTTAAATGTATTATAGCATCTAAGTATTCAATTGAAGAGGAGCACGTGTAATATACGGAGTGACCCAAATTCAAGCCTCATCATCAGGATTTCGGAAATGGTAAGAAATACAGGATCGGTTAAATTATGGCAAAGTTGCACAATTCGATACTTAACAAAATGCCATATTGGGATATGAAGAATATCAAATATTTTCGGAAATATTGAGAAAAAACAGAAATTGCATAAAATCATTTTTATTTTTTTCTGACGTTATTGGGAAACATATGTTAAAACAAAAGACACTCTGTCATTGCCACGTTTTATGGTCTACAAAAAAGAACTATCAAATTGTAAATGCGATATTTTGTCTTTCATTTTTTTTTAATATGGACCTGGATTTTCATTTTTTGTCACTTTGTGCTCCCTAAGCGATGTCAAAAATTACATTTTTCTGTAAAATTTATTCTACTGATGAAATTGTACTTTAAAAGTTAATAATAAGGAATTATAACTGAAGCAGTTTGTGTTAAATAAAAAAATTGGATACTAAAAAACCGGATCGCATTATTATATTAATGCAATGTGTCCATCATTTATATTGAGCTTATTTTTGCAATATTAACGTAAAATAGAAGAGGCAGCTTTGATATTCAAAAATCGGTTGTCTGTAAAGTCGGTTTACTGACGATAGTTGAACGTGACAACGTCATAAGAAAATACTGATGGAATGGTTTCATTTTTCAAAAGAAAATTTTAATTTTATTTGTTTGATAGATATTTTGTATGGATATAGAGAAGGAGGGAAATGGAAATCACAATTGAATTCATCAAGTTACATTTATTTGTACGCATAAATACAATTATGTCACTTTTTATTTATTTTTTTTCAATGTACATCGTGAAATCCTCTGGTTCGTCAGGTTGTTTTTCCATGGTGCGATTGTAAGCGGTTCTGCAAAATGAATCGTCGTTCGAAACAATTTAGAAAATTTTTTCATAAAATTCTTCGTTCAGAAAATCATTTTAAATTTACAAAATATTTGAATAAAATGTATTGTTTAAATTTTTACTCGACTGTTAAAATTTAATTTTTGATTCTATTATTTTATAATAATAAATTTTGCATTGACATTATTTCTTTCAGCAAGTAAACTGAATAAAAGTTGTTGTTCAATTAGTTACTTAATTATTTTTGCAAATTTAATTGTAATTTGTTGTTAAAAAGGTAATAATTTTGAATAATTTATTATAAGAATAAACTGTGATTAAATTATTGTTCATAAATCTTAAATTTGAAATTTAAAATTTGGAAACATCATTAAAATTTTTGTAACTGTAGCTTTTAAAAAGCCCGCCTCAATGTGTTTGATATAGGAGACAATTTTTCCCTTTGACGGCTGGTTGGTCCAACCTGTCATTTCAGACACGTTGTTATGATATGTGGAAGATTTAACATTTATGTTTTAATTTTTTGAAATCATAGCTACGCTCGATAATTATTTCGATCGAATGGTAAAGCAATTGATTTTTTACTCATCGTGAAATAGTTCTGTTAACTTATTGTTATAGTTTTGTCAATTATAGCATAACCTACTGCACTAGCGGACCGCTGCACTAGCGGACCGATGCTATTTATTTTAATGATGAAAGCACGAATATTCGACAAGATATCACTGAACATGTATTTAATATCGAAAGAATCATTACCTTTATCGCCGCAATTATCGTTGCTATAAACAATTGACACCACATTCACTGCACTTCATACTTGACGAAAACATGTAAATGTATTATTGTATAGCAGCTGTCCACGCGGACGCATCGCTCACTCAAGTAGGAGAGAGACAGATGTCAAACGCTGCCGAACGCGGAGGCCGATTAATGGAACGCCTCAGAGCGAGGTAACGCCGCATGAGTCATGTTTTTTCGTGCGTGCAGCCGGCTCCATCGAATTATAAGTCGAATTATAATTTGTCACGTCAAAAACGAAAAATCGCTCTTGCTGGTCAAAACATGAGCAAACATAGTGCTTTCCAATTAAGAAAAACGTGATGTATTTCATATTTATTGTAGTGAAAAAGAATGCGAAAATGCATACAGGTGCAAGGGGTATTATTCGAGCATTTGCTTCAAGTTTTTAGTTTCTTTAGTTGTTAATTAATTTATTGTTATCAACCCTCCTAATAGGAGGCCGGGAGGCCTAGAGGAAGAAACTGAAAAACTGGTATCTGGCAGCAAAAGTGGTAAAGGCTGAAAAAGTAAAAAGAGCTATCAACTCCTTTGTTGAAGACGCTAGAGAGGCTTGTAGACTGGTATCTTAAGGCAGGACCTCTGAAGTATTACCTCCTGCATGAGAATGCTTCTCAGATGGGCGGGATAAACTCTTCCCTCGTAACAATATTGTTGTGTACACAAAAACCTTTAGGTAGCCCCATGCATAAAAATCTAAAGGCACTATGTCGAGTGACATGCTGGCCAAGGCCCTTCTTACTTCTTGGGGATGGTTTTTTGTGATTCGAACTTTCTGGATAATTTTCGTTTATCCAGTTCCTCACTCGTCGGTCAATTCGGAACCAACTATTATGACGAACTCCGAAGGGTATATCATCAAAAAGGTCGTACAAGTTATTTGTTGAAAAGTCAAAAAATAGCACTGAGTTTAGTCGATGTAGTAAGAAAAATGGACCACAAACATAACCGTCGATTCCTAGATATATTGATGGGTACTCCGTGCGAATGGGAATCTCAAGACAGTCTTCTAAGCCGAGATGCTTGCTATCTACAGATGTGTGGAGGAGCTACTCGGCTATGGTAAGATAAATGAGACCATCTGGATCTGTTGGACAGTCAAGCGACACTCAACGCACTGAAAAACCCAATTGTGTCCTCCAGGCTTTTCAGAGATACCAAGGAGATCCTTAACAGCCTAGCCGGTGGAAACAGGCCCAACCCGATCTGGATTGAGGGTCACTCAGATGGGAAAGGGAATGAGAAAGCGGACATGCTGGCCATAGACGGGACCAAATTTGACGGTCCTCTAAGCCCCCTTGCTGATATCTTCAACAACTGGGGTATATCGATCTTGCAAAACCACCTGAGAGATCAACATGCTTCAACATGGAGAAGCATTGACGGCTGCCGAATTGCAAAAGCGCTGCTTGGTAATGACTTAATGAGGTAGGCCTAAGGGCAAGCGAGAAACTCTGGCTGAGTAGGCAAAGCATCAGGATAATCTCCGAGATCTTTAAGGTCACGGAAATCTGATGAAATTCAAACATACAGTAGGGAAAAGCGACACTCCCTTCTGTATGAGATGCAAGGAAAACAAAGTGAAGTCGTCAACCCACTTTCTTTGTGAATGTCCTGCACTCATTCTAACCAGGTTTACCTGATCAGATCCAGGGATCATATGACCGACGACATAAAGGATCTAAGAGTAAAACAGATCTAAGGATTCTGTCGAGTAGCGGGGTATCCAAATACCCCCTGAAAAACATAGCAGGGGCTAGTGTACAAGGGTCTTTGGCTAAGTGTAATGAACTTTCTATTGAACCCGTTACCATCCCAACCTTCCTAATAATTAATAATTTAGAAGAAATTTTATTGAAATATTGCGTATGCAAATGCTTTAGTTACAATTATTTTGTGTTTGAATAAAATGAATATTTGATTTAAAAACAGGATTCACACTAATATTTAAAAAACTGCAGGTAATGTCACGTTTAACAACGAAGCGTTTGAAAAACAAAAGTTGTGATTAGCCATGGCTTTTAGGGAGCCAAAAGTGAAAAAAAATTGAATAAAAAGTTGGTATTGAATTGTTCGGCATTGAGAATGTGTAAATCAGCCGTGCCCCCGCCAAGTCGAGCGCGAAGCAAACACTGCGGTACCATCCTTTACTGGAACCATTTCGCCGCATTTTCAGGCCCCTATTTGAGAACCTCTGGATAAAACCAGAACGCAGAAATTCGTCATCCAGTAAGCTATAAAATCACATACTTAAAATAAAAAATTTCAAGTCTGTAGGTCATTTAGTTCCGAAGTTTAGCGAAAGCAAAGTTTCGCATTTATGACACTCACTCATTCACTCACTCACTCATGATCATCATAATAGAACTAGTACTTCCCATAAACTCAGAGAGCTGAAATTTGGTACAGAGTTAGGGTTTAATGGCCACATAAAGGGAAAAAAACTAGGATAATCGAAAATCTGGACTACCTGGTGACCCTTATTTGAAAACACAAGAGCCCATTTGTGTCCTTAATAATATCTATGATATGAAATGGTCTGCCACGGACATTATATGTGACCACGGTCGTATATGTGTCTATCAATGTATCAGCTGTCTGTCATATAAACATAAACGTTACGTGTTTGATTTCGCAAGATAATATCGTAAAAAATGTCGATAATATTAAAAGACGACGATGAACTTAGTGGCTACCAAGTAGTTGGTATGCCCAAAGACGGGTCTTGTCTCTTCCATTCAATATCTTTCTTGGTGTATGGTAGAACTGACTCAACTTGCAGTATCAGATCTGCTATAGATGCATACGTTGCTGAACATTGGGACGAAATGCAAGTGTACACGTGTAATGATGATGGTGAAATAAATCAATATGCCCACGTTTCTACAAAAAGAAGAGAAATCCCCACCAAAAACATACACAAGGGTACAAAACCAGGTGCTCCATGACACCATTGCACCAATCTGTCGCCAGAACCGCTACCCATTGACGATGGAAAATTGCTACTTGGAAAACGTTGGTTCAATAACCAGTCAATTGTAGGCTTGATAAAGCTGCGTATTTCAATAATATTTATGTGTAGGCCAGCGTGAAACAAACAGTATAAAAAATTATTTCCAGTACAGACGGACTTCTAATCATTGATAGAAGTCTGTCTGTACGTCTTTTTTATGTTAGATCGGTGGTCGATTTGACGCTCCAAAAAGAAGAGAGCAGAAGTCAGCATTGTCAATGCTGAATCCATGTGTTGCACAATCAACAACAGCCTAAAATGAGACACTAGCGTCCAATTACCAATACCAGTATGGGCTATTATCTCGCTTAACAAACATTGGTACTTACAATAGATAACATTACGTGTAAACAAAATTGACTTGTACCCACTAACGTATAAAGAATGTTCAACGGCCAAGTCACACAACATTAACTATAATAATAAAGAAATCGCAGTAAGGAACCTTAGACTTGGTACGACTTTGTCTAGACTTCATTACTTTTTAGAGATAAACAAGCAGCTCCATCGAGACTTGGCTAGTTTTTTACAGAATGTTTTTGGTGGGATTCATTTTTAACTTATAAGTTATGGAAGTAAAACCACTAATTTACACTAAATTTAGTGTAAATTTTAGTGTAAATTAGTGGTTTCACTTCCATAAGTTAAAAATCTAGGTCCGTATTTAAAAACATATGATGATGGTTTGATAGCGCCATCTTGTAGACGATAAAAAAGTGGCAACGACAAAGTGTTATTTGTTTTAAAATATTTTACCGACCCTGTACCTCATACCATTGATGAGGCTCGATTTTGAGCCGACCTGTTCTGTACTCTTGGCCCCCGCCAATTTCTTGTTATCTATTGACAATTTGAAATTAATTTTTGGAAAAATGTATCCCTGTTCATTGGCCCCAACCAGAAAGCTTAGGGCCCCTCCAACTAAATCCAGTCCTGCTGTGGTGTAGACTATTTCGAATTAATCTTGAGCTCAAGATGGAATATTGGTCGTTGAAATGTTTTGATGATTAATTTCAGATACTTGCAAGATAAACAATGGATAAAAGTGAAGAAGATGGTAAAATGTTGAAGGGAGTTGAATCTATGGAAGAAGATGAAACAGTATTCGTATGTTCGAATCTCGACCTAAAAAGCAATCAAATCGCTTGGAAAGATTCGATTAGACAGGTAGGTAGGTTCTATTGATAAAGTATAACAGTCCAGATATTTGAAAAATGAAAAGGTTTCTTGTGAATTTCAGCTCAATATTTCCTTTATAAAATTGCAGGAGGGATTTCCAGATATAAGTAAGAAACTCCATATTTTGTTGGTACGGATGTTGAATATTGAAGGTGCTCTATAACAAATGTAAAAAACGTTGGCACTACCTTGGAGAATTTCATTAAATCTAATTGTTTTTTGGGCAAGTAGCTCAGTTGCTTGGAATTATCATTCAGGATAGTCTGCGATCTTCTCAAAAAGCGTTTCAACTAAAAAACCACTACAGCTTAGTTTGGAGATCTCCAACATTTCATCAGCTGCATCTTCTTGGTTGTTGACGTTATTACTCTACCGTCATTACCTCGACCATTACATGGTACAACAAATGAGCCAGAAGACTAGAATAATTATTTATAGTAATCTGTATTAGAAGGTTTGCGAAAAATTGAAAATGCAAGTCTAATGTTCATCTTTGTGATTGTTAAGTCCATAAAATTGATAGAATTGTTGTGTCCTATTTCGAGAGTAAATTTAATTTTATGATGGATTTTGTTGATAAATGTAACAATTTTTTTTTTTTTACTTTGACTACACGAGAGGGAAACCTATGATGTTCGAAGAACATCGTGTGAGCCAGCAGTGGAATGTAGAGGGAGGAGATAGACTCTCGTATTTTTCTTGAAGGTTTGGAGGTTATAGGCATGGAAGCGGTTTTCGCTATGGTCCTCACATGATCGTCCAATAAGAGGGTGCTGTTGATGGTGATTCCGAGTTTGGATATGGAAGACTTTATAGAAATAGTTGTACCTGACATCATCGTATCATCATTGTGGATTGTGGAATCCGCATTCTTGGAGAAGACGCAAGCTTCAGTTTCAGTTACATTTAAACTCTACTAGATTATCAGATCCACCTTTCAAAATCTTTGCCAGATCTGCATTACTTGCGTCAACTTGTCTCTGTCTCGCTCCTCTGGCTTCATTGGATGGTATAGGAGTTCTAGATAAGAAAGAGGTATGAAGTGTACCATTACCAGCAAAGCTGTGTACGGGACAGGTGGTTACTTCCATGAGATCGTTGAAATAGAGCAGAAACAAAATTGGTACCAAGACCAAGACCAAGAATCCTGTGGAACACCACCATTGATAGTCATTGTATCGGAGGATACTCCGTCAACCACCACTTGGAGTGATCTATCTGAGAGAACTCGATAGTAAGCGACAAAGTTGAGGCGGCAAACCATATGACGGAAGTTCCCCAAGAAGGCTTTTGTGCCAGACCCTGTCAAATGCTTTGGAGATATCCAATGATACAGATGTCCAGATATTCGTTTATCGTGAAGTGCCCGCCCCAAGGGCTTAACCGCACAGCCCCCGTATGGGCGAGGGATTTGGATCACGCCGAATCAGCGTGGTAGGTTAACACCTACCTGCCAGTATGTGCTGGAAATGAATTCCCAAAACCTCACTGGTCGGAGCGGGACCCTATCCAAGTCTCTACTGGCTCTGCAGTGTCAGTGCCTTAGCTTTGAAAGCAGCTCACCCGTCGAAGGTGAAGGATTGTAACAAGTTACTTCCCAACACCCGCTAGCCTGCATGCGGCTTTCAACCACTGCCCGGCAGAGACCAACGCCTTACTTGGAGAGGAGACAGTCTTTTGGACCGTCTGGGCCCATCTCCCCCTGCCTACTCGTGTTATGGTTTGAGCTTTCGTTGGACGAGTAACCGTCGACCTCTTATCATCGGTCTACGACATATCTTTGTCACGGCCGCGAATCCATTGCCTAGAACCTATAGGGTAGGAAGACACAGACACCGGGCTTTAGGGGTAAAGCCATGTGGTGCAACAGTTACACACGCAGAGGCAGCTTTTATTCGCCCCGGCGGGGTTACTTTAGACAGACCCACAACGGAGCTTGCTTGCTAGACTTATATTATTGCCCCTTCTGGGCTATGGTCAATTCCACCTCCTCGTGTTACCTGTTTTACCAGGAACGTTTAACGAGTCACCGTTCGGCTTCGCTCAAATAGCCTACCACATATGTCTACCACGGCCGTGAATCCGTTTCGACCAGAGAGCTCTAACATCAGAGATCTGGGATAGGAAGCCACGGTGTCATGGTTTTAGTGGTGAACTGTATGTGGTGCACTGTTCACCGGATCTTTTACAGTGGCAACTTTTGGTTTCGCCCTGGGCCCTTGGGGTTACTTATCTCGAGACCCACGAAAAGGACGTTGCTTGCTGAATCTATTCCCGGAATCCAATGATACAGCTAGAGATTCTCCATGGTTTTGAAATAGATTTCTGCCATACATCTGTTACGTAGGCAAGCAGATCTCCTGCTGATCTGACGAGAGCCATATTGCCGGTCATTCACGATTTTGGAGCTCTCTAGGTAGTTTATGAGCTCGATGTTGATTGCTTTCATCATCACTATAGAGATCACAAATAATATTGCATTGGGTCTATAATTATTAGGGAGGGTCTTCTTTCCTTTTTTTGGAATTGGTTGCACTCTAGCTGTCTTCCAGCTGGAAGCAAACACACCAACCAAGTTTGTATGAAAGGGTACACAACCTGCAGAAAACTGGTGTTGATTCAGTCAATGCAACAATATTAGGAGGGTCCTGCCCTTGTGGATCCAAAGTGAAACTTGTTGCATGAATATACAATTGTGTATTTGTTCCCGTAAAACACATTGATATATCATATACATATCTTGTTCATTAGAGAAACTTGCTACTAAGGATGTGTTTATGGATGATCTCTTCGATATGATGACAAACCCTTGCGATGTGCTAACAACTTTATTATTGAAAAAAAATATTTTTCATCTACAAATACTGTCAATGTTTCTGAAACTTCACTTATAATGAATGAACAAACGTTACTTTCTTCAAGTAGTTGTTTAATCAATATATTGTTACGTCGAACCTGTACTGGCGAGTAGGTGAAGGTCCATAAAGAAAAAGAAGAAGAAAAGTATCCGGAGCACTGAATATAGTAGCGCATTCTGTAAACAAATTATAATCTATGTTCAGGGGATGGGGAATGATCTAGTTAGTTGGTTGACGTTAGAGATTAATTAAGAAGTTTTGGAAGATATTTGAGACTGGTGTATTATGAAAATATTGTAATAGTTGAATAGGAAGAATAAAGAAGGTTACATTAGCAAAAGTGTTACATTGGTGACAGCGGTGGGATACAAAAAGTATTTGTTCTGATCAGTTTATGGTAAATACTAGATCCACCATATATGACACAGACATGGATACTTCTGGACCCCCAGCATGGTTTTTGAGGATGGAAGAGGAGAAGGAACGACGTAGGAAGGAGGAAGAAGATGAGAAGGAACGACGTAGGAAGGAGGAAGAAGAGGAGAAGGAACGATGTAGAAAGGAAGAAGAAGAGGAGAAGGAACGACGTAGGAAGGAAGAAGAAGAGAATAAGGAACGACGTAGGGAAGAGAAGCGTAGACAAGCAGATGTAGAAATTATGAATGGTCTAACACAAATTCGGGAAATATTAAGGCTAGAGGTAGGACAACTTGATATTAGAGTAGATCACTTAGAGCAGCAACAAGAAAATTTGAAAACTAATTTTGTTCAAAAGGTTGTAGATTTAGAAAAACAAATTAGTACTGAAATAGTTAATTTAGAAAGAAAAATCCAAACTGAAGCTTCAGTAACTAATACTGAAGTTGAGGGTACGACCTCGTCTACTTATATAACCGAACCAGGCCCCATTCAAAGAACAGTTTCTCAAAGCCAAACTAATAAGACCCTAAAGCCACCCACGTTTGACGGTCAAATGGCATGGGAAACATATCGACTCCAATTTGAAGCTGCGGCCAGAGCCAATGGCTGGACCGAGACACAGATGGCGGCTTCATTAACAGTGTCGCTTCGCGGGCAGGCAGCAACCGTTTTGCAGCTTCTTCCGCAAGAAGCGCCCAATTATGCGTCTCTCGTACAAGCTTTAGAGGCAAAGTATGGTCAACAGCACTCAAAACAGGTATTCCAAAGTCAGTTAAAAGTTCGCAGTCAGAAATCTAATGAGAGCCTACAGGAATTCGAGGCCGATATAAAAAGATTGTTGTACCTGGAGTATTTCCAGGCACCCAAAGATTTCCTAGAACAATTCGGCACAGAGGCATTCGTTGATGGACTACAGGATGTGGAAACCCAGCAAACACAAACATATAATATTGTTATCAATGTTACATGTTTTTGATCTTTAGAAATAACAAGTTACATAACCAGGGCAGAACAAGTAACCTACGGGGATAGCTGAATGTCAGCAACAAAGTACATACGCCGGATCCATAATGTATACATAACAATGTGACATGGAGAGTAGCAATGTTATATACTATATACGTATCAATTTTAATTTGTTACATAACTCATACATCACTGTTCCCCAGTGTTACATAATAATATGTAAACTTTATGTTACTGTTCTAAAACAATTATATTGTGTTATAAAACTGCTCTGAACAATTAATCTAAATTACATGTGATATTACGTATCACATATATAACGGTTCTTGCACGACACATTGCATGTATGTAAAACAAATAATAGTATTATAAGAAAAACTAATAACAGTTACAAATCAATTCTATTGTTGTGTTGTAAATGTTACCAAATGCTATGTAACATTTACATACAAATTCTTTCATTGCACCTGGTGTATATGTAATGTTACATAATGATTCCGAAATAGTTATCTCAATTAAGTTTTAAAATTATGTAGTATTATGGATAAATAGAAACAATTTGATTATTTGTTATAGATCTTTAATTTTCCATCAGGACAATAATATTCACATTTACTTCATGTCTTCTCTTTTGCGGCGCAGGTTGCTCAGCCTGAACCACTCACTGACAACAACTTCAAACTCCTTCTCTTGGATTTGGTGGTAGCTTGATACTATAACATCTAAAACTAAACAGATGAATTTGCTGATAATTTTGTTTTAATTAATCTCCTTTATGATTTCTATAAATTAATTTGGATACAATGATTTAAAATAATTGAACCTTATACGTTTTAATTTAATTTGTTATCTACTATGAAACCTAAATGATTATTCAATCTAGCATTTTAACTGTCCAAACAATGTATTTTCAATTTATTCTTGAAATTCAGGTTCTTTTATTGACTACGAACAGAGCTAAAATTAATTTTTTTACATTTCGACAGTTTATTTCTATCTTTCTCAAAAATTGTTATATTTATTAGGTTCCAATGTAATTTAGAGAAGAATAGACTGTTTAATGAAATGCTACTGTGGCCATCATCAGAGTTTTTAGTGTTGTGATTGTTTCTCATTTATATTTATCTAACTAAACTCACCTTTTATTACACTGATTATATTAAGGTTGCATATTCTTTCATTATTTCTAAGTCCTAGCCAGGAACATTGTGATCCAAGTTTATTTTGAAAGACTCGTTGCAATATTCTGTTTGTATTATCTTTATATGTGTTACCACCAATTCTTTGTATGAAATTCTTCTAAAATGATATACAAAGACAATTATGTTTGAATGAAACAATATTTCATAATTTTATGACAGTTTGCTAGCAATATTTTACATAATTTTATTTGATAAAGAAGGCTGTTTAATATTTTACATCCATTGAGTAAAAAAATGCTGTCCAACAGAACATTTTTAATAAGATATTCACTTGAGTAGTAGAAATACTTACAAATGTGGTTTTCTCTTCAGAATCATCAGTCAGGCGCTTTTCAAATTCCCTTAAACTTTCCAAATTTTCCAGTGGTAATATGTCCTTGAAAATAGGTTCATTTGTAGTACTGTCTTTGGGTTTATTCCCTTCTAGCACTTTTAATCTGGCATCTATGCTTTTTACATACATCTGAATTGATGCACAAAAGTTAAGGATTTTGTCTGAAAATTAAGGCATATTTAGGAAATGCTCAATTATATAAGGTTATTCAGTATTGTAGTACAAAAATTAAAACTGATATGAATGTACAACCACAAAAAAGATGTTTGCAGTAACTACATAAAAATGAGAATTAATTCATTTATATGTTTTTAAATAGGAAATACCCTGATTTTATTATGTAAAATAATTTTACATCATCATTACCTATGTTCGTAGTATTAACATCAGCCAATGAATTATATGTTAGTGTTGTTGAATGGCTACATGTCGAACCTAGAGTATATTCATCAGCTGAAATAACATAATCTCAGTTAAAGCAGAAAAGCAAATTTAATTTCTTACGTATGGCTTCTAATGGCTCTGCAGGTCTATCGAAGATTACAACTGGAATATCTGAAATGCAACTTTTTTCCAGCGCCGTATCTGGTATGGGAGATACAGGAACTGGAGTATTTATCATAACTTCTCGTGTGATTTTCGGTGGGGGTGTTAGCGGTGAGCCTATAAAAAATTAATAGTATTAATGCTGCATATATGTATTATTACTCCCCATTTTCAATTTTTGAGAAGGGGTGAAACTTTCATGCCTTGTATGGTAAAATAATGTCTTTGACTGAACATTGTAGACATTCTCCATATTAATGTTGTTTATATTTGGTTTCCAAAAAAAAATGGCAAGTAGTTCTCAAGTAAATACCTGCTATAGTGTATTTTGCTATTTCACCTACCTGCAGGAATATCCTCTTCACTGCTAGAAGTAGTCGCAACCGTTGCCCTCTTGAACCTTTTACCTCGGCCCTTTTCCTCATTGGAAGTTATATAATCGGCAGATTCTGCTTTTCTTCGTGCTTTCTGTAAGTTGTCTGAAATAAAGGTTGAGAATGTTGAAATATTCAGTTATTATAGTATGATTCTTGACACAGGTATGAATTATGTGCAATTCTTCGAAAATAGGCCGCATTAACACTTATGTCTATTATATTTTAGTATTTACGTACGTTTCGGCTTAACGACCATCATCAGACGTTTGAAAAGTGTTCACATCAACTAAAGCAGAGCTACTTCAAATCAATGTGTTACAACTTACTTACTCGCGTTCTTGTTCGCTTCTGCGACGTAGGTATTTTTAATTAAAATCAATGCGATGAAGGAGCTTTGTACTTTGTATAACCAGTTTCAAGAAATCCCGTTTTAGTTGATCACTTTTCAAACGTCTTCTGATTGTTGTGAGACCGAAACGTACGTATAGACGAAAATGTAATAGACAAGTGACCTATTTCTCAAGAATTACATATAAATTCCAGTTAATAAATGAACCAAAATACCACAAATGTTTTCCACTTCTACTTCAAACTGAAGCCATCCTGGCTCTGGCGTCACACCTTTCATCATTAAAAGGTGAGCATTTTTTGATTTGGGCCAATAACATTTCCTGTTATTTTCAAATAACCAAGTCATTGGAATTTCGGAGTATGTCTCATCGGCTATGAATTTCACTACTGCAAAAGCCATATCTACCCAATTGCCAACAATCTGAAACCTAATGAAAAATATCGGAAGATTACCTGGGAAAACCAACCAACCATTCAAAATTCATGTGCTCAAAAATGTCCATAAACTGTGATTTCGTCATATGCAACTACATTCATAAACGCGATGATAGTCGATTTGATTAAAAATGTACAATTAAAATTACTAGTCAAATTTCATAAACTGCAAAGCACAAACATGTAAATATGGCAGAATTCACAGGATATAAAAAATATATCATAATAAGCTAATGTTTATTATATATATTTTGCTTAAATAAAATGTACATAAGTGTAAATTAATAAAAATATCAACTGTAAAATTGATCGCAATATTAGAAGGTATTATAATTTAAAAGGAAATATTCAGCAGGTTTTGAATCTACTATACTAATGGATTTAATTAATTCACTGATCTCTGTGGCAAAATGGAATTACAAGTTCACGATTACCCAGTGGTAGTTTGAATTTCAAACATTTTCTTGATATCTCTGACATAGACTTTTTCAATGTAACTAAATTCAATTTGGAAACAATATGTATATTGAGTAAAGATGAGTCACAAGGGCAATCAACATAATTATCTTTTTGAAACAGCGTACCTTCCATAAAGAGATTATCAGTTTCATCATATATCGATTTAATTTCGAAAATATTATTATCTTTCAATAAACAACAATTGTCTTTAGTTTTGCAAGAAATCGTAAATCCATTGAATTTAATATGCGATATGGATTTGTTTAAATTTGTTCTATGTATTACTGGAAATTCGGATTTTTTATAATTTACTGAAACATTTTTATCTTCAATTATTCTGTTTACCAACTGTTCCAAAGGTCTACTGGAATGCTGGACTTTTTTCTTTAGTTGGTACATAAAGTTTTCAAATTTAAATGCTGAAAAGGAATCAAGAATTCCAAATTTCCTTACGTCATTAGCCAGATGAATCAAGTTGTGAACATTGTGAGATACAAATTGCTTTCCATATAGGGTCCCATATTTTGCAACAAAGTATTTCAAGAGAGATTCTGCGTAATCGATCAAAACTATAAACTTAGCATCAGATAAAATACGAATAGCAAAACTGAGGCTCATAAAATGCGAATATAGTTCTACTGATAAGATACCTTTCAAAAGAAAAGGTCCTGTATATAATAGAAAAAGTCGAAATTCGGTTGCTTTCCACCGATCAATGTCCTTAAAAGTTCTAGGTTTCCGGGCAAACTCATCAGGAATTAATCCTTTTAACATTTCCAGTTTATTTTCAAGTTCTTGCAATTGATTTTGTTTTAGTCTAATGTTGAGTTTCCCCTTTATCCAGAACTGAAGCAAACGTTTTGTAACTCCCAAACATACCAAGTGCATATAATCAAGTGGTACCCGAGATACCATGCCTATACGTAATTTTTCCAAAATAGAGGTCCCCTTATGATACTCTTCATGTAATCTTAATTGAAAAGATTCATCAGTTCTCAAGGGACTGTACAATTCTGGGAAAACAACCCTATTTTCAATAAACTCCCCCTCCTGAATACATTTGGAACAACTAAAATAACCTGTATGACTTTTCGTACAACAAATAAATGATTTTGCTGGAGCGTCGCATATAATAGCATTGATGTTGACTTGAATGATATTCCCATTAACTTTAACACCATTTATAAATACATCATTTGCATCATCTACAAAAGATTTTAAAAACTGTGAAGCATCTTGTGGTTTACAAAGCCCATGAAAAATACCTATCAAAAATGGTTTTGTATAAAAATTGTCAACTATTGCTCCAAGAATTGGCCAGAACTGACTGCCAGAACTTTTTGAGATCGGCAAACCATCAACATTGATATTAATAGAAACCAATGATGGAGGATCATCGTAAAATTGTTTAATGGAATGAATAATGCCATGTAAAATTCCAAAATGAAAATAGTTCCCTCCACAAACAGTAATAAAATTTGAACCTACAGCTCTAGGAGTTTGCATCAATGTACGTACATCTGATGGCAAACTATTCTGACCATGTCGTTTAAGTATGTTTAACAAAATATTTACACTCGAATGATTTATATTATGTTGTAAGACCCAACTCCTTATGTCTGTTTCTAAATTGACATCTGTATTAATATTGTGACAAGCTAAATCACTCATCAAAGGTACAGGTTTATCTATTAGAGAATTAGAAACATTATTGTTAAAAAGATTAATCCCCATGTCAATATTTCTACTATCACTGCCTAGTGTAATTGGACCGAAATAATTTTCTTCCAAATTATTTTCATCTAAATTATCTGGTACATAACAGTCAATAATTAATGGTGTTACACTACCTCCATCAAATAGATTATCACAATCCATTCCTGATGTCCCTTGAGTACATGTCTGAACAGAATTAGGCTGTTCCCCCAGCGCAGAACCATTCATAGTTGAAACTATTGGTTTGCATTGACTTATAGGTCTGTTTAAAGGTTTTTCTTTAGATGTGGAGAATAATAAATGCTTTGAATGAATGTTCCCAACTACTAATCTCCTTTTTTGCCGAGAAGTTAAGTTAGAAAAGTCTTTACGGATCTTAGGCATGTTCTATACGAGCAGAAAATAAATATGATTTATACTCACCAATAAATCCTTCTTAAAAAACCAGCAGAATATAATATAGTAACTGAGATACCTGTAGTGAGACCTGCTGAACAGTTAAAACCGAACGGGGTCGGGGAGTAATACTAGAAACTAGAAAAACTGATTAGGTTATGTATGTTTCAGTAGTAATGTATGTTTCTTACCTTTTAGGTACTGTTGTATTTTATTAACTAGTCTACACTAATAAGTTTCTCAGTCAGTTCACAGAACAACTATTATAATATTATAAATAATGTACTTCGTATCTCAGACCAATGTATTCAAGGTAAAGCTGAATTTCGCATAAATGATAAAGGATAAACGTATCTCATAAAGGCGGGAAGCGGGAACTTTACCACTATACAAAACACTATACCTGCACGCGCAAGTGAGTAACTGTCCGAATTCACTGAACAAAAAGAGATAGAGATATAGATATGATTCAGCGCATTTGGAATTTGGCGGGAATACTGTTCTACTTCTAACGGTTCATTACACTACAGAAGAAACTTTACTAGCTTCCGAAATTCCAAGATTCTGTGGAGGGAGGAGTTACATATTTTAACTTTTAACTAAATTCACACTGTGGATAGTAGTGGCGTTGTTTGATAAGAAAGTCTTATCAAACAACGGTAGTGGCATTGAGTAATGTACATTAGTATAGTGGATACACTAATATAACACTCTAAATAAGAAACGATCACCCACATCCACTAAAATACTATGCCAAAATAGCCATCATTAGAGTAAATTAAATTAGAAATCAAAATGTGCCCGTTTAAATACTGTTTGGGGAAAGTAATAAAAAAATAAAGTAATAAAACCAAGGATAATGGGTTACCCTCAGGTGGAGATAAATTTGAATTTAATAAGTTGCTTTTACGCTTATACATTTTCATTCCTTCTAAATTACCTAGATATTTCTCCTTACCTATACTGGACGTTTCTTGAGAAATGGCTATGACCTATAATTAAAATATGTTGTCGGCTAACCCTGATTTTTCACCAGAATATTCCTTATATATAGTATTTTGAACACGACGATTCACATAATTAATTTTGTAAGAAACTTTATCTAAAGTGTTGCCTGAACGATTTTTTAGCTTGTTCTGGAATTCATTAATTGCTGAAAGGATGAAGTGAAACTTTTGAATTTTATAATACTATTTGAATAAGCACAGTTCGATTTCTAATTTAGTTTACTCTGATGATTGATTGCTACTTAGTAGCTGAAACAGAGGATGCAAATATCGTTGTATTACAAGTCGCAATAATCTTATTAGAAATGTTATCCTCCAAGTTTTACCATATATTGACGGCACAATGAAATGTGTCATATACAGACAATTGCTGTAAAAGTATTATTATAGCTGTTGGGTATTTTAAGTTATATATATGACACATGACACAATTTCGCTTCATAATATACGGCACACTGGAATGTATCATAAACAGACCATTGCTTTGAAAGTATTATCTAACAGTTACGTATTGTAAGTTACATATATGATGCTTTACACAATTTCGCTTCATGATACGGCACAGTGAAATGTATCATATACAGACGATTGCTGTAAAACTATTATATAACAGATAGGTATTGTAAGTTACATATATGATACATTACTCAATTTCGCTTCATGATACGGCACAGTGAAATGTATCATATACAGGCGATTGCTGTAAAACTATTATATAACAGATAGGTATTGTGAGTTACATATATGATACTTTACTCAATTTCGCTTCATGATAAGGCACAGTGAAATGTATCATATACAGACGATTGCTGTAAAAGTATTATATAACAGTTAGGTATTGTAAGCTACATATATGATACATGACTAAATTTCCATTTATAATATGACACAGTGAAATGTATAATATACAGCAGATTGCTGTAAAAGCATTATATTACCGTTAGGTATTATAAGTTACATATATTATACATGACTCAATTTCGCTTCATGATACGGCACAGTGAAATATATCATATACATACGATTTCTGTAAAAGTATTATATAACAATTAGGTACAGTAAGCTACATATATGATACATGACTAAATTTCCATTTATAATATGGCACAGTGAAATGTATAATATACAGAAGATTGCTGTAAAAGCATTATATAACCGTTAGGTATTGTAAGTTACATATATGATACATGACTCAATTTCGGTTCATGATACGGCACAGTGAAATATATCATATACATACGATTTCTGTAAGAGGATTATATAACAATTAGGTACTGTAAGTTGCATATATGATACATGACTCAATTTCGCTTTATGATAATAGCACAGTAAAATGTATCATATATAGACGTTTGCTGTAAAAGTATTATATAACAGTTGGGTATTGTAAGTTACATACGAGATACGTAAAATATCTCCCTCAAAAGTGAGGATATTTTTTGTTGTACGTGATACGTAACTCTACATAAATTTATGTATCATTTACATAAATACGACTCCTCATATAATATATAACTATGTAATAAGTATTTTATGGCTTTAGTATATAATATCGATACATAACAAGGTTCTCCTGGTCTGCTCAAATTGATATGTAACTGATCCTTGTGTGTTTGCTGGGAAGGCAACAAGCTCTTCGGTTAAGGCATCACAAAACGTTGAATGAAACTCTGATTGCAGCTCAGGAATTTGAAGCAGCAAAAAGTGTATCAAAATCTTTTCCCCCACGATTGAGAGAAATAAGATTTGAAGAAAACGAAGAGGTAACTTCCACTAGCAACCTACAATCTATGCTCTATGGACTACGAAACCCCCAAAATGAAAGTAGACGATGGTTCAACTGCGGAAGAACGGGACACCTTCAAAGCACTTGCAAAAGTGGAGGCCGTTCGATGAATAGGGAATCGAGAAATGAAATCAGAAGGTCTCCTAGATCGAGATCCCGAAGCCCTTCACAGAGTCCAACACGAAATACCCACAGTGGATATGCATCCCCGAGAAGTCGGTCCCCCACACGTAGCCGACATTGAAGCAATAAAAACAAAATAAAAAAATGTTTTTTAGTTATACTAGGATGGCTTAAAAATAGAGTCAGACCTACTTGGCAAGAAGTAGCCAACTATGGTGGAAACAAAGGGGTACTGGGCTCAAAGGAATTCCCTATATCTTCACGATGGCCTATTGCATCGGAGATGGGAGAGCCTCGATGGAGTACATATAGTTCACCAATTGGTAGTGTCAAGACGTTGATTAAAAATTAAAAAAAAAAATAATAATAAATATATATAAAAAAAAAAAAGTTTTTAGTTATAGGAGGATGGCTTAAAAATAGAGTCACACCTGCTTGGCAAGAAGTAGCCAAATATGGTGGAAACATAAAGGGGTACTGGGCTCAATGGAATTCCCTATATCTTCACGATGGCCTATTGCATCGGAGATGGGAGAGCTCCAATGGAGTACATATAGTTCACCAATTGGTAGTGTCAAGATGTTGACTTCATCTAGGCCCCAGCAGTCGAGTTATTCGAGACGAGTAACTAGAGAGGAGGGAGCAATGTTACGTCGAACCTGTACTGGCGAGTAGGTGAAGGTCCATAAAGAAAAAGAAGAAGAAAAGTATCCGGAGCACTGAATATAGTAGAGCATTCTGTAAATAAATTATAATCTATTTTCAGGGGATGGGGAATGATCTAGTTAGTTGGTTGACGTTAGAGATTAATTAAGAAGTTTTGGAAGATATTTGAGACTGGTGTATTATGAAAATATTGTAATAGTTGAATAGGAAGAATAGAGAAGGTTACATTAGCAAAAGTGTTACAATATTTATAGCGTAGCCGACGAGTTCGATAGAGAAAAGTACAGAAGATAGTGTGGTGGTTGATGTATCGTTCGAAACGGGCTAGACTGCACAAGCGCCAAAACTCTAACAATTGGAAAAATTATGTCATTTGGCTGAGAGGGGCCATTGAAATTTAGGGAGAATGGCTCACTTGTCAACACCCTGAGATGCATGGCGGGTGGTAGAACGCGAGATCTCAGTAAGACAAATGTTACTGGGACGGTTAGTAGGAAAGCGCCCAACTCTCAACACCAAAATGTATGGTGGGTGATAGATTGCCAGGTCGCCGTAAAACAACCGTCTAGGCCGTTGTCAGCCTGGGTACGCCTAGTTACATTTATAGTTTCTAAAGGTGGAATGCTGTGAAACATGTTTCTTACGTCAAATGAAATTATCTTGGCATTGGAATTAATTTTCCCTATTAGTTCTATAGAATTTTTGATACTGAAAGATTTTAGCTATTTTTAAACACGTTGAATTGGCATTCTTTCGAACATACGATTTACCCCCGGGTTGACCAGGCTCAGGTAGTGAAGACATATTTCTTTTCGCACTTTTTCCCAGAAACTTCCCGTCTAGGTGAAAAGGAAGAGAAAGGGTAGGTTGTAGAGTGAGCTTGAATGCTCCCTTTCTCCTTCTCTTCCCTTCCTTTCTTCCCTTGTGAGGTAGTCTCACTTGAGAGGAAAAATGTTTCTCTTGTGGGCAGATTACATGATCAGTTTTGGTTTAATTTTCATTTGATTCGCAATTCGTTGTGGATTCCGCGAATAGCTAGGGAAAGAAAAGGTCGACTCCTGTAGAGCTCCACGTGCAAGGGCAAGGGTATTCAAACTGGAGGTCCCCAGGTCTCCAGAGGCCGCATACACACGATAAAGCTTCCCCTTCACTGCAGCAATCGGCATATGCTGTTCTACCTTGGTTTGGGGGCATTTTATTGTGGTTCACCATCAACTTGACCGGATGGTTAATACACGCCCCCAAATGGACGGAAGGATCGTTCCACTGTCGCGCTGTGTTTCTTGATACCTTTGAAATGTCTCTGTCAACGAGGTGCAATGATATATGGCTCTTGGTGCATGACCACAAAATCTCGTTTGAGCTGTCCTTAGTATCACTGTTCCTACCCTCTCCTGTTAGGTTGAAGGAGGTGCAGCTATTCGGCTCCCCTACACCAATGGCGTAGTCTCACAGCTCCTTAGGAGAGGAGTTGAGGTGTTATCGGTTCTGAAACGGTGGGATTGCCACTGCCCATAATGCCAGAATGACATGGGACCCAAAATAGAGATACTTTATAGTCCACTGCTAATTCCTTCAAAGCTGTACGACATCCCGTAGCCTTGATTAAATTTTTCGACTGTTAAGTCCCTGTTAACCGAGCAATTGCTTGTCAATGTCGAACGTTTTTTCGATAACTGCTGTATTATGTCTCACTGGTGAGACATACTGTATATGTTGGTGCAAGTTGTGGAAATTATTAAAATAGGCCATCATCAGTCATTGATGCTTGCTTCGTAATTGAGTAAAATTAATTTGGTGTCTGATAAACGAGGTGAACATGTCTTGTCGACAGACAGAAATAGATGGCAACACATTCGTACTGAAGTAACCATTTTTAATTATTCTATTTCCAGATAATGGCATGCTGCATAGCTCACTTGATCGTTATACAAGTAGGTGTGAATATGTCTTATAGTGCCATATTATTACCACAATTATACGAAAATGGTAGCGAAATTAAAATTTCAAAATCACAAGCATCTTGGATAGGTAAATAAAGCAGTCAATAACAATTTTGAAGATGGCATACCATTTGCAGGTATACTAAATTCCTCTTTATCATGAAACCAGTATGTTCCCGTATAATCTTTTCTGTTGATTAACCAGTCTCTCTCTTTCTATCTATCTCTATCTTTGATAACAGCTTTTGTGTCGTAACCATGACAATTTTAATTCTGTTTCAGCAAGCATCGTAGCGATAGCCCTTCCAGTTGGAGCGTTAATCATTGGACCATTTATTGACAAATTTGGAAGACAAAAAGTGGCCTGGATCACTTCAATTCCGTTTCTCATTTCTTGGATATGCCAAATTTTTGCACACGAAGTATGGCATATTTATGTGGCCAGGATTATAGCTGGATTTAGCGGAGGTATGTATTTTATAGGAAATACTGAAGCCACCAGAATTAGTTACCTGTTACCGTTACAACTTAACTTATACTCTGAAGGTATCTTTGAAGGTACCTTGTGTGAAGGAACAGCAGGCAAAACAAGCAATGGCCAAACTATAAATCGTATCAGATATGTCGATGACACAGTTGTGTTCGATATGACCACCAACAGCTCCCTCTCATTGGACGATCATGTTAGGTCCATCACAGAATATTCCGTGCAAAGAGCTAGTTTTCAATACAGCAGCTCCTGGGGTTACAAAGCACAGGAGTACAGATGTTTGGACTTCACCTCTCAAGCCCAGACAGGCCTATTCGTCTGGTTGGTCTCTCTGAAACATCACAGAATGGTGGTCGATATATTTTCGTGATCGATGTTCTTCAGAAAGCTCGTCTGTTATCCCACCACTAGCGATTCCAGGTGGACATACTAGACAAACTCAAGCTGGTCATCGCTTCATTGTCAATCTCGAGACCGGCCTTCTTTCTACCAAACATCATTTTTCTATCGAACGGCGAAGTTGTGTTAGGTCTTTCCTTATGCCTATAAGTTGCAAGAAGGATTCCAATCCATGTCTCCTCTTCTAACGTTTCATTGCTGACTCATACGATGTCCTACGAACATTATAGATTTTCTTCTCGTGTGGTCACAATATAAAAAATAAAGACAGGAAACCGAAGTGGAAAAAGATGAAGCACTTCTTGGTTGAACAATCTAAGGGAGTGGTACAATGGTTCCTCTGTAGAGTTGTTCAAAGCAGCAGTGTCAAAAGCCAGAATCGCCATTGTCATGGGCAACCTCCGTTAGAGATAGTGCCTCTGAATAATTTGACTTTAACTGTTTGTAAGTGTGAAGTATGCTTGCAAGAATTGCTTCTGGACTTTATTCTTTGGAATCGATCCTTGACGTTGAATTTGATCTGTCAGAATACATTTACAGAATAAGATTACATATAAAATATAATAAATGCAAGACTCGATACGGGTTGTTAAATTCCAATGGAATAATTATTATGCCCGAATGCTGCGATTGCTTGTTCCTGTTGTGGCTCTCTCCTAATTGTTATTTGTTATGATGCTTTTCGTTTTTAGGATCGTATTTCACCAAGATCGTGACACGCTCGAGAGACACAGCAATTCGACCATAGTTACGTCAAGAGAAGTGGGTCATGCCAAGACCAATATCGCTCGAAGCAGCGCTAGTAGGGATCGAGACAGGGAGCAGTCCTCGTCGGGGACTATGTGACGTCAGCAACCCCGTGATCGCGTAACACTTTCATTTACTGGATCATTACTCATAACACATGTTCCTAGAGTTGAGCTGATTGTTTGTCGGAGTACTTGAATAAATCAGAGATGAAGCGAAATTCATTGAATAATCTCAATGCTTATACATTTCTATAGCTTCCAATGTCTGTATGTAAGGTTCGTCGCTTTACGGGGTGTAATTAAATAATTGCGAAAAAATTCAGTGGGTGATTCCTTGTTGAAAAATAAGGTGGGTCTTCCATATGAAAAAATTATTTGACCCCTCATGTTAAGATACAGCCCTTTAAATGGGGCGCCAAAAAAGTAGTTTTTTATTTTTATCTTCTAAATCCAAAAAGTTACAAAAATAAAATTAAGCACATATTATTTGCTATTAAGAAGGCATCCAATAACTGAGTTGCTGATTTTCCACTATGTTCTTGAGGGAAATAACTACCCCTAAAACTTGTTGTTCACTTAACTTTTTCTCTTATGTGTATATTGCCAATTAAAAATTTATGATGAGAGAATGGAAATGTGGCTTATGCACGATGGGGCCCCTGCCCATTTTAGTGTAAGAGCACGTGAGGTGTTGAATGAAGTCTATCCAAATCGCTGGATAGGTCGAGGTGGGCCTCAGTTTTGGCCACCTCGATCACCTGACTTAAATCCTTTGGATTTTTCTATTTGGGGGCATTTAAAAACTTTGGTATACAAGACTCCTGTTCGAAACCTGGAAGATCTACGAAACCTCATAATTGTTTCATGTAGAGTTATTCAAGGTACCCCAGAAATGTTCCACCGGATACGAGGATCAATGCGTCGCCGTCTAGACGCGTGTGTAATGGCTGAAGGGGGTCATTTCGAACATCTCATATGATCTCTATTAGTTTTTAATTCAAGAATAATATTTATTTGTTACATTATTTTAAGTGCAGTTTGAGTTCCATTAAATAGCATATCTGTCAATTCTGCATTTGTGTACACATCCATTTTATTGAAATTCTTTACAAAAGGGCCTCAAAATGATAACAGTGTAAGACAATTAACAATGATTTTAACTTATTATTGCACATACTAAAAATAATTTAGTTGTCCTAAGAAAATATGTCAACATGACAGCCGCCTACTCCTACTAGGTAAATCAAAGTTTAATTAAAATTCCACACTATGAGAATCGTGACATGTACTTGTAAGTAAATTATTTTTTTCTCAGAAATCTTCAATTTTTCGAAAAAATTACATAAGACTTTTTTTGTTCAGAATGAAACAAGCTACCTAAAATAAATTTTTAATTGGCAATATACACATAAGAGAAAAAGTTTAGTGATAAACAAGTTTTAGGGGTGATTATTTCTAGCCCTTACAAACATAGTGGAAAACCAGCAACTCAGTTATTGGATGCCTTCTTAATAGCAAATAATGTGTACTTAATTTTATTTTTGTAACTTTTTGGATTTAGAAGATAAAAATAAAAAACTACTTTTTTGGCGCCCCATTTAAAGGGCTGTATCTTAACATTTTAATGATTTTTTTTATATGAAAGACCCACCTTATTTTTCAACAAGGAATCACCCCCTGAATTTTTTCGCAGTCATTTATTTACACCCTGTGTTTTAAGAGGGAAAGGACCGATTTTGTGATAGTATGATCGGTTTGTAAGGGCGAACGCTTATAACCAAAATGCTCTTTCTACCTGGCAGAAACATTCCTTTTAGTTGAGCGAACATAACACTTATTAAAGTCACCACACTGGATTTTATATATTATTTCGAATTTATGTAGACCTTGAATTGTACTAATCTGTCTTAACATATATTCACTGTATTATTATTACAGGTTTAACAACCGTAATTTTGGTTTACGTGAGCGAGATAGCACATCCCGAAATGAGACAAATGCTTCTAAGCCTGAACAGCGTCTTTGTATCATTGGGAATTCTTCTAACATACCTATTTGGTACACTGTTTCAATGGAGATGGACTGCCGTTATTTTTTTCGCTATGACTTTTTTCACCGGAGTTGGTATATATTTTCTACCAGAAAGTCCACACTGGCTAATTACCTTCAAGGGAGATTACAAAAAGGCTCAATCTTCCCTAAGATGGCTTTACAAGAATGATCATGTAAGGAAACTTTATCTAATAGTAAATGGTATCAGATATCACCTGTAATAGCATCTTTTACATGATAGTCATGAAAAATATTGCACTACACCAATATACTTGTCAAATATTTGCAAGCAAAAACGAGATCTGTTTTTTTTTACTTATTTCGGGCTTACTTATACGAACTACTGGTCTTTGGGACCTTCTCGACACATTTCTACCAGGGGTATTTACGATTCAAGTTTTCAGTAGTGGATTGGAAATCACTTGCAGAAAGTCTACAAATGAAAACTGCAAATTCTAGAGTTCATTTTATTGACAACTTTTTGTCTTTCAAAATTTCCCAGTTTAGCTATAACATTTAACAAATTCCTATTTTTCATAAAAAATTATGTTCTTATTAGAAGTCGCTTTGGCTCATTCTTATCGAAAAAAATCGATTTGGACTGTTCATACGTTTTTATTGAATAACAAATTCATATCTAATTATGAAAGATGCCTATACAATATACAAAACAACAATTGAATGGATGTGGCATGGTATTTCCAACAGGTATCATGTCAAATCAGTTAGCATCAAAGGAACAGAAACTGATGAACATAAAATCATGAGTTCGTATCCAAAAACTGCCTTCTTAGGGAGTTTCTACATCATAAAATGAAACTACTGGCCAAATTTCATATTTATAGCTTTAGTAGTATCGCCTTGGCTATGAAGTCAAGGCATGTTATTTCATATAAATACCCGAAGAAGAAAGCGTCGGCTGCGTCGCCGCGATGTTATTCCCCAAGTTTATATACTTTTTCTAATGAGTGGAAGTAGTAAAATTATACTCTATGTCATGTGAAACTTTATTGAATTGACAGGGATATCTATGATACGCAGTCTGTCACGGTCATTATGTCTGTTATGTAAATGTTAGCTGTCTTGCTAAGGGGTTATGTGTTTACTGTCAGAACTGTGATAATGATAAATTAATCTATAGGTCTGTCTGTCATGTGAATTGTATGTGATTATATTAGCTCTCAGAAAAGTCAAAATATATCAAATCCTTTGCATACGAAAGCCATATTGCAGGTCATTCAAAATTTTGTAGCCCTCTGGGTATTTGATGAGATCGATGTTGCTTTCTCCATCACTTTCGAGATCACACATAATAGAGCAATGGGTCTATAACACGGTCGTATATACAGGTCTGGGAACTCTATGTTTGACATGAGTCTCTTACATGTCGCCAAACTAGTAGTCCCTCGCTCAGCCACCAGCTGGCGCATGGATCGAAATATGTTGTCAGGATGTCAGGATTAGGCGCCATATCGTTCAAACACGGTCGTATACGTGCCAGAGAACATTCCTCGACTCATGCGCCACCCTTTTGGTACTACAGCCTCGAGATTCCAGACCTGTATATACGACCGTGGTCTATAATTATTAGAAAGGGTCTTCTTTCCTTTTTTTGGAATTGGTTGCACTCTAGCTGTGTTACAAACCAATTTGACATATTCAAACAAAATAATATCCCAGTCAACTAAAATTCTATTGTTTTGCAATATTGTGGATACTTTTTGAGCTAAACGATACTGATGATAACCTTTATAAAAGCATCTGATTATGTATAAGCTGCATTAAGATAGACTGTGATATTTTGGGATTGGTTAGCGCACTTTGATTCCTTCTTCAGTAATTCAAAATGAACGTAGACAAATTTCATGTGAACAATATATCAAACATCTAGATTCCATGACTTTATCATGATTATATATCTATAAAATTGCATTATTCTTGAAATAAAACTTCGTACGTAATCGTAATATATACATTCAATGTTTATTTGTTTTTTTTTACCTCACAGGTCTACGAAAACGAATACAGAAAATTGATGGAGATGAAACGAATGAAAACCAACCAAAACCAAAATGGAAAATCCACATTGACTAATTTTCGATCAGAAATGCGCGTTTTCAAAGATCCAACAGTGTATAAGCCTTTCATCATATTGATGTTATTGTTCCTTATACAGCAGCTTACTGGGGTATACGTCATTATGTTCTACGCTACTGATATATTTCGGAAAGTGGGGGAACATTTCGAAGAGGGTATCCACGAATTTACCGCGCTGGTGTTACTAGGAGCAATCCGATTCGGAATGTCGATATTATCAGCTCTTATTTCGAAGAAAGTGGGCCGCCGAAAATTGCTCTTCATCTCTGGGTTTGGCATGAGTATCTGCAGTTTTTTGGCAGGGATGTACATGCATTTTACGTTTGTACCAACTGAGAAATTCGAAGAATTGAATATCCAAACCAGTAATAAAAACTATAACATTGCTTTGATTTGTGTATTGGGTTATGTCAGTTTTGGAGCTTTGGGGTACTTGATTATCCCCTGGACGCTAATAGGGGAGTTACTACCGGTTAAAGTGAAGGGTAAATTAGGAAGTGTGTTAGTGGCGAATACATATTTGATAATGTTCCTTTTAGTGAAAGTTTTCCAGATAATTTTGGAATCGATAGATATACATTGCTTATTTTATATTTTGTCTGTTTTCAATCTCATGGGGGTGGTTTTCGTGTTCATATTTCTGCCAGAAACACTCGGGAAAACGTTTGCTCAAATAGAACAGTATTTCAATAAGCAATGAATCGGGAGGGCAGGTAGGCTCTGTGTCGTGTTCAGGAATAAGTTAGCTGGTATTAGAATACGACAGTCGTGAATTTTCTTCCACATTCAAAGTTACTTATCATCTCTTTACAGCAAAATGTGAAACAATTTACTTATCGAAATGAGATTATATTTTTGATTAAAATAAAGCATTTAAATCGTTATTTTTCTCAATTACACCTCTCAATAAATAGCCAGTTGGAATTGCTAAGTGCCATTAAGTGTTGTTGCTACATAATCTCCATATTGGGTGATTGGTGAGGTGTTTTGTTAACTCACGCATAGACAGGCAATTGTTACGCAGTGAAGACAAGTCATCAAAGCCTTTCAGCGTCGATAAAGCTTTCTACATTGTTTGTGCAAGAGGTTTGTAATTAATAACCCAATTAGGTAGTCATAACGGCCAAGGATGCACGCGTCAGCAGGCATGTGGATTTATAATACAAAGATAAGTTTGGTAACCCGACATGGAGAGCGGTAATATTACAAAAATCTTTCACATTAGGACCATGCATGCGGACTTCTATATATTATTGAGTTGAGTGACTAATTGAAGATGTAGTAGCTTGTTGCATGTGGAGCGCTTTACAGACAAAGAAAACGCGGTTTGTAACGTGCAATGCCAGATAAGATTGCTAACCCTTCATCAAGAACTGTAATATTACAAAAGTCTTTCGCATTAGAACCATGCTGCATTAACATGTATGCGGACTTCTAGTAATAGTTAATAAATAGACGGTGACACGATGATCTCGATAAGGTAAGTCTTGTTAATATCTTTTATTCATTCATTATACTAGATCTGAGGTTACCAATCGGAGGCACGCTAAAATATTACTAGGAACGATGGGAAATGCTGCAAAAAACGCCAAATTTATTTGAAGCGTAGCGGTGAACCTTTTGATGCTTAGTCAAAAGCACGGTCGTATATACAGGTCTGGAAACTCGAGGCTGTTTCCTATGTGAGAAGGGAGTCCTCTAAGCGTCATCTGTTGCGTTTTACCAAAAGGGTAGCGCATGAGTCCGGCGGATGTTCTCTGGCACGTATACGACCATAGACTTATTATCCTAAGGAGACGAAACATCTCATTCATGAAACTCCATTTGACATGTCGCAATGATTACATGAAGTATGACAAAGAAAACCAACGGACCTCTTTGTCGTCGAGTCATAATTACTCCTTATTGGCAACGCTGTAACTATGATTGAAAACTTGGTACCACTTGTAAGGCAACATCGCTTCGAAATAGCTACGGAAATACGAAAGCTGTCAAATTCCGTAGTTCAGAACAAAGTCTCCATTCATAAAAGGTGCTCGGCGTTGTCATATTCTGAACAAATTATGGAATGGAATAGTATTTAAAAATTTAAATATTCTATAATTCGATTATATATTCCAGGTTATCATAAATTATGGAATATTTTTCAGAGAAAACGACATTTCAACAGTATTGCTTCCAATACAACCAGTAAATAATGCTATGGACGTTTTTATAATAATTACAAATCTCAATCCTGCACACAGAACAACTAATCCGGCAACAGGTCATTCCATACGGCCAACTTGTTATATACAGCGGCCTGAGTGACCCGAAATTTTGGCAATGTCTGATCGTGTTTAAATGTAAGGAATTCTGTATCCTTGGGATAATAGGTCTATGTATACGACCGTGTTTGAATGATATGGCGCCTAATCCTGACAACATACTTAGATCCATGCGCCAGCTGGTGGCTGAGCGAGGAACTACGAGTTTGGCGACATGTAAGAGACTCATATCAAACATAGAGTTTCCAGACCTGTATATACGACCGTGGTCAAAGCATACATTGAACAACATAGCTACTCCTCTCCAATAGATGTCGCGATGTCGGCAACATCAACCACTCTATTACATAACCAACCAAAAATGGTTTCATAGTTTCTAAAATTTTATTGTATTGAATCTCATTGTGATTTTATGTTATTATAATTGAATAATTGAAATATTTATTTATTGTTTCTTTTACATACATAGTTCATATATTTAACGTTATTTACGTAATTTGGATTCAGTGTAAGTTTATTTCACTGTAGTAGTCAGCGGCGCCGTGGCTTAGTTGGTTAAAGCGCCTGTCTAGTAAACAGGAGATCGAGGGTTCGAATCCCTCCGGGGCCTGCGTTGTTCACTGACAGCGTTTAAAACTCTTTTGCATAGATTCTTCTGTTTTATTTACACAACTATACGATTACATATACCCCGAATTTTACTTTTATGGAGAGCGGAATTCCGAAATATTCTTGGGTTTTTGTTGTACCAGAGGATAGATACGGAAAATGGTTATTTTATCTTGTACCATTATGAAATTATGAATCATGTGGTCGTGGTGGAAAGATACCGTCGGCGATATGAATTTATTTTAAATATTTATGATTGTGAAATAATTATCAATCTTAGGCTTCTACCAAGTTTCGTTAAAAATTAATTCTGACTATTATTAATGTTCATGTTGTTATAGGACTGCTAAAAATAAATTTCAATAATTATTAGACATTACGTCACTAATAGCGACCTTGAAATTGCTAGTTTGTGTATTATTTAATATTTTATGGTTCTTATCAAATCGTGATCACGTTCGTGGTCCGTTCTGTTCACTTCCCTTCCCGTTTCCGTGAGTGTCAATTTAAGATTCAAGTCAGCCTGACGGGTTTTGGTTATGTGTATCGTCGTCCTGTGTCATAGCTATTAATAATATTATGTTTAATAGTGCATACATGCTGTGATTCGGTAATATTTCACATAATAACCAGTGGAAATGGGCCAATATAATACAAGAACTGATTTCGAATGGGTATATACGGAAGAACCCCATGCAAGTCGCCGAAAAATAATTTTAGGTTAATCTCACTTAGTTTTAATTTTTACTTTTGCCTTACCGGCCTAATTTAATTGCAATGCTTATCAGAATCTGATTGTATTGGAATTGGTACCTGACAATTATAAATCGACGATTGAAATTGTGAATACCTTTTGTTGACTACAAATCTCTAAATAACATTGTATTAGTTTCGTAAAGTACTTGCTAGAGATGTTCAAACGTTTCTAATAATGCCTATATTTAGCGGAAAAGTCATCATATATTTGAACTATTTTTCTGATTGGCATTATAATATTATTCTCCTTTTTAGTAATTGAAAAATACTTCCACTCTCATTGATTAGTTCAATGTTGTTCCTACTCCATAGATAAGGATTAAACTTATGAATTCTTATCTAAAAATGTAAAAGTAAGCTTTGAATTCGAATGGGAAACAAATAACTGCAAACAATTGTATCTGCTAATTTGCTTTACCGTTTGATTATAGTATTAAACTGGCTTGTTGATAAGGATAATAGATTTATTATTCATTTTTAATCTATAACAATTTTCAATGAATGAAATTAGTTACCTATTTCCCCAAGAATTCAAAAATGCTGTTTAATATAAATAGTATTCCAGGATTTCAGCTGTCACTATATGTAAAAATTATCAAATTGGATAATAAAATATGAATAAAACACAAATTTACTTTAATAACAAATAAACAGCTGAAATAGGGTTTAGTTAATAACTCAATCTGAAATGCCACTGTATGTATAGCTTGATTAGGAAAATGAAATTACATACTGAAAATTTCATGTTCCAGAAAAATACCCGCAGATTAAAAAATTATTTGGGTATGATCCAAACTTCAAATGGGTGGTCACAGGAATGGTGCTTATTCAAATTTCAATGTTATTCATATTAAAAGACAGTTCATGGCCTCTTATTCTCATAGTGGCCTATTGTTTTGGAGGAGTTATCAATCATTCTCTCATGTTAGGTGAGTTTTTCATACAACTACATTACTTTGTAAATTTAAACACATGATTTCCACACTTTTAATATCTTTTGTTTGTAGCGATCCATGAAATATGTCATAATTTGGCTTTTGGGCATGCAAGGCCATTACATAATAGGTTATTTGGATTTTTCGCAAACTTACCAATAGGAATACCAATTTCAATAAGTTTTAAAAAGTATCACCTTGAACATCACAGGGTAAGTTTGTAAAACTTGAGATTTTAAGTGGTTACTACAGATACAAAAGCCTATTATGTATTTAATTTAAAAAAAAATCGACAATATTGAAATGAATCAACAACAATCTTTCAAATAGTCTACTTTGCACCATTTAGGTTAAAGAAACTGGTGACTGTTTGCATTTTTGAATTAAATCCTACTCCCAAGAATACTCAGAATTTTTCTACTTTTCTTAATTGTGAGAATTTCCTTTCTTAATTGTATCCATCTTAGTAGTAATTAGTCCCTTCGAATAATATCTATGAACAGATGTCACAGCCTACTCTAATAACAGGCTGGATGAGTCATCGCATACTGTTATTTTTTAATTTGTACAAGTGGACCCTTATTCCTTATTATTAGCTTTCAAAATGCTTAATGTTCACATTGTTAGCTAAAAATATCATGTATTTTGATATTATTTTTCTCGAATATTATAGTTCTTGAAAAAATCTAAATTTATTTTTTAATTTCAGTATCAAGGTGATGAAATTAAAGATACAGACATTCCAACCTATTTGGAAGCCAAATTATTTTGCACCACCTTTGGAAAATTCATCTGGGTCATTTTACAACCATTTTTCTACTCGTTCAGGCCATTGATAACATACCCAAAGAAACCTACAAACATGGAATATATTAACACAGTAATACAACTCATATTTGACGCTATTGTGGCCTACTTTTTTGGTGAGCATTACTTTTCCATAATCCAAAATAAAATAATCAAAGGAACTGTAGTGTATTCAAACACAACCGGACAAGAGGTAAACAGATATTAGTCCAAGCAATAGGCAGAAGTGCGTGCAGAAATTAATACCTGGAAAAAAAATATGAGCGTATAGGAAATTAAATTTAAAGGTGAGTTTCCGATTCATGCAACGAGATCCGAAATATCGAACATGACCTAAAAAATTGGCAAAGTTGCAAAAAGCGGTTTTTCCCAAATAAGTGAAAAACTATAGCTCTGATAGAAAAAAGTTAAATGAGAAAGTTGTAGGTATCAAATAGATCTATCGATTTGCTTCCATGATAATTATCGATATCTTTCATACTTTTCGAGTTATATTGAAAAAACCGTTAAAAATCGGGGTATCGAGAAGTCGTTAACTATTACGTTTCCATACTTGTTATTTGCTGTATGTATTGCCCATGGCAAGATTAAAAAGAAGTTTTTTTTTAAATTCAAAATATTAATAATTTTTCGAAATAAATCAATTTTTCGAAAAAAAAAGCGCTCTCATAAATTAGCTAGATCTTCTCAGTGGATCGTCCTAGAGTAACGATTCTGGGCTTATTTTCTTCTTGAAAAGTTGTGCTATAATGTTATCAAAGAAATATAGCGATTTTTCAAATTTTAAGGATAAAAAAATGACTGAAAAAATTGCACCTTTTTTGAACATGTTTTTTCAGAATACCTATATTTTCATTAAAAAAATACTAGTATATGTTTTATTGACTTATAGTATTAGAAATTGAGTAACAAAATGAAGCGTACGCGGCTGCCGGAGCGTGCGGCGGAGTGGGGGAAACTGATTTCGTGAGTTCAAAGTGGCTTGTGCTTGCAAAATCTTCAATATCTCGGCTTTTGGATCACTTACAAAAATTATAAATATTTTATAATAATTTTGTAAATAAATGAAATTTCAAACTTATCTTAATATGTTGCATTTATTCAATTTTGTATCATAGAAAATTATTTACTGAAATAATTAAATAATTGTTAAAGCATAACGTCAGTATGATTCACTGAGCAAAACATTTGAGGTATTACAAGGAAAATACTGTTTTGATGATAAATGATAATTTAAATGACGTAAAAGTAAAACAAATTAGAAATGTAAAAAAAATATTTGAGTCCATTTTGCTTCTAAGGTGAAAATAAATACGTTATTCATATTTATCTCGTCGAGCTACCCCGGATTGAGTTCAAAAGGATTGTAAGTGATCCAGAAGCCGAGATATTGAAGATTTTGCAAGCACAAACTACTTTGAACGCACGAAATAAGTTTCCCCCACTCCGCCGCACACTCCGGCAGCCGCGTACGCTTCACTTTGTTACTCAATTTCTAATACTATAAGTCAATAAAACATATCCTAGTATTTTTTTATTGAAGATGTAGGTATTTAACATTAACATCCATAACGTACACTTCTGTTAAATGTTTATTCCGTCTTACAGATTTTTTTGAAATAAAAAAAAATATCTTTGGTCCAGAAGGTCGTAGATGAAATATTTTTTTTTGGTAATTCGTGAAAAATGTCAGGAATCGATTTCCGTTGAAGACATTTCCCTAAAATAAAAATTGTAAAACTTATCTAGAAAAAACATGTTCAAAAAAGGTGCAATTTTTCAAAGTAATTTTTTTACCTTTAAAATTCGGAAAATCGCTATGTTTCTTCAATAACATTATAGCACAGCTCTTCAAGAAGAGAGGAAGCCCGGAATCGTTAATCTAACATCATCAGCTGAGAAGATCTAGCCAATTTATGAGAGCGCCTTTTTTTCGAAAAATCGATATATCTCAAAAAGTTATTAATATTTTTAATTAAAAAAGAAATCGCTTTTTGAACTTGCCATGGGCTATAGGTACAGCAAATAGCAAATATGGAGACGTAATAGTTAACGATTTCTCGATACCCCGATTTTTAACGGTTTTTTCAATATAACTGGAAAAGTATGGAAGATATTGATCATTAGAAGCAAATCTATAGCTCTATTTGATACCTACAATTTTCTCATTTAACTTTTCGATCCGAGATATAGTTTTTTACTTATTTAAGAAAAACCGCTTTTTGCAACTTTGCCAATTTTTTAGGTTATGTTCGCCATATCGGATCGAGTTGCATGAAACAGAGACTCACCTTTAAATTTAATTTTCTATACGCTCATATTTTTTTTCCCGGTATTCATTTCTGCAGATTTAACATTAGGCGGTCGTCTATTGCTTGGACTATGTATGTTATTGCTTGATTCGCATCTGTCAGTAGCTTATAAGCCATGAAACTCCACGTTTCCAATATCGCTCCAGTCAAGTATAACTCCAACATTTTGAACAGTATCACCATGAAATTAATATTATAAGGTGGTGGTTGGAAAATATATATTTTCCAGAATTCTACGCTCTGAATGTGTTTCATTTTGGTACCAAATTTGAATCCATTTGGTTTGTCAGACCTAAAATATAAATTTACCTCAACAATTTCGTCAATTCTATGATTTGTAGGTGCAAGAATGGTGGGCTACCTGGTTTTTGGGTCCGTTATGGCTATGGGACTACATCCTGTCGCTGGACACTTTATATCTGAACATTATATGTTCAAAAAAGGTTATGAAACTTATAGTTACTATGGCCCATTGAACTGGATTACGTTTAACGTCGGTTATCATAATGAACATCACGATTTCCCAGCTGTTCCCGGATCCAGACTACCTCAAGTAAGTACTAGAACTATGATTATGGGTTCATTGTTCCTGAAAAATGTCTCAATGACAAAAGCATAAAACCAATAACTGAAATATCAACTACTATTTATGTGTTATTCTTTTTTGAATTGATTGTAGGTTATACAATTAATCATTCTGATGATGGATTAAATCTAACGAATATCTATTTCAGGTAAAACAGATTGCAGCAGAATTTTATGACGATCTGCCCCAACATGATTCTTGGTCAGCAGTTCTTTATGACTTTGTAATGGATCCAGATGTCGGACCGTATGCGAGAATAAAACGAAAATCCAAGGGATTAAAGACGTAGATTGATCTGAAAATCGCGCTTTCAGCCAAAGTTATCTTATAACTACAAGTATTTTTGTATTTTTTGCAAAGAAATGAATGAACTTATATTGAAAATTACCGCAAATCGCGTTTAGAATGTCGGATACGTTTTGTGATAAATGTAACAAATATTTTTATAAAATTGTTTGATTTATATTTATAAAGTATGATGGCTTACATTCAGAATTGTACAACTTAATAATGCCTTATGTACTTTCTTCATGGTTTGCTTAAATCTAACCTAACTTTGCATTGAATTGAATTTCTTGATTGACAATTCTGGTAGTTCAATGTGATAAAATGATTGTATATCAAACAAAACCGGCGTTATTTTTAATCTATTTATTTGATGATGATTTATGGTATGAAAAGTCTAGTTTAAATTTTCATAAATAGAGTTTATTCTTCTGATGCCATTATATTTATTTGTGATATTTCTGAGAAGTATTTTTCTTGAACTTTATAATAATATTCTAGAATAAATATTTTCAGTATTCAATTTAATAGAAAAATAAAATAGTAAGTTTTGGAAAATTATATATACCTTGCTGGGAAGTAATTCAGGATATGGCGCATTCCAGGTCATATTCGCACTTCGTCCCAGATGAGGTCTTTGAATTGCGCTGAAATTTTGCAGGTTTCTGCCTCAGGAAATATTGGGTTTCCCAAAATTTCAAGCCATATACTTCAATAAGGCGCCGCCTAGAATATTTTTCATTTTTTTTTCGGAATTTTATTGATTGAAAATGAAAAAACGGCATTTCTTCTGTAGAAACTGAGGCTAAATGTGAATACTACAAAGTGGTGGTCAATTATCTGTATTTTCAAAAATTCCTAGGCTATTTCTTTCAAGTTCATACTGATGGGTGAATATTAATATCGAATCTGACCCCAATAAAAATTTAATTTCTTTAAAAAAAATAATATTTAAAAAAATATAATAATTAAATAAAATGAGTTATATAATAAAAATTATTATTAAATAATAAGTTTTATTATTATAACTAATTTTATTTAATTATATTTTTTTTTAATCATTCAATGATAATTTTTATTATGTAACTCATTTTATTTAATTATTATATTTTAAAAAATTATTAATTTTGTTTAATTATTATTTTTTTTAAAGAAGAAATTAATTTTTTATCAAGAAATGTACACTGCGCTTTCAAACAAATTTGAATATTGAAAAAAACATGCTCGCGGGACCCGTTAAAGCGCCCCTGCTATATCGATTGAATCTACTTAAAAAATGTTTAGAAAGTACGTAATTGATCGGAAATTTTCCGAAGAATCCGAATTTAGGGTTAATATTCACCCATCAGCATGAACTTGAAAGAAATGGCCCAGAAATTTTTGAAAATACAGACAATTGACTCTAGCAGCTTTGTTTCATAATTTATGCATGACCATTCATACACCACCTTGAAGTATTCACTTTTAACTGCCTTTACACAAAATTTCATCCCGATTGGAGTAGCAACACCTGAGATATGAATTTTTGAAGAAAAAATAGTTTTTTTTTAGTTTGCACGCATGCGCGATACGATAGACCAATTCTGAAGGCGGCGTTGGGTTACTTGGAAAATTTGCCATCAAATCCATGGCTTGAAATATTTTTTAGCCTCAGTAATGCGTTTCTACAGAAGAAATGCCGTTTTTTCATTTTCAATCAATAAAATTCCAAAAAAAATGAAAAATATTCTAGGTGGCGCATTATTGAAGTATACGGCTTGAAATTTTGGGAAACCCAATGTTTCCTGAGGCAGAAACCACCTGCAAAATTTCAGCCCAATCCAAAAACATCATCTGGGATGAAGTGTGAAAATGACCTGGAATGCGCCAATAACAATAATGCTGAAACTCATAAACTTGAAATGAGGGATATTCCAGCGAAATAATGAATCCTGTAAAGTGATCCCCTTAAGAAGGGTGACAACCCTCTAAAAAATTAAATTAGGGAATGGTGGAGTTTCACGTTATTTTACAGGTAATGATGTTTCCTCCTACAACAATACAATTCAATTCAATTCACGAGAAAATTGCAATTAATTCGATATAATAGTTATTTTTCTATTTGTTTCATATTTACCTCTAGTCTCAAGAGATAGATTTGTTTCGTAATAAGGGTCTGTTGCGATGAGCGCAAGCGTACAACGCCTTTTAAATTCTCTTGAATCTCGTATTTCAGCGTTAACATTTGTTTTTCTGATATCAGCAATCCAGCCTTTCCGTTGAGACATTCTGTAAATTGTGAATCACTTGATAGCATTTATGAATCTCTTGGTAATTTCTTCTAGATGATTATAAAATTAGAAAAGTTACAGTTTTTCTTATATTTGTGATAGAACTTGGAAAAACGTGTTGAAAATTATTAGAACATGAAGTTGGAGAAATGTACATTGTCTATGTATCTCAATGCGGGAAAACAGCACTTGTAATCTTTACTGTATTCCTCTATTAAATAACCTTTGTATAGATATTTTATACATATTAATTTAAATATATTTTATTGAAGAATGTAATAATGAAAACCTTCTAATTATATATTGTTATATAAGCATATAGAATAAAATATTATTCTTAGTTTTATTTCATCTGTTTACTTATCTTATCAGAAACGAATGATACTCCTGAAACCTAAGCAACCTATCTAAATTAAGAAAATGTCATCTTCACAATGGGCTACTTTTCTTTGTGCAAAGGAATTGGTATCTCATTTATTCATATTACAGTGATCACTTTAAATAGTTATTAAATTTTTATCCATTATCTTGTTCATATTAATCATTGACAAGTCCGCCCTAGCAAACTATGTCTTGACTACATATTAGAATTAACATGATGGCCGCTCTATTACTGGTTGTAATTGACCCTTTCCAAAAATTTACCGTTAGGTATGTCACATTCTTTCCTAATCTTAGTTTAGATTCAGTTGTCTTTGATAATGGCTGCATCACAGTTGAAAAGTATGCTTTAGATAAATTATTATTTTGAGTGGTTATATTATTTTATTAACAAATATAGGTTGATTCGTATATCACGTACAGTATAAAAACATGTTTCGGACGAAAACTGATTCCGGGGGTGGGGTAAAAAGGACGCATACTCGCCCTGATCGTCATTCAAGATAGGGCCGGGGTCAGAGTGTAAGGGAAGTATTGCGATTGGCCCAAAATTTGTTTCGCTGATATATCCATTTTGAGCAATTCTGAATCGGTTACTATTTTTAACATGGTGTGTGGATTCCACGGTGGCAACGATTGCGCCGTTCCTATTGGTCGTATGGATTTGAAATTTTGCAGATCAGAGTTTAGATAATAATTGATAGAATCTGAATTTTCCTATTTCAAAAATATGTAATGTCTAAGTGTAGACCACGGTCGTATATACAGGTCTGGAATTTTGAGGCTGTTTCCTATGTGAAAAGTGAGTCCGCTAAGCGTCATCTGTTGCGTAGTACCAGAAGGGTTGCGCATGAGTCGAGAGATGTTCTCTGGCAACTGTCATTGTTAACTTGTAAACACAAGGAATACCGACGTTTTTAGAAAAAAAAAATGACGAAACCGTGCATTCTGCCGAAATGCAAAACGGGGTACAAGAGTGTAAAGCAAAAAACTTCTGTTTTTAAAGTGCCGAAAGATGCGGGAATGCAAAAAAAGTGGATGCTTGCGATTCCGGAATGAACTCGTTTTAACGAGGTCTTTTATGTGTGCGTCATGTATAACGAAAAAGGGGAAGTTATTTTTAAGGTGAGTAGTACATTTTGACAAGAGTAACAGTTCTATTCCTCTCTCAAATCAGAATAGTAAATATTGCGTTACGAGAAAAATTATTTTACTTAAAATGTGCGGTTATTATCAATCAATCTTTGTTTTGTGGGGCTTGAAATTTGAACGATATGGCGCCTAATCCAGACAACATACTTCGATTCATGCGCTAGTGGTGGCTCAGCGAGGGACTACGAGTTTGGCGACATATAAAAGACGCATGTCAAACATAGAGATTCCAGAACTGTAGATATGACCGTGGTGTGGTGTAGACAAGCAGCTCCATTTATTATTGTGACAAAATGTAGATCACAGAACAACATCTAGAACACAGATAACATGTAGATTTGCGTTATAGACGACGCTTCTATGTTTAACGTTTTCATTTATTTGAAACGATTTTTATAGTGTTTTATATTCGATTTAGGCAAAGACATGGTACCATGCATAAGTATGGTGTACCATGGTATATAAAAGAGTACCGTGGATATACTAAAAATGTAGTAAAATTATTTATCAATTTTCTTACCGGCAACGCAATGTTTCTTCATTTCCATTACCGATTCGTTCGGACAGTGGCATTAATATTTTATTCATAATTATAATGTTTCGACTTGGGTGAAAAACTCTAATTACCACTCAATTAACCAGTGTAGTGGATTGTGCACGTTTGACATTCTCAAGAATAGACTGATGGCTGACCAGGAATAAAATATAAGGCGAGTAATTTTTTGTAACTTACCTTTCGTTTTTTATAGCTACCTTAATTCAAAATACTAATGAGATTATTTTGACTGTAGGTTTTTTAGATTAAATGTAGATATTTATAACTTAAGGATGAATTAACCAACTAGAATTTTGATATGACGCTACTTTAAATAAAACAACTATTACAAGTTCGATTTTCACAAGTTTATTAAGAATGTGAGTATAGTTTCGCTACCACCGTAGCTTCTTGATAAACTTGTGTTAATCAAACTTGTAATAGTTGTTTTATTTAAAGTTGGTAATTGATTTTCATCATGTAATGGCTGATTCTATTCAATATGTTGCTACTTATTAACAAAGTTAAAATTGAAGTCATCTTTTCGAATGGGATATAAAGATGAATTAATCGTACTAGTTGGTTTATTTGGTTCTCAGGTCAACAAAAACAATAAATAAAGTGTAAAATTTTTATTCTTAGAACTAGAATTAATAATAATCACACAGTTTCAAAATATTTAAACATTTTTACTTGTTTTATCTCATATATTCATAATATATTTTGTATAATGGTTGGTATACTCTTCAAAAATAACTTGAATAAATATTAAAATCCTAACAATCTCAACAACGAACAAAGTACTAAAAATAACATGTACATACCTACACAATACAGCCCTTAAATCCAATTTATAAAAAGTACATAGTAACAAGTCAACTATCGATTTTTGTATAAAATTGTTTCTATTTTGATAAATATGCAATAAAAATATTCTTATACAATACCATGAATATTTGAATAAATATGTTGGTTAATGATTATATAAAAGTGTAATTTGTGAAATCTACATGGAAAAAGATCATTATACATTAAATGGATTTGGATAAAACGTTTTACAGCAAACACAGAGGAAGGCTGGAATTCTTATCAATCAAACTTTTCCTCTAATGGATAATGTCTAGATTCACTCACCCATACACTCATACTCATTACTTTCAGTAATTTATTTAATATAATTCCCTATAATTGAGAACTGATGCGGTTTCGCAACATACTTGAGTAAAATGGAATGAAAAACAAGGTTTCCTTGTTGTACATTTTGTATGTTATTTAAGAACATATTTTCTAATGGCAGTTGTACTTGAATATGTAGGTAGATTATTTTAGAAATGCATTTATTTAGAGCAACTTAGGTGTTTCGATTTGTTACAATGTCGTTAATTCCAAGTAACGTAAATTTGTGAATTTTCCAACTATTCTTTCTCCAGAATAATGAAGATACAAGCATTAGTATCATCATCTGACTATTACTTGAGGTTTGAAATGAATAAATACAACCGTTCCCTGCGGTTTTTCTTCATAAATTGATATTTCAAACAGGCTTTAATTCAGATGTCATTGTGTAATGTTTTTTCTTATATGCAATTTAGTTGCTTACTCATAAAAAATTAAGTACACATTTTCTTCAAATATCTGGGGGAAAGTCTTGAAAAATTCAATGATTCAGTTAGTTTTTCAATTAATTCATATACTTAATGACACTATTTTAAGTTTATTCTACCTATTTAGGAATGAAAAATTAAGAAATTGATTTTAACACTGAATGAAAAAGCATTTAACAATGTTTTGTTACTTAAGTACCTTAATTTTCACAATCTTTAAGTTAGAAGTGACATAAAAGCAGTTTCTGCGTCACTTTAATACTAAAATGTTAAGTTCTTGAGCCCATAATCACATTTTGCTCAATTTTCTAAGTAGAGTACCATTCATTGTGACTATTCCAAATCTAGACTCATAAGCGATGTCTCAATGCCCATATTTATAAGATTATTTCATTTCGTTTCTTTGCAGATTTAGATAAAGTTGGGCACAAAAGGCAGTTGCCATATTTCTAGTTGATCCAAAATTTTGTATCTGCTTGTTATCTGAATATGACATATTCCAGGTCATTACTCTCTCATTGTCACAAGTTAGAAGCGATAGATGAGAGTATACAGTTGGACGAAAAATCATAATAGCATGGATTTGGTATTTCTCAGATTTTTCTTCAATATATTTCCCGACAACTTATAAAAACTATGTCTCTGATAGCATATCTTGAAAATGCGATAAAATGAATATATCCATCATTCTAGTGAATTGAAGAAATCTACAAGGCATGTTTTTATATAAGTGACTTTGAAAAATCGAAAATTATTTCCTCACTTAGTTTAACAAGTGAGTATTTTTTGAATTTTGAATGGCTGAACCAGTGTAAAGTAATTTTGTAGAAAACAAAATGGATTTTGTGTTATTTTTCAAAGATTATACCCTTTTTGCTGTTACATTTAAATTTCCAGCCAAAATTTTCTTTCGTAAGTTTAGTTGCAATGTTTTCGTGTCCAAATGCACCCGAAAATGCATTACAAATTGTGGTCAAGTATTGGAGAATACATTATGAGTACAAGGCATGTTTTTATATAAGTGACTTTGAAAAAATCAAAAATTATTTCCTCACTTAGTTTAACAAGTGAGTATTTTTTGAATTTTGAATGGCTGAACCAGTGTAAAGTAATTTTGTAGAAAACAAAATGGATTTTGTGTTATTTTTCAAAGATTATACCCTTTTTGCTGTTACATTTAAACTTCCAGCCAAAATTTTCTTTCGTAAGTTTAGTTGCAATGTTTTCGTGTCCAAATGCACCCGAAAATGCATTACAAATTGTGGTCAAGTATTGGAGAATACATTATGAGTACAAGGCATGTTTTTATATAAGTGACTTTGAAAAAATCAAAAATTATTTCCTCACTTAGTTTAACAAGTGAGTATTTTTTGAATTTTGAATGGCTGAACCAGTGTAAAGTAATTTTGTAGAAAACAAAATGGATTTTGTGTTATTTTTCAAAGATTATACCCTTTTTGCTGTTACATTTAAACTTCCAGCCAAAATTTTCTTTCGTAAGTTTAGTTGCAATGTTTTCGTGTCCAAATGCACCCGAAAATGCATTACAAATTGTGGTCAAGTATTGGAGAATACATTATGAGTACAAGGCATGTTTTTATATAAGTGACTTTGAAAAAATCAAAAATTATTTCCTCACTTAGTTTAACAAGTGAGTATTTTTTGAATTTTGAATGGCTGAACCAGTGTAAAGTAATTTTGTAGAAAACAAAATGGATTTTGTGTTATTTTTCAAAGATTATACCCTTTTTGCTGTTACATTTAAACTTCCAGCCAAAATTTTCTTTCTTAAGTTTAGTTGCACTGTTTTCGTGTCCAAATGCACCCGAAAATGCATTACAAATTGTGGTCAAGTATTGGAGAATACATTATGAGTAAAACATGTTTTCCTTCATTTTATTTATGGGAAATAAGGTGAAAGAAGGGAAGCAACTCCCTGTAGTTATGTTAAAAAACTATTTTAGGGAGCGTTTCCGAAAAAAAATGGAACATCATTTAGTTTCGAAAAACTAGAATATGTAATAGGTACTTTTATAGATCTGACAACAGCGTATGAAACAATAGATCAAGGCATTTTAATTGAAAAAATCGAAAGAAATGGCGTCAGAAGCATGGCCCTGGATAGGATCAAATCTTCATTAAGGGGACGAACTCACAGAGTAGTTGTTAAAGGAAATGATTCAAATAGTTTCAGATATAGTAGAATATGGGCATAGCACAAGGCAGGGTGATAAGTCTAATTTTATTTGCCATTTACACCAATGACATTGCATCATCGTTACCCACTGGGTCCAAGTCAGTCATTAGAATGATAGATTTTTACTGTTGGGACAACCACAAAAATACGTTAAAACTGGTTCAGGTAGCGCTGAATGAAGTGAGAACAAAATATTGTATTCTTAAGAACGGTAAGATCAAATCTAATCACACAAATGGGCCGAAAAGTGGAGGAACTATGTTGAAAACTGTATATGGCAATGTTTTCTATAACAGTTCTGGAAACTTATCTAAATGAAGAAGTCCTAAATTGGTATATCATGCAAAGATGTTAAAATGGGAATTATCTTTTGTGTCACAGCGCAGAAGTGGAGGATTTGTTCATAACCCAGAAATGAAGGCTTACATTGCATTTGGTTTGAAAAATAATATGTTTCACTTACAGGCCTACATATCTGTGAAAATGTTCACCTATTTTCTATTATCAACAGTTCGCTCAACTATACAGTATCTAAACATAGGCTCACAGCTTCTGATAAGGGTTCATTTTACTCAGCGATAACTACTTTCAACAGAGCACTGAAAAATATTAAATTAACAAAAATTTTTTACTTTTACAAGAAGCTGGTTTTCACTTTGTAGATGCAGCAAGAATCTAATAAATTATAAAATTTTAGATTGTTATTGTTTTATTTGTTTTAATTTACGAGATCAATAAAATAATAATCATTATTATCATTATATTGCAATAAATTCTATATTATTCAATATACAGGGTGTTTCAGTTTTTTCGTTCATAACTTCGGCAAACGATAGAACTTCTAAAAATAATAGGGGTCTTTCATATAAAATTTTTCTCTAAATCACTTCGTTTCCGAGATACAGGGTGTTGAAGTTTTGAAAAATTATAACAATTTCTTCATTATCTTCTGAAAAAATGAAAATGTTCAGTTAAAACTTGGTACACTTTAGTTTTACTGGATGAGACATTTTTTTGGTCACAAAATGTTTTTGAGACAAATACAGTAGCGTAGTTACGGGGTTTTATACCCATTTAAACCCCTTACTATCTACGCCAATGGTCGAAAATTATTATTGTATACAAATTTGAGAACTTTGATTTATTTTCTATAAAATAGTATTCTAGATAAATTTCACTTAGAGGCTTCCTGTTCGAGCTATTTTGATTTTTCTAATTAGCGTTATCTTATAGAATTTCTTTTGAAAGGCTATTTAAAACGTAAGAAAATATTTAAATACCTATTTATTGGTTACGATGAAAAATAATTCATAATAAATGCTCAAAATGATCCATTTAATTCAACGCAACGCCGACATATATTTCTCAACGACCTTCAGGTTCGAATTAACATTTTATTATTAATTTCACCACAAGCTCTTTGAATACTATTGAGTCGAAAGTCCAAAGGATTGAGGTCTGGTGGTCAAGGAGGCCATGCAACTGGACCACCATCCATCTTTCACCGTACTTTCTATTTAGCCATTCATGGACAGGACAGCCATCCAATTGTATCCATGCATTTGTTCCCTCATTGAGTGGTGTCTTCGTGATTAGTTTCCAAAAATTCTAAAAATGCAGCGGCCGGTAGTCTGTCTGGTAAAACGTATGGGCCAAAAATATTGTTTTTGTAAATGCCAAGACATTGATACTGAATTTTTCTTGGAAATTCCTGGATCTTGTCCATAATCGTAAATTGTGAAAATTAATAAATCCACGTTCGTGTAAAATGTGCTTCATCTGTTCACAATATTTGCTGGAGAAAGTTTTCGTTATTGTTCAGTTTCTTATGGGCAAATGAAAACCCAGAAGAGCTTGTGGTGAAATTAATAATAAAATATTAATTCGAACAAGAAGGTCGTTGAGAAATCGTTGTCGGCGTTGCGTTGAAGTAAATGGATCATTTTGAGCATTTATTATGAATTATTTTTCATCGTTACCAATAAATAGGTATTTAAATATTTTCTTACTTTTTAAATAGTCTTTCAAAAGAAATTCCATAAGATAACCCTGATTAGAAAAATCAAAATAGCTCGAACAGGAAGCCTCCACGTGAAATTTATCAGGAATACTTTTTCATGGAAAATAAATCAAAGTTCTTAAATTTGTATACAATGATAATTTTCGACCATTGGCGTAGAAGTTTAATGAGTTTAAATGGGTACAAAACCCCGTAACTACGCTACTGTATTTGTCTCAAAAACATTATGTGACCGAAAAAATGTCCCATGCAGTAAAACTAAAGTTTACCAAGTTTGAACTGAAAATATTCATTTGTTTAGAAGATAATGGAGAAAATGTAATAAATTTTCAAAACTTCAACACCCTGCATCTCGGAAACGAAGTGATTTAGAGAAAAATTTTATATGAAAGACCTCTATTATTTTGCAGAAGTTCTGTCGTTTCCCGAACGAAAAAAGTGAAACACCCTGTATAATGTTGAATAATAATAACTGGACTATCACTTATGAGAAAAGAATGGATATGTCATAGTGCAAAATTAATGGCACAATTTTTGTTGAAGGAACATTTTATTACATACCTTAAAATAAATAGAATAACTTCGTTTCACCTAAACTGAAAATTATTCATTTCTAAATTAATACTATTATTGCCCGTTTCGGGTATATCAATTTCAAGGGTACGGGTGTTTTTGGCGGGGAAGTTATCTTGCGAGTTAGAACCAGTTACCTCAAAATCATAAGGAAGCTCGGCAATATCCATTTGGGAATTCATCAAGTCATTACCGGCATGACTTGGTGAAAAACTCTTGAAAGTCTCACTCGAACTGGTTTGGTTCGATACCGAAGGTAAGCTAGAGAAGAGGTCATCGTTGGTGGCGTTAGACTGATGGTAAGGGGACGTGTCGCGTACCGGCGGAAGATTTGTCTTGAAATTAGGCACCAAACGACTTTTGGAAACTCTCGGAGAATCGTTTATAATATTATTCAGTTCACTAGAGTCACTACATACAAAAGATGAATCATTGTTTATCAATTTTGTAACACTATTTACTGATTTGGGATTTCCTTCAGTTAGTTGTAAGTTATCTTCCTCTAATCGATCGTAAAGCCTGCTAGAAGACGATTGATTTAGCTCGGTGATGTCGGAGCTAGCGTTTTCTTTTAATGTGGTATCGGTTAATTTCGTATTTAGGGGCGTGCTGAAAGTGTAGCTGTTCGTAGAGAAATTTTCGCTGTTGCTGGCCAAACTGCTTTCCCCGGGACTATAATCGAGTTTTGTTTGGTGGTATAACTTATTCAATACGTGATTCTTGTCGAATTTGTTTTCTTTTTCGACCACGATTTCGGCCGTGCACGTGGGCATCGTGTTATCCGGACTGGCGGCCGATTTGAAGTCGGAGGTCAATGGTGGCCATTTTGTGTTTAAATTTAGATCGCGTTCAATGGCTAAGTATTTCTTCTTGGACTTATCGATGTTGTGGAACTTGAACCTAAGCTTTTTAAAGACTAGATTATCGACTATGACGTATTCGATGAGTAAGCTCAAGATGAAATTGATGCCCGCTAAAACCAAGAGGATTATTCGGAATTGCCAGCTATCAGGGATGACCAGTTGGAATTTGTCCTTGATGAAATCGGCCGGGACGAGTGCCATATACACCGAAAAAACGGTTAGAACGAAGGCGCTAATAATGAAACCTAAATTCGAGAAGATGCTTCTGCGGTATGGCTTTCCTTTCGAGAAGATTATGGCCAAACCAATGTATTGGAAAACTGAAATGGTGTAAACAGTGTAATTTTCCAAACAGGCCACGTCATCTTTGTCGTCACGAGTGTTTTTGTCGTAAGGAACGTACCAGGGTTGGGTCTTGACGTACTCGAATGCGCCAACTTGGAAAACGATTATCAGCACCAATTGCAAAAGCAACGATAGTACAGGACTAAAACTGATTAGACTGCTTAACGGAGTCTCCTTAACTAGCTTACCAGGGTATGATCTAGTTTTGCCAAAGAAGAAAGCGAAAATTGATATAATACAAAGATCTATGTAGAGATATTCCATGTCGGTCAGATTGGAATCGATACTGTATAGAATCAATACGGAAATGAATTGACACAAACTGTATGCTGCCATGTATTTAAAAATGCCAAAACTGGTTACTAAGGCCGCTCTTCCTTCTCTGATGACGTTGAGGACGCAACTTATGTTTGGAACTTTGGAGGTGAATGGACTTGCGACCGAGGATTCGGCTTCGGATAACGAAACGCCAGTGTGGGCTGCTTTGAGTGCTCCGCAGTCGTTGGCACCGTCTCCGCACATAGCTGTGGAAGAAAAAAATGTGTAGTATAATTATTAGTCAGAGCAGGGCCGTAGTCAGGGTTACTGTGTTAAAACTTTCCCTTTTCCTGGAGCCTATTTTTACGGAGATAAAAGTCTTGATAATAACTAGTACGGCTTTAGTCTTTATACTAAACCAAGTTTTGTTAAAAAAATTCAAAATGGCTACATACACATCCGGTACGATATCTCGAGTTCTATTTATCGGATCGCGAGAAAAAAAATTGAATCTAACTTCTTGACTAGAACTTACCAACATAATAACCCAATCCTTGAAGTTCTTGAACAAGTTGTTGTTTTTGTTCTGGGGACATCCTAGCGAATATAGTGCCACGGGTAACTAATTTAGCCATCAATTCATCAGGATAATATTCCCTCACAATGCCCCAAACTTTCCCAGTCATAGCGAATCTGTAGTTGTTACACAGCGTGTCCAATTTTCCATTGTATTTGCTTCTGTTCGAACTGTTATTGGTAATAGTTTGAATTTGGCTTTCAATTGTTTCCAGACTTACTACACTAGCAGAGTTCGATAGTATACTTGTGCCGTTTTGACCTATTTTATTCTTGAAATTGTTCAGAGTATAATATAGTTGAGGAGGGTCACTGTGATCTGAATTTATGGTTATTACACTTTCTCCTTGTTTCAATATATCACAATCTTTGGCGACGCTGATCGCTGTGAGGATATTGTCACCTGGAATGGAAATAAAAGTTATAAAGCATTTTTACGTTAAGGGTGATGTGACGTCATACTTGGTTACTTTTGCAAGCAATTCATTTAAACAAGTTCACTAAGTAAGTGCCGCGCGCGCTACCTTCGTCAAACCAGGTATATTTAATTTTTACTGTTGGCAACACATTACAGAGTTGCCGATATAAATTGTACCTTTTTTGTCCATATAATTGTTGCGAATATGAATTTTAATAGAATTAAACTGCAAAAGTACATAAACAATTCTTACCAAGACTGCAATTCTACTTCTACGAAACGTGTAACTACATCAATATATTTGTAGCAAAGCTGCCTTATTAATTATCAATTACAATTCATTCAGATAACAAACATGTTGCTAAAATTCAAGCTGGGTTTTAAAAACACCCATTAACGTAAATAGAAATAGGATATTCTTTGTTGCCTTTTATGACGGACAAGTCAAGTATATGAGTTCATTTCTTAGTACGACTGTCCCATCATAAACTAATACAGTTTGTTCTTTGTATCTGTGCGACGGAAACGAAATATATACTTGCTGAATACTTGTGGAGGAAGGGTCATCATAATTTGTAAAATACCGACAAAGTTTCAATAGGAAATCATAAATTACGAAGATAACAGAAATGGTTCTAAAGAAAACAAGTGCTTTACAGTATATTGGTAGTTAAGATATATTTTTATGATCAATTCGAAACGGCAAATGGATCACTTGCTATCGTTTAAACGAAGGTTTTTCAACCTACAATGTATTCACGTAACTAAAACACAAGACGTGCTCTCTCTCTCTTAATTTTCACTTCATATCTAGGTTCTAATAAGGTTAATTTAAAATTAAGGATTGATTAATTGTTTTCTAAATTTAACATAATTTTTTAATTAATAGTTCAGTACTTAATCTTTCAACTTTTAATTAATTTTTATAGTTTTATTTTTTATTATTATTAAATACCTACACTTCCGGGTTATCGGTACAAGTACTGCAAGTTACATTGATATTAATTAATCAAGACAAATGATATTTAAGAATGAATCTTATAAAATAAGTAAATTGATAACCTTTAGAATCCAAAAAAAAACCAGAGAAGGTCTCGTTATTACAAATGGCTGACATAATGAAGTATATTGCTTATGCTTATACGAGACAACTACCTTAAACTACTAAACTCCCCCCAAAATGAAGAAACACTTACCAGTAACCATGACGACTCTGATATTGGCATCGTTGAGTATCTGAATACATGGCGTAGTATCGGTTTTCAACCTGTTTTCGAGCACGATCAATCCCAAAAAGTCCATATCCTTTTCCACGACCTCACGCTGAACCTTTTGCAACTTCGCGTAAGACAGTTTCACTTCCTTGTGGGCTATGGCAATGACCCTGCAACCGTCTTGCGTGTAATTTTCCAAAATTTCGGAAAAATTGTCCGGTATCGTGGATCTTCGCACGAAATTCAGCAACATCTCCGGCGAACCTTTGCAATAATATTCGAAATGTTGAGCGCCCAATTTTCTTATTATCACTCCCATCCTTTGGAGACTGCTCGAAAACGGAAACTCCCTGATGATACCTATTTGGAGTTCGTCGTCTTCTACGTTCTGATTTTCAAGGCACTTGTTTTTTGGCGGTTTGAGTACCGTTGGGAACATCATGTTGAATTTGTTAGTGTCGGCCACATCGTATTCTTCCATGATCCATTTTGTACTCTCAAACATCTAAGAAAAAAAACATATTATAGAACGACATTTGGAAAATTCAATGCCGTTCAACTTACTTTTAAATCTAAAGGATCGCCAACTATTTGCTTATCAATGATAGTTAGCGAATGACAGGACACGAGACCACATAGTAAAGTGTTGTAAGGTAACGTTTCGACCACGTTAACAGGAGCTGCGAATAATCTATCTTCTTTTGGAACAACACATAAAAGATCTAGGCCATCTTCCGTTAAGGTACCAGTCTGAAAATGAGAATGTACCATTAATATAAATTAGATGTAAATTCTTGGAAAATAGATCACATCAACTTATATCCAGTGGCGGTTTTACTGGACGGCATGATATTCGTCACAATTTGATTACGGGGATCCGTCAAAGTCACAGGTAAATTTTAAGGGTGCCTGAAACTCGTCACACAGAGCTTCCTTTGGTAAGAACAGAAAGGATGGGCGGATGTTGATCATTACGGCTAATTGAATATTTATTGCTTATAAAGATTAGACAGGGGCTGGTTTCCAAACTTAGACGAAGCCACTTTTCCACCCCACATTTGGGCTGAAAACTTCTTCAACTCTAAATAAAACCACGAACGCTTGCGAGTCCTTTAACTCTCATTTAAATAACTCTTTTATTATAGTTCACCGAATAGATTCGTGAAAGTACATTATGAGATTCGCGTGCATTGCTCCAATGCACTGACTCAGTTTGTTTGACATGACAGGTGCTCAGCTCTCATACGTTGTTTATATTTAACCTCGACGAGGATAAAGCGATCGCAATGGAGGCATATTCGGTAGAATATATTACAGAAAACACAAAACAAACAAACTGGTTTAGAAATAATTGCTTTTTGGACAGAGTTAAGCTGAAAAGTGAATTAACGGTTATATAGGGTGTTCGTTAATGATATGCGAATATTTTAAGGGGTGATTTCTGGGTCAATGTCAAGTAAAAAAGTTCCTATAAACCGGTCCTAAAACGCTGTTTTCGATATACAGGTGGCAAAGTTTTTTCTTTCAGAAATATAGAAAACGGTTTGAGATATTGAGCTGAGTTTTGGAACAGATTCATGTGACTTAGAAACACGCTTTTTCACTTAATAAGTTGTTTTGAAATTTAATTAGTGTTGTAGTTATGGGTTAGCCTTACAGAAATTACAACAAAAAAGGGGTGCGCCACTGAGCTTGTTCGATCTAGAGTTTTTTAGAGAGAAAGCTCTCTTGACATTTTTTCGCCAGATGCGCCGTTTTTGAGTAAAAAAATAAAAACCGTTGTATTGACTGAAAAAATTAATGACATTAATTTTATTGAAGAGTACGTACAATTTTGAAAAAATCTAATTATTTCTCGGAGACGGGAATTAGTCCGAGACCGAAATTCCTTTGCGCCAAGTACCTACAATGTTAAACAGATGTGTTTAAAATTTATAATCACGATAGGAAAGGTCTCTCATGTACCAATATTACCATTCGTATCAGCTTTCTACATTATAAAGGAATACGTAGACATTTTCGAGTGTTTATTTAATTAAATTTGAGTAAATTTGGCTCAATGATTGTACATTTGTTCTATCATTTACCGACTTATTATGTTTAAAATTGTGTATATGTAGAAAGCTGATAAGGATCAGTACTATTTTGAATGTATACGGTAATTCGATGTGGTTGATTAATAAGCATCGTATGAAAATTCAGGGCATGGAAAAAAACTGGACACTTCAATCTCACACTCGAATGATAATAAATTTTAAATTGTACAAAATGTCAGCAGCTGCTGTTGAGAAAAAAACGCTAGTCGATATCTCAAATAGCAAGATTTTTCAAAAATAAATTTCAAATTTGATTTGTAAGGTTACAATTTTAATTTAATATTATAAATAATTCTATTTGATGCAGTGAAAAAAAGTCTGATAAGAGAGGATTTTTTGTAAAAGGAAAGCTGTGTTTCTTTGGAGAAAATGTTGACTATTTGAAGTATGTATTTTTATGAGAATAGATTTGAAACATATGTCAACCATCTTGAGTGTAAATTATGGAATAAAAAATTAGGACATTTTAATTATAAAATTATCGCAAACACTTGCAATTAATAAAAACAAAAACATGCACAGATATATCATATTCTTCTATGCTATGGCACAGCTTTAAAAATGTCTTTAATGAAGCAAAACATTTTTTTCATTAAATTGCTTAAATCAACTATTATTCAAAACTGAATTTCTTATAATAATTATAACATAATCCAAATTAAAAATTCATTGATGTGAAAATATTCTTCGTTAACGAAGTAATTTTTTGAAAGATATATTGAAAATTATGCAAATAATTGTCTTATTAGAACAGTAAATAAAAGAAGTTACCTTGTCGAAACAGACGCAATTTACAGAGCCAGAAACGTTGATTGCTCTCGGTGAAATGCAGAATATCTGATTCTTTTTCAATCGACTTTGGGCGTAGAAGGAACCTACTGTCATGGCAGCTGGTAGTGCCGGAGGAATGACTATGGTTATCAAATCGGCTGCTTCTAAAAGTAGATCCATAACAGGCACAGATCTCATAACCTGAAACGAAAATTAGTTAGAAGGTTCCATTAATTCTATTATAATCATATTGGCCACCCTTTTTCAGGGCACATGTTTACGGTTTACTTCGGTTCCTTGGAAGCTCTTATATAGTATAAAGATCTGTGATAGATGTTTTACCTTTGTGACCACAGTATAGATGAAACCAAGACCAGCTATACCAGCCATCAGAGTAACAAACTTGTACGAGTCCTTTTCAAATTTGAAGTCAACAGGCGGTGGGTATAATATACTGCGAACCAAACTTCCTTTGGCGGTTGAAAATCCAGTTCTAACCACCACTGCCAAAACTTTCTCGGTTCCAAAATATCGGGTTTGAATGACGTGAGTGCCGCAGAATAAGGTATGTTTGGCGTGTTCTTTGGGGTCGTAAGGGATGCTCGCAACATTGGGAATAGATGTTTTTGTTACTGGTACAGATTCACCTGAAATTCAAATAATTCAAATGGATTATTCTACTCATTATAATAGAATGCCTTTTTTCTCTTGTTACCAAAATTCTCCACTCCTTCTCTTCATATCTTGTGTAAACGTAACAAGAGTGAAAATTGCACGTCTAAACCAAATAATGTAATGAGAAGAACTGAAAGATGCTCACACAAGGAAAGAAGACTTACATTACGATTATTGAACTTTTTTGTTTATGACAATTTCTTCGATTGAGGAAACAAACAAATTACTTGCACTTGGTTAATACTGCTGAAACCTATTGAAAAATGTACCAGAGTAATTTCAACTATCAGCATCTATTAATGAGATATTAAAAAAAAATTGGAAAATCGATGGCCCCACAATTAGCCATGGGGAACACACTGACCACAGTTACCACACTACCTTATGATTATATTGGTTTAATATTATAAGACTAAATGCGGGCAATATGGAAATAGTTGCTGATGTTAAAAATGTTACCCATTTATGCTACCAATCTGGAAAATACCTCATTTAGATTAGATTGCATGGGGCTTATGGGCTAGGACCATAAGCCAGATCTATTGTGTATGCCCTCTTGTTATGTTAGAGTTCCCTGTCTATACCCGTCTTCATTACTAGACTCCAAAAGCCAGTTCTCAGGTTCTCCGTATAATGGGAGGGTTGTGGTTTTTCCTATCGTTGAGAACCTTAGCCTTGTGGCCTTCGCAGAAGCACAGTATGTGTACTGAGGTATCATCGTCTTCTTAGCAGAAACTACATAGAGTCGTATCTGCCAGTCCGATGTTGTTCATGTGTTTGTTGAGTCTACAATGCCCTGTCAGGAGCCCAACGATGATTCTTGTTGATCTTCTATTATGGCTTAGTAGACTCCGTGAAATTTGGCGATGGTTCTTAAATGAACTCTTTGGCCTGGCCCATTCTGGGCGCCTTGTTCCACCATTCTCAAGATGGATGGATTTTTCAACCAAGTACTGTTATATGATTTGCGCAGCGTTTTCGCTATACCACAGAAGGGTTCTGGGGCAATTAGAGCCCAACGTGCTCCTTCTCGGGCCAGTGAATCAGCCTTGTCATAGCCTGTGTGGTCTAGTACCCAGGCTAAAGACAGTCTGTTTTGACTGCTCAACTCTTGTAGGTTGTCTAAGCAAGTTTGGAATTGTCCTGTAAGGAACTGAATGCTTTTATAGCCGCTTGGCTGTCAAAGTATATGGCGAAGGTTTTTCCCGAAACTCTTGCCTTAATAGCTCTTCGGCACAGTGATGTATTGCAGCAACTTTTGCCGAGATTCTTGTCTTGGCTGCTCCTGCACCTTCCTCAGTTTTTGAGCCGTCTGTGTAACAGGACATTTCTGCATTTATTGGAGGTCTTTCCTTCCATGCCTCTCTGCCTGTTATGACTATACTTGGAAAGCATCTCATCCTATGGCATCCCCATTATAGGGTTGTTTTCCAACTTGTTGTACATCTTACCGTGCAATTTGCTTGTGTGCGCTTGCCCTTTGGCCAGTCTACTGGTGACTGACTTGGCTTCGCCTTGTATGTAAATGTGAAGTGGTGTGTATGTTCAGCAAGGCTTCTGAAGAGGCTGTTGGGGTTGTTCTCATTGCTCCCGTGGCAGCCAGGCAAGCTTGCCTTTGAATACTCCTTAGCCTTCGGATCGCCCCAGCCTGCCGAGTCTTTGGCTGTTGCACCACATGGCTTTACTCCTAAAGTCCGGTGTCTGTGCTTCTTATCCCAAGTATTTGGGCAATTGATTCGCGGTCTGGGCAATGATATGTGGTAGGTCGATGATAACGAGGTCAGCGGTTACTCGTTAAACGAAAGCTGTTTACCACTGAACACGAGTAGGCAGGGGGAGAGGGGCCCAGATGGTTCAAAAGACCGTCTCCTCTCCAATTAAGGCGTTGGTCTCTGCCGGGCAGTGGTTGAAAGCCGCATGCTCGCTAGCGGGTGTTGGAGTTGGGCTACAATCCTTCACCTTCGACGGGTGAGCTGCGTTTCAGCTCGGGCACTGACACCGCAGAGCCAGTAGGAACCAGTAGCGGCTCGTGAATTTTTGAGAGAGGAGGCTGGACATAAAACGTTTTTATGTCCATGTCTATTCACAGCCTTTTAACCTTTGCACAGCGACCGTACCAGCTACTTCAGTGACAAAATTAATTGTTACCCAGCAAGAACCAACGTGGAGGTATAGGCAGCAACTAACTCACTAACACTCATTTTAAATTTACAACAGACAACAATCTAACCTTACTTGGCGTGACAACACATAAACAAACAAGCACTGACTGACCTACTCAGCAGTCGGCAGAACGCACGTCTCGTATGTCATAGATTGCTAGCGGCTGCCGCAGGCTAGCCTCCAGAGGGTGTTGCCGTTTTCGCTGATTTACCCAGTTGGCGTTCGGACTGGTCGGAAAAACGGCAACTGCGTTGAACAACACATGCTCAGCGTTTGAGATATATAGAGAGTCTAGCCTCAGGGCACTGTTGCCAGATTAAAAATAACTACTGAGAACGGGGAATTAATTGTAAAATTTTAAAAATTATCAGAGAAACAGGAAATAAAATGGAGAATGATCATTAAGATAAATTGGTGAGGAGGCTGAGCCTCCTTAGCTTCCTTCGAGGAGCCGCCACTAGTAGGAACTTGGATAGTGTCCCGCTCTTACCAGTGGGGTTCGGGGAATTCATTCTCCGGACATACTGGCATGTAGGTGTCATCCTACCGCGCTGATTGGGCGTGATCCCAATTCCTCGCCCATGGGGACCGTGCGGTTGAGTCCTCGGGACGGACAGTTCGCGTAAAACTAACACTTGGAGTCTTTGGCCACCATACCACCGAGCCATATGCTATCATGGGTTGAATGACTGATGTATAGCCATGTGATCATTTTTGGTTGTAGCCCCAAGTTTTTCCCACACATTCTTCTGCATAGGTTGGGGACTATCGTCCCAAGTATTTTGCCTTTTGTGCAATTGGAATTTCTACCCCCATTCAGAACTGGTGACTTTGGTATTCTCAGTACTTTTTTTCTGGTAAAGACTAACTCATTTAAGATACAGGTAAAGAGCGGAGTTTCGAAATTATTTGCTTATGTCTCTTACACTGATTTAGAGAGAGAGAGAGACTTATTATGTGAAGATATATTTTGTACAATTGATTAAACTGTTTCATTCTTATTAAACATATGTGGAATTACAAATTGTAATCGTAATTATCATTAGAAAAAATGTTTTAACAGCAATAAGTAGATGCAAGCACTATAAAAACAAACCACGTCGTTACCCAGAACATTATTGAAAACAAATGGATTACCAAGAACTTAAAGTCTTCAAATTAACTGCATATTCATGATTACAAATTAACAAGCTATTTGGGAATTCTCAACTGTCCAACCCTAGTTCATTATTCAAATGGTGCAGGTAATTTCTAGGAACGTATTACGTGAATTAAACGATGTCGGATAGCGAATTCTGTACTTGTTATGTTATGATAGGTTGGCAATTAAATATTAGCTGATCGTTTGACAACATATCAAGATAATAGAACTAACATTAATTGATTCCGAGATTGCTTAGCTTACCACAAACGATTATGAAATCGCAATACCCCAGAAATGACGAATTGAGTAATTAATTGGAATCACATCGAAAGCATTTCAAAGAACGCTCCTACCAAAATCAATAGTAATTGAATCTTACCTGTTAACATAGATTCGTTGAGTATACAGTTGCCGGTTAGCAACAAAGCATCGCAATGCATAATACAACCGTGAGCAGGAATTTCTAAAATATCTCCCGGTACCAATAGTTCTGTGGATATGACGTCGGTGTTGGAAGGAACCTCTTGAACTTCATCATCGGGGTTCATCTTGGGTACTTTTCTGACTACAGTGCATACGTCCGAACTGTGAACTGTTGATTTTAGATTTTTTTCGTTCTGGAAGAAATATTGTTCATTAATTCCCTAACTATACGTAGTGTTAAAATTTTGATAAATTGTAGCTAGGCGCACCAATATTACTTACGATGGGTCTTATCGCTTTTATGTAATTTCGGAAGCCCGTAGATATAAGCCCATTATGGCAAATTACATAGAGATAAAGACCAATTGCATAAAGGTTTAAAATACTAATTTGAATTCTACCACAGTCAAATGTGGGGTTGTGACGTCAGAATATGGGAATCTATAGGAGATAAAAATACAAGAGCTGCTATCGGTTATACTGGTTTCCCCATAATAGACTACCCATTTTAATATTTGAATTAAAATTTTTTTAGTTAACAAAACAAACTTTTTATTTGGCTAATTTAATTCTAACATTTAAAAATCACGTCTTCTAAATGACCTACACCAACTTCAACACATTTTTCAATATTAGATAAAAAGTGGTTCATTACACGGCGTAGCAAACCTTCCTTCAACTTCTTCACGAATTTTGACTTTCAGTTCCTCGATTGTACCTGGACGACTCGCAAACACTTTGGTTTTTAAATATTCCCACAGGAAAAAATCGGGTGCCGTTAAGTCGGGGGACCTCGAAGGCCAAGGCAAATCTCCGAATCGAGAAATGAGTCGGCCATTAAACAATTCTCGCAGGACCCTCATTGAGTTTCTGGTGGTATGAGCTGTTGCCCCATCTTGTTGGAATAGTAAGGCATTGTTTAGTAATCCTCGTCTATTTAATTCTGGAATGAGAAATGTCTCTAGCTTATTAATGTAGCGCTCGGATGTTACTGTTACAGCGCGGTTATTTTCATCCTCAAAAAAATAAGGACCAATAATACCAAAAGATCCTACTCCACACCACACAACAACTTTTGGATTATGGAGGTTCTGTGTAAAGATTTCACGAGGATTTTCATTTGACCAGTATCTAAAATACTGTTTATTGACCATGCCGTTCAAATAAAAATTTGCTTCGTGGGTCATTAGGAGACTGTGAATTGCTCCTTGATGTAAATCCAAAAATTCTTGACAAAATGCTAACCTTGCTTCTTTATCTTGATTGCTAAGGTGCTGTGCCATTTGGTATTTATAGGGATGAAATTTTAAATCCCTTTGAAGAATTCGATCTAAGCTTCCCTTCGATATTCCTAGGATAAGGGTTTGTCGATTAGCAGACCTTTTAGGACTTCTCGTAAACGCAATTCTAACTGTTCTTCGACGTCCAGGCTTCTTCAAATTTTGTACAGAACCATTTTCACGCCAATGACGAACCCATAACTCAACAGTTTTACGATTTGGCGCGTGACCCCTATTGTTGTTATTAAACTGTCGCCGGAATTCACGCCTAACTTCTTCTATCGAATTGCTTCTTATGTAAGTTTCTACACAAAACACACGTTGTTGAACTGAGTAATCCATGAAAGTTCAAACGGATGTTGAAATAATGTCTCAAAGCAAAAAAATTAAATAATTATTGATGAAAACTAACAAACTTCTCGTAGAAAAATGGCGTTCCACGAAATTATTAATTTAAAATTTATTTGTGACAGGTGCCTACTTGATTAATAATTTACTTAAATCCCAAAAACTACAGAAGATAATCCCACAGAGAACAACCTATTTAGTTATCTCGTAGGGAATTTATTAATAATATAAAATGGGTAGTCTATTATGGGGAACCCAGAAGAACAACAGGTGGTTTGTACCAAACTGTGATCACGTCGCAATATTTGTTCATGTTCATTTAATGACGCATTTGTTATAGAAGTTATTGTCCTGTATTATTATTACAAGTAGTGGGTTGTTTAATGTCAGACTGCCAGTAGTTATTCACAGGGAATTACTCATGAAAGAATCAAAGTCTTTTACCAGAGATATTTGTTATTGCGTTCTCCTCATTCTATATTTCCGTAACATTAAATAATTGGAAAACGCGAGTAATGGTGACTGTATGAAGGCATTATCATCTACACTTACTAATTTATTTACTGTAGATATTAATCATATATCAATAATGATATGGTGGGATTGAATATAAACGAGAATATGTGGAATTAATAATATATTTATGAAATAAAAAATTAAAAAATTAATTGAAATTGAAACTCAAATTTAAAGTTTAATTGTTTACAATTGTTTCGTCATTTTCAAAGGAAGTTATGACTGTAGCAATAATTAAATGCAGTCAGTGTAAATTTGTGTTTTATTTCAGTATTTTACATATCCTGTAATTTTAGATATTTAGGCAATTAAAACACCTTTTATTTCATAAATACCTAATTCCCTTAGTTACTTTAATATCAGTTTACTGTGGTAACAAGGGAGCAGTGGATTTATGCAAAAATAGTGGCTACCGACCCAGAACGAAACACATAGATGTTAAGCATCATTTCATTAGAGTGCAAGAAAAAGGCGATATTGAAATTAAATCTATGAGATCACAAGATATGGTTGCAGACTGTCTAACCAAAGCTCTGAGAATGGTGAAAAACTAAATCTCAATGCGGACAAGATGAGAATTCAAGGATTAGTGTATATTACACAAAGAGGGGGTGTTGGAAATTGTGTTATATAATATTATTCTATGTACCTATATTGACATGGTTACAAAATAATGTTTGGAATAATTAATCTAGAGAGTTAATGTAATAATTAAAAAACTACACAAGAAGATAAATAGAATTATTATCTTCGAGTTAACCACGTTCTGCTAACAGAAACAACCACCCTTATCCACTGAAATTAAGAAGTACTGACGACTTTCAGACCAAGTAGCCATCATCAGAGTAAACTAAAAAGCCCGCGCACAACAGCTAGTAACTTATAAATGATATTTGAAATACTAATATTTGATAATATATAGCAATTAATTGCTTTTAACAATTAATTTTTCCAAAAATTTCCTCCAATTATTATGAGAAAAAACCTGTTTTTTCCTGTGTTCAATTTTACCGGAAACTTTGTGAGAGCCCCTGAAAAATTAAACAGGAAATGATTTATTTGGCCAAAACGTAATTTTTCGATCCCTTCCAAATAATACGATTTCGGCAATCCTTCAAAATAGGCGTTTGTTTCAGCGATGACTTCATCGTTGAAGACAAATCTCTTTCCGCCGAGACAATTCTTTAAGTTTGGAAATAGATAAAAATCGCAGGGGGGCAAATCTCGAGAATATGGTGGATGACGAACCAATTCGTAGTGCAATTCATACAATTTTGCCATTGCGACAGCGGACCTGTGCCCCGGTGCGTTGTCCTGGTGAAAGAGCACTTTTTTCTTTGCCAAATGCGGCCGCTTTCGCTTCAAATTGGTGTCGAATCTATTCAACAGCTCTGCATAATATACTAGACCAGGGTCGATAATTTTTGAAACAAAAAAAAATAATAGTAGGATGAAACCCATTGGAAAAGGAAGAGAATTCAACAAAAATGAAAGGAAAAATTATTTACGGGCGATCTGAGGTCGGGAAGTGGAAGGAGGTGAGTTTTTAAGGGTGAAAAACGGTTTATCTCGATTTCCGACAAAACTACAAGTCCTATGGAAAAAAGTTAAATGGCAAAGTTGTAGGTAATGAAAAGATCTAAAACTTTTGTATTCACGCTTTTTTCACATAACCTCAAAATTGATGTGAAAAATTCAAATAACCAAGTTTTTGGTTTTTTATTTTTATCTTTTACAAAAAAAAATTTTTCCTACGAATTTTGGTGAAAGCTTACCTTTTTATGTCACAAACACACTGTAATTTTTTTGATTCAAAATATTCATTTTTTCACCTTATTTTGACTTAATATCGAAAAAGCACCCTAATTTTCAATCGAACATTCTGGCGTCAAAATATCTGCTTTTTTAGAAAAGTCGGTGGGCTTTTTGTTCGTCTCTACTTTCTGATGGTGTAAAAAAAATATACATTACTATGGTGAATGTTCTCAAAAAAATGCATAGAAACGAAAAAAACTCGAATCCGAAAATCATTATGTACAATTTTGTAGGTACGATTTAAAGGGGATTTCATCTAAAAAATGTGACTACTGCTATTTTTTTCAGTAAAAAAGTTGATTTATTAAATTCTAATTACATTTATGTCATAGAAAATCTCATAATATATAAATATACATGTAAATCGTACTATTGAATTTAGATACTTTACATTGATTACGTTATTCATTATAATATTTTTAAAAACATTAATCTTGTTATTTATAAACACCTAATCTTGATTTATAATCACTTATCTATTAGTTTTTGTCTCTTTGATGGCATTTCTTCATCGTTAGATTCGACAAACCTTCCCGATTCTGGTAGATCTTCGAAATCTTCAAGACCATCACCGTCTTCGTCTCCAATATTATTTCCAGTCTGCATTGGTTCTTCATTCACAATTTCATCTGGATCATTAACTTCCTCGTAGCGTTTTTCTTCCACATTGAAGCATTTTTCAGAACCATGACATTTTGAGCATAAATTTGTGAAACAAATACTTTTAAGCAATATTTCCGGAATTAATTCCTTCTCTGTAAATTTGGGCATAATGCCACGTTGATGAGATGTTGCTTCCAGGCCCAATCTGTTGCTGTCAGTTCGTTACCCAGCCAAGTTTGAAGCTTTTCGAGTAATTAAAATATAAATTTTAATAAATAGCTCAAAATTGTACATAATGATTTTCGGTTTCGAGTTTGTTTCGTTTCTTTGCATTTTTTGAGAACATTTACCATAGTAATGTATATTTTTTTTACACCATCAGAAAGTAGAGATTTTAACGAACAAAAAGCTTACCGACTTTTTTAAAAAAGCAGATATGTTGACGTGAGAATTTTCGATTGAAAATTAGGGTGCTTTTTCGATATTAAGTCAAAATGAGGTGAAAAAATAGATATTCTAAATCAAAAAAATTACAGTGTGTTTAGGACATAAAAAGGTGAGCTTTCACCAAATTTCGTGAAAAAAATTTTTTTTTTGTAAAAGATAAAAATAAAAAACCAATAACTTATTTGAATTTTTCACATAAATTTTGAAGTTATGTGAAAAAAGTGTAAATATAAAAGTTGTAGATCTTTTTATTACCTACAACTTTGCTGTCTAACTTTTTTCCATAGGACTTGTAGTTTTGCCGGTAATCGAGATAAACCGTTTTTTACCCTTAAAAACTGACCCCTTTCCACTTCCCGACCACAGATTGCCCGTAAATTATTTTTCCTTTCATTTTTGTTATATTCTCTTCCTTTTCCAATGGGTTTCATCCTACTATCATTTTTTTTCACTTTTTACCATTCTCAAAGGCTTCAGCCCTGGTCTATACGCCGGTGATCGTTTTGCCCTCTTCAAGGTAATCGATATGGACGATACCGTGCGCATCCCGAAAAAAACGGTCGCCATGACTTTGTTGGCCGATAAACCCACTTTGGCCTTTTTCTGCTTCGATTCGCTTGGACAGGTCCACTGTTTCGACTGTTCTTTGGAATCTGGTGTGTTGTGATGGATCCATGTTTCGTCCACGGTTACGAAACGGCGCAAAAAGTTCTTCTTATTGGGCTTGATCATCGCCAAACACTCCTTTGAAGTTGTCACAAGGTCGCGCTTGTTATCAACAGAGAGCAAATGCGGCACCCATCTGGCAGAACATTCGGCGTCCTTTGGAGTCATACTACCACAACGAAAATCAGTAAACCACTTGTGATTCGTTGCAATCGATGTTGAGGAGTTCCCATAATGTTTAACAAGCGTCACATGGGATTTTCGATTGTTGCCCCATCTGTTTCATTTTCAAGGAGTTTTTACCTTGCCCTCGATAGTCAGGATTATTAAGGAAATGGCACATCCTTGTCGTCATTGTGTATATATTATATAAACATATACTTGTACTTACTTTGCGGGTTTGTAGAACTGTCATCGTTACACCAAATATCGACATCAGGAAAATTGCAGCAGCATAGTAATAATAATCCTCGAGAAACCACAGGATGAAACTGGCAATTTGAAATATGTAGAAGGGGTTCAACACTTCTAAAAACAATAATTTCACAACGGAAGATTCTCTTACTAAAATTTTGTTAGGTCCATAAACCAAACGCCTGAAAGTGAGAATAACAAAATTTATTAATCATCAGAATAGTTTTATTTTTCATATCGCTAATGAACCTCTTGTAAAATATATGTAAGATGTAACCAAAATGAATCTTTTCAAGAATATTTTCTTTCAACCTCCAGTCGTTTTTCGTTCAACTAACTAGCGAATTCAATGCCATGAGTTATGTGTTTTTGTTTGGGGCTGCAAAAGTAAGTAAGCTCTTTGTTTCATAGTGTAATGAACAAGATCCTATAACACGAGTATGCCACAGAAAATTAAATACACATGCACATGATCAAAGATAATTAATATGAAACATAATCTTCCAACTTGTATGGGTTCAAAATTGGATTCTACTTGAAAATTATTGGCTTCCGGATGGATTCCGCGTCACAACACGACTTGATGCCGACGTTTTGCCAACCATTACAAGTGGCATCTTCATGGCAGGCTTGAGGCTTGAACTGAAACTGATTCGACTGGTTTCTGTAGCGGTATTTATTGTCGGAAATACCTTCACTTAACTCCGTGGCACCTGCCACTGCCGTTGTGTGATCATGTGCGAAGTGGAATTTTTGAGGATGGGTTTCCACCTTCTAAATGAAGAGGAGGAAGGGGTTCTTTGATAGGTTTGTTTAACTGAGAGTTTTGGAAGTGTGGAAAACCGAGTTCAAATATTATGTTTTTCAAGGATTTTGAAAATTCGATCTGTTATATTTTCAATGTATGGAAGATGGCAGTGGGCAAAGCAGGCGGGGAGTTTGTGGCTGAGGTTGATTTGAAAATTTTGGGGAAGTGTATTTCTGTATGTCTTTTTTTGATACACAGAATGTCCCAAAGTATCGTCAGTCTGTCGACTAACTAATACATCTAGGAACGGGAGTGGACCTTTCGATACAATTTCCATGGTGAAAAGGATATTGGGATGTAATGAATTTAAGTGATTAAGGAAGAGAACAAGATTTCCGCTACCATGTTGCCAAATAACAGATGTGTCGCCGACATATCTAAATCAACATTTCGGCGTGAGAACAGATGAGTCAATAGCATCTTGTTCAAAAGTTTCCATGAAGATGTTAGCTATGACCGGGGGAACCCATGGCAGCCCACGAGGACTGCTCGTAACTTGCCATCGTACAGAAAATATATGGAAGATAGACAAAAATCAATCAACGGTAGTAAGTCCATTGAAATGTTTTGGCCAAGTAACAGTTGAGAAATTATGGAAAGGGTGTCTGGAATGGGAACATTGGTAAAGAGTGATTCGACGTCGAAGCTGACGAGCAAATCGCCTGGATCAACTTTAAGCAATTTAGGATAAACCTGTTGGAATCACCAGAATAGATGACAATATTTTGTTGAACTATTATATTCACCCTACTAAAATAGTGTTACTGAGATTATCGAAGGTACATTTGGAAATCGTGCATTGATTTGAAAATGTTGATAACTGTTTGTTTCCATAAATAATAATTGGTTTTAAATATTGTTAATTAGTTCATTGTATTTGTTTATTATTAAGTATGTATAATTTAAAGTAAGTGATATTTCCTATTCTTGTTTAAGTTAGTTATAAGTTATGGCTCATGCCCCTCCATTATTACCACTCTCAACCCGGATTTACCCTCTTGTCGAGGAACCAGGTAGAAAATGTGTAGTTAAGAAAAGATGTAGCAGCCTGCTAGTACAGTTTTAAAAACCTCTTGAAAGAGTCCAAAATTATCTATTTAAATAAATGTTATTGTTTGAAAACAGTTTTAATTAATCCAGAAAAGACCCATGAAAATACAGTCCACTCGATCGATTGATGGTGAAAACGAAACATTGGTCCTACGATACCGGATGCGAAAATAATTAAGATTTCCTGCCACGTGATGATGTTTGATGTTTGAATGCAGTTGGCGACGATTATTTTCTGATATAAATGTGAGTTCCTTTGTTATCCTTTAGATTTGTGTATGTATTCAATTTGTTTAAAAGGGTTTACAGATTCTTCAGGTTAAGATTGTTTCTCGATGCTTTATTATTACATGATTAATATAATATGATTTATTAATGCTTCTGGATTTACTTAAATAGTTTATAGATGATAAATTGATATATAGAGGCTGATTAGATTGATGATATAGATTTGAATAATGATTCACAGATACGTTTGTTTATAAAGTTTATTACTTTAATTTAAGATTTGATTATAAGATTAACAGTTTTTCTGTTGATTATTTAAAATTGAGATTTGTAGTAAATGAATTACGTTTAATCAAAATGGATGCCTTGATTAGAAAAAGGGGTTGCATTAAAAGCAAACTAACCACTCTTTCAAAATCAGTAGATTTATTATATGATCAGATAAAAGTTGATAGAAATCAAGATATTGAAAAGATTACGATGTTAGAATTGAAAATTGAGAGACTAAAACATATTATTGTTGAATTCGATCAAGTTCAAAATGAAATCGAAAATGAGTGCGATGAGCAATTATTGAATGAACAGTTAGAAGAGAGGGAGTCATTTTGTGATAAATATGAAACTATTTTGGCGAGAACAGCATGTTTATTAAAAAGTAGATCTGATTCTGATCTAGCGCCACCTTCTCAAGCTGCTCAATCAAAAAAGCTACCTATTAAATTACCTGTTATAGACTTGCCACATTTTGATGGCTCGTATGAAGGATGGTTAAATTTCAAAGATATATATCAGTCCTTAATTCACGAAAATGTAGAAATTAACGATATACAAAAATTTCATTATTTACGAGCAAGTCTCAATCCCTCAGCTTTCAAAATTATAGGGTCTGTTGAATTATCAGCAAGTAATTATGAAGTAGCTTGGAGTATGTTATGCAATAGATTTGATAAAAAGATGTTATTAGTGTCTACACATATCCAAGGATTGTTTGAGATACCATTGATTAGAAAGGATTCATTTGTAGAGTTGCGAGAATTGATAGATACTTTGTTCAAACATTTGGGTGCATTGAATAATCTGAATGTAGATACTAAAAATTGGCATTTGTTGTTAATATATATTGTCAATTCAAAACTAGATAAAACTACCCAGTCCGAATGGGAAAAGATGAAAAAGATGAAAAAGAATGAATTTCCCACATTAAATGAATTTACTACGTTTATATCAGATAGAGCTGATACAATTGAATCAATAGCTTATAACGTTAATAAAGATATTAGTAAATTCAAAGGTCATGCAGATGTTAAACAAAAATCAACTAAAAGTTTTCTTAGTAATCAGAGTAGTTCAAATAAGATAATTAAATGCAACTTTTGTAGCAAGACAGGTCATAAAATTTATACTTGCAAGATGTTCATTGATTTAGATGTTTCCGAACGCGTGAAACGTATTAATGATTTGAAATTGTGCCACAATTGTTTATGTAAAGACCATAGTGCAAATTCGTGCAAGTCAAAACTTTGTTTTTCATGCAACCAAAAGCATAGTAGATTACTACACACAGATGTTGAGACAAGGGTCGCATTTACAAGCACACTCAAATCTCATGTCCTTTTACCTACTGCGAAGGTTTTCGTTGTTGATTTTTATGGCAATAAACACGTTTGTTATGCTGTATTAGATTCTGGTTCCCAGTCTAATTTTGTTACACAAAATCTCGTTTCGAAACTGAATTTACATCAAACAAACATAGATATTTCAGTTTCAGGTATCGGTTCAGGAATTACTATTGATAAAAAATGTATCGTAAATGCACAATCTATGATCAATGATTTCTGTTTGAATTTGGATTGCTTAGTTTTACCCAAAATTACTGACTATTTACCTAGCCAGTATTTAGATATTTCAAGTTTAAAAATGCCGACAAACATTATGTTGGCGAATCCTGAATTTTATGAGCCCAATAATATAGATTTGTTGATAGGGGTCTCGACCTTTTGGGACGCTTTAAAATCTCACAAAATAGTTCTAGGTAAAGGTTTAGTTCTACAACAAACCATATTCGGTTATATTGTTGGCGGCAATTTGCCAGATGTCTCTACAGATTCGAAAGAAACCAAATGTTTATTATCGGTAGATTTCGTAAACTTAAATCAATCATTACAAAAATTCACTGATGATGAACAGATAACAGAAAAATGCACAAAACGAAGTATATTGTCACAAATTTCGAAGTTATATGATCCGTTAGGTTTATTATCACCTTGTATAATAATTGCTAAAAGGTTAATTCAAAGATTATGGTCGTTAAAACTTGATTGGGATGATGAACTTCCCGATAATTTAATTAGGAAATGGCATTTATTTTACAAGGAATTGATAATTTTAAATACCTTAAATATTCCTAGATTTGTCATGATCGAAAAACCAGCAAAAGTTCAATTATTTGGTTTTTCAGATGCTAGCCAACGGTCTTATGGAGCAGTAGTTTATATGAGATCAATCAATGAAAATAATGAGATAAAAGTATCTTTACTTTGTTCAAAGTCAAAAGTAGCTCCATTGAAATCGTTGACTATGCCGCGTTTAGAATTGTTAGCTGCATTGATGCTATCCCGATTAATGAAAGTCTTATCGGAATGCGTAATGTATGAATTCGATTGTTATCTATGGACAGATTCATTGATTGTCCTTCATTGGATTCATACAGAAACGTATAAATTGCAAACTTTCGTATGTACACGTGTGACGGAAATTCAAGAATTAACAGCAAATTACAGTTGGCAGTATGTTGAAACTAAACAGAATCCTGCGGATATTGTTTCACGAGGTAACTACCCAACTGAATTGATGAAAAATGAACTATGGTGGTCCGGTCCATCATGGCTTTACGATTTCAATGTCTCTAGTTTTAATTTCAAGTTTACTCCTACTATAAAAAGAGATTTGCCAGAATTAAAAAAAACTAATTGCGAGATAGTTTTACATACAATAAGTCAAAACTGGCAAATATTTGATAAATTTTCTAATTTAACTCGATTACAAAGAGTTATTGCTTATTGTAAAAGATTCCATAACAATAGTAATTCGAAAATACGTGGTACCAATCGCGTTAATGGTAGATTAACGTTAATCGAATTAGATGATGCCCTTAAATGTTTGATTAAAATGGCTCAGATGCAAAGTTTTAGTAAAGAATTCAATTATTTGACAACAGGAAATGTCAAAGCGATCAAAAATAAGTTTAATGGTTTAGCTGCTTTCATTGATAATTATGGAATAATAAGAGTCGGTGGTAGACTCAAACATTCCGATTTACAATATAATTCTAAACATCCTATAATTCTAGATTCAAAACATATGTTAACTAAATTAATATTTCAATCTGAGCATATTAGACTACTCCATGCTAGTCCACAATTATTGCTAAATAGTGTCCGTCAAAATTATTGGCCTTTAAAAGGAATTTATTTGGCTAAAGAAACTGTTAGAAAATGTTTAACATGTTTTAGGTTCAATCCTAAACCAATGTCTGTGACCATGGCTGATTTGCCACATAATCGTGTTGCTAATTTAATACCCTTTCAATGTACAGGTCTTGATTATGCAGGACCCTTTTCCGTAAAGGACCGCAAGATCAGAGGTTATAAAGTAACTAAAGCTTACATTTGTTTATTTGTTTGTTTAAGCACTAAGGCTATACATATTGAGTTAATTTCTGATTTGTCAACCGATGCATTTATAGCATGCTTGAGAAGGTTCTCATCAAGAAGAGGATTTCCAAGCGACTTGTATTCGGATAACGCCACAAATTTTGTAGGTGCGAATAATAGTTTGAATGATATGTATTCATTTCTGAAATCAAACAATGATCTAATATGTGATTATACTGATCAAAATAGATCTAAATGGCATTTTAGTCCTCCAAATTCACCGCATTTTGGAGGTATTTGGGAAGCCAATGTGAAAAGTCTAAAGCGGCATTTATACAAAGTAATCGGCGAAACAATCTTAACATATGAGGAGTTTATTACTGTGTTGACGCAGATTGAAGGCATACTTAATTCTAGACCCCTTTCTCCTCTTTCCGCCGACCCCAATGATCTAAATCCGCTAACCCCCTCTCACTTTCTAATTGGCAAATTACTGACATTACCACCAGATCCAGATGTTCATCATATAACAATTAATAAGTTATCTCGATACCAACTTCTTCAACAATTGCAACAAAGTTTCTGGAAACGTTGGTCACGTGATTACCTGACTTCATTACAACAGCGTAAGAAATGGAATGCAGATACTGATGTTATATCAATTGGTGCAATGGTTATTGTTAAGGTGGACAATTTACCACCATCCCAATGGGTATTGGGAAGGATTATAAAACTACACCCCGGAAGTGATGGAAAAACTCGTGTTGTGAGTGTTAAGACCAATAAAGGTGTTTATAAACGGCCGGTTGTAAAGGTGTGTCCACTCCCTATTACCTGAGAAAACAAACATTTTTTGTTAATAGATGAACTCTCAATAGTTTTAAAGATTTCTAATTCAAATAGTTAAGTTAATTTTTCCATGTTTTATATTTTATATTTCTATCTGATGGTACTGGTTGTTGAAGACCTGAGGTCTGCCAAGGTGGCCGGTATGGTTTTAAATATTGTTAATTAGTTCATTGTATTTGTTTATTATTAAGTATGTATAATTTAAAGTAAGTGATATTTCCTATTCTTGTTTAAGTTAGTTATAAGTTATGGCTCATGCCCCTCCATTATTACCACTCTCAACCCGGATTTACCCTCTTGTCGAGGAACCAGGTAGAAAATGTGTAGTTAAGAAAAGATGTAGCAGCCTGCTAGTACAGTTTTAAAAACCTCTTGAAAGAGTCCAAAATTATCTATTTAAATAAATGTTATTGTTTGAAAACAGTTTTAATTAATCCAGAAAAGACCCATGAAAATACAGTCCACTCGATCGATTGATGGTGAAAACGAAACAATAATGTTTACTTTAACATCACAATATGGATTAATAATTTTGACTTGAAGCTCAAAGTAATTTTTGCATATCATAAGTGAAGAATTCCTAAATTTGTTTGTAATTGGTTTGTTGTATTCAAAAACATTGAAAACATGCTCAACCTGACAACCATGGGCGGCCTTGAGTCATGACGTCAATTCTTTCTTAACGTGAACAGCGTTTAGCAAACTTTTCGTAGCAAGTGTTCTAAATCTTTCAAAAATATTATTTACCTCATGAATTGTTCACAATTCGAGAGCCCTTTGTTCTCATGAAAGACACTACTTGACACTCCTTCATCTAGGCCCAATAATTTTCCAAATTGATATTTTTTCGGGTTCCAAACGTAAGTAACCTTCTTGCAGGTGAAAAATAATAACCTAGAAATATTAAAATGGTACATTTTATACTCAAAAACGAACAAAATTCTTGTATGCTTAAGTGAATTAGTGTTTATAAAGTATGTGGACATTAAACATAAACATCAACGTACCTATCTATTTCTGTGAATATTCCATTTTCAAAGTGAACCGTCAAAGACACCGACTGTTCCATGAATTTATGCATATGGTTCATTTCATTATCTTTCTTGTTCAATTCGTTGACATTATCCAAGGTTAATGCTTTTAACTTTTTCACATGGTATATTTTGTGTTTAATATTGAATATTTCCTGAAAATGTCAAATAGATAGAACTAATACAAAATTCTCGGGAAATAGGTCACATTAACACATATATTTTTATTTTTACCCTCGTCTTTACGTACGTTTCGGTCTCACGACCATCATCAGAAGACTTATTAATACAATAACCTGATTACTTAGAAATACTGTAATAACACAAAGCGTCCTTATCGCACAAATTTCGTTTAAATGCCAACGTCGCGAAACGAACGGAAACATGAAAACGGAACTATAACACAGCAATGTTGCAGCGTAAAAATTAAAAATCCACTATTAAGTAGAATCATCAATAAATACGAACACATTTCATAAATGTCTGCGAGAGACTAACAGACAAAGAGTTCTATCCTCTTTGCGAGACGAGACCATCTCAAGTGTTCATTTAAGCGCCAGATGTCATAATTTATTAGGTGATAAAAGAAGGTCTCTGGCCTCTGGGAAATACTTTAGACAATTCTACCTAAAGTAAACTTTTACATTATAAGGCCGTAAGTAGGAATTTGCAAGAATATTAATTAATTAAATTAGTATAAATATGACTTAGTGTTTGAACGTCACTCCTATGATTAACAGACTTGGAGTCACGTTTTATATGAATCATCTCCAGAATAGATCTTTTATAATAATTGGTTTCCTTAGTTAAAATATTAACATTCTTGTAATCAAATTGATGGTTATAATCAAAGCAATGTTTAGCAAGCGCGGTGGAATTTTCTAAGTTTTTGTTTCTTGTGCTATACTTATGGCCATACATTCTTTTTTGTAAATATTGTTTAGAGATACCAGTATAGGTCCCATCACAATCTAAACAATTTAATTTGTATACTGTGTGGGTTTGTTTATCTTTAGGAATTACAGGTTTTAGATTTGAGAAATATTTCCCAACACAGTTAGTAGGTTTATGCGCTACGTTTATATCATACTTTTTCAAACATTTCTTAATTTTCTCTGAGGTCTCCGGAATGTATGGTAAAGTTATATAATTGTCTGAATTACCTTTTACGTTATTTTTATATGACGATCCATTATAAATTTTGTTTATTCTCTCTTTAATAATAGGATTGAAAAAAGTTTTTGGGTAGCCATTCAATTCCAGTGTATTACGAACAATTTTTAGATTTTTGGGACGGTCCTCTGGGTGGGACAATTTAACCGCGCGGTCTGTAAGACTGCTTATGACGCTTTTTTTATAACAAGTTGGTGCAACGGAATTGAAGTGAAGATAGCGTTGAGACCAAACTTCTTTAGTAAACCACGAAGTTTTTATTTCTCCATCTGCATCATGCCTAATGTTCATATCTAAGAAATTTATGTTTTTGTTAACTTCTATTTCACAGGTAAATTGAAGTTTATAATTTTGGCTGGGATATAAGCCTTAATATGGAAGGAACAACCACCTATCCTGGAGATTTGAAGGAATACGGAAAATTAATGACGATATTAGCAAAAGAGAAGAATCGCAGAATATTTCTGGTAAGATGTAGGAGTTTGCAAGTTTTCCCAAATTTTATTATATCTAAATCAAAGGAGAATATGTTTAGCAGGTTGCAAAATAAGAAGGCTTACACAAAATTATTAAATTCGCTTCATAAAAGCTGTTTAAATTTATGCATTAAAGAAGCATGCGCGAATGTAACAGAGGTTGAAAACAAAATTAAACGCATTAAACAATCCTGTTATTTAAACTTTGATAGCAACTTTATCTCGCAATTTTTTCAAAATCAAAAAAATAATTTCGAAAAAAATTTCAACAAAATAAAAGCCATACAATCTAAAAAGATAAATAATTTAATGAAAGGCATAGCTTATGAAAAACAAAATATCAATGAACAATGGTTGAAAAATCTAACCGAAACAAAAATTCAGGATGAGGTGCAGCATACGTTAAGCTTAGGTCCGAAATTTGCATTGCCTGATAACAAAAAACTGCCTATTGACAATATAATTGCAAATTTAGAATGTGGAATCAGGAATAAAAATTTAGAAGAAAAGAATGAAATTAGAAACAAAATTTGTAACATCTTGACAAACAAGAAGAACAAACAGAAAGCAGAAGTAGGTACTGCAAAGAATCGTCTTAACTATCATACAAAAATAACAAAAGAGTTCTTAAATGCTAACCCTGAAATTTTAGTTTTGAACGCGGATAAATGTAATAAAACCGTCATAATGCATAGAAATGACTATGAAAAGAAAATAGATAACCTTTTAAATGATGAAACAACTTATAAAAAATTAAAATCTGATCCTACTTTATCAATACAAAATAACATGAATAAATTGATAAATAATTGGCACAAAAATAAGATAATCCCTATTGAATTGAAAAATAAATTAATTTGCCATAATGGGCTAGCACCTTATATCTATGGGCTTCCAAAACTACATAAAATTGATATACCTCTAAGACCCATTATTAGTAATATAGGAGCGCCTACTTACAATTTATCAAAATTTTTATCAAAATCGATCAATAATATAATAGGAAATAATGAATTTTATGTGAAAGACTCATGGCATTTTAATGAATTTATAAAAAATCAATCCGTACCCGTAAACCATCAACTAATTTCCTTAGACGTTGTTTCTTTATTTACAAATATACCAGTCGATTTGGCATTGAATAGCATCAAAAAACGTTGGGCAGAGATTAAAAACCACACACCTCTAGATCAATCGGATTTTATAAATGCGGTAAAGTTTTGTTTAGAATGCACTTATTTTCAGTACGGTGAGCAATATTTTGGACAAATTTTCGGCACAGCAATGGGATCTCCTATTTCAGCTACCATTGCTAACCTCGTTATGGAATGCCTAGAGGAATCTGTTATAAATGCATTAGATTTTCAGCCTGTATTCTTTAAACGGTATGTAGATGATTGCCTTATGTGTGTTCCCAACGATAAAATTCAATATGTGATTAATAAATTTAACAATTTCCATTGTAAACTTCAATTCACTTGTGAAATAGAAATAAACAATAACATTAATTTTCTAGATATGACTATTAGGCATGATGCAGATGGAAAAATAAAAACTTCTTGGTTTACTAAAGAAGTCTGGTCTCAACGTTATCTTCATTTCAATTCCGTTGCACCAGCTTGTTATAAAAAAAGTGTCATAAACAGCCTCACAGACCGCGCGGTAAAATTATCCCACGCAGAGGACCGTCCCAAAAATTTAAAAATTGTTCGTAATGCATTGGAAATGAATGGCTACCCTAAAACTTTCTACAATCCTATCATTAAAGAGAGAATAAACAAAATCTATAATGGTTGTTCTTATAAAAATAACATAACAGGTAATACAGACAATTATATAACTTTACCATACATTCCGGAGACCTCAGAAAAAATTAAGAAATGTTTGAAAAAGTACGATATAAATGTTGCGCATAAACCTACTAACTGTGTTGGGAAATATTTCTCAAATCTAAAACCTGTAATACCTAAAGATAAACAAACCCACACAGTATATAAATTGAATTGTTTAGATTGTGATGGAACTTATACTGGAATCTCTAAACAATATTTACAAAAAAGAATGTACGGCCATAAGTATAGCACAAGAAATAATAACTTAGAAAATTCCACCGCCCTTGCTAAGCACTGTTTTGATTATAACCATCAATTTGATTACAAAAATGTTAATATTTTAACTAAAGAAACCAATTATTATAAAAGATCTATCCTGGAGATGATTCACATAAAAAGGGATTCAAATTCTGTAAATCATAGGAATGATATTCAAGGATTGAGTCAGATTTATACTAACTTGATTAATTAAAACTCTTGCAAATTCCTACATACGTCTTTATAATGTTAAAAGTATATTTTAGGAAGAACGCTTAAAGTAAACTAAATTCCAATGCAGGTCTAAAACCTTTTCAAGTACGTCATAAATCTACATCTGGGTCGTGTTATTACAAACAAATAGCTTAGAACTTCAGTTGCTTTGAGACCATAGCAATATGCGTTTGTACATTATGAGAATATTACTTAACAGTGGTTTCTTGTTACAAAAAAATCTATACTTTAATATTAACGATACAATTTTCGATTATTCGTGGTTCTGTTCGTTTCGACGGCGTGAGCTTTTTGATTGAAGATTGTGCGATATGGACGCTTGTGCTAATTTAATTAGTTTTAGTTAACGCCTTTTTAACAAAATAAGTCTTCTGATGATGGTCGTGAGACCGAAACGTACGTAAAGACGAACATTTATAACAGAGTGTTAATGTGACCTAATTCCCGAGAATTTTTTATATAATTCATACTGGGTCAAGAATCTTATTAGATGACTTTAATTAACCAAAGTTGTACATTGACAAATTGTGGACCAAAGGTATAACTCTTGCTTGATAAAAATCATCATTCAACGCATTTCGCTAAAGGATATTTTGATAAAAACAACTCACTGTTATAAGGATTTGGTCGGCGTCAGTTACAGGACAATGACTACAAGTGGCATATAAATACCAGTGGGGAACCCAATGGAAAAACAACCGCAAACAGCCAGCGGTAAGTACAATACCAATATATGTGAGTATAGTTTTGAATAAGTTGTTCTTGTAGCCTCGAATTTCCATTTCGTCATCTTCGTCTGCGTTGATGACCATACACTTTTCTGAGGCCATACCTAGAATCAATAATATTATTAGTTATTTCTTCAAGGCAAATATTCATATAGAGTTTACATAGAATTTTTACTGTACAGGGTGTCCCATTTTGGGTACTTTTGCGGGTTATCTCCTTTATTTTTAAAGATAGAGAGTTGCGGTTTTCGCGACACTGTGCTACTTTTTCGTAAAACTCAAGATGCCGTCAACAGAATTTTCATAGCCCTTTTATTTTTTAAGATACAGGGCATTTCTGAAAATGTTGCATTTTGTGACCCCCCTCGTATCTCCGTTATCCTTCAACTTATCGAAAAGGTAGAATAACATTCTAATAGATTTTTTTCCGTAGAATGCAGTGGTGTAGATAATTTTTGTTACATATTTACTGTTTTTGAGTTATATAGCAAACTTATGTTTTTTTAAATGTCTATATTTATAGACTATTAAATTTGTTTTTTTTTTACCTTTTCAAAAATATATGATAGTATAAACTTTTTTTCAGAAACACGCAAATAATTGACAATTTTTAGAAATTAAATACATATTTTAATTGTAGGCCATTGATATTGTTTATGACAAGAAACAGAAATAAACATCAAATCTCTATCGCATTTAAGCTGTTTATTTTCGTTCTTTCGGTATCATTATTCAATAGATATTTATCAATTTTTTCGAATAATGGCAGTTTACGAAAATTATGAGAAATATGATATGATGGTATGTTTTATACAGAGTAATGAAAATTCTGAAGAAGCTTCGGAATTATATTTCCAAAGGTGAGTTAGCTATGAAAATCTCTATTATCATTTTAATTTTTGCTTGTTAGATATCCAGAAAGAAAGCAACCGTTTTTTGGGATATTTGCCCGTTTAAAAGCAAATTTAGTTGAGCACGGATCATTTGTTAACCTGCGCCCTAAAACATACAACAAAGAGAACAGGGAAAGAGATAGATACTTTAAGATATATAGAAGCAACACCTTCGTCCTCATGTAGAAAAATTGAGAAGGAAATTGGTGTGCCAAAAACTAACGCTCAGAGGATCTTGAAGAAATATAAGTATCATCCATACAAATTTAATATACTACAACATTTGCATCCTGGCGATGCCGAGCGCCGGGCACTGTTTTGCCAGTTGTATTTGCAACAAATCGATGCTAACGATTTATTTGGCAGACTTGTTATCTGGTCAGACGAATGCTTTATTTCAAGTGCTGGCATTTTCAATCGTCACAATACCAGGAACTGGCGTAGTGAAAATCTGCATTTAATGTTTGAAAGGGCACAACAAGGACGCTTTGGAGTTGGGGTTTCATGTTTTATTTTGGGTAGACATATAGTTTATAGGATTTTTGAAGGAGGTCTTACAGCACGTAGATACCTAGAAATTCTTGAGGAAGTTATTCCAGAACTGCTCGAAAACATTCCATTAGCCCAGTATAATGCTGTTTACCTACAGCAAGATGGTGCCCCAAGTCATAACTCTAGGCTCTTAAGGGCCTTTCTAAATAATAACTTTCCTCAAAGATGGATAGGTACCAACGGACCTGTTAGATGGCCTCCACGATCACCAGATCTCTCAATTTTAGATTTTTTTTTATGGGGTTATATACAAAATGAAGTATATAAAACTCGATATGACGGCATTGCAAAACTTCGAGAGGCAATTCATTTAGCTTTTCGAAATCTGCGAATGAGAACAATGGTTCTTTTGAACCCTATTCAAAGAATCTCAAAGATGTGCCAATTTTGCATTAGAGAAAATGGTGGTCAATTTGAACATCACATTTAATTTTTTTTAATAATGTTATTTTTTTGTGTTTTTGTTATATTGTCACTTTACGCCACAAAACTGTTGTTACAAACTTACTGTTAGAAAAAAGATCTATGGGAATTTTTTTTAATAGATACCTATATACAAGGTATCCAATTATTTGTTAGTAATATGTAAGTTGCACTTGTTTATTATTGTTATACCTAGCCTACTATTAAAATATGTATTTAATTTCTGAAAATTGTCAATTATTTGCGTGTTTCTGAAAAAAAGTTTATACTATCATATATTTTTGAAAAGGTAAAAAAAAGACAAATTTTATAGTCTATAAATATACAGGGTCTATTTAAAAAAACATAAGTTTACTTTATAACTCAAAAACAGTAAATATGTAACAAAAGTTATCTACACCACTGCATTCTACGGAAAAAAATCTATTAGAATGTTATTTTACCTTTTCGATAAGTTGAAGGATAACGGAGATACGAGGGGGGTCACCAAATGCAACATTTTCAGAAATGCCCTGTATCTTAAAAACTAAAAGGGCTATGAAAATTCTGTTGACGGCATCTTGAGTTTCACGAAAAAGTAGCACAGTGTCGCGAAAACCGCAACTCTCTATCTTTAAAAATAAAGGAGATACCCCGCAAAAGTACCCAAAATGGGACACCCTGTACTAATAGTAAAATCACAACACCGTTTTCCACTAACGATTTTTTCAATTTTTTGCGCACTTCGCTATCTACGCTAGCATCTTCAAATAATCAATACTTCCAAAGACAAGAATCAATATCAACTTTATTGTGTGCGAAGTTGCTTATTATAGTCTAGGAGCCAGAGCGATATTGATGGTCTGAACATTAACCCGATGGTTTATCGTTAGAGGACGGTTCAATGACCAATTCATCTCAGAGACAGAATTTTCGCCGGCTGCTAGATCTCGGGTTACAGCATCCGCATTTTTTTTTGACTGGAGGTTAACCCTTTCCAAGTTGCAGTTAATTGAAAAGCATGCCATTCTTATACGAGTACACTTCCACCATGTGCCATCATTTTTTATCGTGTCCCTTTATCAGGCCGACCAGTTAAAATTGGACCGAAAATGGACTGCAAGTTAACCCTCCCAAACCTGGTGGAAAATCTTCATTGGTGTTGGCAATTGTTAAGGTACCCTATGCCATCAAAAGTTATCGGTCTATTTCCGAGGAATTGGCCATTGTTTGGACCAACAATGGATGTTTTTCTCATTTTGTGGCTAAACTTTGTGGATTACAAGAGAACATGATGGCACCATGTTTAATAACTTTATTGGAGTTCAAATAAAAATCTAAAATTATTGCCATCACTTCTTGCCTATTTCAACCCCCTAAAACCACCCCCCAAAAAAATATGAATCATATGATAAATTAGTCAATTATTGAGACTCTGGCTGGGTTTAGAATCGAAACGGCTCTTTTTTATTTATTTTTTATTTTGCCGGATCATTTTAGGGAGTTTTGGGGGGTTGAAATAGTCAAGGAGTGATGGCAATAATTTTAAATCTTTATTTGACCTCCAATAAAGTTATTTAACATGGTGCCATCATGCTACCTTGTAACCCGCAAGTTTTATCCACAAAAAGAAAAAAAGAAACATTTTCGGTCCAAATAATGGCCAATTACTCGGAAATGGACCGATTACTTTTGATGGCATAGGGTATGTTAACAATTGCCAACACTAATAAACATTTTCCACCAGGTTTGGGAAGGTTAACTTGCAGTCCATTTTCGGTCCAATTTTAACTGGTCGGCCTGATAAACGGCGTTTCTTTTTAGATTATTTGTTCATTGGTCCGAATTGAAGATGTTTTCTATTACCACCATCCGTAGACATCTTCAATTCGGACCAATGCTGTTTAACATTACTTTCATTTACATCGATGTAAATATCAATAAGTAATATGTTTTGAAAATAAAATAATGTGTATTTACTATAATGACTATCGGGTTACATTCATACTCTTTACTGGGATTGTACCGCCCATTATAAGTTTTTTATTATTAAATATAAAAATATATATAATTGTTGATTGAAATGCTGACAGTTGTGAAATATACACATCACTAATGTTATACCCTTATGACAAGAATTATATTCACAATATTTAAAACCTTGCACGTAGATACGATACTAAGTACACAATGTACAATTAATAAACTCAATAAAAATATAACTTTTGTCTGCACGAGGACCGAGGATTGAATAAATGAATAACGTCGAGTATCCGACTCAGATATGCACACGTGTGTAAGCGTATAGAGAGACTGCCTGACCAAAGTAGTTGCGCACGCAGCAGTATACATAATACCTAATATATATATAGCTACAGCGTGACTGCGCGTGACGGACTCATGGTTTTACCCCCCCCCCATCTCAATAGCTCAACGCGCCCAAAGAAGTTTTCACTTCAAAAATCCAAGTTTCAAAATTAACATAACTTTTGTTTTTGTATATATGAAAATACTTACGAACGTGGGGTTCTATTTGGAAAGCAATTATTACTCAAACTTTTATAGGATTTAACACCAAGTTGGCACAGAACGTACAAGAGAGTAAAGTCAGATTATAGTAGTTATTAATAACCATATCTCAATACTAATTCAAGTTTTTAACAACACCGATTAGGTTAACGTTGCCAGCTGATAACCTCGATAATTGCATAAGGACACGAAATAACGTAAAATTATGTATCGTTAGAAACTGGTCATGAAATATATGATACTGGTCAAGGAATTCCCTTATCTGTAGCTCGACCAAACTTCATGGATATAAATGGCTCGATGAATCAAGTTTTTGTGGAGTGATCCGCCTGCATTCTAGATAGGAACTTCATACACCAATGATGCCAAGTAGCCCCTGCAGAAACAGTCGACGAGGTGTCAGTCTGTAGAAGGAGGCCAAGAGCCAGGCCAGGCCACAGCTCCTCCTCGTCCAATCCTTCTTTCCGAATAATTGACACTGAAATGTCTAACATCACGAGAAAAATATACCGTTGAACCATCCTGCATTAACCACACCTCACGTGCTTCTTAACGAAGCAGGCACATTCTAGGATATACATTGAAGAGATGGTTAGTATAGCACAGTGGCGGCTCCTCGAAGGAGGCTCAGCCTCCTCACAAATTTATCTTGTTGATCATTCTTTTTTATTTCCTGTTTCTCTAATAATTTTTTTAATTTTACAATTAATTCCCCGTTCTCAGTAGTTATTTTTAATCTGGCAACAGTGCCCTGAGCCCTGAGGCTAGACTCTCTATATATCTCAAACGCTGAGCATGTGTTGTTCAACACAGTTGCCGTTTTTCCGACCATTCAATCGCCATATAGCGTGAAACAGCGAAAACGGCAACATCCTCTGGAGGCTAGCCTGCCGCCCGCCTTTAAGTTCAGTACGAGTACAGTCGGTGTGGTACGGAATACGACACACAGTCGGTGTGGTACGGAATACGACACATGCGTGTTGCGTCAGTGCTTGTTTTGTTTGCGGGTATAATGGTTGAGTGACACCACGCGAAATATTGTTAGATTAGAATTCGTCTGTTTGGTAAATTATTAATTATAAAAATGGACAACTAGTGGAAAGATTTTTAGGGTTCTACGATGTTAGTTCGGGAAGAACAGCGGTCAATTTATTCAATTTTTTAATGGAAACATTTCAACGATTCGACTTTGCGAATAAATCAGACTTACGACGGCATCTGTAATGGCGGGACATTTAAACGGTCTTCAAACAAACATAGTAGGAAACAGAATTCCCTGTAATGCTCGAACTCGATGGAATTTTACATTACACGTGCACTGTTTAGTTTACCATCCATAAAAATAAAGACAAATTAATTGAAACATTTGATTTTATATTAAACAGTGATGACTTTTCAACAGATCAGGTTTCATTAAATGCTGCTGTTGGTTTAAAATCTTATTTAGAAAATGAAGAATTTTTGTTTTTTCTTGATACTTTTAAATTAATATTTGAACAAATTGATCAAATTTTACAACATAAATTCACTAATATAATTTATTCAAGAGATCGTTTAAAACATCTAATTGATAAAATTTCAAGTTTCCGTTATACAGAATTTAATTTTAATATTTTATTTGGAAATTATTCAACTGATGAGGCTTCTCCCGTGAAAAGGAGGAAAACATATAATTTGGTAGACAAGAAACTACATTATAAACAACTTTTTTATGAAATTGTAGATACTATTAAAGGTCAAATATTGAGATTCGATTTTCCGATTTACATGAATTGAAGTTTTTCGATTTGAGGAATAGAAGATTTTTCGAATCTTTTTCAAAAGAGTTTCTCAATACACTTTCAGGTAACTTAGTTCTAAAATATAATTTTTTTGATAAAATAGCGCTGCACAATGAATTATGCGTTGTATACTGGGATAAAGATATTTTACGCCAGCACGACAGTCACGCCGATATGATAAAATATATGATAGATAATGATTTGCAACAAGTCTTACCTCAGTTTTATAAACTACTTTGTTTGACAGTCACCATTCCTGTCACGTCGCCATCGGTGGAGAGATCATTTTCTACTCTCAAACGAATTAAAACATACATGCGAAATACAATGGGCCAAAATCGTTTATACAATGTTAGTTTAATATCTATTGAAAAAGATGTAAAACACTTAAAACAAAATGATACATTTTATGATAATATTATTGATCATTTTTCGCAAATTAAAGACCGTAGAAGTTCGTTAATATATAAAAAAGTTGATAAAATAAATTAAAAAAAACAAAATATAAAAAATTAAAAAAAAAGGAAAAAAATTAAAAGTCCAAAAAAAATAAAAAACAAAAAACGAACGAAAAAAAATGTGTGGGCAAGAGAAACTCTATACCTCCACGTTGGTTCTTGCTGGGTAACAATTAATTTTGTCACTGAAGTAGCTGGTACGGTCGCTGCGCGAAGGTTAAATTAATTGACTGAATATAGTATATTTTTACAAAAACGTTTTATGTCCAGCCTCCTCTCTCAAAAAGTTCACGAGCCGCCACTGGTATAGCATCAACGAATCTTAATGAATGAAGGTGATATGTGGTTTAAATTCCAATAAATTTTTTCCCAACTCAGTACATTTTCCAGAAAATGTCCCAACTAGATGGAACTCGACGTACTATATGTTGGAAAAATTGCAAGATTTGAAGAGGCCTATAACTATATATTGTGCTGATGCTCAGGAAAAACTTAATTTTACTAGTTTAACAAATAACCAGTGGGAATTGTTGAACTCTACTTTGAAACTTTTGGGCCTTATGAAGAGATAACAAGGACAATTAGCTCTACAGAATCTATAGTTTCAGATGTAATACCAATAGTAGCAACTTCAAACAAAAATTGTTCATAGATTCTAATATTTATGCAGTCGGTACAACCTAAGAGGCCCTACGAGAAAACATCACCAGAAGATTTGAGAATATCGAAAAAAAAAGAGCATTACATGATGGCCACTGTATTAGATCCCCGGTATTAAAGTAGCTTTCTTTTCAGATTGTAATCTTTTAAAGCAGATTGTTCTAAATAAATTAGAAACCTCAAAAAATATTGAAACATCTAATGATATGGTAACTAGTAATCTAGAACGAGAGACTAGTAATGAGGATAGTAAAGATGAATATGAACCGTTATCAAAAGTTGCTAAACGTGAAGAATCATTGTGGAAGTGTTTTGACAGTATCGCCAGCGCCACCACCTCCATTTCCAGTTTTATAAAAAGTGATGGCACCATTAAGGAGGTTGAGGACTATCTAAGCTAAGGGAACCTTTACAAGAAAGACTGTCCGATCCACTTGTTTGGGGGAAAGATCACCAATTTGTGTTTCCGAACCTGACAAAGATTTAAAAAAACAGTGCCCCAACTAGTGGCGTGTATCTGAAAGATGATTTTCAGAAATGGGAAATATTTATGAAGAAAAACGTTCCAGACTGACTCCACAGAATAAAAAGCTTTTGTTTATTCACCATGACTTAAAAAAGTTAAACTTTGACTGCTAGTTTCTTAAATAAAAATATTTTTAATAAAATACATAGTATAAGTTTTCGTTTCGCTCTGTATGAAGTGTTAATATTTTGATTTTCTTAATTTTTGTATACATTATTTTGACTAAATAAAATAGATTTATAAAAATTAATATTTTACTTGTCTTTTAGAGTCATTATTTATCTTAAATGTATTTTTTTTAATTAAAAAAACCCGGCTAAACCGGATGTCCGGTAAAGAAGTCGAACTCGTCCGGGGATTATATAGGTGAAAGGGTCAACCGGTCAGGGTCACCTGTTTCATTTTCCTGTTTAGGAAAGCGTGCTACGCGAGGTTTCTAAACTTGGGGTTTCCCCAATGTAATTATGTGGTCACATCTTAAAATCCTTTCACAAGGTTCTAAAATCTATGTGCTAGCTACCAATGAGCAATGAACTTCGAATTATCTTCTCATGTAACCATGCAAAGCTCAAAGGCGTCGGTTATGATGACGCATCCGATTCACTCGGGCTGAAAGTTCAATTGGAGCGTGGATTTACTTTGTAATGAACATGTCTGGCTGACGCAATTAAGTCTTCTCGCGTAAACACTATTAAACTCACTGGACTATTGCGACACTTTATTAAGTTTCCGTTTAATCCGAAAATAGTTCGTTACGCATCCACAATTTCGGAATAACACTTCTGGTAGCGTTCCAACTATGACGTTTTGGGTTGCGATGACGAACTTTAATTCATCCGAAAAGTCGACTCGGACCGTTATTGAATATCTGTCTATCAAGGCATCTTTAGATTATATTATATTCTACCGCACATGCTAAACATTGTTTCGATTATAGCCATCAATTCGATTACAAAAATGTTAATATAATATGGTTTGCCTAAAATTCATAAGCCCTCAGTTCCCCTGAGACCAATTGTCAGCACTATCGGATCCCCTACTTATAAACTCTCTCGATATCTGTCATCTATTCTCAAACCCCTTGTAGGTAATTCCAATAGTTTTATCCTAAATTCCTTCCATTTCGTTGAAAAACTTCAAACGTTGAAAGTTGACCCATGCGATTTGCTCGTCAGCTTCGGCGTCGAATCACTGTTTACCAATGTTCCCATTCCAGACACCCTTTCCATAATTTCTCAATTGTTACCTGCCAAAAACATTTCAACGGACTTACTACCGTTAATTGATTTTTGTCTATCCTCCACATATTTTCTATACGACGGCAAGTTCTACGAGCAATCCTCGGGAGCTGCCATGGGTTCCCCACTTTCTCCGATCAAAGCTAATATCTTCATAGAAGCTTTTGAACAAGATGCCATTGACTCATCTGTTCTCAAGCCGAAATGTTGGTTTAGATATGTCGACGATACTTTCGTTATTTGGCAACATGGTTGCGAAAAGGTTGTTGCCTTCCTCAATCATTTAAATTCATTACATCACAATATCCGTTTCACCATGGAAGTCGAATCGCAAGGTTCACTCCCGTTCCTGGATGTATTGGTTAGTCGACAGACTGACGGTACTTCAGCTCATTCTCTGTATCGAAAACCCACCCATACCGATAGATACCTCAATGGTCTTTCCCACCACCACCCTGCCCAAAAGCAATCTGTCATAAACTCCCTGGTCCACAGAGCTGTCAACCTATCTCAGCCTCAATCCTTAAAATCAGAATTAAAACATCTTTCATCTGCCTTATTATCAAACAATTTCTTCCATTACAACATTCAAAATGCCATAAAGAAATACACTTCACCTAAAATTTCAAATAGACCTGTGTCAGAAGCCCCCCCGCTTGCTTTATCCACGGCCTATCTTCCATATATTCAAAATATAATAGATCGAATTCCCAAAATCCTCAAAAAACATAATATTTCTACCCGTTTTTCCACACTTCCAAAATTATCTCAGTTTTACAAACTTAACAAACACTTAGGAGGTGTTTTTAGCATTCCCTGTTCTTGCGGTAAAGTCTACATTGGTGAAACAGGTTGTACAGTAGCTACTCGTGTGAAAGAACATGAGCGCTGTACAAGGCTTCGTGACACCAGTAGATGTGCACTTGCGGAACACAAGTTTGACACAAATCATCAAATCCTTTTTGAAGCTACTAAAATCCTAGCCCGAGCCCCAAACTTCTATCAGCGAAAAATCCTTGAAGCTATAGAAATCCTAAAACATCCGAATAATCTGAACCGTGACTCAGGATATTACCTTCTCAACATTCGGAAACCCATCCTCGAAAATTCCACTTCGCCCATGATCGCATAACGGCTGAGTCAGGTGCCGGAACGAAGTTAACCACCGGAATAAAGGCAGTGAACTATGTAGCGTGAAGGATTTTTCCTACAATAAATACGGCTACAGAAACCAGTAGCACCAGTTTCAGTTCAAGCCTCAAGCCTGCCCTGAAGATGCCACCTGTAATGGTTGGCGAAACGTCGGCATCAAGTCGAGCTATTGTGACGCGAAATCCATCCGGAAGACAAGATTTTTCTTATAATCATTACATTTTTCGTATTGGACGTGCTAACAAGTAATAATAAACATTCTTTCCAAAATTTAAAATATCGTTTGTGTTAGAAATTATTAGTGAACGCGGAAACACCCAAATAGTGTACGAAAATTATAAGTTTTCTAAACATCGATCTTCATCTATGAAACTGTATGGAGGTGTGTATGTGTACCTATACCATTGGGGAATCTGGTAATTTTGTTGTAACATTAAAAAATCAACACAATCACAAACCTGAAGAATAAATTGCTAGACAAGTTGTTAGTGTTGCCTGCAAAAGAAAAGCGAAAAACCTACAGAGACCAACTAAAATGTTGCATAAAGAATTAGCTTCAAATGGTTTCCTCTTTTTCTTCAGAAACATTGACTTCCCGGGACTTAAAATGCGTCAAAGAAAATATGTACAATCTCAACTCTTTGATTTTCTTGTAGTCTATGCCACAGACGAGTTCGGACCCCACGAATATTATAAGATTGCTATGCACTGGATTCTTGATACATATTCATATACTTAAAACATTAATGTGTTACAATTTCGATTACTCGTGTTTCTGTTCGTTTCGGCGACGTGGGCATTTTTAGTTGAAATTTGTGCGAAAAGGACGCTTTGTGCTGATACAATTAGTTTTTAGAAATCCCGTTTTAGACATTGATACGTCTTCTGTTGAAGGTCGTGAGACCGAAACGTACGTAAAGACGAAAATAATAAGCATATGTGTAGTGTGACCTATTTCTCGAGAATTTATATATAATTCATACCTGGGTCAAGAATCATTATCAAAGGCATCTTTAGAAGTATTTCGAGGATTTGCGAAGGTATTTTGGCAATTGATCAAAGAAATGTAAAAAAATGATTACTATACTCGACAAACATTTAAGAGCTACAAGCTAAGTAACGAAACACATCTAATGATGTTAAATGATGGATTAAACCGTTAAGCAGGAAAGAAATAGAGTCTAATGGTGATCGGTTTTTAACTTCCAACTTGATTTTGGTTTTAGTTCCTTCTAAAAATCGCAGATAATTTTCATTCTTAGAACATTTTGAGTTCTAAGAATGAAAATTATCTGCGATTTTTAGAAGGAACTAAAACCAAAATCAAGTTGGAAGTTAAAAACGACATATCAGATACAAGCGAGAACTACTAACATCTAACGATGTTTGTGTGTATTGAATCATGACAGACAATTGCATGCGGTTTCCTAGTTGGGATTAAAACTAACCTAACCTAATTTGACCGGAGAAGGCCAAAGTGGGTTTATCAGCCAACAAATTCATGGCAACAGTTTTTTTTGGGATGCACACGGTATCGTCCATATCGATTACCTTGAAAATAGCAAAATGATCACCAGCGTATATTATATAGAGCTGTTGGATCGATTCGACGCCAATTTGAATCGAAATCAGCCGCATTTGGTAAAGAAAAAAGAGCTCTTATACCAGGACAACGCACCGGCGGACAGATCCGGAGTCGCAATGGCAAAATTGCATGAATTGCGCTACGAATTGGTTCGTCATCCACCATATTCTCCAGACTTGTCCCCCTGCGATTTTTATCTATTTCAAAACTTGAAGAAATGGCTCGGCGATGAGGTCATCGCTGAAACAAACTCCTATTTTGAAGGATTGCCGAAATCGTATTATTTGGAAGGGATCGAAAAATTTGAAAAACTTTGGACGAAGTGTATCGGGCTACAAGCAGATTATGTTGACAAATAAAATAAGTTTTGACCAAATACAGGGACTTTTCAACTTGCCCTCGTAAATAGCTCCCAATAAGTCATAATTTCTGTGTTATAGAAAATATAAACCTGGCCATCTTGATTTGCTAAGGTTTTTGTTAAGCGAGCAGTACATGTCCTGTTTAAAAAAAAAACAGGAGCACAAAATTTCGGAATATAGCATTTGAAAAACTCCCAATTAACTCATAATATTCCGATGAAAAATATAGATTATCTGGCATTTATTAAGCTGGCAGTATTTGTTGTTTTTTTTCTCTAAAACCGAGGCCAAAATTTTGTTATAGGAGCACTCCAATAGTTCATGATTATCGCGTAATTTTCTAATAATAAAAAAATGAGTTCTGCTCACCTTCCTCTGCTACCTATAGACATTACTTTCAACTAAAGTTCGTGTAAGTGTGTACAAGAAAAGCATTCAATTACAAATAGCTACAGTTTTCTCATTTATTTCGGATTGAATAATAAAAATAAACCGATTCTGTGAGAGCCTCTTCGTGGTGGAAAAATTGTCAATAATATTAATATTGCATTTAAGTGCAAATTGGATTTTCATTCACAATTTAATATTCTATTTAAATGCATTTACTTCAATACTTTATGTGAAATACATGTACATAATACATTTAATATTTATGAGGTTATTAATGAAGAACCGCAGTGGAAATTCACGTGAATTGTTTGTCTGGGAATAACGATTAGCGGTATTATGAGAATCCTGTTTTTTAATAGTGTGTTGAAGACCATTACATAAGTCTGACGCGTTTTAATTATCGAGGCGCCACTATTCTATTATCTGTACTTCATCGTAGCGATATACTGGTTGAAGTAGCATCGTTTAATGCTTTAAATCAAATAGATAACAGAGTCGGTGTTGGACTTTGCCGAATTTTTAATGAACGATATCCTATCGAAGTTGTTAAAAAAATTCATTTTATTTTATGTTCCTGAATATTTTACGATAACCATCAAGTGGTATTTCTCATGCCACAGCGAAATCTGTAATCCAAAAATGGGTCGAGACAGAACACCGTGCCCACTGAAGGGAACTGCCCCGTATTTCGCACCCCAAACGACTAATGGGAGATCTCCAGCAGTAACGAGTGGAAAACCTGCAGACGTTCAACAGACAAGAAATACGGAATCTTGTTGCATTCCTGACCGCACAACCCCCATGCAACTAACATCTCTGCACGATAGGTCTGATAGATCAGTCCACATGCAGGGGTTGCGTCGTGGAAGAAAAGACATCCATGCAGTGTGGTTGGTTGTCGGACATACCTTGGAGACGATAAAACTACACCCGAGGAAATCAGAAGTATCCCCTATAACAGGCTACTGAATTTCATAGAATACACCGGACTGATGAGTAGATAGCAATATGTGAGGGCACAATAGCCCACTAATGACCGCAGTGCAGTGGGGCTTCCTTTGGGAAGGAGAACCAACCTCACGGGGGAGGGGTTTTAGTCGGTAAGAATTAGGCACACCCGGGGGCACGGGCAAGATTTCCCCTCTCCGCAAAAAAAAGAAAGAATTTATCAATACAAGTCGCTTCGAGACTACCGCAAGAACCGACGTTTCGGAATACATTGCTGGAGTATATATATTGTGTGATATATCAGCACAAAGTGAAAAAAACTTCCGACAAGAGACCGAACCACGGACTAAAACCCATTCTTATTACTGTACCGCTCGTCTACGCTCTCTTATTAATAAAAAATAAAATTCACAGCACCAGTCTTGTTTTACTTATTGTGCAAAACCAAATACTTTCCAAAGCTGGAAATCAAGGATGCTGTAGAAATGATTGTAGTTCCTCTTCGTTTTTATAAGTTTCGCAGCTGTCTATTCTATAATATCGATATAAAGTCAAAATTGGGGCATGAAATTCGCAGTACCCGTCTTGATATTACTTTTAGTGCAAAACAAAACACTTTCCTAAGCTGGAAATCAAGGATGCTGTCGAAATGATTGGAGTTCCATTTCGTTTCTATTAAGTTTCGCAACTGCTTACGCTATATCAATATAAAGTCAAAATTGGGGCATTAAATTCGCAGTACCCGTCTTTATATTACTTTTTGTGCAAAACAAAACATTTTCCTAAGCTGGAAATCAAGGATGCTGTCGAAATGATTGGAGTTCCATTTCGTTTCTATTAAGTTTCGCAACTGCTTACGCTATATCAATATAAAGTCAAAATTGGGGCATTAAATTCGCAGTACCCGTCTTTATATTACTTTTTGTGCAAAACAAAACATTTTCCTAAGCTGGAAATCAAGGATGCTGTCGAAATGATTCGAGTTCCACTTCGTTTTTATAAGTTTCGCAGCTGCTTACGCTATAATATCAATATAAAGTCAAAATTGGGGCATTAAATTCGCAGTACCCGTCTTTATATTACTTTTTGTGCAAAACAAAACATTTTCCAAAGCTGGAAATCAAGGATGCTGTCGAAATGATTCGAGTTCCACTTCGTTTTTATAAGTTTCGCAGCTGCTTACGCTATAATATCAATATAAAGTCAAAATTGGGGCATGAAATTCGCAGTACCCATCTTTATATTACTTTTTGTGCAAAACAAAACACTTTCCAAAGCTTCACTTCATGTTTTAAGTTTCGCAGCTGCCTACACTATAATATCAATGTAACATCAAAATTGGGGCCTGAAATTCGCAGTACTCAAGGGTGCTGTTTTTGTTTCGCACAAAAAGTAAAATCAAGACGGACGGATGTTGCGAATTTCATGTCCCAATTTTAACTTTGTATTTATATAACAGAAACTTCACTTAATTTTTCAAGTGGAATCAAAAAACACCAAATAATACACAGTGTTCCATTAAAACAAACATAACTTTGATATACTTTCTTATTTTTGGACCATTTCGTATAATCCAAATAATTTTTAATTTGGTGTGTTAAATGCACTAGCTTACAGGGTGTACTCCGTACATATGTACATATATGATGATTATACACGAAAAAATAAGGAAAAATGTTCACATCAATGTCCGAAAATGCTTCAATAAAGAGCTACGGCGCTTTATTAATTAACAAGCGAATGATAAAATAATTATTAAATAACAAAAATTAACAATTAATTATAACATATGCTGGAAATGTCCACCATTCATGTCAATGCTGATACCTCTTGAACTCCAAATAAGCCTTTCTTATTCCCTTTGAAGGCTTTTGGTCTTTTTTTTAAGCCGGGTGGACATAATGCTGATGTATTACCGAAAACATTGCTGGAGGAATTGCAAACTGTTTTAAATTCTCCTTCTGGGTCTGAAGGAGAACAATAAACTAATCGCTATTTCTACATGCACATTATATTCACTGTGACGCGCATCAATTTAATTTAATTATTGAACGAGCAGCACAGTGCAATAAGAAACTAAAAATTTTCTTTGCAAATTTGCAGTCATTTTCAAGCTTTTTTCTCGATCGTCAAAACGAACGGTAATTCTTGATGAAATAGTCAACCGTAGTTTACAGCGCGCTGTTCCTACACTATGGATTTTCAAAAGTCGAACTGTGAACACATTATTTAAACACCAGGATTCTTTCAAAGAATGTTTAGACAAAATTATTGGCAAAGATGGGATGGATTCAGTTACTATTAGTGTAGCAAGTGATTTATTGAAACATTTGAATTGCCCGCAATTTTTCTACTGGTTGAAAATATTTCATTTCATCATGCCACATGTTGAAATATTATTTAATCAGATTCAAATGCGCGGGATTGACAGTGCTCAACTGCAAAAGGCAATTGAACAATTCCAACAGCAAATTATTCGAATTACCGGGATATCAAAAAT